>CM056058.1:9419054-10019054 GCA_029574335.1 Rana kukunoris
TTGCTTTCTATAAACTATCCTGGGCCTGATACTGCAAATTTCTCTTCTGCTTTATCAATGTTTTCTATCTCACTTTGTGTTGATGTTGGCCGTGTTGGGCCTTGGAAATAAAGCATTCAGAAAACCCATCTGCTGACTGGACATTCGCTCACTACTTGTACTCACTACTATCAGCCCTAGAGAGGTAACTCAATACGCTGATCCCAAAACAACCAGCGGCTCCTGAATGGGATAGCGCTACACTAGTCGGGCCTATAGCAGATTGATGGCCGGGAAGTGATCCTGTTATCCTGACTGGGCATCCTATGACATCCAGCAGGATAACACGCCAGTGTGCGCAACGCAGCGATCGTGAGTGCAGCGCGTCAGCCTGGCACGACGCATCTCCGATCGTGATAAGGAGTCTCTGTCGGCGGCTCTCCCTGTCAGAGGGGGAAGGGTCTGTGCCGATAATCAGCACACTGATTATCAGCATAGCCCCTCAGATGTGCCAATCAGCTACCAATCAATTCCCTGGCAGTGCCCCAATAATAAAGTGCCCACCACAGTGCCAATCAGAGCCCACCAGTGCCAATCAGAGCCCAGCAGTAACACCTGTCAGTAACACATCAGTACCTCATCATCAGTGCTGCCCATCAGTGCCACCTGTCAGTGCCAATTAGTACCACCTATCAGTGCCACCTGCCAGTGCTCATCACAGCCGCCTTTAGGTGCCCAGTGCCACCCATCAGTGCCACCTATCAGTGCCAATTGGTGCCCAGTGCTGCATATCCGAGCCCATCAATTCTACATAGCAGTGCCTCCTCAGTGTCCATCAGTGCCACCTCATTAGTGCCTGTCAGTGAAGGGGAAAACAACATTTTCTTACAGAAACTAACAAAAACGTTTTTTTTGTCAAAAATGTTGGACTTTTTTTAGTTTGTTTATAGCGCAAAAAATAAAAACCCCAGGAGGTAATTAAATACCACCAAAAGAAAGCTCTATCTGTGGTAAGAAAATTATAAAAAATGTGTTTGGGTAGAGTGTAGCATGACCATGTAATTGTCATTCAAAGTGTGACAGCAATGAAAGCTGAAATTGTCCCGGGCAGGAAGAGGACTAAAGTGCCCGGTATTGAAGTGGTTAAGAACCTTTACAAAGATAATCCAGAGGAGGTACTAAACTGCAGTACAAAAATACATCATCAACAGACTAAATGATATGGAGGAAAGAATCAAGGACTTGCAGAACCCCTTAGATGTACTGGTTACATTAGAATTATTGGACAAAATCCAACACCTGCAAACTAAAAAAAGAAGGTTAAACACGGTTCTCCCAGA
This sequence comes from Rana kukunoris, assembly GCA_029574335.1. Lineage (NCBI taxonomy): Eukaryota > Metazoa > Chordata > Amphibia > Anura > Ranidae > Rana > Rana kukunoris. The sequence continues at coordinate 9,420,374 of CM056058.1, forward strand.
TATAAACGCTGCAATATGTATATATAACACCCCATCCATAAGAGTGGAGACCAGTACGATCCAGCCATCTACAGAGGGATATGTGTCAGCACTAGGAAAACTATTGCACGGTATCCTCAACAAAAGGATCCTCAATTTCCTGACACAACACAATGTCAAGTCAGGCTGGGTTCATGCCAAACCACCACACCACCCAGCACATCTACACCCTGCACAGTCTAATCAAAAACCATGTCCACAATACAAGACATGGTGTCCCCTGGCCTGCCTATGCTGTGTGGTAGGGTTGTGTGAACTTAGTGTAACTTAACCGGACATGCACTCCAATCACTTCTCCAGCCCCCCTGTTCCAGGAAACCTTTTCCATGACTGTGTAAGGACGAGGCTCCCTCCCAGCTCCCGGGCTCCTCCGCCGAGGCGCACACCCCCCCCCCAGATGGGGATGGGCCTCTTGTTGTGATCTAGAACTCCATTCTTCACATCTCTTAGCCGACAACTCCCTTCCAGTGGGCTGGATCTGAGCTTAAGAAGGAGGCCTGCCCCCTGCCAATACCAGTTGGGGATTGGTCAGGGCTCCTCACATGAGCTCCCTATCACTCCAGCTCCCGGCCCTGCCCCTCTTCCAGAACATTCTCCCTGGAAGCAGCAGAGGCACCCAAGAACTGATTAGGACTTCAAAAGAGGCCCATTTATGGTACCTCCCCTTTTAGAATGTATGAATTGTAGTGAGACCCCAGCTTCTTTAGAGCAATTATTTCACCATGTACAGTATATTGGTTTGCTTCCTTGCTTATGACTAAGACTATAGGCTTGAATATTAAATACATCTTTTTGAATGTGGTTCAGCAGTCAACATGTTATTGGAAACCCTCGAGTTCTGGTATTTCCTTATCACTGGGGGGACAGGAGACTGAGGAAATGCTTCTTCTTGCCTGCAGCAAACTGATGACATCATCTCAACCTATGTAGAAACCTCTAGAGGAGAAAAGCTGCACCAGCCCCAGCAAGGCCACACAGTGAAAACTACATTTTAGCCTGATGTGAGCTTGTGTTAGAAAATACATTTCTAGCAACATCCTCATTTACATTATGGACCATTCTAGAACTATAACACAGTATATAAATAAATGTATTTTGTTAAAATTACTAAGACAATTTTTTTTTTTTTAGCGGTCCTTTCTTTTGTCTTTTTTTACATCTACAGTATTTACAAGCAACTCCCAACCGACACACCCCCGTTACCTTTGTCTGTTATTTGCTCCTGTATTTCTATATGGAAAACCCGATCTGGTCTTCACAATTAAAAAATATATAGCTGTTTGCTTTCTCGGTTGCAACCCATAAAATGACGTCCTGCGCCCTGGTACAACTCATAAAATTGTATCCTGCTTTTATGGTTCACCTCCAATAATTTTTTAGTTCATGCACAGTGCCAGGAGGATCGGTGTCCAGGTAACATCTCTATTGAGATCCTAATGGGCAGATGAAAGTATGGATCATATTGGTGTCGGACTGGTGTGCGCTCTGCTCCTACTGATCCAGTATGGTGAGTCGTTTCAGTACCATTTCATTTATTATGATCCTAAAATACCCTACAAGGCATAGAAGCTTGCGCTCAAGTTTACGGTCAATGTTCTCTGTAGTAGAGCAGGTACAATGATAAAAGTTAAAAAGGATGAAGATAAAGAGGAGTACAGTGGGAACAATGGCCCCAATACACCAAGCTGCACTTAAACTGCCATGATAGTGTCTACATCAGCTTTTCTCAATCTTTTTACCCTTGAAGAAGCCTCAAAATAATTTTTAGATCTCATGGAACCCCTAGTAAGATCATGGCCACTATCAGGGGGGTACAGGCAGTACACCTGTAAGGGGCCCGGAGGTCCCCAGGGGCCCGGGTGGCAACCCACCCTTTTTTTCTTTTTTTTTTACATATTTTTCTTTTTTTTCTTTTTATTAAAGGGCCCAGAGGTCCCTAGGTCCCCGGATGGTAACCCCCCCCCTTTTTTTGTTATAAAAAAAAGGTTTTAATTTTTTTTATATATTTTTTATTAAAGGGTCCAGAGGTCCCTGGATGGCAACCCCCATTTATATATATATGTATATATCTTTTTTTTGTAAGGGACCCAGAGGCACCCCCCGCTTCTCAATTCGCGGCAGCCCTCCCGTCTCTCAATTTGAGGCAGCAGCACCCCCCCGGTTCTCTACTCCAGGGGGCCCATGCCTAAAGCTGTGTAAGGGGCCCCATAATTCCTGATGGCTGCCCAAGTAAGATTATGACATTGAGGTCATTGCAAAAATGTCCCTTACACTGGCAGTCATGCTGCTGCCTCTTCCAAGTGGTGTTGGACCTTGAACTAGGCAGGCGCCATTAGATGGGAGGTCAGTTAGCGAGATCTCAAGGAACCCAAAGCCAACATTGAGTAACCTCACGGAACCCTGGTTGAGAATGGCTGGTCTATTTTGTGCGTCTGGCAGTTCAGCACAGTAGTTCAGGCAGAAACAAAAAAGTATCTGCAAAGAACAGTGCTCCACTCTGGACAGTGTGCACGTGAACCTTTCCAAGGCTAATCCCTACAGTCCCTACCCTGTAATCTGTTCTCTCTACCATTTCTGATTTCAATAGTGTCCTTTTTTCTTAATTTTTTTCCTTTATCCCTCTTCTCCATAGCTTTTACAGTATATAATTTGTGCACTCATTACCTTCTACTTAATCTGAACCCACAATCTGACATAGCCTCCAGGACATTGAGGCACGTGCACTCACATAAGTCTCACTTTCCTTACCCTTCTGTTTTTCCTAATTCAAGAATATTTACTTAATCCTTGCCCTTTACAATATAACTTTCACCCCACACCCAGCACCAGGAACGGACTGACCATTGACACACTCGGGCACTGCCCGAGGGCCCCATGCCACTAGGGGGCCCCATCAGGGTTGCCAGGCTCAGTAAAACCAGGGACAGTATGCCAAAAGCTGTGTTTTTTTTACATCTGTCCCTGATATGTCTAAAACCAACATGCTTTTGATGTGAAAATCCAGAGATTTTAGCTGCCCCGCCTCTGCACTGCCTCCTGGCGTGGTGACCATCTGTAAGCCCAGGGGCCCCATAATCTTCTATTGCCCGGGGGCCCCATAAGTTGTCAGTCCGCCCCTGCCCAGCACCCTAATTTCTCATGCAGACGAGGCAATCCACACACTCTAAACTATATCACCCTGCTTCTAAGAACCATCCTCCCTTCTCATGTGCCCCCTGGAATGCCCAATAATTACCGTATATATATCCAACTCCTTAAACCAACTTGCTATTACTTAAACTCGGCTTTAGGAATCTAACTTTGCCTCTCCAGCTGCTCTCTTCCATGGTGACTTCCACTGGACTTATGCCCGGTACACACGATCCGATTATCGGACGAATGATCGTCCGTTTTTTTTGTATGCTAATCTCACGTCAAATCTGATTATTATCGTACGGCAGAATAAAAAAATCGGAAGTGATATCATGTGTTGTAAAGCATTTGTATTGCATTTTCGAACGACAGCTGTACTGATTAAACGAAAATCGTACGATCGGACATCATACTAAAAAAATATCCGTGCATGTCCGATAGAATAAAATCGGATGAACTGTCCTGATCGGCTCTCGAAAGCTCTGTTATCGTACGAACGCTTCGAAAGCGGCATTTTTCTACGATTTTCCGATCGTGTGTATGGGGCATTACTCAGACCTAGTGGATGAAAGGTAGGTGGAGTGGGAATCCTTCAATCTCCACAAAAGACTTTTCAAGTTCTTCCTACAACTCCTTCCCTATATCTCTCCTCTCGATCTTCTTTTCTCCCATTCCCTGAGATTTGCTATGATTAAAATCAGCCTACTGGGCCAGTTTCTTGCTTCCTTGGCAACTTCTCTACCTGGCTACCTTTCTTTCCCTCCTGTGAAATAGTCACACTCATTCTTGGTGACCAACATGCCTGTTAATGCCTGCACTTGGCTACTTCTTAACCTTACCCATCTTTTGACCCAACACTATGGACACACATGCTTACCCACCCTCGACTTTATAGTCTCCCACCTCTGCACTCTCTGCAACCTCTCCAACACCACTTTCCTGTCTCTGACCACAACCTTAGCAGTTTTAAACTCATCTTCCGCCCCTATCACTACAACCACCAAACTATTACCCATAGACATTGTCACTATTATATTCCCTTCCCTTTTCTACTTGGAACTACCGCTATGATAACATTTCACCCCTGCCCACTTCGGTCTACAACAGCCTGGGGGTGGGGGTTGTTGTTATGTGTTTATTAAGTGGCTGTATCCCATTGTTCTATTGCTTCTGTCTTACTTGGGAGCTGCTTAGATGCTTAGCTCCTTCGATTAGCTGCCAGAGAGAAGGGGGGATTTTTCCTGCAGCCCTTCCTAGAGGCCATTTGTCCTGTTACTGACTGTAGTTGTTCTCCTGCTCTGCGTCATTATGCAAAGAATGGGGGATCGTCTCCTGGCCTGTGTTTAAATAAACAGCCTTAGGTTTCTTACCATCCTACACGGATATCTCGACAAGTGACTGGGTGAGCAAAGGGATCTTGGATAGTGCTGTTACCGGGCAAGAGAAGCTTATAAGCCGAACATATTCTGTCACACCGATTGGTTTCTATGCAGAGTTGCACTGGATTTAGCATGCTTTAGTTAACCATGCTTGGCCAAATACAGGAGTATCATGTAACATGGTCTAAATGTACTTTGCGGGATTGCATCACTCACCAGAAGCCTATGCATTTCAGTGCATTTAGGTATGAATGGGCTCCTAGTTGACTGACCAGGATTCCAAACACAGAGGTTGCAAATACACAAGAAATGGTTACAAAGACTTTATCATCAACAGCCTGATTATCATACAATTTTTTCACCAATTTTCTTAATAAAATGCCCAGTATTCTGTCTTTGCATGCCTGTGTTATAGATAGCAGATTAGATACCACAGTATCACATAATCATTTTATGTTTGTGAACTCTTCCTAGGCAATGGAGCAGATCTGATTATAACAAGTCCAGATCCTTCTCCAACCGTACGGATTGGAGATCCCATCAACCTGACCATTTCCTACAGCTCAACTCCCAGCCTGATAATGTGGACCGCCAATGGCAGTGTTGTGGTTTTATGGCAGAATGGAGAACAATATCCTGCTGCCAATTACAAGACCCGGATGGTGCTACAGGAAAAAGATATACTTCTCAAGGATTCCACCACGGAAGACTCCGGAGAATACGTGGTCAAAGTTACTGATACAAATGGTGATTCTGGCAACTTTACATTCAATGTGGCTGTCAAAGGTGAGTCTGTTGGATCCTTTGGTTCCCTTGTCTAAAATTACCAAATACGGGAGAAGCATGTAACATGGTCCAAATGGTGGGTTAGCCTTTAAAGTTTACAGTGTTATTTCTGGGATGGCACCATTCAGGCCTTATGCTATAGATTGGCATTGAGTGGGTAGACCTCTCACTTCTTGTGTGGGGTAGAGAAAAGAAGAACTTCCCTGATGAATCTTTGCAAATTCAGCTTGCTATCATTTTACCAAACATGGAGGAAACCGAAATTTCTACTATAAATATGCAAACTGAAGCTTCACAGGTGCAACCAGTGTTGCCAAGCGTCCGTATTTTTACGGACGGTTTGTAAAAATGGGCACTTTTTTCCCCTGTTCGTAAAAGTCTGTAGTTGCGGAAATGTGCCAGTGAAAATAGCCGAGATCGGATCTGCGCATGGAGATTGGAGGCAGGAGGTGATGGTGGCTGCAGTGGCACAGCAGAGGGGGGTGGAGGTAGGGGGAGATTGGTGGCACCACAGAGGGGGATGGTGGCACCGCAGGGGGTGATCGGCGACAGGGGGCCTGGGGGAAATTGGAGGCAGAGGGATATTGTGGCACCACAGAGGGGGGTGAAGGCAGGGGGTAATGTGACCAAATCATTTGCCCTTTTGATTTTGAAAATAACAAAAATATTTTTTACCTTAATATCTACCTTAAATCACATTGCTATTTGCCTAGCGTACTTGTTTGTACCCTAAACACTGAAATTTGCACCTAAAAATGTAATTTAGTAACTTTTGTGAAATGCCAGTAAAAACGTGGCTGCTCCCGTAAAGTTCGAGTGTCGTGCCAGTAAATTTCAATCTGGTAGGTTGGCAACACTGGGTGCAACCTGCTAGTGGAACAAGTAGAATAGACATGTGGCCAAACAGTTAGTTGGCCATCTCTGGACCATCGGATGGGGTAGCTGTTCTTGGTATATTACCATTGATCACTTTTGTAAAGACCTAGAACATGAAGTTATAGAACATTAAGCTAGGAAACACACAGCTACAGAACATGCAACTACAAAGCACGCAACAACGAAAACTACAAAACATGCAACTACAGGACACGCAACCTCTCCCAGGTCAATAGGTATATTTGGTTATTTGTGCCCCAGTTTCTGAGTTTAATGATTTTCTTTGCCAAAAAAGGTGAACCACCATTAACTGTACCCCTTGTTTTAACAGACAGAGTCCAGGAAATCCAAAGTAATGACACAGGCATATATAAAATGGGCGAAAATATCAGTCTGACCATCTGGTATGACGGGAACCCATTAGGAATATTTTGGAAATATAACAGTGACCCGTTCGCCATTAGATTAGAGGCATTCAACTACACTTCTACTAGATTTAAAGGACGAATGATCCTCAAAGAGAGTGGATCTCTGCTAATTTATAACACCACGAATGAGGACGCAGGAAATTACTCTATCACCGTGACGACAACTATTGTCCCCGGCTCACGGACATTTCAGGTTAAATTTTTTGGTAAGCGAGCTACTTTACATATACATTACATATGTACACACAGACCTATGTATATATATATATATATGTATGTATACACACACACACACACAATGGGCCAGATTCAGAAAGCATTTACGTTGGCGTATCTATAGATAAGCTGCGTAAATACTAAGAATAGCCAGCGTATCTTTTTTTGCTATTCAGAAAAGAAGATACGCCGGCTTTCTTCTAAGATACGAGCGGCGTAATTCGCTTACACCGTCGTATCTTAGTTGCATATTTACGCTGGCCACTAGGTGGCGCTTCCGTAGTTTTTCACGTAAAATATGCAAATGAGCTATTTACGCCGATTCAGAAACGTACTTGCGGCGGCGCGTCGTATTTTATGTCGTTTGCGTAAGCGTTCGAGCGGCGTAAGGTTACCCCTGCTATAGGAGGCGTAGCCAATGTTAAGTATGGACGTCGGGACAGCGTCGAATTGAACGTCGGTTATGTCGTTTGCGTAAATCGTTCGGGAATGGGGCTCGACGTTCGTTACATTCACGTCGTTCACATTGAGAAAAAGCGACGTGATTTCGCGCATGCGCACTGGGACTGTGCACGCATGCGTCGTACAAAAAAAATGTCAATTACGTGGGGTCATGATTCATTTACATGAATCACGCCCCCACTTCAGACATTTGAATTGTGCGGCCTTACGCCGGGCACTTTACGCTACGCCGCCGCATATTATGGAGCAAGTGCTTTCTGAATAAGGCACTTGCCCATAATATTTGCAGAGGCATAGCTTAAAGACGAAACGCTATGCCGTCGGAAAGATACGCAAATGTATCTGAATTCGGCCCAATATATATAAATATATATTACACATACACACACACACACCATATAGTATATATCTCCTCTTCCCTACAAAGTCCAGAATTTATAAATTCATCAGGGACGATTTAATTGCTATTAATGTACCTACTATTTATGGGGCCCCGGCCAACACATATCTGTAGACAATTACTTTATTCACGATATACCACTCAGTTGTTGGAAGACCACCCTATTGAGACATGACTATGTGTGGTTTTAATGTTCCATAATGATGTTTAATAAAAAAACAGTTTTGGTCCTATCAAGTTTGTTAAGCCTCCGGAGGATTACAAATGACCAATACTGACCCATGGTAGTGGATGCTTCACTAGTCGAATCTGGGACATATTGAAGATCCCAAGCGCTTGTATGGAGAAAGTTTGTTTGTGCCCTTTGTCTACTTCTAAGTGGTTTTATCTCCAGCAGCTACAGACAGTTTTCTAATGCCGCGTACACACGATCGAAAATTCCGACAAGAAAACCGTGGATTTTTCCCGACTGCATTTTGGTTCAAACTTGTGTTGCATACACACAGTCACACACAATTCCATCAAGAATGCAATGACGTACAACACTATGACAAGCTCAATGATTCCGAGCATGCGTAGGATTTTTGAGTGTGGGAATTGCAATTCAGACGATCGGAATTTCAGACAAGAACTTTTCCCGTCTGAAAATTTGAGAGAACCAGCTCTTAAATTTTTGCTGTCGGAAATTCCGACAGAAAAAGTCCGATGGGCTCTAGACGCGGTCGTAATTTCCAACCAAAAGCTCAAACTTTTTCTTGTCCGATTTTCCAATCGTGTGTACACGGCATTAGTCAGTCCTGTTCATTGTTCTTTTATTGGCACCAGACCAATAGTTTCCCAGTGCTAAACCTTTCATCCGAATTTCTAAACTGCTACATTGTAAATTCCAAACAGCCAATATAAAAAAAGAAAAGTAGTGGTAAAAAATCACTTGTGGGTTTGACCAACTTTTTTATTGTACAATTGTCCTTTAAAGGGGGCAATGCCAGGGGGTGTGTCCTATGCCTACATACTATTGCTTAATAGGTGCGCCTCATTTCCATCTCCGAAAGTTAGAAGGTATGGAAACACAACTAGGAATTATGGCAAAGAGATCTCGCTGTTAATGTATCCAAGGCATAAGAAGCCATTATTGGTTGAAAATCCCTTTGAGGCATATGGGGTAATGGATAGAGCAGAGTCCTCCATACTATATGAGAGTTAATCAGGGGAAGGAGAAGAGACCAGTACTCCCCCCCCCCCCAACCCAAAAGTAGAGAGCATATTATCACAGAAGAAGAGCCAGATAATGGAGGAAGTAGGGTCTCCCATCAGCATAGGGAATGCCAAAAGGATAGAGGGTCTGGAAACTGGACAGGGCATGGTCCTTCAGCAACACAAAGAGGTTCAGAGCTTAGTAAATGAGGTACAGCTTTGCAAAAAATACCCAATCACACGCAAATAAAATTTTAAAACAGCAACATTGCTTGCACATGATTGAATAATAGAAATCAGCATAGCTTCCCCTCATTTTAGAGTATCTAGAACAAGTGCAGTAGCAGTGTGTAACGGAACGTCCCACACTCCGCTTGAGCGCTTCCGTCATATACCGCTTCCTATTAGTCTGGATAGTCTAGATATCAGATATTCCAGCTGCTCACAAGCACACGACGAGACGAGACTTGTTTGTCTGCTGAACATGGAGTGTTTACTAGAACCAAGAATACAACTGTAGCGCTACCCCCGTAAGGGCCGCTGGTTTGATGATGGGATTGGCAGATTAAGTCACTCTCACTTTTGTCTAGGGGTGCACCAGAAGTACTAGATAGTAATTGAGTGTCCACACAGTGAATAAAGGTTTTCTCAATGCTTTAATTCCAGGCCAACATTGCCAAACATCAACTCGGTGAAGGAAGAATAGGTTGATGAGAAGGAAAGAACTCTAGATGTCAGGCCTGGATATAGGTGTAGAAGAGATTGGCTCTTAAAAAGACAAAGACCACACATCGCCACTCAATGCCTTGGGTGGGTGAGGTGTCTCCCAGACAGGTCTCTCTCTCTCTCATGCCGCGTACACACGGCAGAGAAACTCGACGGGCGGAACACATCGTTCCGCCCGTCGAGGTTCTCTGCCGGCCGCCAGAATCGGCAACCCGCCCGTCGGGAAAGGCAACCAGCAATTTATCCCGACGGGCCGTCAAGCAAACCTGTTTTCTATTTGCTCGACGGGTTTCCCGACGGGCGGGGCTCACCGAGAGCGTACACACGGCCGAGGTTCTCGGCAGAATGCGGCTCCCAGCGAGGTTCTCGCTGGTTTCTGCCGAGAACCTCGGCCGTGTGTACGGGGCTTCAGACAGCAGCCGGGACAGCACCTTACATTCTAGCTGGGAGGAACGAGTCTCTCTCACTGACCCGACTCTTAAGCCCCTGCCACAGGCCAATAAAGTGTAAATGATTTGGAGTGTCCGAACAGAGCGAATCCTCCCAGCAACTACTTTAGAACAGATCTCCGGGTGGCAGCAAAGCATACCTGTCCATTGCCCGGACGCCGGATCTTCTATACGGCATTTTGGAACCCAGCGAACCACCGGGGTCCCCTCAGTTTCGTCTCCGATTGAGACTCGATAAGACCTATAACCCGGCCAGGTAGGCCACGCCAGCAGGGTCCATGAATGCGCACACCCTGAAGGTGGGTGCCTCACCCCAACTCCAAGACCATGCGCCGCAAAACGCCCCCGAACACCTGACCTCCGTCCCAGATATACCCCTCCCCAGCATGCCCAGGGAGAGAAAACCCTCTCCAATTGGCAGCTGGGGAATATTCCATCTGCCAGAAATCTCTCCAGCTCCCACTGCCGGCCAAGAATGAACTCACATCCTCAGAATGCAGTCCGAGCCAGCGGTCCTTTCCCAGTCAAACTAGTTTTAGAAAAATGCCCATGCGAAAAGCAAGGGGGCGCTACACAACCTTATGAACAGTTTAAAGAGGAGGTAACCAGAACATAAATTAACATGAGCTAATTAACTAATCATTTAACCAGACAAGGTGACTCATAGATATGACCTTTCAGGGTAGATGTCCCGTCTCCTCGCTCACCTGCTATACAATACACATTATCATAAGTGTAAACACAGGAAGTCTTCACACAATAGCAAATATCACAGAAAACAGACAGATGGCTGGAGGTGAGGACATTAGCATCTAACAGTATGTGTCCCAACAGAGTGAATGAATCACTCTTACAATTAACCTGTTGAGTTAAAAATCAACAAACAGTAAATAGTTTACAGATATCCTGGAATATATTGTGGATAATAATTACATAATAACCCCATCTCAGGTAGTCCAAGATATAATTTCTCAGTCATCCTATGCCCCTAGTGGACATAGGATGATTTTAGACATAAGGGGGTCCGGGGATGTCACGGGTGAGTCTGTCACGCAGTGCACAGTGTATTTGCCTTTAGTAAATCAACCCAAAAGTATGTTATTGGGGTACTGGAGCTGAATAATGGATGGAGCAGTGTTCTCCTCCAGCACAGAGAATTCCATTATGATAGGAAGTCTTAATAAAGGGTAGAGTAGGGTCTTCCTGCACCTATGGTCACTCTACTATGGGCAGATCATGAAATAAAGTCAACCAATACTCAAAACACCATTCAGAGTTCCAACCTGCCTATTAGTCAGTAGGAAAAACTACAATGAATCCAACATGGTTAAAATGTTCATACAACATGGGAACAAATTACATTGCAAAGGTCTAATCTACAACATTCACCTCCTCCTTTCTCTCAACAGACATCATAACGAATGTGACGGTGCTACAAACACCAGCGATCGTAATTGAGAGTGCCCCCATGGTGAATCTATCCTGCGGGGCCTCCTCCGGTTCTGGATCTGTGACATGGCAGAAGGATGGTCAGCCATTGAGTAATGATAGTTCACACGTTCTACTAGACCGAGTTCTCCAGATATTGAATCCAAACAGAACTTTCTCGGGGAAGTATAGCTGCAACATGTCTAACCCGGTCAGCTGGAATGTCGGCTCCATAGCGATGACCGTATACTGTAAGTAGGATCTAGGAGTAAGCAACAAGCTCACATATTAAAGCCCAATTGAGCTATTTGTCTGAATAAGTAAAAGTATAACTAAAGGCAGAACTTTTTGTTTTGCTTTGGATAGAGCGGAGATGCATTAGGACACATGTCAGTTTTTATTGCCGTCTGTGTTATTAAGGAGATTTACCCTTAAAAGAAAGTAAAAGAAAATCCCAAATTTTAGGTTGTCCCCTGAAAAAAAATGGGAACACTGGTGTCCTCGAGGAATGTGCTTAATTTCCAGGGACTTTCTCTTACTTCCTGATTGGCCTGGGCCGGGACAAGGTGTGGGCAGGAGGGACGGCTGCCCTGGGCACTGTCGCATCATGCGGTAGGGGGCACCACAATGAGATTGGGGGAAGGGGGGATTTGGGGGGCAGGAGGGGGTAAGAAGTGTTTTAGAATGGAAGATTTGGAGAGGAGTGCTAGAAGTGGTGGTTTAGGGGGGGTTGTGTTGGGAAGAGGGATGGGGGAAGAGGATTTGTACTGGGGGGGGGGGGGGTTGGGGAGTTTGTGCTAGGATGGAGAAGTAGAATTTTTCCAGGGAGGGAGGAATCTGGAGTTTGGGGAGAAGATTTGTGCTTGAAGGGGAAATTTGAGGGGTAGATAATTTGTGCTAGGAGGACGGGGCTTTTTGGGGGGGTATGTGAGGTGAGAGGGGAAGGTGGGGGGAAATTATTTGTGCTGGTAGGGGGAATTTCAGCAGGGGGCAGATTTGTACTGGTAGGAGGGGGAATTTCTGCTTGGAGGGTGAGCATGTAATTTTTTTGGGGGGAGGGGGGGGGGTCAGGGGATTTTGCTAATACAGAATGCTCATACATCTTAGGGTGGGCGCAATTTGACATGTTCAGCCTGGGCTCTAGAATACTTGACACGGCACTGTGATTGGCTATGGGACAGGAAGTGAAGGGACATCTCCGTAATGGGACACAGGTGACCAAAAAAAAAGTGTTTGCCTAGGGCGGCATTTTTCAAGTGGGCGGCACCGCCCCCCCCCCCCCCCCCCCCCCCCCCCCAGGAGCTGAATGTAGCCAAGTGATGGCTACAGACTGGTCATTCAGTTCTAGGAGGGCGGCTATCGACGACCTCCCAGAACAGTGCCCCCCCCCCCCCCCCGCATGCCCGTTGTGAACACAGCTGATCACAGATCAGGGTAAAGAGCATCACAGCAGCCCTTTGCCACGTGATCAGCTGTGTCCAATCAGCTAATCGCAATCTAAAACACACTTTCCGGATATTGCCATTCCTTTCCCCTCGCTGTCAGTGAGACCACTTTTATTTTATTGTAAAAAAATAAAAATAAAGGTTTACAAATCCCTTTAATTTTGGTTCCTAACATCAGCCCCCCTAAACATGACTCCAAGAGGAAGGGGCATGGTGGGACTTGTACATGGTGGGACTTGTACATGGTGGGACTTGTACATGGTGGGACTTACCCAGACAATCATAAACACCAGGCTCCCCAGATACCCTACAAGGAAATACATACTGTGCAATACACAAGAGGAGATGATCTCTAGGTGGGTGACAGCATGAAAACCTGAACCCTGTGCCAACTATAGTCATTATTCTTTGACAACTGAGTAGTTCCAATAACTGCCTGTTGGTTTTGGTCCAAGAAAGATCTGTTATTATTCAACTCATAAAATATATGTCTTATTTCACAGTCCCGGTGGAGAGTGTTACAGTGACCCAGTCGCTCCAGGTGGTGAGTGAAAGCAGCCCTGTTGTGAATCTTAGCTGTAGCACCTCTAGTGGCAACAGTGAGGCAGTGACATGGACAAAGGATGGGCAGCCTATAATTAATAGCATTACCCACATTCTATTGGATGGGAATCAGACTCTTCAGATACCAGAACCCAAGAGGACATTCAGTGGAAACTATAGCTGCAACATGTCTAACGCGGCCTATTGGAGTTCGGGGTCCCTCCAGCTCCGTGTCTATGGTAAGTTGTAGCATAAAGGTCTGGTCTGTGTCACCTGTGACTGTTTTAAACACAACATAGAATGTCAATGACTTCAACGTGTTAACTCAACACTCTTCAAACAGTAATGGGGGTCTAAAAATATATCTTCTGTAAAAAAATTTTTTTACCTCCTTTCACACCCTACCAAGACCTTACCACTTAAAGCCATGGAAGAAAATCGAGTTACTTTTTTTTAAATATAATATAATATAATTATATATATATATATATATATATATATATATATATATATACACACACACACACACATACTCTTGAGTATAAGCCGAGTTTTTCAGCACAATCTTTTGTGCTGAAAATGCCCCCCTCGGCTTATAGTCGAGTCAACTTTTTGTGCCTGATTTCCTGGACTTTGGGGACCCGGTATTGGCCGGCCATAGGTCCCCTAGCCCCACTCTTCCTCTACAAGCATGCAAAGTTTGTTGGCTGGGGAGCACCAATTTTTCAAAGTCGTGCACCCCTTCCATAGACTCCCATGTTAAACAGTAATTTCAAATTGGTGTTCTGGACCCGAAACTTGGCACACATGTAGCCTCATTTCTCCTCCACAAGTCTGCAAAGTTTGTTGTCTGGGGGGCCTACAGCTGGGGAACACCGAATTTTCAAAGCCGGGCATCCCTATTTTAGACTCCCATGTTAAACGTCAGTCTAGTCATGGACACAGTGAGGCATGGGCACAGTAAGACATGGGCACAGTGAGGCATGCAGATGGACACCCTAGGCTTATACTTGAGTCAATACATTTTCCCATTTTTTGGGAGTAAAATTAGGTGCCTCGGCTTATATTCGGGTCAGCTTATACTCAAGGATATATGGTATATATAATATTTTATATTATATATATATATATATATATATATATATATATACACACACACACACACAGTATCTCACAAAAGTGAGTACTCTCCTCACATTTGTGACAACTGAAGAAATTACACTTTGCTACAATGTTGTGTAGTGAGTGTACAGCTTGTATAACAGTGTAAATTTTCTGTCCCCTCAAAATAGGTCAACACACAGCTATTAATGTCTAAACCGCTGGCAACAAAAGTGAGTACACCCCTAAGTGAATATGTCCAAAATTGGGCCCAATTGGCCATTTTCCCTCCCCGGTGTCATATGACTTGTTAGTGTTACAAGGTCTCAGGAGTGAATGGGGAGCAGGTGTGTTAAATTTGATGTTATCGCTCTCACTCTCTCATACTGGCCACTGGAAGTTCAGCATGGCTCTTCATGGCAAAGAACTCTAATGCCGCGTACACACGGTCGTTTTTTGCGATGAAAAAAAACGACGTTTTTTTGTGAAGTAAAAAACGACGTTTTTGAAACGTCACTTTCAAAGACGATGTTGCATACACACCATCGTTTTTTCACAAAAAACGAGGTTACGTTCACCACACTTTTCCATTGAAGCTCGCTTCATAACTAGCTTCTGGGCATGCGCGGGTTGAAAAACGTCGTTTTAAACGACGTTTTTGCTACACACGGTGACTTTTTGTGAAACAAAAAACGACGTTTTGAAAAACGACACAAAAAATTCAAGCATGTTGGAATTTTTTTTTGGTCGTATTTTTTAAGGCAAAAAACGACGTTTTGCCCACACACGATCAATTTAAATGACGTTTTAAAAAACGACGTTTTTTTTCATCGCAAAAAACGACCGTGTGTACGCGGCATAAGGAACTGAAATAAAAATAAAATTGTTGCTCTAAATAAAGATGGCCTAGGCTATAAGAAGATTGGCAAGAATCTGAAACTGAGCTGCAGCACAGTAGTCAATACCATACAGCGGTGTAACAGGACAGGTTACAGGACTCAAGTGCCTGTGAAGCTCTGGTGAACTCCATGCCCAAAAGGGTTAAGGCAATGCTGGAAAATAATGGTGGCCCACAAAATAGACACTTTGGGCCCAATTTGGACATTTTCACTTAGGGGTGTACTCAGTTTTGTTGCCAGCGGTTTCAGACATTAATGGCCATGTGTTGAGTAATTTTGAGGGGACAGCAAATTTACACTGTTATACAAGCTGTACACTCACTACTTTAAATTGTAGCAAAGTGTCATTTCTTCAGTGTTGTCACATGAAAAGATAGAATAAAATATTTACAAAAAGGGGTGTACTTACTTTTGTAAAGATTAGGGAAAGTTTAGTTCCCATCCGTTTACTATTGTCTGTGTCTTCCTATCTCAGTAAAAAAGAAAACTTCCTAGTTTAGTAAAAATGTCCTAATTTCTTGTCCCATCTCAACAGGGTCATGAAAAGTAACAGGAAAAAATAAATACCAATATTCCTAAAAAGATTAAAGCTGAAATAAACTAATTTGCATTTTCAAATTGAATTCTAAACAAGTTTTCCCTCTTGTCTGACAGACCCGGTGGTGAATGTTGCAGTGACACAATCACCCCAGAAGGTGAATGAAGGTGCCGCCCTTGTAAATATAAGCTGTAGCGCCTCTGGTGGCTATACAGAAATGGTGACATGGATGAAGGTTGGCCAATCTGTGATCAGCGAGAATCCCTACAGTCTGTTAGATGGGAATCGGACTCTCCAAATAATGAAACCCAACAGGACATTCAATGGACTCTATACCTGCAACATATCCAACGCAGCCTACTGGGGTTCTGGAACCCTAAATCTCACCATCTCTTGTAAGTAATAGTAAAACACGGTTTAGTCAGCTATAGACATGTCAGAGTTTTTACATGCGTTTACAGTAACCTTTCCCCCTGAAGATGACCACAAAGGTTGAAACGCGTCGGGGATTCTTCATGGTTACTACATTTCATGTATAACTGCGAATGTTGGTGATTGCACTATGCACGATGGAACATCATGCTGTACGATATAGCCAGTATCCATTGTTTTTACTATATCATTATTAAAGTATCATTTTTCATACTTTACACTGTCAATTCAAATACTTTGCTGTCCAAAGCCCCATGGGGGAATTTTCCCATTTTCCCAGTATCTATCGGGGTGTGCAGCATCTGCATCTCTCCTTTTTGTGTCATTTCCTTGCTCGAAACCCAACAGGACATTCAATGGACTCTATAGCTGCAACATATTCAACGCGGCCTACTGGGGTTCTGGAACCCTAAATCTCACCGTCTCTTGTAAGCAAAAGTAAAAAACGGTTTAGTCAGCCATAGACATGTCAGAGTTTTTACATGCGTTGTCCTGAGGCTATTTGTAGACGCAAGATAGCAGTCCAAGATTCAAAATCAAGTTTTCCACATTTTAAAGACATAGGGCCAGATTCAGGTAGATTGGCGAATCTTTAAGTTGGAGTAACGTTTCTCATTTACGTTACTCTGGCGAAACTTTAGCAGCAAGTACTGTTATTCACATAGCACTTGCTCCTAAAGTTGCGGCGGCGTATCGAAAATGAGCCGGCGGAATTCAAATTGGGCGGGTAGGGGGCGTGTATTATTATAACTAGGCGCGATCCCGCGGCGAACGTACTGCGCATGCGTCGACTGTCAATGCATCCCAGTGCGCATGCTCCAAATTCTGTCAGTGAACGTCAATGACGTCAAATCCCCATTCATGGACGTTTTACGCAAGCGACGCAAATTTTTATTTTTTCGACGTGATGACGACGGCTATACTTAACATAGGATACTCCACTAGGGGGCTGCTTTATCTTTACGCTGCGTATCACTTACGGAAACGTCGGAAAGTCACTGCGTCGCGCCCGAATACGATCGTGAATTGCCGATTCTCGCTGATTAACATATTTTCGGCGTTAATCAGCGGGAACGCCCCAGCGCTATTTTTTAAATTGCAGTTGCGATGCGACGGCGAAATTCAATTACGCCGCTCGTATCGGAACTCCAACCCGGCGTTTCTTGTTTTCTGACTAAAGAAAACAGAAACGCCGGCTCAAAGTGAGAGTTAGGCTGGATTATCACTGATACTCCAGCCTAACTCTACCTGAATCTGGCCCATACATACACTTTCACTGGGCAAATTGTTACGCAACTTTTTTTAAATACATTCGTATGTGCACCTAGAAAACCTGACATATTTCTGGATGAAGCAAAAGCGAAGTTGTCCAGCTTACTTGAATCTTGTTCTTTTCCCTATTTAGATGCCACAATCAGTGCCACCAGCACATATAGCATGATGGTAATTACCCTGCTGGGAGGAATTCTGCTTGCCCACTGATTGTCTGTCCTGGATATGGTCTATGATGGCAGACAGGTAAGCATAACTTAAAAAAATATATATATATTGCAACCCTTAAAAGGCCCGAGAACACCCACAATTAAAAACGGTTTTGGGGATTAGGCTAGTGGGTGGGGTTCCCCTCTGGCTTCTTCTACCTCTTCATGACTTCTAGGGCCAGCTTTAGGTGTTCAGGCGCCCTGTGCGATCTAATCCTGTGGCACCCCCCCATCTTCACCCCTCACCCCCTGGTCACCTAAACATACACAAAGAGGCTGTCCGGGGCCCCTCTATCCTCTGCCAGGAGCCTGGGGAGCGACAATGAGGAGGAAAAGGTGAGGGAAGAGTCAGCGGCCCCCCTAGGTGGCAGTGTCCTAGGCAGCTGCCTTCTTAATCCGCCTAGTGGTAGCGCCGGCCCGGCCCTGCTACCACTCACATTCTGCGAGCTGTGATGGCCGCACGGCGCCCCTGTTGCCCATGGCGCCTGCACAGCTCGTACACCCCAAAGGCCGGCCCTGATGACTGCATTGGCAATATCTTACAACTCAAGTTTTTATTTGTTCTTTTTTCTGGTGGTTACAAAACGGATCGATCAAGGGTGGTCAACATATCCTAAAGCATTTTCGATGATATGGAGATTCTATGGTGGGAATTCTAAGACGGCCGAAGGGTGGAGGTGGTAAAATTTAAAAATCCTTGGTTTCAGAGTTTCTATAGCTTAGGTCCCTTAGAAGCTAATGGGTGATTGATTTTACATATCATATATTAAAATGTGAATGTTTTAAAGCTTAAATCACTTTCTTTGCTTTCCTGCTGTTTATTGTATTGAATTATTCAGCACCCACATATTATACAGGACGGAGTACATAGAGACCAGTTACATCAGTGTTCACTCTAGAGAGGCTTGCGATCTCACATCCCTTAACGTAACACAGACCATGTGGAAATGGGAACTAATCTGGACTAATAATTTGTACTTTTGGTGGTACAAGTAATAATGTAAAAAACTATAAATATTTATTGGTAAAAAACACATGTAAGGAAGATTGTATACACAATTCTCTAAAACCGTATATTTAACAACATATAGTCTCAGTACATGTGACAACAAAAATAGAAAGACTTATACTTATGCAAATACACTCATAACATGAAGACGTATAGCACTGAAGAATATGTATACCTTTTTTGGTTCTTGGAGCTGAGATCAATATGTGAAAAGGTAAATCTTGCTTTTACTCTCAACATGTTTTGCGTACAGGACGCTTCATCAGGAGCATAGGAATGGATCAATCAAATTTTCGAGAAAACATTGGTCCAACCGCTAGTGGTAGAATAAAGTATATACAGTGTATTTACCCAACCAGCCTCCCAGGCATATGGTGGGTATTTGCTGTATAAATCGATAAAAAGTTAAACATATCACTATCTGTTAATAAACGGTAGTGAAAGAACTATGGCGGAAAGACCCATGAAATATGTTCCCCAAAATTGTTCTCGGCTTAATAAGGCTTCAAGTACAGGTCGCTTAGGAGCAGGACGTTAAAAGGGGGGGGGTAAAACACCTCAACATGAAGGCAGAAAAGGAGGGGAGACTTATTAGGTAGTCCCTTCAGTAGTTCAGCATTATCTATAGCAGTTAGTAGCCAGAGAAAATCACACTGGGGAACAAAGAGATGGTCCTGTATAGCCACTGTGCCTCTGTGTGTAACGGTTACACATGTTGTTAAATATATGGTTTTACAGAATTGTTTATACAATCTTCCTTACATGTGTTTTTTACCAACATTCATATCAGTCTCTTCACATGAAGATCTTACATTATCAACTCCTTGTGACAATACATAGACCATATCAGTCTCCTCCCCCGAGAGGCTTACATTAACAACTCCTTGTTATAGTACACAAACATTAGTCTCCACCCCTGAGGAGCTTACATTATCATCTCCTTGTGACAATACATAGACCATATCAATCTCCTCCCCTGAGGAGCTTGCATTATCTTTTCCTTGTGATAGTACACAAACATTAGTCTCCACCCCTGAGGAGCTTACATCATCATCTCCTTGTGACAATACATAGCCCATATGAATCTCCTCCCCTGAGGAGCTTGTATTATCTCTTCCTTGTGATAGTACACAAACATTAGTCTCCACCCCTGAGGAGCTTGCACGCTCATTTTCCTGTGACAGTAAACCATTCATGACAGCTTGCATTTTATGACACTTCTACTCTGACTAACCTGCTGGTGTGTTTAAGGGAGGAAATTAAAAACAATAGTCACCTTTGGTGAATACTGTTTTTTTTTTTTTATATAGGTTTCTGGAAAATGTTGTGTGTTGCAAAAACCGAAGAAGAGGGCTTCTGAGTACTGCCATGATCACCACTGCTTTCTTCCTGAGCCGCCATCAGCTACCAACTGCTCATGCTTCTGTGTCCAACCCTTAAAGGATTAATTTTACCTCCAGCCAGTAAAATAAAATAAAAAAAACTTTGTGTAGCAAGTATATATGCTATATCTAATTTAGCAAAACATTTGGTAATTTATTATCATTAAAATGTTAAACACATTCAAGTTTCCATTCCCTTAATCTCTGCATTCTAATGGTGAAATCTTTGCAACAAGTCAGTCCACCTGCCTGTGTCAGAATGTGGGTCTCATGAACCTCTGCAATACTTTTACTGCCATGTTTGTCCCTCTTGAGGCATCTTTCTGATTTTTCTTGGTGACAAGGACAGAAATCTATTAAAAAATAAAAAACTTTGAGGGCCCATATGCATACGTCTGTTTGTGCCAGGTGGCAATTGAGCTGAAAAGAAACAAAAAACACTTGTCAATGCACATTACTGTGCATTAATGAGTTTCTAGTGATTATTTTGAAAAAACATCTGCCAAAAATCAGATGGGTGTGAATGGGTGACGGGTCATCATAACTGTCAACAGAACAGGAAGAGTGAAGGGGAAAATCTTCCAGTAGGGAGACCTGTTTGGAAGTGGATATCCCATCCCTTTATCCCAGGGGTCTCCAAACTTTCTAAACAAAGGGCCAATTTACTGTCCTTCAGACTTTAGGGGGGCCAGACTGTGGCCATTCGGAATACAAAATGTCCCAGCATCAGTGGAATAAACAATCCACCATCATTTTATGTCAGTGGGAGGGATTTTGTGACCCATCATTGGTGTCCTTAGGCCCCATTGTTTGTATTGGGAGAAATTCTTCCTCATCATTGGTGTCATTGTGCTGCATCGTTGGTATTGGAAGGAATTGTGCCTAATCATTGGTGTCATTGGGCCCGATTGATGGTATTGGAAGGAATTGGGCCTCATCATTGGTGCCACTGAGCCCCATCATTGGTATTATTAAGAGGAATTTGGAGACCACTGCTTTATCCCATCCCCTTCGAAAAATCTTCCTGTTGTGTCTCCAGGAATTAAAATCTTTCCAAAAGGTCAAAAGGACCGCAACCAGTAGGTCAAAAGGACCGCAACTGGTTAGACCTAAACCAGTAGGTTTAAACCCCTACCTGCTCTATTTAAAGCAAAAAATATATATATTCTTTAACCACTAAACAATTCACGTACAGGAAAAGAAGTGAGACTGCATGTCGGGGAAGGAACAGGAGATTATCACTGTCGGAGGATATAAACCAGCGAGGGATTCGGCTTATCTGCATTCACTTACTAACTCAAATATTGGGTTCAGTCTCGTTGGACTGACCATTGAAAATGATGACCAACATAAAAATAAATAAAAATAAAAATGTATTTATTCCTTGCTCTAATTTATGCCTTAAATAAAGATTTTGCTTTAGATACATGGGAACCGGCATCGTCTTGTGATTATTAACGGTTCAGTATAGGGGGAGAAGGTTTATGATAGAGTTACAATGAGGCGACTGCTAATGTATGACATTCCTCGCTACTGGAAGAAATAGCGACAACGTCCAGGTCTGTATGCATGAAAAAAATTTTTTTTTAAATATGTAAAAATGAAAACTCCACTTTGTGTAGCAATTATGTATGTTATATCCAATTTAGCAAACCATTTAGTAATTTATTATTATTAAACGTTAATCACATTCGAGTTTCCATTCCAACCTGCAGGCGCTGTCATTTTCTGAACAAAAAAAAAAAATCCAAATAGGAAACGTTTCTTCCTATAAATATATCATATATCTGGAGGGAGACTTTGCCCAAGATTCTCATTATACCACCCAACCTTTGGTATCATGTTCATTGCTGCCCCAAAGCTGCGTGTTAGGTTAGGGTGGTGGGTTTGTCAAAATGCAGATAAAGATAAGGATGGCAGTGATAGAAGTAGAAATAATGGAGATGAAAGCAGAGACAATAGAGGGGAAGATAGAGATAAGCGCTAGAGATCAAGTGGATGATCGAGATGGAGAGGGTGAGAGTGATAGAAATAGAAATAATAGAAATAGTAGAGATGAAAGCAGAGACAATAGAGGGGAAGATAGAGATAAGAAATCAAGTGGATGATCGAGATGGAGAGGGTGAGAGTGATAGTGAGGATGATAGAGAAAGATATTATAGAAATGGAAAGAATTATAAAGAAAGAGTAGAGATAGAGAGGATAATAGACATGGAGAGGGTATTAGAGAAAGAGACAATAGAGGTGAGGTTAATACAGATAGAAACAATAGAGATGAGGAAGATGATAGTGTAATAGATAAAGACGATACAAATCGAGATGGAGAGGATGATACAGATCGAGATGGAGAGGATGATATAGATGGAGAGGATGATAGAGATGGAGAGAATGATAGAGATGGAGATGGAGAGAATGATAGAGATGGAGAGGATGATACAGATAAAGATGGAGGGATGATACAGATAGAGATGGAGAGGATGATAGAGATGGAGAGAGAGAGATGGAGAGGATGATAGAGATGGAGTGGATGATACAGATAGAAATGGAGAGGATGATACAGATAGAGATGGAGAGGATGATAGAGATAGAGAGGATGTAACTGAGAGACACTAGAGATAGAGACGGAGAAGATGATAGAGAGAAAGATGGAGAGGGTGATAGAGAAAGAGGCTATAGAGATAGAGAGGATTGAAATGGAGAGGATTATGAAGATAGAGAGGGTATAAGATAAAGAGATAGAGATAGTCAGGATGATACAGATAGAGATGAGAGAGAAGAAGATGATGATAGAGATAATAAAAACAGAGAGGATTATAGAGTGTGCACTGCTGAAAATGCAGCCTGAACGGAATTCCGACAGAAAATTCGGATTTTATCCCATCGGAAATTTCGAACAGTGCTTCTGGGAATGCCCAGAGATAAGAACATTCTTGGACCAAATCCTCCATTTTTTCTTTGGCATTACTTTAACACAGATAACTAAACATCCCATTGTTGGGTCTTTTTGATAAAATAAAAACACTTCCTTGTACAGAAATTCCATTACAGAAAGAAGTCCCCATACAAGTTTCGGCCACGTGGTTTCACTTCTTAGTATATTGGCCATTTACAAACTGCATACATTTAACCCTAAATATATTTTCATTCCTGAAATAACTTTCTTTTTAATTATAAAGAGATATTGTGCATTGACAATGGCATTTTGTTCTGCCTTTCGTGCCGGGCCTGACGAAGCTTGTCTACTATTAAAGCACAATTGCAATTAATAAATATTATATATATATATATATATATATATATATATATATATATATGAATGAATGAATGAAGAACTTGTATAGCGCAGCACATGCGAAGTAAATCGCCTCTGGGCGCTTGTTGTTCCTGTCTCCTTTGAGATCAAAAGAGATGAGTCTTAATCTTTCTCCTGAAGACTAAGTAGTTCTCCTCCAACCGAATGCTGGCTGGTAAGGCGTTCCATAGTCTGGGACCTTGGACAGCAAATCTCCTGTCTCCTTTGGACTTGTATCTGGCTTTCGGTATCTGAAGCCGATTTTGATTGATGGATCGTAGAATACGATTGGGATTGTAAATTTTTAATTTTTCGCATAGATAATGGGGAGCATTCCCATGGATACATCTATGCGTTAGACAGAGTGCTTTAAAAGTGATTCTGTCTTTAACTGGTAGCCAGTGAAGGGATCTCAACGAGGGTGAGATTGATTCCCAGGGTTTTTTCCCAGTCACAAGTCTGGCGGCCGTATTTTGAACGACTTGAAGACGAGCGATTTGGTACTTGGGGAGTTTTATATATATATAAAAATAAATAAATAAATAAATAAATAAAAGACAGGCAGCTGGCCATCACCCTCAGATTGACAATACCTATTGCGGTCAATGGGTTTCAGCTTGGTTGAATGTATTCTATGTGCTGCTTTCTCATGGTGCCCCCCCCCCCCCCTCATTTCAGCATGAAAAAAAAAAAGAACTTCACCCAAGGTAGTGTCCTGCCTCTCCTAAGCTTCACAAGTATGTGCCTCTTTGTGTTGGTCAGTCACATAAAATCCCAATAAAATACATTTACGTCTTTGGTTGTAACATGATAAAATGTGGAACATTTCAAGGGGTATGAATACTTTAAGACACCAATTGCCTTTTTTTCCCCATCCTCTTTTCCACATCTCAGTGCTGTTGATCTCCTCCAGTGTCTTTGAAGCCCCCTCTAGTCTACATATACGTGCTTCAGTATTGACTGCGCCTCATTGCTCTGGACAACCTTAAAGTGACCATGCCTGTGCAATGTGTGTCCAGCTGGCCACTTTTAGTTGCCTCCTGGGGTGCATGATACAGAGCAGGAGCACAACTAGGAGACAGGATTGGTCAATCTTATAGTAGGATCAGCAGATATCATTTTAACAAGGCTGCATATTACAAAATATTGAAAACAATTCTTGAAATACCAGCAACATTATTCACGCCCCTCCCCTTAAACCTTCTCCTTCCTTCTACCTCTTCAACAATTACAGGAAATACACCTGATATTTTTACCTGTAAGGTCATCCAAGAGTGTTCAGTCTGAGTCCCTGATCATCCACCACTCCGACCTTCACCTACTATGGGCTATGCCATCCTGACTGCCACTCTTCTCCTCCTCATACAATACGGTGAGTGTCCTTTACTATCTACATAACCTACATATACTGTAGTAATCCATAAATTATAACAATACTTTTAAACCAGTGACAACGTTCCTTCTGGCTACCGAAAGAAGTTTGAGGGACCAACAAAGAATTATAGTAACGCTGCCTGGGACCCCAGAAAACAGTGAGCCCCAAAAGGTCCAGTATTAGTAAGTCACTTTCAGCTGTTTAAGTCTTTGGACCTTTAATTCAGAAGGTGATCAGCAATAGAAGCCTTCATATTCCTCTACCTAAAGTGTAAGTAAAGCCATAAAGTAAAAAGCAAAGATTTGAATATTAAAGGGAAGGGTAAGGTGGCGTACACACGACCAAGAAACTCGTTGGGCGAAACACATCGTTTTCCCCGTCGAGTTCCTTGTTCGGCAGTGAAAAAACTAGTCGAGCCAAATTTTCCCATTGCCCAACGAGAAAATAGAGAACATGCTCTCTTTTTGGCTCAACGAGTTCCTCGACGGGTTTCTCGGCGAAAAGTGTACACATGACCGGTTTCCTCGGCAGAATACGTCTCCCATCGAGTTTCTTGCTGAATTCTGCCGAGGAAACCGGTCGTGTGTACGGGGCCTAAGAAACCCCACCAGTTTTTTCTTTCTGCCCGTAATCCCACTGGAGAGATTCACCCTCTTGTTTTTTCCTGGTGCGATAGCATTATAATAATAGCCATAACCACCCAATAGGGTGAATCCTCTTTGAATACCTCTAGACAGACCCATAAATGTACCTCTGTTGTCTTTTTGGGGTCCTCTTGGCTCTACCTCGGAGATGCTGTGGGTGAGGAGGCAGTCTTTCAAAAGTGGACAACTGTTTAGTAGGGCTTTTCCTCTTGTCATGGAGAAATTAACTCTCACCTTCCATTGAGTTGCTTGAACAGTAAAACAGTAATGCTGTTAAAATCATAATCTGTAAAACAAAGTAAACGTATTTTTATTATATTATATATTTATTATGCAGTGAAAAAAGTTTGCCATTTACATTTTATAAATTTATATATATATATATATATATCTGTGATTTTACAGAAATAATTTGCACAGTTCCATAAAACTATGTAATGTGATCCGATTTTTTTTATTTCCCTTACTATTGATATGTGCAATATTTTGATTGCCACTATCCTTTTATATATCGCTCAAGTATATGTGGTATTACTATTTTACTAGCACTAATATATATATATATATATGTATGCATTTCTGTTGATTCAAATTACACTGTTGCACTTTGTTAAAGCAGAGTTCCAGCCTTTTTATATTTATTAAAAGCCAGCAGCTACCAAATATGGTAGCTGCTGACTTTTAATAAACAGACACTTAACTGCTCCACGGTCCAGCAATGTGGCCGCTCAGAGCGTCGCTCCTCTCCCACTCTTCGCCGGCGCATCCATTCACACTGTGGGCACCCAGCCGTGACAGCTTTCGGTTTTGCGGCCGGGCGCGCACTGCACATGCGTGAGTCGCGCTGCGCCCTAGTAGTGGACAGGCGATCTCCTGGGACCTGTCACGTGTCCCAGGAGATCGCCTAGAGGGAGGGACCGCCTGAGATGACAGGAGGAATCGCCTAGGCGACCCGTAGGTGGAAATAGGAAGTGGGACAGGAAGTCCCACTCCTAACGAAGCCCCCACTCCCCCCTAAAAAAAAAAAAAAGCCAAATGTGGCATGTAAGGGGGTGAGGAGTGCTTAAGGTGGAGTTCCACTTTTGGGTGGAACTCCGCTTTAAATTGGATATGTGTTTGCATATTATGTTTCTAGGATTAGCAAATCCATTCTCTTTTTACACTTCACATTTTAAACACTTTAAAACTCCCTAACCTATAAAAAGGAAAGCTTTGCTAAAAAAAAAAAATTGGTGCCATTGATGACCCCCTTTTTGAAAACACTAGCTTCTCTCTGCTCAATATATTGTAAACTAACAGGCCCAAGTAGTAGTATGCAATCTTTTTTTAAAAAAAATATATTTTTTACTTGTTTATTGAAAAGATGTTCATGTTCAATGGGTTACAGGGGATAAAAAGAGAAATCCAGGAGGTCGATAAATTCCACGCTCCTATGTGTGGACGGACACAGACTAACATGCAAGGGCTTTTAGAGACAGAAAAAAAAAAACTGCCAGATGCCCCCAACAACAGCCTTAAAATGTCCATTGTGTATGAGGCCTTAGGGGTACATCCATACAGATGAGGTCAAGTTATGTCACGCATGTTCATTTTGAATGGCACCCCATTGTACCTTTAGAACAAGGCAGATCGGTCCCATATCATTGTATTACATGTTATCATTTTATGTTTGTCAACCATTCACAGGCAATGCAGCAAACCTGATTATAACAAGTCCAAATGCTTCTCCAACCGTACTGACTGAAGATACCATCAACATGATTATTTCCTACAACTCAACTCCTAGACTGATAATATGGCAATATGGCAATGGCATTTTAATGGCTACATGGATGAATGAAACCAAGTGGATTATTGCTGACAATTACAAAAATCGTCTGACACCACAGGAAAAAAACATATATATTAGCAATTCCGCCACAAAAGACTCCGGAGAATACCTGGTCACAGTTACGGATACAAATGGTGATTCTGGCTCTTGTAAATTCAACGTGGTTGTCAAAGGTGAGTCTTGGCCCCTGTGGTTCCCTTGGCTAAAATCACCATGCTGGATTAAATACGGGAGATTTTTTTTGTTCCAAATGGATGGGTTGGCCTTTAAGGTTTAGGGTGCATTTTATAGGGTTGCACTATTCAGTTATTCTGCTTTAGAGTGGCATCGAATGGTCAGACCCTTCTATCCTTGTGTGAGGTATGGAAAACAAGAACTTCCCTGATTATTCTTTGCAGCTAGGCAATTAATTAAGCTTACTATCAGGCTAAAGTATAGCAAACATGAAGGAAACAAATGATTACATTAGAAGTACGAAAATGAGAACCCAGAAGGTGCAAACGGCTATTGGAACAAGTAAAATGAAGATATAGACAGAGTTAGGTGACCATCTCTGGGCCGTTGGGCCCAGTAGCTGTATGCAGTATATTATCACTGAGCAGCTTTGTAAAGACACAGAATACGCCTATAGGAAACATGCAACTACAGAACACGCAACCATGAAACATGCAACTACAACAGTTATTTGGTTATTTGTGCCCCAGTTTCTGAATTGTATGTCTTTCTTTACCAAAACATTAAAGCGGTAGTAAAGCCCGCTGGGTCATTTTTTTCTAGATTATATTTCTTTATTATAACATTTTCAGACCTCAATACATTCTTATCGGAAAATATTATATTTATCTCATTTTACAACTAATACATACATTCTTTGGCCCAGATTCACAGAGCAAGTACGCCTGTCTAACTGGTGTTAGACAGGAGTAATTTCAAATTTTGCGCGCCGTATCACTAGTTTGAATCCTCAAACCATGATACGGCGGCTTCGATCAGAGAGGCTTACGTCTTCGTAAGCCTTCGGATCTACGCTGCAAACTTTTTGCGGCCACTGGGAGGAGTCCGCATCGTTTTCAGCGTCGGGATATGCAAATGACTTTTTACGGCAATCCACGAAGATACGAGCGGCCTTCGCAATCGCTTACGTCATTTTTTTACTACGTAATGTTAGACCAGCTATTTGCTGGTCTAACGGTGCGTAGCCCATGTTAAGTATGGCCGTCGTTCCCGCGTCGAATTACATTTTTTTTTTTTTTACGTAACTCGTTCGGGAATAGGAATGTCCGTAAACGACGCTACTCAAAAAAAAATGACGTAACGACGTGATTTCGCGCAATGCACGGCGGGAAATTTCTGAACGGAGCATGCGCAGTTCGATCGCCGCGGGAACGCGCCTATTTTAAATGCTTCATGCCCCCTACTCGCGTAGATGGCTTGCGCTGGGAGAAATACACTACGCCGCCGTAGTTTACTGGACAAAATCTACCGGGATTCCACGTAGAGCCAGGTAAAATACGGCGGCGTAGAGTATTTCTGATACTCTACGCGAATCTAATTGTATGTGAATCTGGGCCTTTGTTTCTAAAACCTCACATATGGTCAGTCCAAAGCAAGTTCTGACATTTTTTTTTCCTTTTTCTTGCATATATCATATGTATATCATACCAAGCATGTAGACACGAATAATAACAACATATACACAAACAGAAAAAAATAAAAATAAAGAACAGAAAAATAAAGAACCCCCCTCATCCCCATGTTCCTTCTGATACTGTACCTACTATCCCACGCTACAATTGAACACTCTACAAAGGAACAACAAGAGCCAGTGAAGATGGGTCTAACCGTGGGACCAATATCCACGGTTTCCACAATTTATTTAAGTTATTAGGTATGAGTCTATTACAATAAATTTGTTGTTCCTTCAGAGGGTTATCATTTACTTGAAAGCGCCATTCCTCAAATTGAGGGTACACTCAGAGATATCCACTTTAGGCGATTTAACTTTTGTGCTATAAAAAAAAATCTATTAACTCATATCAAAGTCTCAATGGGAAAAAACACATCGAGATGGCCCCTTAAAGGAACACTAAAGTCAGAAAAAATGTTTTCTTAAAATAACAAACATGTGATACTTGCCTCCACTGTGCAGCTCGTTTTGCACAGAGTGTCCCCGAACGCTGTCTTCTGGGGTCCCTCGGCGGCTGTCTCGGCTCCTCCTCGCAAAAGCTTTCTACCTTCATGCGAGGGAGCTTGCACGGTGGAAAGCTTTTGCGAGCGCGCTCCCGTGATACAGCGGTGGCCATAGCCGCCGACTGCATCACTCAGCTCCGCCCCCGGCGCGCCGCGTCATCCGCTGTGATTGACAGCAGCACCAGCCAATGGCTGCGCTGCTATCAATTCGCCCAGCCTAGCCAATCAACGGCCAGGCTGGGAACCGAAGAGGGTGAAGTGGACGCGCCCGGGAATTTAGAGCAGTCAGTTAAGTAAAATGGGGGCTCGGGGGGGGCGGTGCTGTTAGATTTTTTTTTTACCCTAATGCATAGGATGCATTAAGGTAAAAAAACTTTTACCTTTACAACCCCTTTAAGCACGTCTTATGCCTCGTACACACAAGCGTTTTTTCCAAGGGGAAAACTGCTATGGGAGCGTTTAATCGGGAATCCTGTCCGTGTGTATGCCGGACAAAAAAAAAAAAAAAAGAAGGAGAAGAAGAGCAGGATCTTTTTCCCCGTCCGGCGGGAAAACCCTTCATCTGTATGGTTTTACCACGGGCAGAAAACCACTCATGCTCAGAAGTATGAAACGAGAGCGCTCTTTCTGGGAAAACTAGCGTTCGTAATGGAGATATCACATTCGTCACGCTGTAACGGACTGAAAAGCGCAAATCATCTCTCCAAACTTTTACCAACACGAGGATCAACAAAAGCAGCCCAAAGGGTGGCGCCGTTGGAAAGGAACTTTCCCTTTATAGTCCCATCGAACGCGTTGCACGTCACTGCGCTTTGGACTGGCGGACTTTTGTCTGAGCGTGTGTATGCAAGGCAGGCTGAGAGGAATTCTGTTGGGAAAACCATTGGTTTATTATCTGATGTAAAAAAAAGGTGTGTGTACTAGGCATTAGGATCGATATCGATATGCGCGTTAAAAGTTTCATTAATTGTATTCACCACCTCTCGCCAGTATCTAGCCAATTTAGGACATTTCCACATCATATGCATTAAATCAGCGGGAAATTTTGGGCACCGTGGACAGTCCGGGGAATCGCGCCTACCCTACTTTATAAATAACTTTACTGGTGTTCTATACACTCTGTATATTATGAATAGTTGCGTCCAACATTGTGCCGTGATAATGAGACTAAAAGGTATCCTTTTCAAAATTGTTAGGCCGCGTACACACGACCAAATCTGTCTGCTGGAAACGGTCTGCCAGACCGTCCCAGCAGACAGATCCGATCGTGTGTACGGGCGAGCCGACGGATTTGGCCAGCTGACAGATTTGAAAGCATGCTTTCAAATCTGTCGGCTGGGAACCTGTCCGCCCGACATGTCTGCTGGTTAGTACGCTAACCAGCAGACATGTCTTCTCGCACACGCGCCAAATGGTTTTGACGCATGCGCGGAAGTGTTTTACTTCCTGGTGCGGTGACGTCAACGTCATCGCCACGTCAGCGCGCCGTCTGGCGGGGGGGATTTTGGTTTGATCGTGTATACACGATCAAACCAATACGTCCCCAACAGACAGATTTGTTCAAATCGGTCTGTCCAACCGATTTGAACAAATCTGTCTGCTAGTGTGTATGGGGCCTAAGACTTAGGGAACATTTCCAATGATACTTGGCAATCTACCACCCTCTTCTACCCAGGCTGACACCATTATCACAATATGGTCTCATGAGTTGGCCATATAGAGAGGAAATCATGCCTTTTTTCTCGGCCACCAACGCTAATGAGGTTATGAGTGTCATTGGTTTTATAACTATCTTTTCCCATTTAAACTGAGATTGTACCATGTAGGCTTAAGGCTTGCCTGTAGGTAAAATTAATATCTCCTAAATGTACACTGTTTAGGAGATATTTACCCTCAATGTAGTCTGTTATGTCACCGGAGCATGTGCTCTGTAGGTCTGGCATTCCCTGCCAGACCTTCATGCAAAGGCTCCCACATGCATGTGCGCAAGAAACGTCATTGAGTCACATAGCCAGAGTGCGCAAAACCCAGAAGAAAGACCAGGGGAACAGGTCAGCCCTCTCAGCGGTGACAACCCGGCACTGGAGTGTTTCATTCCATGGGGAGTATTTCATAATGTGGAAGTATGCCATGCGTACTTCCACATTATGCAATTGCCTTACAAGTGTATTTTTTTTTGTTTACATCTGCCGTTTACAGCCGCTTTAACTGTACCCCTTGTTTTAACAGAGAGAGTCCTGGATATCCAAAGTAATGACACTGGCATATATAGAACGGGGGCAAACATCAACCTGACCATCTGGTATGATGGTAACCCATCAGAAAGAAGTTGGTTTTATAATGGTAACCCGTTGGTCATTAAAACAGAGCACATGAACTACGTTTCTGACAGAATTTTTGGACGAATGGTCTTCCAAGAAAAAGGATCTCTGATAATTTATAACACCACCAAAGATGATGCAGGAAGCTATTTAATCAATGTGACAGCAACAACAACAATAACAATAACAACTACTACAACAACTACTACTACTACTATTGTCTCCGGCTCACGGAGATTTCAGGTGAAATTCTATGGTAAGTGTTACTTTATATTGAGAGTGAATATATTATGCATGCATAAACCAAGTCTGACACAACAAAAACAAGACTGTGCCTGTACTCTTTATTTAACAAATTAAGAAAAAAAAAAAACAATAATTCACCTTCAAAATAGTTTCCTTCAGAGTTGCCACACAGCTGCATACGATGCTGCCAACTTTCAAAGCAATTCCACAGATCATTATCTGAAAGACTCCTGAGGATCTCTGTCATTTTTGGTTTCTTCTACCAGTAAGGGGGTCTACAATTGGCTAGATGCTAGTGCCACATTGCACACATCCCTGTCCGGCTTCTTCTTGGATAGGACATTTACCTACCTGTTGTTGATGGAACCCTCGGCCATATTGTGCCATACTCCTTGCCAGAGACCCACTCTCGACATCTCCCCCATAGGCTTTAAGAATAAGGAATGAATTTCCCCACACTTTAGAGAATTTCATAAAGATTTCCGTGACATACTATCAAAATTGTTCTGTGCGGAACAACATCCCCAAAAGTAGACAATTCTGTAGTCATTTCTGTGCAGAACACAATCAGACATCTTATCTGTGGTGGCTGGTACATGGCAAACTAACGCCACGTACCTCCTCCCCCCGGGGGCGGCAGAAGGAAAGGCGTCAAATGCCTCAAACACCTGGGGTGTTAGATGTAAGCAAATGCGGCAGCGATCCACTGCCACCCCCCACGGGAGACTGATCTTAACTTAGGAGGCAGGGGGAAGGAAGAGCCAGGTCGTTGCATCACCTCCAAGCTGAACAGGAAGTGTGTCCTGAGACCCGATTGGCTAAGACTCCCTGGCCAATCGGATCTCAAGATCTGCTTCCTGATTGGCCAGGAGAAGAATCAGGAAGACGATAGCGAATATTAATTTGCTATGGTCACACAACTGGGTGGGGCCACATTTTTTTGAAGCCAATTAGAGGCTTGGGTTCCAATCATGTGCTTAAAAATTAAAATAAAATAAAAAAAACTGCTGGAATTCATGCGTCCGGCACCCTGCATGTAGATTAGAGGCCGGGCACATGGATATGGGGGGGGGGGCGGCACCCCTGCGCCCCATATGGACGGGCCTTCACTGCATCTTAGAAGTTCTCCCTTTGCATCTTGGCCGGTTTCCTGCTGAGCTAGCCGAGATTCGAACAATCTATGGCCGGCCTAAGTCCACAGAATTTAGCTCCCATCACGGTGTAGGATGAAGGTTCCTTCTATAGTATCCCCCACTATTCATAAAATGCTATTTCACCTTGCTTGGGTCTTCAGCCCTGCAAAGGACCCTTTAAATCAGCTATGTAGGAGTCTACATGTATTTATCACCCATCACGGTGTAGAAACAATGTTCCTTCTATAATATATCAGTCTCGTACATATCTCTCTCTATGGCTCTGTCCTGCCAGGCATGCTCCCAGGTGGCATTTATGTCCCAACTTTTCCCACAATTTATAAAATGCTGTTCCACCTTGCTTGGGACTTCAGGTCTACAAAGTGCCCTTTAGATCAGCTCTGTAGGAGACTACATGAAGCTCTGGGGTGTTTAGCTTCAACTGCTCTAGGCCCCTCCCAATTTGGCATATATATGGGCACTTACTACATCCATATCAAATCACTAAGGGAACCTAACACCCAATTACAAACTTTCCCTTTCCATACTATAATGGGAACACAGCCACCTAGTGGCAGAAAAACAAACTGTACCTGCCAATATACAGGCAAACAATGGGTACCGACTTGATCTTTAGAAAGGAGGTATAAATTGCAGGTAGTCATGGCTGGTGAACAGGGTTGGCGCTCCAGCACAGTGATGATGTTATTAGCTACAAACCGCTTCAATTACATATTTAATAAGTTTCATAAGAAACTTGATGTTCATTTGCATCTTGCAATTTTACATAGCAACATATTCTAAATAAGGGTAAGAACATGTTCTGTAGTCATCTCTATCTTTTCCCTCCCATTCTTGATTCCTGAAGTATAGGGTTAGCCTCATATACGCACACATACACTAGACACCGTTCCTTCCATTACTGCCTATTAGTACTGGATACATTTTCCACTGAAATCAGTACAAATTTATCTGTGTATTCAGGATATGCTCTCCTGTGATCCCTCTGCGTGGGTGACCAGTGGCTTTATTATTTTCATGGGCACCAATAAAAATGATTGTACCAGGAATCAGTATAAATGCATTGAAAAGCACGTCATTGTACATTCATGTGGGTTGATGTGCAATACAATGTTCTTAACTTGCACACCAAAGCGTATTACCCTACACAAACTAGTGTCCTTGTTTCTTGACCGCTGGGAGGTTTTAATATCTGGCTGTTGGATTTTGGCCCAAGGAAGATGTTATTTTTCAATTTATAGAATACATTGTCTTTTATTTAACAGATCCGGTGGGGAATGTTACAGTGAAACAGTCACCCCAAGTGGTGAGCGAGAACACCTCTGTAAATCTAAGCTGTAGCGCCTCTAGTGGTTACAATGAGGCAGTGACATGGATGAAGGATGGCCAGTCTATAACTAATAATGGCAATTACAGTCTATTGGATGGGAATCAGACTCTCCAGATAACACAACCCAACAGGATGTTCAGTGGAAACTATACCTGCACTATATCCAACGCAGTGTACTGGAATTTGGGGTCCCTCCAGCTCCGTGTCTATGGTAAGTTGTAGCACACAGGTCTGGTCTGTGCTGCCTGAGACTCCAACATACACATTCTTAACAGTGTGATGTAACCCCCAACATGATTTTGTGTTTAGTTCCACTAAAAAAAAAACAAAAAAAAACACACATGTAAAAAATAAAATAAAAATGTAGCTACAAAAATAAAATATATATATAAAACAAAAATAGATATTTGTGCTCATAAGTTTACATACCCTGGCAGAATTTATGATTTCTTGGCCATTTTTCAGAGAACATGAATGATAACACAAAAACGTTTCTATCACTCATGGTTAGTGTTTGGCTGAATCCATTTATTATCAATCAACTGTGTTTACTTTTTTTTAAATCAGAATGACAACAGAAACTCCCCCTTAAAAAAAACTTTTAACATTGCATTTCTCTTCTTAATTACATGTAGAATCGGCTGGAAGTTTTAAAAAAATCCGTTCGTACATACCATTTTCTTCATGCAGCCTCACCGCAGCTTCCAGGTATGATGGTTGGGGACAGGCATCCGATCGACGCATACAGCGCGTCACGAGATGCCGAAAGAAGCCGAACGTTGGTGCGGCTCTATACGGCGCATGCGCACCAATGTTCGGCTTCTTTCGGCATCTCGTGACCCGCTGTATGCGTCGATCGGATGCCTGTCAATCAAGTAGGCACGCCCTACCCCGACCGTCAGACCCGGAAGTGGCGGTGAGACTACATGCCGAAAATGGTATGTACGGACGTTTTTTTTTTTAAATACCAGCCGATTCTACATGTAATTAAGAAGAGAAATGCATGTTAAAAGTTTCTATTTAGGGGAACCACCCCTTTAATACCATGAATCGCCCCCTTTAACATCAATGACAGCTTGAAGTCTTTTGTGGTATTTGACCGTGGTGGCCATCTCTGAAGTAGCTTGGGCTACTACAATGATTAACGACATGGACCAATCAGACATTACATATGTAGTCTTACATTGTGCCAAGCTGGCGCCATAGAAGCCCCATGTTTGTTTTTCATAAAATTGGGGAAGGGTTAGCACCCCTCAAACTGCCTAATTTCTTGCCCTTCTGTCCCGGGGACAGAAAAAAAAAAAAAGTAACATTTTCCTCCAATATGGTCTTGGAAAAGAAAAAAAAGCTTCAATGAAACCATTCGCATTTTAAAAATTCAATACATTTTCCCTCTTATCTGACAGACACGGTGGTGAATGTTGCAGTGACACAATCACCCCAGAAGGTGAATGAAGGTGCGGCCCTTGTAAATCTAAGCTGTAGCGCCTCTGGTGGCTATATAGAAATGGTGACATGGATGAAGGATGGCCAATCTGTGATCAGCAAGAATTCCTACAGTCTGTTAGATGGGAATCGGACTCTTCAGATAACGCGACCCGACAGGACGTTCAATGGACTCTATACCTGCAACATATCCAACACGGCCTACTGGGGTTCTGGGTCTCTAGGTCTCACCATCTCTTGTAAGTAATAAAAAAACACGGTTTAATCAGCCATGGACATGTCAGAGTTTTACAGGTGTTGACCTCAGGCTGCCAGTAGACACAAGATAGAAGCCTTCTAGTTCAAATGAAGTCTCACAATATTTTGCATCTCTATATAGTCTTCTATTCCCGGCATGTTGTACTTTGTGACTGATATTTGCTGGTCTTAAAAGACCTTTTTGTCTTTGTGAAAATGCTGCCTTCTGCCCTCACACTCCGGTGCTCTACCAGCAGAGCTGAGTAACAGCCACACCCCTCAGCACAAGCTTACCCAAACAGGCCTCTACAGGAAAGAAAATGAGGGGCTTATCTGACCTATTCTGTTACTGATTACAAACTGCACCGGGTCCAACTCTTTTTTCACAAATGTTTCCAAAATATTTAATAGAGTAACTCAACTAGTATATTGCACTTCTGTCAGGATCCCTATTGGGGAGATTTGCCCCCACTTCCTGTATGGTCACCAGGACAGAAAATGAAGGGAAATACACCCAGTAGAGACAGACAAAACTTAGCAGAGGTTTTAACCCCTAACCACTCTACAAAAAACTAAAGAAAGAAAATGGCTGCAGTTTATTATACAAAAATGCAGCTTAGCAGACCCTAAAGGATGCATGTACAGACACAATTTAATACCAAGGCCCCAGTGATAGTGCATGTAAAAATTATTAGGCCATTTTCTGTGGTTGAATTATTTTCCTGAATTTAAAGCAATACCACATTTGGCCACTAGGCAGCACAAAGTATTGTAGGAAATTCCTATGATACTTTGTGCCATCAAGTGGCCAAATGTGGTATTTTCTGTTTTAAATGAATGAAAAGACATTTTATGCACAGAACAAAACCTGGCATATTTCGAAAATGACGCAAAAACTCAGTCATCCAAGTTACTTGAATAATCCTTTTTTCTTCCTTATTTAGATGCCACACTCCGTGCCACCAGCACCTATAGCATGGTGATAATTACTCTACTTGGAGGAATTCTGCTTGCCCACTGATTGTTTGCCCTGAAAATATCCTATGACGGCAGACAGGTAAGCATATCTTGGTGTTCCAACCCTTAAAGGCGGAGACCACCCACAAGTAAAAACAACTTTGGGTTTAGGCTTGTTGTTGGGAGTCCCCTTTGGCTGCCTCTACTACCTCCTCATGACTACACAAGATCTTACAACCAAGTTGTTAGTTCTCCTCTTTTTTTGATGGTTACAAAGCTGATCAAGAGTGGATGACATATCCTACCACATTTTCTATGATATGGAGATCCTATGGTGCGATTTCTAAGCCCTGGTGATGGCTGAAGCAGATGGGTTTAGCCGAGATCTCAGATCTCCGGTTTTAGAGATTCCGTAACAGCTGCACAATTGATTTTTCATAACACATTTAAATGTGAATGTTTTAAATCCTGGTAATTGTGGCCTCATTGTTGGCGTCAGTGGAAAGAATAGTGCCCCTAAGTCTGAATAAGGAGAAACAAAGGGCCTTGGGGCAACAGTTTGGAGACCACTGCCCATGACTGTTCATGCTGTTCTCCACTCTTGATGATCTCACATTTTATTCCCTTGCGACAGTACACAGGCCATTCAGATCAGTCTCCACAGTGAGGAGCTTGCGTTATTTCCTTGTAATAGTACAAAGACTAATCGTATCAGTCTGCACCCTGAGGAACTTGCATTTTTATTTTCTTCTAAAATTACACAACCTATTCATATTACTCTCCATCCCTGAGGAGCTTTGATACTTATGAATGGTCTGTGTACTGTCACAAGGAAATAAGTATGAAAGCTCCTCAGGGATGGAAATTGATGTGAATGGTTTGTACTTTCACAAGAAAATGAGAATGCAAGATCCTCGGGGGTGGAGACTGATATGAATGGTTTATGTACTGTCACATGGAAATATGTATCAAAGCTCCTCAGGGATGGAGAGTAATATGAATAGTTTGTACCTTCACATGGAGATCAGAATGCAAGATCCTCAGGGGTGAAGGCCATTTCCTTGTGACAGTACATAGACCATTCATATTAGTCTCCGCCCCTGAGGAGCTTGCATTCCAATTTTCTTGTGACGGTACAAACCATTTATATTAATCTCCATCCCTGAGTAGCTTTCATACACAGACCATTCATAAATATGAAAGCTCCTCAGGGATGGAGATCAATATGAATGGTCTATGTACTGTCACATGGAAATATGTATCAAAGCTCCTCAGGGATGGAGAGTAATATGAATGGTTTGTACCTTCACAAGGAAATCAAAATGCAAGCCCCTCAGGGGTGGAGACTGATATGAAAGGTCTATGTACTTTAATAAAGAAATAGCTTCCACCCCTGAGGATCTTGCATTCTCTATTTCCATGTGAAGGTACAAACTATTCATATTACTCTCCATCCCTGAGGAGCTTTGATACTTATTTCTATGTGACAGTACAGTGAATGTACTGTCACATGGAAATATGTATCCAAGCTCCTCTGGGATGGAGAGTAATATAAATAGTTTGTACCTTCACATGGAAATCAGAATGCAAGATCCTCAGGGGTGAAGGCCATTTCCTTGTGAAAGTACATAGACCATTCATATTCGTCTCCACCCCCAAGGATCTTGTATTCTCATTTCCTTGTGAAAGTACAAACCATTCATATCAATCTCCATCCCTGAGGAGCTTTCATACTTATTTCCTTGTGACAGTACACACTACATTCATATCAGTCTACACCCCCTAGGACAGCCCTCAAAATTTCCACTCGCCTACTAGCATTTGGCAAATGGATTTAAGCTGGGGGCGAGTGATGACAGGGATGCATGACCCAACCTCCCTCCAATCTGTGCCTACACTTAGAGTCCCGATGAGATTGGCGGCCGAAGAGAAAAAGGTGCATGCTCGGGAAAAGTAGTCTAGTGAGCCGCGCACAGGCAGAGCAATACACAGGTGCTCTCCTTACAATTCTCATTAAGCCATGGGACCTCCTCTCCTCACTGCCAGCCTGAATAAAAGGGGGAAGTGGGGACATGCAAGCGTGGAGCTGCACACATAGGCTCCTGATGATGGGATGAATAGGAGAGGGAGAGAGAGAGCATTGCAGAGGAGACAGCAAGAGAATAGGGAAGAGACCCAGTTCTAGGCCCTGTCCCTCTGGTCTGCCCCCAGTGCCCTGTCCTATTTTGTTAAAGTTGTTGCTGGTAATATTTAATTTTGTAACTTGATGCTGCATAAAAAATTCAACAGTGTTATTCCATGTGATAATCTACAAGGACGTGTTTACGGGTGCAATTAGGTGCAGGGCTGTGTATGAATTAGGTGGGGCAACTGGTGGCGAGTAACTCTTGAGGCCTGGCTAGTAGCTCAGGACTTGACATTTTGAGCCCTGGCCTAGGAGCTTGCAATTTAATTTTCCTGTGACAGTATGGAAACCAGTCAGTCTGGGGAACATGCATTCTGTGACACTCAAAGACACACAACTCAGAAAATCCTACATGTGTGTTTATGGGATGGAATTAAAAAAAGGAAATATAGACACATCCAAACAATATATCTTTGGTGAATACAATTTCCTCTTAATTTATAGGTTTCTGGAAAATCTTTTTTGCACTGAATGAACCAGAGAAGAGGGTGCCTACCCGACAATGCTGTCCTGATCGCCACAGCTTCCTTCCTGAGCCTCTATTAGCTACCAACTGTGTCCAACCCTTAAAGGATTATTTTACCTCCAGTCAGAACATTTAACTGCCCCTAATCTACTCTGCATTCTAGTGGAGAGATCTTTGCAACAACTCAGTCCACCTGCCTCTGTGGGACTACAGGTCTCATGAACCTCTGCCAGGCTTTGCCGCCATGTCAGTTCCTTTTGAGGTATCTTACATTTTTCTGATGTCCACCAGGACAGATAGTGGTGGAAAAATAGTCTTAGTGCCCATATAATATGCACTATAGGTAAATTCGATCCAGGGAAAATCTGATTGCCTTTCGGGGGATCAGGAAATAATTTTTTCCCCTGCTGTAGCAAATTGGGTCATGGCTCTGCTGGGGTTTTTAGCCTTTCTTTGGATCAACTGTGGGTATAGAAATGGGTACATGGGATTGTACGATATTTTTTATTTTAATTTACTTTATGGTAGAACTAGATGGACTTGTGTCTTTTTTCAAACTATGTAAGTCTTAGGGCCCATATGCACTTATCAGTCTTTGTGCCAGGTGCTGGTTATACTAAATCGAAATGCAACAAAACAGGTCAACTCACACCTTGTGATGAGTTTCCTATGGCTTAAATAGAAAAGGCATCGGTCGATAAATCAGATAGGTGTGAATGGGCCGTTATAACTGTCACTAGAACGGGGGGTGGAATGGGGAACTCTTCAATAGGGATGCTTGTACTGGAGAAAATTGAGAGTAGAGATATCCTCCTTTGGAGAGATTATCTCACACTTTCTGTTGTGTCTCCAGAAAGGGAGATCCTCCTTAAGGTCGCAATGACTGAAATAAATAACAGGCAGGGGTTTAAAACCCTTACCGTCTCTATCCACACCAAAATTAAAAAAAGTTTTGGCATTAAGTATACTTTAACCATGATACATTTATCACAGTGCTGAAAGAAGAGTAAGATTGCATGTCAGGAAAGTAACTAGAAAAAAATAAAAAGAAGAAGTTAGCGCTTCTGGAGTATGCAAGAAGATATAAACCAGCAATGAAGTTTGTCTGCATTGGACTGACCTTTGAAGAAGGTGACTGATGGACAAGAAAAATATGTAATAAAATGTTTTCCTCTTTCTGTAATTTTTGTCTATGTAAATAAATAAAATATTTTTGCTCTTTGTAAATCAGAAACAGAGTCGATAATTAATAAAGGGTGACCGTGCGGGAGAGAAAAGTTAAGAGTTACAATGTGATGATTGCTAATGTGTGACATCTCTCGCTACTCCCGGAAATGGAGACAAATTCCAATTATACATTCAGTAAACTTTTAAAATTTAAAAAAAAATTATAACATTTTAAAAATGAAAAGGCCACTTTGTGGAGCATTTACAAATATTATATTATATCTATTTTAGCAAACCATTTGGTAGTTTGGAATTAAAACGTGAACGTTTATTAATATAGATCTGCAGAAGCTGAAATTTTCTAAAATAAAATTTGGCAAAAAGGGAAATGTTTCTTCCATTCAATATATCAGTCTGGAGGGAGACTTTAACCAATAATCTCATTATACCACCAACCAGGGCCAGATTAAAAACATCATGGGCCTGGTGCTGAGGATTTTGGTGGGGCCTTTTATAAATAATAAATAAATGCGTGGGAATCACAGCGCAGCAATGGAGGGCCCAGTCTGAAAATTGAAGTGTACCCTAATGTGCTAATATGCTGCGCATACTTGTACATTGTGGCATAACCTACCCCAGGGCCTCTAAAAAGTAGTAATGTCAGAAAAGTTTACTACCGCTTTAATATCACAGGATGCCAGAAACCTCTCATGGGGCCCACTACTGACCCAGTGGCCCTTGGGCAGTGCCTAAGTGCGTAGTTGCCAACATTTAAAAAATATTTTCAGGGACACTTTTTCACAAGTGCTATATTTAGAGTAGCTGAGATCCCCTATGTTCCTCTGTACATCACAGTAGTAATCACAAAATTAAATAAGTTCCAGTAACAGAACAAATATGAGAACTGAGATTTCCTTTAGTTGAACTAACAAAAGTGTGTCCATTCTAGAGCTGGTAACATTGAGGGTATTCAGTATTATTTTAAAGAATTGTTTTTGTAGGTAAGCGACAGGTGAGTGAGAGGAATGTGGAGGGTCTAACATTGGGCACTATGTACAGGAGAACAGTGCAAAGGGTACAGCAAAAGGCACAATGTACAGGAGAGAAGTGTGGAGGGTATGACAGTGGGCATCATGTACAGGAGAGAAGCATGGAGGGTACGACAGTGGGCAGTATGTACAGGAGAGAATTGTATGACAGCAGGCACCATGTACAGGAGAGGAGTGTGGAGGGTATGACAGTGGGGAGTATGTACAGGAGAGGAGTGTGGATGGTATGATAGTGGGCACTATGTATAGGAGATGAGTGTGGATGGTATGATAGTGGGCACTATGTATAGGAGATGAGTGTGGACGGTACAACAGTGGGCAGTATGTACAGGAGAGGAATGTGGAGGGTATGACAGTGGGCAGTATGTACAGGAGAGGAATGTGAAGGGTATGACAGTGGGCAGTTTGTACAGGAGAGGAGTGTGAAGAGTATGACAGTGGGCAGTATGTACAGGAGGAGTGTGGGGGTATGACAGAGGGTAGTATGTACCAGAGAGAAGTGTGGAGGGTATGATGGGGCAGTATGTACAGGAAAGAGGTGTGGAGGGTATGACAGTGGGCAGTATGTACAAGAGAGGAATGGGGATGGTATGATAGTGGGTACTATGTATAGGAGTGGAGTGTGGAGGGTGTGACAGTGGGAAGTATGTACAGAAGAGGAGTCTATGACAGCAGGCACTATGTACAGGAGAGGAGTGTGGAGGGTAGGATAGTGGGCACTATGTACAGGAGAGGAGTGTGGAGAGTATGACAGTGGTCACTATGTACAGGAGAGGAGTGTGGAGAGTATGACAGTGGGCACAATGTATAGGAGTGGAAGGATGTTTAGGGACTGCATAGTGGTTAAGCGGGTCATACATGAATTAAAATTACACCAATTATGCAGAGACCAGCCATAGTCGATCTATGTATGGGCTAGCTGGTTTTACACAAGTCAATCTATTAATCGACTTGAGTACAACCAGCCTGTTTTTCCAAAAACAATCAGTGCTGCCAGCTATAGATAGCAACACTGATCATTGTACTCACAGGCAGAACACAATAACACTACAGGAGTGATTCCCCCATCTACAGGTCAGCAGGTGAGAGGGTGTGTGGGGACAGGCTGGGGAGAGATACCAGTCAGTGGCTGGGTAGGCACTGGCTAGTATCAGAGCCAGATAATGAAGAAAAGAGGGAAGGACGGCCACACTCCAAGGATTTTCAAACGAAAAAAGTTGTCTTTATTGTAAATCCAAAAACATGTACAGTCACAGCAATCACAAAAAACAGGACAGCCGACGCGTTTCACACTCGATCAGTGCTTAGTCATGGCTGAGCCAGATACACACAGGTTACATACATCTCGATCGTTAGAGCGAGAGCAATAATTCTAGCACTAGACTTCCTCTGTAACTCTAAACATGTAACCTAAAAAATGTTTAAAGCATCGCTTAGGTTTGAAAAATTGCTGCGCAAATACAGTACCGTGCTAGAGCTGCACAATTAATCGTTAAAATTGGTATCTTGATTCAACCCCCCTGACATCTCCAATGCAGAGTTTGCTGATTCTTTCATATAACAAGTGGAGAGACTTTCAGCTGTCAAAAGAAAATATCTGGGCAATCTGCCAAGTTCTTAGCAGGAAACATTGTAACTAACGCTTTCTTCTTAGAACAAAGGGATAAACTTCTGTGTGTAAAGAAAATATCCAACGGTCTGCCAAGTTTGTAAACAACATGAAACATTGTAACCAACTTCCTTTTTAGATCAAACTTCTGTGTGTAAATGCAAGAAATGTAACCACTTAAAGTCCAACACTTGTTTAAGTTAAAAAGCAATATTTTTTGCTAGAAAATTACTTGGAACCGCCAAACATTATATATATTTTAGTAGAGACAAAAATGGCAATTGCTGCAATATTTTATGTCACGCTGCATTTGCCCACTTCAATGAATAATAAAAACCATTAAAAAAAACAGTAAAGTTAGCTCATTTTTTTTTTCATTTTAATGTGAAAGATGATGTTATGCCGTACGAATCGTGAGAGAATCGTGATCTGTCTTCTAAGCAAAAAAATTGCAGTTGTCGTTTTAGCCAGAATCGTGCAGCTCTAAACCGTGCAACATAAAAAGTTGCAAAGACCACCATAGAGTCATTTTCTAGCAAAAAACAAATGATGTTTTTTTTTTTCTCAGTCTGCTGCAGTGTGACAGCTTGTATTTATAATGGCTGCTCTGTATGTAGCTTCTGACAGGCGGTGCAACATAAACCATACATGATAGCCATCACATATTTTGACCGGTTGTGGGGTAGGTCTTCAATTGACTACCCCCCAAATGTGGGGTTTCTGTGACCTCTGGTCATCGAGCTACAACCCCCGAAGTCGATCTAAAAAAAAAAATTTTTTTTTGGGCAAATGGGCCTATCTTGAGAAAGGAGCCTGGAGCTGCAGCTCCATCAGCCCCTCTGTTAATCCGGCCCTGCCACCAACACTGGGTATAGAGACAGACATGGAGATAACAGAGATGG
The DNA here is from genome assembly GCA_029574335.1 of Rana kukunoris. Lineage (NCBI taxonomy): Eukaryota > Metazoa > Chordata > Amphibia > Anura > Ranidae > Rana > Rana kukunoris. The sequence continues at coordinate 9,465,120 of CM056058.1, forward strand.
GGACAACAGAGATAGATGGAGGTGATAGAGACAACAGAGAGACAGATGATAGAGACAGCTGACATACATAGAGATGAAAGTGGCAATGGAGAGGATAGAGACAGCTGATACAGTTGATAAAGACAGATGATCGAGACATGTGATGGAGGAGACAGATGATTGAGACAGAAATAGAGATATGGAAATAGAGAGAGACAATAGGCATGTGTGATTTGTTCCATTACAAATTGAAATCCAGACTACATTTTTGTTATTTGAGATTCGGATGCATCAGAATTTCTGAAACGCAGTAGATATGAATTTCAACTAATTTTAAATAAGTTATAAACTAAACAAATTATCCAAAATTTAAATTCAAAATTAAACTGTTTCAAAGAAGTTTGTAAATGGATAGAAAAGACTTAAGTTTGTGTATGTCTAAAAGACATAATTCAGAGAGTCGTGGTTAATGATTCTTACTCTGAATGGTCAAAGGTTATAAGCGGTGTACCCCCCCCCCCCCCCCCAAGGTTCAGTGTTGGGACCCTTACTTTTTAATATCTTTATAAATGATATTGGGTCTGAGATCAAAAGTACAATTTCTGTCTATGCAGATGACACCAAGCTATGCAATTGAATAATGTCCTTACAGGATGTCTCCAATTTACAAGCCAACCTCAATGCTCTGGTTCAATGGGCAAATATGTAGCAAATGAAGTTTAATGTTGATAGATGTAAAGTTATGCATTTGGGGGCTAAGAATATGTATGCATTATACATACTGGGGGGAGTCACTGGTGGAGAAGGATCTGGGGGTTTTGGTAGATCATAAGCTCAATAATGGCATGCAATGCCAAGCTGCAGTTTCCAAGGCGAGCAAAGTCCTTTCTTGTATAAGAGAGGTATGGACTCCAGAGAGAGAGATATAAATTTGCCCCCCTGTACAAATCATTAGTAAGACCGCATCTGGAATATGCAGTTCAGTTTTGGCCACCAGTTTTCAAAAGGATATCTGGGAACTGGAAAAAGTGCAGAGAAGGGCAACCAAACTGATAAGAGGCATGAAGGATCTTGGCTATGAGGAAATATTAGAGGAACCAAATGTATTCTCTCTTGAGAAATAGAATAAGGGGGGATATGATCAACATGTACAAATATATAATCGGTCCATATAGTGAACTTGGGGTTGAGTTATTCACTTTACAGCCAACACTGAGGCCGCGTACACACGATCAAATCTGTCTGCTGGAAACGGTCTGCTAGACCGTCCCAGCAGACAGATTCGATCGTGTGTACGGGCGAGCCGACGGATTTGGCCACCCGACAGATTTCAAAGCATGCTTTGAAATCTATCGGGTGGGAACCCGTCCGCCCGACATATCTGCTGGTTAGTACACTTACCAGCAGACATGTCGTCTCGCACCGGCGCCAAATGGATTCGGCACATGCGCGGAAGTGTTTTACTTCCTGGTGCGGTGACGTGGTGGCGTCAATGTCACCGCCACGTCACCGACACGTCAGCGCGCCGTCTGCTGGCGGGAATTTTGGTTTGCTCGTGTGTACACGCGAGCAAACCAAAATCCAAAGAGACAGATTTATTCAAATCGGTCGGTCCGACCGATTTGAACAAATGAATTGCCTCGTGTGTACGGGGCCTAAGGACAAGGGGGCAGTCTTTACGTCTAGAGGAAAAGAGATTTCATCTCCAAATACGGAAAGGTTTCTTCACAGTAAGAGCTGTGAAAATGTGGAATAGACTCCCTCCAGAGGTAGTTCTGGCCAGCTTAGTAGATTGCTTTAAAAAAGGCCTGGATTCTTTCCTAAATTTACTGAATATAACTGAGTACTAAGATTTGTAGGTAAAGTTGATCCAGGGAATATCGGACTTAGACTCTGGGCTTTTAAACATTTATTTTTACTTTAAAAAAGGCTATCCTTTTTTAAACAAAAAAAAAACGGTTCCCTTAATTTCTGTTATGAAACCAGTGGGGTCTTGGTCTGTGACTTGCCACTCGCTCCATGTTCGCCCGATTGATGGCCACCAGAGATCTAGTGAGGTTGCAGCATCTAAAAAATAAAATATCACACAGCTGGTTCCTCTGAGATGCTAAGGGAGCCTCTAGATCAGGGGTCTCAAACTGGCGGACCTCCAGGTGTTGCGAAACTACAAGTCCCCTCTGCCTGTGGGAGTCATGCTTGTAACTGTCAGCCTTGCAATGTCTTCTGGGACGTGAAGTTTCACAACAGCTGAAGGGCCGCCAATTTGAGATCCCTGCCCTAGGTAGACCATTTCCCAAACAAACTTCTCCATCTGTAATAATGGCACAGTGCCACCCACAGGATGGAGGGGAAACCTGCACCTGCCTACAACTGGACAGGAAATGAGGAAAGAAATCTGCCATAGGGACACAGACAGAAATAATTGGACAGGGGGTTCTAGTCTTCCCTACTCTATTAAAAGTAAAGCATTTTTATTTCGGTCTGTGTTGCCTTTTTAGTAACAATCTGATAACTGTTCTCTTACACTTTCTCATTCTATCCAACACTGAGGAAAAAATAATAAAAAAAGGTTTTGGCTGGGAATACACCATTCACGCTTCCCCTCTGGCCTGCATAGACCAGAAAGATAATTAGGTTATAGGTGGTTGGTCCGGGTCGCAAGAAGTTCCCCATTTTTTTTAAACACTTTTTGAACTCTATAAATATTAAACATTTCCTTGAGCAGAAACTAATTCCTCCATACCGGTTTCGGTTTCGGCCTCGTGATACCATTTGTGTGTACATTGGCCATCTACAAAATAAATATTTTTACATTCTTGGAAATAACTTTTTAAATCAAGAGATAACCTGCAATTAAAATAACATTTAATATCCCCCTTTTTGTCAGTCAGACAAAGCACTTTAATACTCCAGTTTGTCTACTATTAAAAGTATTAAAAGTATTTAAAACTATTAAAAAGTAATGAAAAAATAGCCCAAGCAGATGACATTTTGTTTGCTAAAGCATTCAGAATCAAACCCCAGGGCGGTCTTAATGAGAGGGCACTCCTGGGCACTGCCCGGGGACCCCAGCTGCATGGGGGCCCCCTTGCACTTTCCCCAAAGCAGCTGGTCCTTGAGCCCACGCTGCCCCAAAAAGTCTGCCTCCTACCTACTTGATCTCTGTTTACCTGCACTGTCATCATTGTTTGGGCCCCAGAGCATTACTTTGCCCAGGGGCCCATGATGCTATTAAGACGGCTCTGCCCCCCTTCTTTTTTCATTAATTTGTTGCATGCCAGTGTAGCCGATCTCCTTCATACTCTCTGCAGCCACATCCCATCTGGCAATGTCTGAATGGCGTTCCTCAGGGCAGGTTTTCTGATGGTGAGAAGGGTGGACCGTAACTGTGTGAGGTGTGTTGAAACAGTGAATTGTGGTCAGTGTTGGGACAAGGTCATCTGGTGCCAAGGGTAAAGAGACCAAACTGTACCCCACTCCCCTGATGTCAGTTCCAATTATCTTCTGTAGCTGGGGTCTATAATACTAGCCATAGGTGTGCGCAGCCTTTGGGATTAGGGTGTGCACCCCAAAGCTCAAACACACTCTACCAATCACTCACAATGTTCATTCAGAAAGGGAAGGGGCCAGTAAATGGCATATTTACTGGCCCCTTCCCCCACTCATTGTAAAACATCCACAGCAACAACCGGTGGGAGAGGGGGAAAGCCGGCAGTGCTGTAGGGGGAAGGAGGGGTAGCCAGGTCAGTAGGGGGAATCTGTTCTGCACAGGGTGATTAGGGTGTGCCTGGGCACACCTGGCACACCCTGTGCACACCATATGATACTAGCCCTAAAATACCACTTCAGCATGTCAATTGCAAGGTGCAAACAATAAAATAAAATAAAATTGTTGAGACGAGCCAGCACCCTCAGAGTACCGGACTGCACCCCATGAGTACAGACAATTAAAACCGGCCAGCAACCCCCGAGTTCCGGACTGCACCCCCGAGTACGTTACTTTTGCAGACAATCTGGACCAGCCAGCACCCCCAGATTGCTGGACTGCACCCCCTAAGTATGTCACTGATGTAGACAATGGGCCTAACCACCAGAGGCACTGACATAGCTCCCAACTGTCCTTGATTTCGAGGGACAGTCTCCGATTTGGAACATTGTCCCTCTTTCCTCCTCATTTGTCCCACATTTTGGTCTGCTCTATTTAGTTGAATATAAAATGCACTTTTTATCTTTAAAAAAAAGTGTTTCTCAGTGCTAAACCTTTCACCCAATTTCTAAATGGCTGCATTTGTAAATTTCAAAAACCAATATAAAAGGAACAGTAGTGGTAAAAAAAAAATATATATATATGTTTGTATAATTCTCCTTTAAGTGGGCATGGTAGGGGGTGTGTCCTATGCCTACATACTTTTGCTAATAGGTGTCCCTCGTTCCCATCTCAGTTGGGAGGTGTGGGTACTGATAGAGCAGCCACCAGGCAGCAGGGCAGGTCAGTAAAGAATAGAATGGTGGGAGCTAAGCCTGATTGAATGTACTTGCTACATGTTTCTGTCTCATGGCTCCTCCTCCCCAACACAAAGACACTGTGCCCAGAGCAGCTGTCCCTCCTGCCCCTCCTCCCCCCTCTAGATCCAGGCCCTGCTTGTAGTCTCCATTGAAAGTCTGTAGGACAGGGCGGCCATTGGGAGACAGGAACAGAGCGCTATCATCTTGTAACAGGAAATGCCTGAATGAGGACTCACGGGGCAGGATCACTTAGTGTTTTAATGAAAAAGATTAAGGATTGAAAATCACTTTTTTTGGGTTCATTTTTTAAAGCCCACATGACATTTTAGTGTTTGGGTTTCCATATGCTTTAGATGGGGGTTTTAACTGGGGGTGCCAATATCCTAATTATTGGGGTATGTGGATGGATCTCTGAATAATAAATAAATACAATTATAGAAAATACAGTCTTTGTCCCCCCCCCCCCTCCCCCCAGTGCTGCTGATCTTCTTTAATCTATTTGACACCACTTCCTGTCTACATGCACTTGCTTCAGTGTTGACTGCAAGTCATTGCTCTTAACAGTCTTATGGATAGTGACCATGCCCTTGCACTGTGTCCACCTGGCTCCCTGTAGTCTCCTACGGAGGTGTGTGAGACAATGGGGAGCCTAACTGGGACACAGGATTGGTCAATCCCAGTAGTAGGAACACCAGATATAATTTTAACGAAGGTTGCATATAGGCAGGTGCAGTCTACATTCTCCACTGCAGGTGACGCTCTTTCCCAGTGGTACCGAAGCTGGAGAAGAACACAGTTCCTCTATGGTTTCCTGGGTCACTGGGAAAGCCTTGGGTCCCAGACTTGGCATGCATTTTGTGAGTAGGCAGAGCAAAGATAGGGACCTGGTCTGTTGGGGAAAGGTTCCTGATGAGGAGGGAAAGCGTAGAATGGCATCTCTTCTGGAAACCTTCACAAATGGGCATTAGATGGCCAGGCTGCATGCTTTCTCCTCTCAACAGACACTGTCAGTCCGGCTGTAATTTGCTTTTTTTCACACAGCTGGAAACTGTAAATAAAACTGGCTGGGTAGCCTTTTCACCGAGTTTGTTGTGAACTTTTATTACATTACTTACAAGTCTTGTATTGCACCTACCTGTGTGGATCATTGCCTCCACACCACACCTACATTCAGATTGCAAAACATTGAAAATTCTAAAAATTCTAAAAATAACAGTAACATTAACATCTCCCCTCCCCTTTCCCTTTCCTCCAACGTCTTCAGCAATTACAGGAAATACACCTGATTTTTTTTACCTGCAAGATCCCCAGGAATGATCCGTTTCTGAACCCTTGATCAGCTGCCACTCCAACCTCCACCTACCAGGGACATGGGCTATGCCATCCTGACTGCTACCCTTCTACTTCTCATACATTACGGTGAGTGACCTTCACCATCTACATAATCTATACATTAAAACACTTGCCAATCAGTGACAACGTTCCTTCTGGCTACTGAAAGTAGGTGTGACCAACATAGGATTATAATAAAGCTGCCCGGGACCCCGGAACTCCGTACAAGTCTTCAGAAAGTGATCAGTTATAGAAGCTACAGTGTATGCAATTTTTTTGAATAGTTTTAAATGTTGTTTGGAGGTCAACCCACAATACTGAATGGGCCAATATGTTTTTTAAAGGTGCTTAGTTCAGTTCCAAAAGAACACCAAGAAAAATTTAAATGTTGGCATAATTTTGGGTGCCATTAAGCCCTGTTCCGGCAGTGTCTGGGCCCATGTGAGAACTATCATCTATGTATTGGCAGATGGTGACCAATTATTGTCTTCCAACAGGCAAAGAGGGGGCAGCAGTGACCATTAATAGTAACTCCAATGGCAATGTAAAAATCGGGAACGATATTAGCCTGGACATCTCATACACCACCCAGGGAACAAATCCAATAGTCTCCTGGGCTATAAATGGCACGTCAGTGGCCCAGTTGGCCAATAATGTTCCTACAGTGCTCCCGAACTACACCAGCAGACTGTCCATCATCGGGAAGGGATCATTGCTTCTATTGAATTCTACAAAAACTGACACAGGGAATTACACCATCACCATCACTGCACTTGGGGATACGTCAGCCACACGGAATTTCGAAGTGACAATATATGGTAAGTGGTCTATGGTATTACCGGTATCTAGTTCAGAAATGTACTGGTCTTAGCTAAGCAAAGTTTAATTTTCTGTAGCAGAACTCATCTTGTGATGCTCTGAACTCGAGTAAACTCAATTCTGAAGGTTTTTTTCTTTACCTTAAAGTAAAACAAAAAAAAAACATTCCTCTCTGGTTGATCCATGTACATTGCAGGAATTAGAATGCAGATTTTTGTCTCGGTAACCAATTGATGGCCACAATGAACAAGCGGGCGGATGACAGGTCACGGCTACTCTATAGGCCCTCTGATCCGCCCAGATGGAAGGGGACGAACTCCTTTCCGTTTCTCGGATTGGAGGTAGGCGGTGCGTAAACTGACATCTGTCGCTCTATAGAGGTGAATTGAGGATCCCATTTGGTTGGGCTGATCGTCACTGGTTGGCCACCCCTGACCTACAAGCCAGCCTTATTATAGTCTGTAGGTAAAAATCACCAAACTGCTTTAACCCCCTTAGCAGTAAACCCGAGCGTGACTCGGGGTGGATTTTCTATGTAAAAATCGGTAACCCCGAGTCACGCTCGGGGTGGATGTACAGAGTTTGCAGCGCGCTGGCTTACCTTTTCCAGGCAGGGTATTACTGTACTTACCTTGCCCCTGGATCCAGTGATGCATCCGCGCTGTGTGAGCGAGTGGCGTCCTCCATTCGATTCACACAGTGCCCGCACGCCGCCGATCTCCGTTCCCTGCGACGTTACGACGCACGGGGGCGGAGACCGGCGGCAAATTCAAAAATGTAAACAAACACATTACATGCAGTATATTGTAATCTTATAGATTACAGTACTCTATGTAAAAAATACACACCCCCCTTGTCCCTAGTGGTCTGCCCAGTGCCCTACATGTACTTTTACATAATAAAAAAAAAAAATTGTGCCTGCAAACTGTAGATTGTCCATAGCAACCAAAAGTGTCCCTTTATGTCAAAAGTGATTTTAGAGCAGCTAGAAAACAGCGATAATAAATTATAATCACTTGCAGAATTGAGCGATAGCGATTTGTGGGGAAATGTGTCATAAAAAAATAAAAGTAATGACAGCGACAATTCTGTAACTGAGCAAATTTCAGTGATTTTGATTTGATTACATTATTGAATAATTTTTATTATAATTACATTATCATTTGTTATAATTATTTATAGTTATTTATTATATTATAATTTTATGATTTTGTGTTTCAAACTGTCTACTAGACTATGGTTTGGACAGATTTGAGTGAGTTATTCCTAAGAATTACAAGCCTACAGTATAAAATGCCAAATTTTCATGCAAAATAATTGTACCGCTTTTGGTACGGAATTCCAGACAGAATCATACCGCCAGGGAGGTTAAAGGCTTCCCACTTATGTGTTGTGGTAATGTGCAATAAGACGTTTAAATTAAAGGGGCAATTTGGAATTCCACTGAGGATATCCGAATTCATGAAACTCGCTCTGAAATGGAACATCTAAATTTCTCGAATAACTCTAGTTTTGAACAGAACTGTAGAAACTCTTTAATGCTTATGGAGTGACAGGCTGTACAAAGCACTGCTCAGTTAAAAGGAATGACCAAAAGTGCGGTCTGGTTTCCATGGATAGCCTGAGGGGAAAGGAAAACCAATTCAGTGATCATTTTCACCTGACAAGAGGAAACTAAACAGTAATTGCTTAAAGGTAGAATTTCTGCCAAACATTTTTTAAGATTTTGGACAGAGTGGGGAAGGGTTGGCACCTCCACGGGGTATGTACTGCATTTACGTCTGTTGGAGGAAATACACCCCCCCACCCCCCACAAAAAAAAAAAACTGAACATTTGGATGCAGTTGGATATAGAATAACTTTAGCAGACTCTAGCGGGGTTAATTTACTAAAATTGGAGCACTCAGAATCTGGTGACGTTGCACATGGTAGCCAATCAGCTTCTAACATCAGCTTGTTTAGTTAGGCGTTGGTAATAAAACCTGGAAGGGGATTGGTTCCTATGCAGAGCTGCAGAGTTTTAGTGAGGCCGTGTACACACGGCAGAGAACCTCGACGGGCAGAACACATCGTTCCGCCCGTCGAGGTTCTCTGCCGGCCTTCGAAATCGGTGACCCGCCCGTCGGGAATGGCAACCAGCCATTCATCCAGGCGGGCCGTCGAGCAAATAGAGAGCGTGCTCTCTATTTCTGCTCGACGGGATTCCCGACGGGATGCTCGCCGAGAGCGTACACACGGCCGAGGTCCTCGCTGGAATGCAGCTTCCAGCGAGAACCTCGGTCGTGTGTACGCCGCCTGAATCTCCTCTATCCATGATCTTTGGTTTATCAAACCAAACACTTAGAAAAACTGACATGTTTCTAAATAAAAAGTAAAAGCTCATTTGTCCAGCATTTAATTGTCTTCCCCTATTAGATGCCTCACCTAGGGCCACCATCACATTTGGCCTGATAACTTCTCTACTTGGAGGAACTCTGCTTGCCCACTGATTGTCCATCCCTGAAATCTTCTATATTGGGAGACAGGTAAGCACAACTTTTCGAAAAATGGTTTCAATAACCCTAAAAGGGGTTGTAAAGATTGTGTTTTTTCACCTTAATGCAACCTATGCATTAGGGTGAAAAACAAACCTCGCTGACCTAGCCCCCCCTTTTTTACTTACCTGAGCCCATTCACCTGTTGTGCACGTCCGCCGGCGTCCTCTTCTCCACTGAGTCTGGCTGTTGATTGGATAGATTGATAGCAGCGCAGCAATTCGCTCCCGCTTCTGTCACATCCAATGCCGCTACCGCCGGGGGTGAGACAGAAATCACACAGTTGGCATATATGGACGCCAACTGTTTGACACAGGTGCACGCCCGCAAGCCAACCCCCTTGAGAAAGAGCTTCCCAGAGGGGGATAGCTTTAGCGGGGAAAAACGAACTGCACAGTGGAGGCAAGTATAACATGTTTGTTATTAAAAAAACAAAACAAAAAAACTATACAACACCTTTAAAGGCCGAGACCACTCACAGCGAAAATCAGCTTTGGGTTTAGGCATAATAGGTGGAGAAGCCCTCTGGTTTCTTCTACAACTACAGGACTACTTTAATAAGATCCTATAACTATGCTTTCAGTATTCCTCCTTCTCTGGTGGAGACAAAGCTAAGCAAGGGCGGTTGACATATTCCACTACAATCTTGTTGCAGTTCTAGCCCCTGGTGGGGGCCGATGCAGGTGATTGGAGCTGGTAAACTTGATCTCCTAGATCCCATAGCCAAAGCCCCTAGAAAACCACTGGGCAGGGAGGAGAATTCGTGTGACAATAGCGAATAGGAGACAGTTGGTCTCGGGACCCGAGACCAACTGTCTCCTAGGGCTATTGGTCCACCTGTACTCCCTATTCCATCTTGTAAGGGCTGCACGTCTGGTGACCCACATGCTCTATTTGTATTGTGTTTTTAATGTACTGTTTGTATTGTTGTTTTTTTTTTAAATGCTTTTCTATGTATACTATGCAAAATACATTTTCTAATAATTACTCTGTTGTACTACTCTGGTCGAGTATAAACACCACATTTTGTACCGGTATAGTCCTCCCCGCCCACTTCTTCACTGTCGGTCTTCAGGGTCTCTGGGGATTCCCTGAAAACCGTCAATCTAATCCTCTTTCATTAGAGGTCAAGAGCCACCCCACCATCAGAAGTTGAGTCCCCCACTCTCCCTTACATCACAGTGCACCCCCCTTTCCTTATGCTGCTGCTGGGAAGAAGCTGGATGCATTGCTTGAAAGCAGAAAGTAGGGGTCTGGAGGAGGACCAGAGGAGGGTTAGAGCTCTCCTGCAGCTGCAGGAGAGGTACTAGGGCCACATGAAATGGCCTGAAGGGTAGGCTTGGCCCGTGTTTGACACCTTTGTTCTAGAGCATGGGTCTTCAAACTATGGCCCTCCAGGTGTTCAGGAACTACAATTCCCATCATGCCTAGTCATGTCTGTGAATGTCAGAGTTTTACAATGCCTCATGGGAAGTGTAGTTCCGCCACAGCTGGAGGGCCGTAGTTTGAGGATCCCTGTTCTAGAGGAACTCTGACTAAGAAGGAACAACACACCATTGACTTCAGTCTCCACCCCTGAGGAGCTTGCATTCCCTTTTTCCTGTGACAGTATGTAATCTATTCACATCAGATAGAGGAGACCCACACCAAATCTGATTAACTCCATTCACGCCGACGTAACACATATATATATGTGGCTTCATTGAAGTGGGCTTTTTTCTGTGGGGCTGCATATATGCGTTTTTCTCTTTGTGCTGGGAGTCTGCCGCATGGCGTGTTTCCAGTACAGAGACCGGGGGTCTTCCCAAAAGGCCCAAAGCCACGTACTAACAATGGGGACCCCATCTCCCAATTCCATTCACCTGATCGCTGTGATAGATATATATATATATATATATATATATATATCTATTAGTTAGGTAGGATAAAAAAAGAAACGCGCACTATTGCTTCTGGGCTGTACTATAAACATAATAAACATATATTTATTAGTATGGTCAATAAAATACATTTTAAATAATATAAAAAGCATTCCATAAATCAAAGACTAATCAACACAAAGGGCACCCTACAGGGGTGGAGGCAGAAGGGCACAGTACAGGGAGGTCAGGAAGGCACAATACTGGATCAGGTTCCAGGACACGGCTTGCCTGAGACAGCTTAGTAAAACAAGTGTGACTGGCCCGGCAAATCCGGGACAGTTGGCAAGTATGATGTAATGCAAGACAATTATGGGGCCCCCATGCAACATGGTGCCCATGCATTAAGACAGCCCTGTATGGTAGTAACAAGAAATATACAGGTAACTTATGGTTCCTTTTACTATTTTGGGCCATTTTTCCTTTGATAATAATAAAAAAAAAAAAAAAATAGCCCAAAAACCTATTTGTCCTAAAAAAAAAAAAAAGAAGGTATAATCCACCTGGATACACAAAGTAGTTATGATGATATGTACAGGTTTTACTAACACAACAAAGTTGTGCTTAGGCATTTAGGCTTTTTTTACCCTATTAGGCGTGAAGAGTTAATATGCAGATGCGTTTATGGGAGGGAATTCAAGAAAAATTAAGACGCATCCATATGACGTGTTTGGCGATGACGTTTTCTTTTTTAACCCAACAGTTTTTCTGTTTGTTTTTTGGGCATCCTAAAAAATGAAGCCAGAGAAGAAGACCACTACCTCACAGTGCCGCTCTGATTTCCCATTGGCTCTTTACTGAGGCGTTATCAGCTACCAACTCCAACTGTACACATCCCTGTGTTCAACCCTTAGGCCGCGTACACACGATCGAATTGGTCCGATGAAACTGGTCACCGCCACGTCACCGCGCTGTCTGCCGGCGGGGATTTTGATCCGATGGTGTGTACACGCCATCGGATCAAAATCCGAGGAGACATGTCCGCTGGAACCGGTCCGTCGGACATGTTTCAGCGGACATGTCCCTCCGTGTGTACGCGGCCTTCCTAAATTCTAGTGGCGAGATTTTTGCAATAGACTTTTCAACTTCACCCACATGCCTCTGTCAGAATGTGGGTGTCATGGACCTTTGCCAGGCTTTTATCACCATAGTAAGAATCAAGAGTCTCTCTTGAGAAATCCACCCGATTGTTCCCAAAGACCACCGAGACAAAGTCAAGAAAAATCCAAAGTTTCAGGGCCCATATATACAGTATCTCACAAAAGTGAGTACACCCCTCACATTTTTTAAAATATTTTATTATATCTTTTCAAATGGCAACACTGCAAAGGGGGGCCAACTCAACATTGAACCCTACGGACGGATGCCTCGTACACGACAAACTGACATTTTTTATATTGATCGAGAAAACCGGTCGTGTGTATGCACCGTAGCAGTTTTCTCAACGAAAAAACTGCCTGCAAATTATTTTTAAACCAGCTCCCTTTTTTCTCATCGTGTTTCATGTCAGTCTTTCTCGTTGCCAAAAACGGTCGCGTGTATGCTCAGAATCAAGTCTGAGACAGAATCGCTCGTTCTGGTAAAACTAGCGTTCAGAATGGAGATCTCACATTCGTCACGCTGTAACAGACTGAAAAGCATGAAGACTGAAAAGCGCGAATCGTCTCTCAAACTTTTACTAACGCGAGGATCAGCAAAAGCAGCCCAAAGGGTAGCGCTATTTGAAAGGAACTTCCCCTTTATAGTCCCGTCGTAAGTCACCGTGCTTTGGTCGGACGGGTTTTTTGCATGAACGTGTGTATGCAAGTCAGGCTGGAGAGGAATAACGTTGTGAAAAAACGATGGTGTGTACGCGGCATAAGACTGGGATGCCATTAAAGTTGATGTGTAAAGGCAGGCGTCCCAATACTTTTGGCAATATAGTGTGTTTTTTGGATTAGGTATGCTTTAACAGCTAAAGAGGGGTGAGACTGCATGTCAGGAGTTATGAACTGTGAAAAAAAAAATTGGCAGAAGATTATCGCTTCTGGGTTCCGTTAGAGAATATAAACCAGCGAGTGAATCATCTCGTCTACATCCACTTATAAGAAATATTTTTTTTTAGTAGGACTGACCTTTGCAGATGGTGACTGATGGACAAGAAAACATGAAGTCGGTTATTTTTCCCCTTGCTGTAATTTATGCCTATAAATAAATAAATGAATATTTTACTCTTTGTACAGGAAAACTGGTGTCATCTTCTGATTAATAATGGGTCACTATGGGGGGAAGAAGTAGATGATAAAGGAGGTACAATGAGACGATTGCTCATATATGTGACATTCCCGCTACTCCCAGAAAGGATGCCGATCTCCAGTTATGTAGTCATTTAAAAAAATAAAAAAATACACTTTGCAATAATGGAAATTCCATTTATAAATTGCTATACAATCTATTTGGTAATCTAAAACTATTTTAACCACTTAAGCCCCGGACCAAAATGCAGCCAAAAGGACCAGGCCCCTTTTTGCAAATTGGCACTGCGTCGCTTTAACTGACAATTGTGCGGTCGTGCGATGTGGCTCCCAAACAAAATCGGCGTCCTTTTTTTCCCACAAATAGAGCTTTCTTTTGGTGGTATTTGATCACCTCTACGGTTTTATTTTTTGCGCTATAAACAAAAATAGAGCGACAATTTTGATTTTTTTTTTATATTTTTTACTTTTTGCTGTAATGAATATCCCCCAAAAATATATGAAAACATTTTTTTCCCCTCAGTTTAGGCCGATGCGTATTCTTCTACATATTTATGTAAAAAAAAAAAAAAAAAAAAAGGCAATAACCGTTTATCGGTTGGTTTGCTCAAAATTCATAGCGTTTACAAAATAGGGGATCGTTTTATTGCATTTTTATTATTATTTTTTTTACTACTAATGGCGGCGATCAGCGATTTTTTTCGTGACTGCGAAATTATGGCAGTCACTTCGGACAATTTTGACACATTTTTGGGACAATTGTCATTTTCACAGCAAAAAATGCATTTAAATTGCATTGTTTACTGTGAAAATGACAGTTGCAGTTTGGGAGTTAACCACAAGGGGACGCTGTAGGGGTTATGTGTTACCTAATGTGTGTTTACAACTGTAGGGGGGTGTGGCTGTAGGTGTGACGTCATCGATCGTGTCCCCCCTATAAAAGAGATGACGCGATCGATGCTGCCGCCACAGAGAAGCACGGAGAAGCTGCGTTTACACACGGCTCTCCCCGTTCTTCAGCTCCGGGGTCCGATCGCCGCACTCCAGCAGGAGGCGGTCCTTAAGTGGTTAACCCAAAAGCAGTTGCAATTCTTAGAAATGGTGGCTGCATTTTCTTTTTTAAGCTTTTTACCTTTATTTATTCATTACCTGTGATCATTGCATTAGGGTGTGCAACCCAAAGCTCAAACACATGTTCGTGTGTATGTGAATATATACTGAAGGTGCATTAGAACAGTGGACGGTGTCAGTAGGGTAGAAATTGGTGTCAGTAGGGTAGTGGATGGCGTCCGTAGTTTTTTTTTTTTGTTTATGTTATTTTGTATTTTCTTTACAATTTTATTTGTTTAATTTTTTTTTTTTTTTTTTTTTATAATTTTTGAAAATAGGGGGAATGTGTGGCACATGGGGTGGTTTAGGGTGTGCTCAGGCACACCTGGCACACCCTGTGCGCACGCCTATGCCTGTGATCCATTATCCAGCCAGTATGTTTTTCAACAGAACAAGCTATCCTGAAGATGTAACAGATAGAGGGCTGAGGCAAACCATTTACCACCGACAGTGGTGACTACAATGATCAGCTTTTACTTATTAAAAATGGAACTTCCGCTTTCCGGAACCCTCCCTCCGGTGTCACATTTGGCACCTTTCAGGGGGAGGTGGATGCAGATACCTATATGATGCAGGTATTTGCACCCACTTCCAGGCATAGACTCCCGTGGGAGTCACGCAAGTTCCCGCCACACTGTTCTCAAGAGAGCAGGGACCAGTGAGGACGGGCTGCAATGCTCGTGCATGCGCAGTAGGCAAGGGTGGACTGACAACTCATGGGGCCCCCAGGTAATAGAAGATTATGGGGCCCCCGGGCTTACAGATGGCCACCACGCCAGGAGGCAGGGCAGCTACAATCTCAGGATTTTCACATCACATCAACATTTTTCACATGTTGGTTTCAGACATATCAGGACAGATGTAAAAAAAACAACAAAGAAAAACAGATTTTTACATACTGTCCCTGGTTTTATTGAGCCTGGCAATCCTGATGGGGCCCCCTAGTGGCTTGGGGCCCCCGAGAGTCCCAATGGTCAGTCCGGCCCTGGCAGTAGGGAGCCAGTTTCCCCCCCTTATAGCCAAAAACTTGACAATATGTTTTTGACTTGATATAAACTTTAATAAACAACCCCTTCTGTCTTCATAGGCTGGAAATGTCGCTGTTGCTATAGGCAACAGACATTCATTCCCTGGCTGTCTTATATTATATGACATAATAACACTTCCTGGTACAGAGTGAATTTCCATCCCCGCCTTTAGCACAGTTTCGGCCACGTGATTTCACTTCCACCGTGGCTCTGTGTACTCTGATATCATGTACATTCTCACTATTCTTGTTTGGCCTTTCTGTCAGACGCCTCACACACCCTTCACAACGTATCTGCATTCCTGGAATAGCTTCAATATTTTGTTCTGCTTTAAAAATTCTATTTTTATTCACTCCTCCTTCCCCTTCGGTCTGGTGAAGGAGGTGGGCGCCTCACGTTGTCTTCAATAAAGTAAAAGCAATCCAAGTGGATGACGTTAGTTTGCTAATGCATTGCATATTATAAACAATTATAATAATAATAAAAAAAAAAAAAAAAAGCCCACACACGCACTACTTGTTTTCACCTTTTATATTATCCATGTTGCTCTCTGTGCTGCAGATCTCCTGCGGCCTCTTTACAACCACTTCCTGTGTATATGTGCTCCAGCGAGGGCATTTTTTACGGCTGGTATCCTGATGGCAAGAACAGCGGGTAGTCCATGCCTGCGTAATGCATGTTAAAAAACAGTAACTTGTAGTCTCCATTTTGCGGTTCTTGGGACAGGGCGACAATGCCGGAGCGCCGTGTTGGCACCTTACAAGGCTCAGATTGCACCTGTGCAGGTGTGACAGCGCTTCTTCACGTTTTCTTTTCAATAGGCTGTCATACCCATGACAATCACAGGGTTCTCCAAAGGATTTGAGGACTCGTTTATACATGCAGCAGTCCTTGCCAACCCCCTGAAAAGCAATCCAATATGAATCACTTTACAGAGGCATTTCACAGGCGGTATGGAGACCCATCACCTATTTAGGACTGCATTGAAACCCCCATTCCCCAGACTTGCATTGTTCAGTCCCAAACAAGGACCTCTATGTGGGATCACTGGTTATTTTAGTACAGATTATACACATTTAGAAAATTACTGTTAAAATTATGTTAATGTGTTAAAGTTTATAGGAGACTTTAGGGACTGGGGTTACAGATACATAGCTCCCAACTGTCCCTGATTTGGAACAGTGTCCCTCTGTCCCTCATTCCTCCTGATTTGTCCCTCATTTTGATCTGATCTATAAAGTGTTTCCCAGCGCTAAACCTTTCATCTGATTTCTAAATTGTTGCATTTGTACATTTCAAAAGCCAAAATAAAAAGGAATACTAGTTGAAAAAAAATAAAAAGCACTTGTGTGTTTAACCAAATCTTGTTTTTTGTACAATTCTCCTTTAAGGGGGGCGTGGCAAGGCGTGTGTCCTATGCCTGCATACTTTTGCTGATAGGTGTCCCACATTCCAATCTAAAAAAGTTTTGGTTTACTTTGGGGTTTCGTTTTTTGTGCTTCTGCATCGGGGGCCCTAAGGGTTCATACACACAGGACGTTTTAAAAACGGCAGTGCTACAGCAGCGCTAAAAAACAGCAGTGCTACGGCAGCATTAAAAAACGGCAGTGCTAAAAAAAAAAAAAACAGCAGTGCTACGCCAGCGCTAAAAAACGGCAGTGCTACAAAAAGCCCTTTTTTTTCGCGTTTAGCCACGTTTTTACGTTATTGCTCGCTTTTCCTGCGTTTTCTTATTAACCACTTCAGCTCTGGTAGGATTTACCCACTTCCTGATTAGGCCATTTTTCGCGATACGGCACTGCGTTGCTTTCACTGACAATTGCACGTTCGTGTGACAATGTACACAAACAAAATGTATGTCTTTTTCCCCACACAAATAGAGATTTCTTTTGGTGGTATTTGATCACCTCTGCGGTTTTTATTTTTTGCACTATAAAAAAAACAAAAAAAAAACCCCAAAAAATAAATGAAAACTATTTAGAAAAAAATAACAATAATATTTTTTAATTTTTGGTATAAAAAAAACATCCCCAATTGAAGATTTTTTTTTTTTTTTTTAATCAGTTTAGGCCAATATGTATTCCTCCTCTACATATTTTTGGACGCACTCCTCCCACAGTCCTTAAAAGGCGGTAGACGTACACATTCGGCGGTTTGCGCAGTCATGCCAAACTAGCATTGTATAACGACGGCAGCTGGTCGGCAACAGATTAAAAAAACAACAAACAATCCGTATAATGTAAAAATGCCTAAAAATGTCAAACGCGCCATGACGCGTCTAGCTGCGTTTTTCGTTTTTACTGTTCCTGGAACAGTAAAAACCTGCCCCTAAACGCCTCTGATGCCGCGTACATATGATCATTTTTCGGCTTGTAAAAAAAAAAGTTTTTCAGCTTCTTGAAAAAAAAAAAACAATGTTTTTTCCAACTTCATCATTAAAAACGGCCTTGCCCACACACGATCGTTAAAAAAAAAAAATGCTCTAGCAAAGTGCGGTGACGTACAACACGTACGGTGTGACAGCGCTTCTTCACGTTTTCTTTTCAATAGGCTGTCATACCCATGACAATCGCAGGGTTCTCCGAAGGATTTGAGAACTCGTTTATACATGCAGCAGCCCTTGCCAACCCCCTGAAAAGCAATCCAATATGAATCACTTTACAGAGGCATTTCACAGGCGGTATGGAGACCCATCACCTATTTAGGACTGCATTGAAACCCCCATTCCCCAGACTTGCATTGTTCAGTCCCAAACAAGGACCTCTATGTGGGATCACTGGTTATTTTAGTACAGATTATACACATTTAGAAAATTACTGTTAAAATTATGTTAATGTGTTAAAGTTTATAGGAGACTTTAGGGACTGTGGTTACAGATACATAGCTCCCAACTGTCCCTGATTTGGAGCAATGTCCCTCTGTCCCTCATTCCTCCTGATTTGTCCCTCATTTTGATCTGATCTATAAAGTGTGGCAAGGCGTGTGTCCTATGCCTGCATACTTTTGCTGATAGGTGTCCCACATTCCAATCTAAAAAAGTTTTGGTTTACTTTGGGGTTTCGTTTTTTGTGCTTCTGCATCGGGGGCCCTAAGGGTTCATACACACAGGACGTTTTAAAAACGGCAGTGCTACAGCAGCGCTAAAAAACAGCAGTGCTACGGCAGCACTAAAAAACAGCAGTGCTACGGCAGCGCTAAAAAACAGCAGTGCTACGGCAGCACTAAAAAACAGCAGTGCTAAAAAAAAAAAACAGCAGTGCTACGGCAGCGCTAAAAAACAGCAGTGCTACGGCAGCACTAAAAAACAGCAGTGCTAAAAAAAAAAAAACAGCAGTGCTACGCCAGCGCTAAAAAACGGCAGTGCTAAAAAAACGGCAGTGCTACAAAGAGCCCTTTTTTTTCGCGTTTAGCCACGTTTTTACGTTATTGCTCGCTTTTTGGTAGGATTTACCCACTTCCTGATTAGGCCATTTTTCGCGATACGGCACTGCGTTGCTTTCACTGACAATTGCACGTTCATGTGACAATGTACACAAACAAAATGTATGTCTTTTTCCCCACACAAATAGAGATTTCTTTTGGTGGTATTTGATCACCTCTGCGGTTTTTATTTTTTGCACTATAAAAAACAAAAAAAAAAACAAAAACAAAAAAACCCAAAAAATAAATGAAAACTATTTAGAAAAAAATAACAATAATATTTTTTAATTTTTGGTATAAAAAAAACATCCCCAATTGAAGATTTTTTTTTTTTTTTTAATCAGTTTAGGCCAATATGTATTCCTCCTCTACATATTTTTGGACGCACTCCTCCCACAGTCCTTAAAAGGCGGTAGACGTACACATTCGGCGGTTTGCGCAGTCATGCCAAACTAGCATTGTATAACGACGGCAGCTGGTCGGCGTCTAGCTGCGTTTTTCGTTTTTACTGTTCCTGGAACAGTAAAAACCTGCCCCTAAACGCCTCTGATGCCGCGTACATATGATCATTTTTCGGCTTGTAAAAAACAAAGTTTTTCAGCTTCTTGAAAAAAAAAAAACAATGTTTTTTCCAACTTCATCATTAAAAACGGCCTTGCCCACACACGATCGTTAAAAAAAAAAATGCTCTAGCAAAGTGCGGTGACGTACAACACGTACAACGGCACTATAAAGGGGAAGTTCCATTTGGATGACGCCACCTTTTGGGCGGCTTTAGCTGATTTTATGTTAGTAAAAGACGATTCGCGCTTTTCAGTCTGTTACAGCGTGACGAATGTGCCATCTCCATTACGAACGCTACTTTTACCAGAACAATCGCTCCCGTCTCATAACTTGCTACTGAGCATGCGTGTTTTTTTTCACGTCGTTAAAGCCCACACATGACCATTTTTTACAACCCGAAAAACGACATTGTTTAAAACTTTGTGAAAAAATAGAGCATGTTCAAAAAAAAAAAAAAATGTTGTTTTTCAGAACCCGAAAAATGCTGTGAAGCCCACACATGATCGTTTTAAATTATGTTTTTAAAAAACTTTTTTACAAGTCGAAAAATGATCGTGTGTACGCGGCATTACAGTTTGTGTGCATAGACACATAGGTCAACATGGAGGGGCCTTAAGAGGCAGTAAAAAAAAAAAAAAAAAACACAATAAAAAAAATTTAATAATTTTTTTTTAAAAAAAACACAAACACGTCAGACGCCCCCAAACAGCAGCTGTAAAAATTAGTGCTGTGTGCATGAGCCTTTAAAGGAAGAAAAAATAAAAGTTTTTGAGCCTGCGCTAAAGAAGCACAAAAACTAAACGTAAACCAAAAAAGTTACAGATACTTTAACGAATGAACTGCTGCATGCCCCAGCGCTCGTTTCCAGCTGACGGATTCCCTTTAAGGATCTGTAGTCCTTCTATAGAGACTCGTACGTCATGTACCTGTTATACTATCTCCTCCCCCTCCCCTTCCCCTCCTCCGCTCTTCCCAGCAACCACAGGAAATACACCTGTTACTGTTACCTGCAAGATCACCGGCCAGTGACATGTCTCCGAGCCCCTGATCACCGCCACCCTGACCTCCACCACCTACCCGGGACATGGGCTATGCCATCCTGACTGCCACCCTTCTCCTCCTAATACAATACGGTGAGTGATCGTCTCTAGAACTAATCTTTATATACTGTATAGGACAGAACATCCTGAACAGGTAACAATGTTCCTTCTGACTATAGAAAGAAGAGGAAGGGACTAAAACGGGACTGTAAAAGAAAAAAGCTAGCCATGTACCAGAAGAATGTTTGCATTTTTCTCTCTCTCTCTCTCTATATATATATCTATATCTATATACACACATACATACACACACACACACACACACACACACACACACACACACACACACACACACACTCACTGTGTACACTCACAGGACACTTTATTAGGTACACCTGTTCTATTGATTGATCAACACAAATTGCTAATCAGCCAATCACATGGCAGCAACTCAATGCATTTAGGCATCTAGACGTGGTGAAGACAACCTGCTGAAGTTCAAAGCGAGCATCAGAATGGAGAAGAAGGGGGATTTTAGGGACTCTCAACGTCGCATGGTTGTTGGTGCCAGACAGGCTGGTCTAGGGTTGCCACCTTTTCTTCAAGTCAAACCCGAACACTTTAGCGGCCCCTGGCAATTTTTTTTATAGTATAACCTTTACATATATTTTGCTATTGAACACCATTTCTGATCATATGAAGTTAATACCAAGAGTTCCCCTTTACATCTGAGCTCGCAGAGTTCTCTTTCACTGTAAGGGGGGACTCTGCAGACTCTGATGTAAGAGGGGACTCTGGGTGCTCTAACATAAGGGATGCTCTGGAAACCATGATCTAAGGGGGAACACTGGGAACTCTGATATACAGGAGGACTCTGATGTAGGGGGGAACACTGTGGTCTCTGGTGTAAAGAGGAACTCTGATGTAATGGGGAACACTGAGAACTCTGATATACAGGAGGACTCTGATGTAGGGGGGAACACTGTGGTCTCTGGTGTAAAGAGGAACTCTGATGTAATGGGGAACACTGAGAACTCTGATGTACAGAGAAGACTCTGATTTAAGTGGGAAAGGTGTGGCCTCTGGTGTAAAGGGAAACTCTGATGTAAGGGGTGCTCTGAGAACCCTGATTCACCTCAATCAGAGGCAGGAGAGAAAAGGGAGGGGGGAGTCATTCACAGACAGGGATGGGTGGTGAGCTTACTCACCCCCTGGCAGTCAGCACCTCTCATCCAGATGTATCTGAGGCTGCTGAACTTCAAATTTCCAGCCCCAACTTTCCTTTTCTGAGGCACAGCCCTGAGGATTGGAGTGTGGGCAGACACAGAGGGGACGGGGTGGGGGGAAAGAGTGTAGATCGAGCCCTCTCTCAGGCAGTGTGAAAGAGACAACTGCAGCTATAAACCCTGCTGGCAAGCCAAAGTCCAGGCTAAATAATGTGTCCGGGTTTCAGGCTTTCTTAAACCCGGACACAGGATTCCAAACCCGAACTGTCCGGGTGAATCCTGGACAGGTGGCAACCCTAGGCTGGTCTGATTATTTCAAGAACTGCTGACCTACTGGGATTTTCACACACAACCATCTCTGGGGTTTACAGAGAATGGGCCGAAAAAGAGAAAATATCCAGTGAGCGGCAGATGTGTGGAGGAAAATGCCTTGTTGGTGTCAGAGGAGAATGGGCAGACGAGATGATAGAAAGGCAACAATAACTCAAATAAGCACTCGTTACATCCAAGGTACGCAGAATAAAATGTCTGAATGCACAACACATTGAACCTTGAAGCAGATGGGCTACAGCAGTAGAAGACCACACCGGGTGCCGCTCTTGTCAGCTAAGAACAGGAAACAATTTGCACAGGATCACCAAAATTGGACAATAGAAGAGTGGAAAAACATTGCCCGGTCTGACGAGTCTTGATTTCAGCTGCGGCATTCAGATGCTCGGGTCAGAATTTGGTGTAAACAACATGAACTCATGGATCCATCCTGTCTTATATTAATGGTTCAGGCTGGTGGTGGTGGTGTAATGGCGTGTGTGTGTGTGGGGGGGGGGTTTCTTGGTGCACTTTGGGCCTCTTAGTAGGAATAGAGCAGGGGTCTCCAAACTTTCTAAACAAAAGGGCCAGACTACTGTCCTCCAGACTTTAAGGGGGTCTGACTGTGGCCATCAGGAGTACAAAATCCCCTATCACTGGTGTCATTGGGAGAAAGTCTGCCCCATAACTGGGTGGAATTCTGCCCCATCATTGGTGTCATTGGGAGGAATTATGCCCCATCATTGGTGTCATTGGGAGGAATTATGCCCCATCATTGGTGTCATTGGGTGGAATTCTGCCCCATCATTGGTGTCATTGGGAGGAATTATGCCCCATTATTGGTGTCATTGGGAGGAATTATGCCCCATCATTGGTGTCATTGGGAGGAATTCTGCCCCATCATTGGTGTCATTGGGAGGAATTCTGCCCCATTATTGGTGTCATTGGGAGGAATTCTGCCCTATCATTGGTGTCATTGGGAGGAATTATGCCCTTCATTAATGCCAATGAATAAAAGAGCACCCCAAGGGCCAGATAAAATCAAGCAAAGGGCCACATCTTGCCCCCGGACCGCAGTTTGGAGCAGACTGGAATAAAGGATCGTTGAAACACCACGACCTACCTGAGTATTGTTGCTGACCATGTCCATCCCTTTATAACTACAGTGTCCCCATCTTCTGATGGCTCCTTCCAGCAGGATAATGTCACAAAGATCCAATCATCTCACCACTGGACTATGAGGTCACTGTACTCCAATGGCCTCCACACTCACCACATCTCATCCAGTACAGCAATGTTTCTCAACTCCATTCCTCAAGTACCCTCAACAGGTCATGTTTTCAGATATAGCGTCTACAAAATAGTAGTTTTATGGCATTTTTATTAATAATTTTTGTTTACTAGTAATGGTGGCGATCAGCGATTATCGTGACTGCGACATTATGGCGCACACATCAGACACTTTTGACACCATTTTGGGACCAGTCATTTATACAGCGATCAGTGCTAAAAAAATGCACTGATTACTGTAAAAATGACACTGGCAGTGAAGGGGTTAACAAATAGGTGGTGCTGGAAGGGTTAAGTGTGACCTAGGGAGTGATTCTAACTGTTAGGGGCGATGGGCTGTGTGTGACAGAACAGTGATTACCGCTCCCGATTACAGGAAGCTGTGATCAGTGTCCTCCCACTAGGAAGACTGGGGAAATGCTTATTTACACCAGCATTTCCCCGTTCTTCCTTTCCGTCACACAATCGTGGGTATGCCCACGGACATGGGACCCGTGGTCGGAGTCACGGAGCTTGCCGGGAGCCATTCCGCCGACTTATATCTGCGTGCGGCAGTCAGCATGCGGTTAATACATTTTTCTTGGGTATGAGCATGGTTTGGTGCGCCCTCTCAATAATTTTTTTTTTTTTTTTTTTACAGTGAATGCACTAAAATTGCAAACGAGAGACAAATATAGCCCCCCCCCCCCCCAAAACACAGCCACCACAAGCAAATTAAAAATGCATGCAAACACACGTGGAACTGCACATAGAACTTGTTAATTGTGGTTAGGGATGAGCTTCGCGTTCGATATGAACGTATGTTCGACTTGAACATTGTCTGTTCGTTTGTTCGATGAAATTCGAACAAAAGCGGTCGTTCGCGCCAAATTCGAGTGACGCAAAACGGCCCATAATTCACTGCGGCATTGCACGCCGATGATTGGCCAAGCATGCTGTATGTCCCGCATGCTTGGCCAATAACAGCGCTCAAAAAACAAAGAGCAATAATTGCCCAAAGCCTGGGTGGCTTTGGCCAATTATGGCTCAGGGCTTTAGCACATGCCCCACACTATTTAAGGCCGTCTGCTGGGCAGCCTCGTGTAGTGTGTTCCAGCTTGTTACTGAGAGCAGTCAGAGAGACAGAGAGATTATCTTTTTATATAGCTAGATAGAGCAGGCAGGCTAGTCAGTTTAGCTTAATTTACAGCGTGTAGATCAGGGCTCAAAATTTCAACCCCTGAGCTACTAGCCAGGTCTCAAGAGTTACTAGCCACCAGTTGCCCCACCTAATTCATACACTGCCCCGTGCCTTATTGTGCTTCTAAACACGCCCTCGTAGATTATCTCATGGAATACTGCTCTGCCTGTGCGCGCCTCACCAGACTACTTTTCCCAACCGTGCACCTTACCTCTTTGGCCACCAATCGCATCGGGGCTCTAAGTGTAGGCACAGATTGGAGGGAGATTGGTCATGCAGCCCTGTCATCACTCGCCCCCAGCTTAAATCCACTCGCCAAATGCTAGCAGGTGAGTGGAAATTTTGAGGGCTGGTGTAGATAATATATATATACATACATCCCTAGGAGTTGTACATATATTTATACACTGTATAGCTTAGCTAGATCAGTTCTTCCTAATTTACTGGCAGGCAGGTGATTGTGCTTTTTAAAGACGTTATCACAGGTATAGACACCCAGCAGGTACAATATTTAAAGGAAATTTTAATTTAAAGGGGATTTTTTTGTTTTTAAAATAACAAACATGTTATACTTACCTCCACTGTGCAGTTCGTTTTGCACAGAGTGGCCCGGAAAGCTGTCTTCTGGGGTCCCTCGGCAGCTGTCTCGGCTCCTCCTCGCAAAAGCTTTCCATCTTCATGCGAGCGCGCTCCCGTGATACAGCGGCGGCCATAGCCGCCGACTGTATCACTCGGCTCCGCCCCCCGGCGCGCCACATCATCCGCTGTGATTGAGAGCAGCGTCAGCCAATGGCTGCGCTGCTATCAATCCGCCCAGCCCAGCCAATCAATGTAAAAACGGGGACTGGGGGGGGGGGGGTGGACACTGTGAGATGTTTTTTTACCTTTTAATGCATAGGATGCATTAAAAGGTAAAAAAAACTTTTATAATGTGGTGTGTGTGTGGATATATATATATATATATATATATATATATATATATATATATATATATATATATACCTCGTCCATTTTGTACGATGTCCATTGACAAAAAGGTGGGTACCGTAGGGTTAGCACCTTAGTTTTGGGAAGGCACACTTTGGCATCTTCACCTTGGGTGCCATCGAACCCTGCCCTGGCAGTTTCTGGGCCCATGTGACAACCATCATCTATATATTGGCAGTTGGCAACAAATTATTTTCTTCCAACAGGCAGAGAAGGGGCAGCAGTGACCGTCAACAGCAACAGCAGCTCCACCCGTAATGTGCTAACTGGGAATAATATTAGCCTGAACATCTCGTATACTACCCTGTCTTCAAACCCAACAGTCTCGTGGACGATAAATGGCACGGTACAGGCCATATGGACCAACAATAGTCAGCCTCAAGTGTCCGCGAGCTATGCCGGCAGGCTGTCATTTCTTGAAAATGGGTCGCTGCTTCTTGCAAAATCTACAAAAAAAGACACAGGGAGTTACACCGCCACCATCACTGTGGTTGGGGAACTGCAGGCCACTCTGACTTTCCAAGTAAAAATCTATGGTAAGTGGTCTTTGGAATTTCACCAGCCTTAGCAAGTGGATTATTCCATAGTAGCCAATAGGAATTAATTTTGCAATGCTGTAATGCAATGCAGTAGGCTGTAAACTGTAAACTTGTTATTTGCTTCTTTCACCGCTTGCCGACCGGCTCCTGTAGATATATACGTTGGCAGAATGGCACGTCTGCGCAAAGCAACGTACTTGTACATTGCTTTGAATTTGCCGCCAGTGTGCCCGTGGGACCTGCAGGATCGATGTCTGCCAGCGTCTTGCGATCGTGTCACGGAGAGACAGAGCGGGGAGATGTAAACAAGGCATTTTCCTGTTCTGCCTAGTGACAGGACAGTGATCTATGCTCCCTGTGATTGGGAGGAGTGATCAATGTCGTGTCACTTGTAGCCCAACCCCAAAATGTTAGAATCACTCCCTAGGACACACCTAACCCCTTCTTGGCCCCCTAGTGGTTAACCCCTTCCCTGCCAGTGTCATTTACACAGTAATCAGTGCATTTTTTATAGCACTGATTGCTATATAAATGACAATGGTCCCAAAATAGTGTAAAAAATTGCAGATCGCCGCCATTATTAATAAAAAATGTATATTATAATATATATATAAAAATGCCATAAAAAAAATCCCTTATTTTGAAGTTATAACTTTTGCCCAAACCGATCAATAAACGCTTATTGCCATTTTTTTTTTACAAAAAATATGTATAAGAATACGTATCGGCCTAAACTGAGGAAAAAAAATTTTTTGGGGATATTTATTATAGCAAAAAGTAAAAAAATATATATTTTTTTTTCCAAAATTGTCGCTCTATTTTTGTTTATAGCACAAAAAATAAAAAACTGCAGAGGTGACCAAATACCACCAAAAGAAAGCTCTATTTGTGGAAAGGAAAGGACGGCAATTTTGTTTGGGTGCAACGTCGCACGACTGAGCAATTGTCAGTTAAAGCGACGCAGTGCCAAATCGCAAAAAGTGCTCTGGTCAGGAAGGGTGTAAATTCTTGCGGGGCTAAAGAGGTTGTAAAGGTACAATTTATTTTGCTAAATAGCTTCCTTTACCTTAGTGCAGTCCTCCTTCACTTACCTCATCCTTCCATTTTAAAAGTCCTTATTTCTTCTGAGAAAACCTCACTTCCTGTTCTTTGGTCTGTAACTCCACACAGTAATGTGAGGCTTTCTCCCTGGTGTGGAGTGTCGTGCTCGCTCCCTCCGACTACAACCCCTTTAATGCAGGATAAAACCCTCCTATCCTTTTACAGTAAAGGAAGCTGCTTTTGTTTGATCTGCAACTGCCATGGTACTGCACATGTGATCAATTAGGACACCAGCTTTGTGTTTTTTCACCCTAACTCTTCCTATGCATTAAGGTGAAAAAAAAACCTTGCACTCTCCGTTACCTGAGCCACGAATCTCTGTGGGCTCGTTCCCGTGTCATTCTCTCAAACGCTGAACGGCTCCTCATTGGTTAATCAACTCAATGACGCAGCACGCCCGGGGGCGGGGCCAAGTAATTACATTTTGAATAGTACCCCAACACACCAAGGCAAAGGCCATTCACAGCAAAGGCACCTTTCCAAAAATGTTTGGATACACTGTTTTTCAGTAGTTTCGGTGTATCAGAAGCCCATTGGCCCATTAATGCGGGATGTAAATAGGCTCTTAAAGTTACACACACATACGCATGTCATTTCTACTTTATTACTCTTTTATAGACCCGGTGGTGAATGTCGAAGTGACCCAGTCCCCTCAGGTGGTCAGTGGGAACACGGCGGTCAACTTGTCCTGCAAAGCATCTGGTGACGTAGAACTTGTCTCTTGGACGAAGAACGGACAGATTGTGGGTAACAGTGACCCCTACAGTCTACTGGATGGGAACTATACCCTACAGATAAAAAACCCAGATTCCACTTATAGTGGAAACTACACCTGCAACGCGTCCAATCCGGTCAGCTGGAGCGATGCATCATGGGGACTTACCATTCCATGTGAGTGTGTACGGTACATATTGGCTATAGTATATTATGGAGCTGTGACACGTGCAGGGCCGATCCGCCCTATAGGCTCACTATGCAAGCCGCTTAGGGCCCCACAAAGCTGCGGAGGGCCACCCAAATTACTAGAGGCCCTGTCTGGTGAGAGTCATCTTCGGCCCCTCACCCCGCTTCTCAACTCGCTGGTTGCATGGGAGAAGAGGTAAGAAGTCAGCACCCCCCGCTTCATGCAAGATGTCATTTCCAACAGCAGAACACCCCCTCCCCCCGCTTCTCAACTTCAATGTGAAGTGTCATTTTGCATAGGGCCCCAGGGGGGTCAGGATCGACACTGGGCATGTGCATTGCAACAGCTTACACAGATGCACAGCAGATATACTTCTGTGTAGCTCTACCCACAGCACAGGGCCCTACAGAACTGAGAGGTCAGCAGGAATAAAATCAGTGGGGAATTACAATGATCAGCCATAAATAACATCATGACCACTGACAGGTAAAGTGAATAACATTGATTATCTTGATCAGGGCTTTTTTTTTTAGGGGAAACTTGATGGCTCAGACCCTTGAGGAGGCTGCGCACCACAATCAATTGTAAACACAGAAGTCCGGTTTCTGTGTTTACAAGTGACAGCTCTGCACTCTGTATGTAATGCAATCCTGGTAATTATTGCCTCTTAAGACCCTCCTACTGTTTGTGAAATTTGACTGACCACACACACTATTTGATGTGATTTGGTGGGTGTGTGGGGTGGGGTTTTGGGGGTCGTGGTTGAGTTCCAGCACCTAGTGCTTGAGGAAAAAAGCCCTGACCTTGATACAATGCCATCTAAAAGTGGGTGGGCTATGTTAGGCAGCAAGTAAACATGTCTCTGAAGTTGTCTTGGAAGCAGAAACAAAATGGGCAAGGGTAAGGAAATGAGCAACTTTGGGCAAAAGCCAAATTGTAATGACTGGAAGGAAGAGAGGAAAGGTCCCTGGTGCCGCACATTCACAGAGTCCTATGGGGGTAAGAGAGAGTCAACCTCAGCCAAATTATAATGGCTAGATTACTGGGTCAGAGCAACTCAAACTAAACTGCTGCTCTTGTGGGATGTTCCCAGTGTGTATTGGTCAGGACCTACCAAACATTGTCAAAAGAAGGAAAACCGGTGAACTGGTGACAGGGTCATGAGCGCTCCCAAAACTCATTGATGCACCTGGGGACTTAAGGCTGTGTCATATAGTCCTGATCAAATAGAAGAGCTACTGTAGGTCAAATTTCTGAAAACGTCAACGCCGATTTTGATAAAAAGGTGTCAGGGAACACAGTTTGTGGTGTATGGGATTGTGTAGCTGCAGACTGGTCAGGGTGTCCATGCTGAACCGTGTCCACAGCCGAAAAAAAACCTACCATGGGCACATACGTATCATAACTGGACCACAGTGGAGTTTGAGGTGTTGGCTTGGACACCAAATTCTCCAGATCTCAGTTCAATCGACCATCTGTGGGATGTGCTGGAAAAACATGTCCAATCCATGGAGGCCCCACTTTACAACTTAGGCCTCGTACACACGACCGAGAATCTCGTCAGGTCGTTTTCCCCGATGAGATTCTTGGCAAGAAACTCTTGCCGCCTGAGTGTACTGACTTTCATTTCAAAAGAACAGCGGTACTCTTGAAAGGTAAGAACGCGGTGACGTCATCGCGTACGACGAGCATGCGCTTGTCACATTCAATGCCGTAGTCATCTTGCTTCACCCTACCTATGCCGTGAAAGCTACCGCGCATGCGTCAAAGTTATTTCGAGCATGCACGGGTTTCTACAGCGACAGTTAAGTGTACACACTCTCGGGTTTCTCGTCTGAAAACAGAGAGCAGGTTCTTTTTTTTCTCATACACACGAACAGAAATCTCAGCTAGAAGCAGTTTTCTTGCCGTTTTTTACCGAGAAACCCTGTCGTGTGTATGAGGCCTCACAACTCTTAAGGCCACTTTCACACCGAGGCGCTTTACGGGCGATACAGCACCAAAAATAGTGCCTGCAAAGCGCCTCTTCTGTCACTCCAGTGTGAAAGCCCTAAGGTTTTCACACTGGAGCGGTGCGCATGAAAAAAAAAAAGTCCTGGCTGGATTTACACCCATGGCATTTTTTGTGCTTTTTGCAGATTTGCACTACAGAACGAGTTTTATAGGAAACCATGTTAAATGGACTGTAGTGAAAAAATGCAAAAAGAACTAAAAATGCATAGGTGTGAATCCAGCCTCAGAAGCGTTGTATATACCACTCCTAAAGTGCCCCTGCCCATTAAAATCAATGGGCAGCGCTGCCAAAACGCTTTTAACCCTTTTTTTTGGCCGCTAGTGGGGATTAAAAGCACCCTGCAAGCGGCTGAAAAGTACTGCTAAAACTATGGTAAAGCGCCGCTAAAAATAGCGGCGTTTTACCGCTGGAGCCCCAGTGTGAAAGTGCCCTAAAGGATCTTCTACTAATGGCTTGGCGACAAATACCACATCATACGTTCCGAGGTCTAGTGGCATCCATGCCTCAAGTTTTTTTTGGGGGGGGGGGGGATAGACAATGCTATGGCTGATTGGTGTATATGGAACTTCTCCATAAAGAAATGAAAGGGGGTCTTTGCTTTGGCTTCAGAAAATGCTGCAGGTGGAGCTTTTTTAAAAAGGGAATTATTTAACCTGAGGCTATTGCAATATGGGAGTGCAAGGACAATTCACTGCTAGATTATCCCTTCTACAGCTATAATCTGTAACTTAATATTCTTAGTCATGGCTTCCTGTTTTGAGAGTTTGTTAATCCGTGTTCCACCTGTTAACTAACTAGCGTCACACCTGTGCGCTCTCCCTGTTCTGAGACTTCGCTGCCAATGACAGCCGCAGGTCCCAGGTAATAATTGGGAGCCAATCGGCATGGGTCCTGATCATAAGACAAATGTCTCCAGCTTGCAGATGGCATTGTGCCTCTCCCTCCTCTCTTTGCCCTTGCTGTGTACAGAGATAGGAGGTACAATGGAAAAATATATATATATATATATATATATTATATATATATATATATATTTATTATAAAGATTTTTTTTCTGTTAAGGTAGGCAGAATATGCAATCATAGGGTTATTTTGAAGTCAACTAATACATACTGATGCTACTAGACTGGACATCTAGACTTCCAACTACTACTGGTTATAAAAAGGGTTAAGCTAATGCAGCCCAGCAGGGATTGTGGTTTCCATTAAAATCACAGTACGGAAAAGTCTTATAGCGATCATTGCCCTTTAAGGTCACAAACACATATTTATAGTCTTACAAAATTGGATATCTAATTTTATTTTCTGTTTTTCACAGACACTCTTAGTGGGGGAGCCATAGCCGGGATTGTGATTGGCTCGGTAGCGGGAGCTATACTGCTCATCCTTCTCATTGTGCTTCTGGTGTTTTGTATACGGAAGAGAAAAAATGGTAAGAATGATCAACTCCCAAAGCAACAAATCAGGATAAATATACTTGTTTTCAAAAAAGGTAGAAAAGACACACACACACACACACACACACACACACACACACACCTGTCTGTGCCCCATTAGGGAGATTTTCCTTCACTTCCTGTGCCAGATAGTAAGGCGAGACTGTAGAAAATGGGAGAGTAGTACTGAACATTGTGCCACCCCCAAAATTCACAAGTCAGTAACAAGAAATGGATAGAACTAAATCCAATGTCTGTGTGTAGGTGACATCTGACATAACACAGGCCATCCAGGAATAAATATAGGAGGTGTCATAAACCGCCATTAGCCAGATTCTACAAAATGCTCTAGAGGCCAAACAGTCTAGAGAACAATACAGATCTGGAAATTTGGGGTTTGACCAGAAACTGAACTTCCCTACAAACAGATTTTATAACTCCTGCTGTAATGAAGTTACCTTCATAAAAAAAAAATAAGAAGTGGTTACACTAATAAGAAGATACCAAATCAGACATCAAACATGCGTTATTTGCAAAGATCCAGAAGGCAAATAAGACACATTAGACCTCCCAAGTGAAATACGCATCAAATTTGGTATCTGACAAATCATAATATTATTCTGTTAAATAATATGCTGGTTCTGGGATTATAAAACCTTGTTAGATGTAAAAATATTTAAGATCGCTGGCATTAAGGATGTGTCTGCTAAGCATAATAAAAAATACTCATCAAGACACCTCCACCACACTCCTTTGATTGTGTAGTTAGTTATTTTACACCCTGTCAAAGGTCAACGTAAAGCTGCTGCAATTGGCAGCTAGAGCTCTAATCTTACCAACAAAACTACTAAAAATACAAGTCATTTATGTCATTTATGAGGGCCAGTGACTCTGCCATATCAGACTGAACTTACTCTTCAAGTAATCCAAATCTGCACAAAACCAAAGACCAAGTGGACTCTTTACTTTTAAAACTTTATGCTGG
Organism: Rana kukunoris; assembly: GCA_029574335.1. Lineage (NCBI taxonomy): Eukaryota > Metazoa > Chordata > Amphibia > Anura > Ranidae > Rana > Rana kukunoris. Next base: position 9,497,576 of record CM056058.1, read on the forward strand.
TTTTTGTATCTTTTCTGTAAATTTCCTGCACTAGTTAACTGTGTCTCTCATTAAAGCAATATTTAAAAAGTCATTAAGCGAAACCTTGAAATGCTCCAGCTAGAAATTAAAATAACTTTGGGCCAGATTCAGATACAATTACATTGGCGCAGAGTATCAGAGATACACTACGCCGCCGATTTTACCAGGCTATACGGCAAATTCTGGTAGATTTTGTCCCTTACGGTACGGCGGCGTAGTGTATTTCTCGCCGCGTAATCGAAAATACACAGTTAGGGGGCGTGAAGCATTTAAATTAGGCGCGTCCCCGCGGCGATCGAACTGTGCATGCTCCGTTCAGAAATTTCCCGCCGTGCATTGCACAAAATAACGTCGATACGTCATTCGTTGTTTGAGTAGCGTCGTTTACGTACATTCCTATTCCCGGACGACTTATGTAAAAAAATAAAAAAAAAGACGTTGACATTCGACGCGGGAACGACGGCCATACTTAACATGGGCTGTCTAATATTAGACCAGCAAAAAGCTGGTATAATTTTACGCAGCAAAAAGATGACTAAAGATGCCGTAAAAGATTGCGATTGACGTTCGTAACTTCGTGGATCGTCGGCAAAAGCTCATTTGCATACCCCGACGCGGAAAACCACGGGAACTCCACCCAGCGGCCGCAAATTTATTGCAGCATAGATCCGAAGGCGTACGAACACGTAAGCCAGTCGGATTGAAGCCTGCAGCCGTATTTTTATGGTTTGAGGTTTCAGAGTAGTGAAAAAACGCGCGTAATTTGAAAGTACTCCGGTCTAACACCAGTTAGACAGGAGTTACGGCTCTGTGAATCTGGCCCTTTGTCTCTAGTCAGGAACAGGTGCGGCCAGAAATGTGTGGACTGCCACATAGAATATCAGGCCTTAGTAAAGTGTAAAATATAATTTATTTAAAAATAAGTGAGCATAAATGCAAACACACCTCCAATATACCAAAACTGTGTAAATCAATCCAGAGAACCAAACAAATAATGACACACAATTAACAACTGCCCAGACGAAGTATATTACATAAAGCAGTAAATGCGAAGCGTAGACGTAACAGAGCCAGGGTCAAAAAGGGAGATCAAGCAAAGGCAGCAAAACATGAAAGGAAGAGGGGGGGACAGAGAGCAGGCAGGCAGGGAGGGATCAGACGGCAGAGTCCAGGTACGCAGATCAGGGGCACATGGAGACAAAACACCAAGGTAACAGGAGAAGCACAGGCGGGGCTTAAATATACCACAATGAGCATGAGCAGCAAGTGATGACCGATTACATGAAATGATACGAGTTTCTGGCTGCTGAGACACACCTGCTGGTGGACACCAAAACTGCGGCCTATAGATCTGGGAGCCACAGTGCTGCCAGCAGGTGAGCCCTTTCCTGACAGCCTTTATGGAGAGCTACTGTAGTGTCAAATTGTCAACTATTACATTCCTGTCTGGGTGTGGCAGAGAGCGATACTGACATTACAACAAAGTGTTTGTAGAAGGTCAACTGCTCAGTTAACCTGCTCCAGTCACAAACACTCTCAGTTGACTGATGCTTTGATTGTTCTCCCACAAGCTAAAAAATGTCTGCATGCGGAAAAGTGTGTAATCCTAGTAAGAGGAAATTTCTCCTCTCCAAAATGTGGGAAACCTGCTCTTAGACTGTTCTTACCGAAAGAGCTGTCCCCTTGGAAAAATTTCCCCCAACCTTCTGTTCATAGGTGTGTGCAGCCTATTATGGTAGAGCCGGCACAGTGAAAGAGAAGTATGGTAGTACTTCATTAAAATGTCAGGCAGAGAGAGATATTTCCCATCGCCCCGCCAGCACACAGTGTGATAATGCTAACAGAGTTTTTAGGGTGTGCCCTGGCACACCCGGCATAACCCCTGTGCATGCCTATGCTCCTGTTACAATTGTAACATTTTGAATTGGATTTCCCATTACTTTGGGCTTCCAAAGATCACTGGCACAGATAGGAAGCATGAATCTTCCCAGCAGAGACACAGACAGTAGTAACAATGTGACAGATGCTTTAGCACTTTCTCACTAAAAACTGGGGCCTTTCATACATTAAATGAATATAGATAAATTATAATCTAGAAACCACAATCCAATGACGTATTATTATGTTTGCCAGCATTAGGAAAAAAGAAGAAGACTGAAAAGCCGCAACATAAAGATGTTCTGCGCACAGTAAGCATTATGAATCTTATACCTTGTCCTCCTTCTGTACCACTGTCCAACCTCATGTCTTGTAAGTTTTAGTAAATAAATTAGGCATTAGGTATCCTATCCCCGTCCTCCGCTTTGTGTTTTCTTCTATTCTACTGTCCACTAGTGTTGCTCACGAATATTCGCATTGCGAATATTCGCTACGAATATTGCATATTCGAGTATTCGTGAATAACTCGAATATCGCGGCGAATATTCGCTATTTCGAATATTCGTATTTTTCAAATTTCGCAATAAATTTCGCAATCAATTTCGCATTTGTGAAATTTCGCAATAGCGAAATTTCGCATTTTTTTTTTTTTTTTTTTATAAAATATAGCGAATATTCGTAAATATCGAATATTCGTGATATTTTATCCCAAAAAAAATAGCGAAATTTCGCAATCATTTTCGCTTTCGCATATGCAAAATTTCCCTATTTTTTTTTTTTTTATAAAATATACCGAATATTCGTAAATATCGAATATTCGTGATATTTTATAAAAAAAAAAAAAAAAAACGCGAAATTTCGCAATTTTTTTAAATTTTTTATAAAATATCACGAATATTCGATATTAACGAATATTCGCGAATATTCTTCGAAATATTCGCGAAATATCGCGAAATCGAATATGGCGTATTCCGCTCATCACTAGTGTCCTACTGTATATCACCTTCAGGTCATGACAGTTTCAGTAAATACATTAGGTGTTAGATATTCTATCCTCCCTCTGCTTCATGTTCCTTTCTTCAGTCCCACTGTCTGTCTCCTTTTACTGCCTCACAGAGCGGCTCACAGCAGGGGTCCCATGTGTCCTCGTTCACCAGGTCCAATTTCAGTCCTCATTTTTGCCTGAATTAGGACCTGAAATGGCCAGAAGACACACAGGACCCCTGTGCAATTCGCACTAGAGCCGCTCCAGAGATGTGTGAACTGGCTCCATATAGAGCAGGTCACACTCTCCCGACATGCAAATTGAATGCAGAGAAATCCGCATTCAATCCACAATAGTGTGAACCCAGCCTAAAGGTTTCAGATAATATTGTGTGCCTAATGTCCAATGTATAGTTTATGCAGCGCCTTACAATGTATAGGGGGACAACACAATTACAGTACAGTTCTATACAAGAGGTACAGGAGGACCCTGCTCGTAGAGCTAACATTGTAAAAGGGAGGGGTGGTGGTAAAAAAGGTAATAGTTGCAGAGAATTTGATGGGGGTGGAAATATCCATTCCATCCCTTTGCGTTCCCATCTTCTGTCCTACTGTTCATCTCCTTCATCCCTTGAAGGTTTTAGTAACTACAATAGATACCAATAGCCATTCCATCCCTTACTGTTCCACTTCCTATATTTGTTCTACTGCCCATGTCCTTCAAGTCTTGAAAGTTTCAGGGTATATATATTATATATATTTTAGGTACCCAATACCAATCACATTTCTTTGTGCTCCTATCCTTTGTCCTACTGTCCATCTAATTCAGGTCTTGAAGGTTTCAGTAAATAAATAATAAATTATTATTAGGTACTCTATACCCATTCCTTTCCGTTGTGTTACTTTCTTCTGTGTCTTGTAGGTTTCAGGAAATACACTATCACCAGATGACCCCGCATATTTCACCATGAACAACATCATGTATCGCAACTCATCCATCTCAATGGGCTCCTATATCATGGTAAGTTCAAGAGAGGACCTCAGATACACTTTTTTTTTTTTTTTTTTAAAGAAAGGTCAGAGCCTAGCTCAAACTAGATTAATTTCATCAAAATAAGTAGAGGAGGAGAAAGGAAAGGAGATATAAAGAAGAGGTATAAAGGTTAGAATATCAAAGTAGGAGTCACGTCTTATAGTCCAAATCTCCCCAGTATCCAGATATCAATGAGCTTGGAGGTATTTAATCCAAGGGGACCACACCCTGTCGAATCTTATTTGTTTATCTTTAAAGATACTGGTCAATTTTTCATTGACCATGATCCAAGAAAGTTTTCTTTCTACAGCAAGACTGATCACTGAAGTTTTCCATGCTCGTGCCATTGTAATTTTTGCTGCAGAAAAAATAAAAATAAATGGATAAGAGTTTGAAGATGTCCAGGGGTCCCGTCCAGTAGGCCTGCAAATAGCGCCGTTTTAGGATTTTTAGATATATTCTGTCCAGTTATTGAGTAGATCAATGTAAAAATTCTAATCCAAAAACTTTGGACTTTGGGACAGGACCACCAGGCATGGAACATGGTTCCCTCTTGCCCGCATTCCCTGAAGCAAAGGGGTGAAGCGTCAGGGTACATTTTTGATAGTTTTGCTGGAACTAAATACCACCTGGATAGTAACTTAAAAATTGCTTCCACTAGGGAAGTATTAAGTATTCCTCTGTGCACCATGGTCGTCCACTGCTCCCAGATCTCTTCTATAGTTTCACCTAGGTTCGATTCCCATTCTATTTGGTAAGAAGGTTTGGTCTGTTTATTATTGAAGAGGGTATAGAGCTCCGAAATACCTCCCGTGAGTCAGGTCTGCATAAGCATTTATTTTCAAACAAGGTTCAAGTAGTAATATCTATCAGATCTGTATCTAGGGATTTTATGAAGTGAGTAATTTGAGATAGACTAAATGATTCCGTCTGGGGCATCTGTAATGATTCCTGGAAGTAAGGTCGTAGTTTGATCCCTTTATGATCTATGAAGGGTGCTATCCTGTAAAGGCCTTTGTTAATCCACCATGAAAATTGTAGGGTATTTTGTCCTGGAGGAAAGTGTGGATTATTAAGTATAGGGGCTACAGGGGAATGGGGAGATTTTAGTGAGTATAATTTGCATGCCGTGTCCCATAGATGCAGGGAGTGGGATAAAGTGGGACTTAAAATGGCCTGACGTTCTTTTGTCGAAAGCCACATCAGGAGGTCTATTGGTAGCGAGGGACTGGCTTGTGCTTCTAACAGTATCCAATCAGGTTGGTATGTTGTAGAAAAAATCTGGTATAGTTGTACCAATTGAACAGCTCTATAGTATTTCAAGAAATTAGGAACCCCTAGTCCACCCTTTCACTTGGAGATGTAAAGAGTGGAGTGAGCCACCCTGCAATCCACTACTACCCCAAATGAATATGTAAACTAGCGATTGAAGTTTCTCAAAGAATGTGAATGGTATCGGAATTGGTAACGTACGTACCTGACTATCAATACAGTGGCGTAACTTGAGGCTGGGTTCACACTGAAGCACGGAGCGGCTCACAGCAGGGGTATCTGTGCGTCCCTGTTCACCATTTCAGGTCTGATTTCAGTTCCAATTTTTGTCTGAATTCGGACCAGAAGATGCAATTCGCACCAGAGCCGCTCCGGAGATGTGTGAAGCGGCTCCATAGAGAGCCGGTCACAATCTCCTGACATGTGAATCGTGTTTTATTTATTTTTCAAGAGCTTTGTTGGGGGGGCTTTTGTGAAATATAAGGGGGGCTAAACAGACCTCTGAGAACACGGCGCTCAATCTCCATCTTGGTAATCCCAGCTGCACAGAATGAATTGACAAGAATAGCTCTTTACACAGCTTCCCGTTCATTTACAAACTGAAGCATAGTAAAAACTGTTTACTTTGCTTCGGATATGAAAGGACAAAGTGATCAGTACCAATTACTGTCTGTCCATTCACAAAAGGAAGCGGCTGATAAATTACATATTACCGGCCCCTTGCCTGCTCTCCATCCAGACACATCCCCACAGCAGCTGACGGGAGAAGGGGGAAGCCGGCAGTGCTGCGGGAGGAGAAGGGGGACCAGGGGAACACACTGGGGCCCAGGGACAGAAGGAGACAAGTGACCTGGATTGAAGAGGTGGGACAGCACATAAAAGAATCAATCCCCTCCATTTTCCTCTTGCAGCCGCCTAATGTCTGTGGTAAGGTGTGGAGGAGAAGCAGGCTTTCAGTGGCGGCAGCAAGAAAAAGGAGGACATTGATTTCTCTATGTCTCCCCCAGCATCTCTCCTATCCAGGTGTAAAGGGAAGCTGCATGGGCCCCCTGGAGCATGGGGCCAGGTTGCAACTGCGACTCCTGTAGTTACACTCCAGCACATTCCTCCAAATGATTGAATTCAGTTAGGGGTTGTAAAGACAAAAATATTTTCCTCTTAAATTAAAGCCTGACAGTAGCTGATAAAGTAAAAAGTAATGTTTTGCATTATAACTAGTTTGATACCAGTTGAAATGGAGCCGTTTTATTCACCTCCAGCACTCCTGAATCGTTATTCTCACTGACTTCCTGGTTAGCGGTGCAAATTCATTCTTGCTACATCACAGCCTAATGGGAACTACAGTTCCCATTAGGCTTAGCCTCCATGCCTGTGAGGAATAAGAGAGCATCTTCACGCAGGGCTGTAGTCATAGGGAGGGGGTTAGTACATTCTGCTTGCCACCTTGCAAAACGACTCAGATGCTGGTGGAAAGCAAGAAGAGGAGAGACAGGAAATGGCATTTTCAAACCTGGATTACAGTATTTTGGAGGTCAAAAGGAAAAACGAGGTAAGTGATATTTAAATGCTCTAGCTTACAGCAATCAATTGATCTAATAAAAAACAAACCTTTAGTGTTCCTTTAAGTAAAGTATATTGTTTATACTACAGCATACAAAATACATTTTAGACAATTGTGCCTTTTGGCAACAGTTTGGTAATGGACACTCTTCTGTTCCAGCATGGCTGTTCTCCTGTGCACAAATCCAGCTCCATAAGTAGTTACATACATATATAGAGAGAAAATATGTACATACGGAGCAAGCACAAAGTAGGGTATATAAATAGCCAACAGCATTACCGTCCCTGAAGACAATGGATATATGTTCCCAATTACGGGATGGGGCATGGGACTGTGCGAATGCAAGTTGGGTGTGTCATATTAAATAGAAAACAATAGAATGTACCATAAAGTGGTGTTGCCTCTGGAACCGCAAGGATCAAACACTACAGGCAGTAGTTGTTTTCTATTTAATATGACACACCCAACTTGCATTCGCACAGTCCCATGCCCCATTCCGTAATTGGGAACATATATCCCTAGTTACATACATAGTTTGGTGTGGAGGGACTCAAGTGGCCTGCACAGAGCCCTGACCTCAACCCAATTGGAATGAAGATTGTGAGCCTGGTCCTCTCATCCATCATCAGTACTTGACCTAGAAAATTCTCTCTTTATTGAATGGGTCCAAATTCCCACAAACTCACTTCAAAATCTTGTGGAAGCCCCCCCCCAAAAGAGGAGTCAGTTATAGCTCTAAAAGGAGGATGGAGACACCTATTAGACCCCCTGGTTTTTGAATGGGATGTCCAATAAGCTCATACAGATATGATGGTTGAGTATCCACAAAACTTGTAGACATATATCGTGTTTCCCTGAAAATAAGCCCCGGGTCTTAAATTTATTCTGGCAACAAAAGACAAAGTAGGGCTTATTTTCAGGTAGGTCTTACCATGTAATGTGCTGTCTTCTCTCCCTGCCTGTCAGAAATTCCCAATGTGAACCAAGTTAAAAGGGTTGTAAAATCCTATAATCCACTATTACAGTACAATATAATGTACATGTTTCTGTAATTATAATTGTGCCAAATACCTTGGTTATAGCGCCACCCTTCCCCACAATTATATTACAGAAACACACATTGTACATGATATAATACTGTAATAGAGTGGATTATAGGATTTTACAAACATTTTAAACTAGGGCTTATTTTCGTTGTAGGGCTTACATTGCATCCCTTCTGGAAAATAACGATAGGTCTTATTTTCGGGAAAACATGGTAATTGTTTTTTAAAACAAACACACCGGTAAGATTTATACTGAGAATTAACTAACTGCATGATTTCATGGTCTATAACTCTTACAATAATTTTGCAGAATTCGAATGACAACACGTCTGAATACAAAAGTCCTTCACCCAATCCTCCAAGTCCAACAAAAATAAAACATGCTACACAAGTATAATGGTCTCCCTGTACATTGAGGAAACAAATCAAGGACTTGGTGCCAAATATTAATCAAGGAACAAAGAGCCAAAGCCGCCATCCTTCTTTAGAACAAGGCACGTGGAGCTACAGTTAAACAGAAAATATTCAACTGGAGTTTATAAATGAAGCAGTAAAGTAGAGGGATTTCAGGGAGCATTTTGCTGACTATAATCCAGTATTGTGGTCAGATCAGAGAGCTTGAATGTACATGTTCCCATGATCCACTATGAACTGACCGTCTATTGGGTTACATCCATCTATTCAACTGCCACTTGATACTGACTGGGAATATTTTGTAATCAGCAACCCCTTGGGATGAGTCTTTGTTCTTAAAGCTGGACTGGAATGTGACAAAAACTACCCTTGCGGTGAGGCCCCCACTCTGGGAGTTCTGCTTTAATCATATTACCGAATAGCCCCAACAAGGGCTCTGCATGCCACCAAACAGGATACCATATTTGCCATCTCTAAAAAAAATTGTCAAGTACGGAAGATTTAGAGTTACGGTCAGTTTTTTTTTTTGGCACTGTGTTCTGCTGGAGCAATTTCCACCCTTAAAGAGGTTGTAAAGGTACAATTTTTTTTTCCTTAATAGCTTCCTTTACCTTAGTGCAGTCCTCCTTCACTTACCCCATCCTTCCATTTTGCTTTTAAATGTCCTTATTTCTTCTGAGAAATCCTCACTTCCTGTTCTTCTATCTATAACTACACACTGTAATGCAAGGCTTTCTCCCTGGTGTGGAGTGTCGTGCTCCCCCCTCCCTTGGACTTCCAGAGAGTCAGGACGCCCACTAACACACAGCTCCTTTCTCTATCTGCAACATAGAGCGTGTCCTGACTCTCCACGGACCACCACCATTAATCTTCACACGAAGACATCAACAAATTGGATATTTCCTAAAACACAACTTTAAGAAATAGTTACGAAACTGTGTTTGTACATTGGATAGAAGACGTTCTCCGATAAGGATCATCGTGTGGCTCTGAACAAAGGAAAATAAGCAGGAGAAGAAAAAAGTAGTACGTCATTTATTTATTTTTTGTCCTAAAACCACACTTTGGTTTCACACCAAGAACCTCAGGATTTAGACGAGTTGTCTCCGAACTGTGAAGGCCCTCCAAGGCATGAGATAAGGAGTCACCTTGGTGGACTCTACCAGTTGGGAACAAGACAATGGACAGCTATGAAACATAGGAGTTAACTTTCAAGAGAAGAACTTTAATGATTTCTATCTTTTTAAACTTTTGAGCAAAGGTTTGTGAAATTTTCTAAGTTTTTATTTTCAAAAGCGTGTAATTTCTGCCAAATGAGACTTTTGCTTGAAGGAGGAGATGTCCATGTCTCAACAACCCTCCTCCTCAGATAATCAAGACCCCCTTATGGGAGCCATGCCAACCCAACCTCCCCCTCATACAGCCATTCTGACTTGCTGCTTCACCCTCTATGGAATATCTCCCTTGCTGCCCCCCCCCCCCCCAAGCACTGCCCAATCTCACTCGCTAGGGAGTGACCAGTGAGGGAGCGACTTTGGAGAAACAAGTAAGCAGTCTCTTAGGCTGCATTCACACCTGAGCGTAACGTTTTCGGACGTTTTTTCTGGCATTTTGTTCCACATTTTGTCGAACGTTTTCACACGTATACGCGTGTTTGCATACAGCGTTGTCCGACGTTTTTGAATTTCGTTGTTTTTTATTTTAGCCAATAGGAAAAATGATCATCTCTTTCATCATTTGTTGCTACGTTTGTAGATTTTTTCTTCCTGGGTGAATATTCTATTTCACAGAACAGATTAAAGCGATAAAACACCCGTAGAAACGCTCGTTGTCAAGCGTTTCCATTAGTTTCTATGGGAATACAAACGTTCAAAAACGCCCAAATCAGCCCAATTTGCGCGTCAAAAAAGGGTCCAGAACTTGTTTGAGCTTCAGGCGTTCGGCTTCAGGCGTTTTGGAGTGGAGATGTGAACCATCTCCATTGAGAATAATGCAGCCTTAGCGATCCAATGGCTGGGAGTTGTCACCGGGGACAGGATCACTTGTGTGACTTGGAAAATAGGCTACAGTCTCAGATTTGGCGCTGTAGCAGAATCCATAGATTTCCCTTCCAAAGAACAATATACTTCAGGTGGTTAGGCCAAAATGGTCTGAGTGGGTTTATTTTCATGGATGTCTCCTTTTAGGACATTTATTATTGTTACCAACCTCATACACACTGTAACAAACAATGTACAGCAGATGTAATTATGTAAAGACAATATATCTTAATTTTAATATATATTATGTATAAATATATTTTTACAATGTAATTAGCTTGCGATGTGTTTGTAAACGCTGCATTTTATATTTTAATGGTTCTTTTGACTGTACACAGAAGAAATACACTTTAGTATGAATTCTACCATGCTACCGAGATGGACAGGTACCAGACCTTCATGGACTCCATTCATGGAGCTCAACTCCAGACTTTAAGTTTTGATTAGAGTGGATTTTCATTCTTGTCTCAGTATGGGGACACAGCGGATATATCAACACAGCTTCTCATTCTAATTTGACAGGAGTGTGGGTGAGCGGTCCCAAATGCAGACAGCGTATTCAGGAGTCACCGATTTCATAGCAGCATACCTGTCTGTGCAGCTGCTGCTTCCTTATCCACTTACATGGACTGCCTGCATGCAGCACCTGGTGGCTCAAGACGCATCAAAACTAGACATGTGCATTAGTTTTCGTCCGAAATTCTGTGATTTCCGCATTCGTTTTAACAAACGATAACGAATGCGCAGAATCCGAAAGATCCGACATAAAAAATGCTTTTTTTTTTTTGTTGCGACAACAGTTCAATAAAAATAGAAGATTAGACATGACAGTGACAATAGCAATCTGATGGCCGCAAATGGACATTTATGGTCAGATTCTCCGCCCATAGGCTATAGAAGGATTTCAATGTTGGCTGACTAGTAATAATAATTAAATATAATTATTACTAGTCATACAACATTAAAGGCCAGGGGTAGAATTCAAAAAGTAACCAATGAGTATTGGGGGTCTAAGTGTCCTCCTTATCAGGGCGTGACCGGCAACAAAGTGAACACATCAGAAGTGAACTAAACTTACAATGGCATTTTTTCCGGTGTGAATTCAAAGCACAGGCCTAATCAGCAGCTTGTTTTGCAGCTCTCTTCGCTGTCAGAATGAAGTACCACAGAGAGATAGATTCCCCATCCACCTTGAATATGTGGATGGAGAAATGAACCCAACAGGTTGAAGAAGAAAAAAAAAAAAAATTGAAACAAGACAAAAAAAAAAAAAACCCTCCCCCTCTGGTGTCACATTTGACACCTTTGTGTAATACAGGTATTTTTCTCCCACTTCCAGGGATAGATACTCAAGCCACCCACGGGTATCTACGCCACTCCCCCCCCCCCCCGCTGTCTCCCAGAAGACAGCAGGGACCAGTGGGAATGCGCAGCGTGAGCTGTGCATGTACAGTAAGGCTTCACTTCCTGATTCCCTTACTGAAGATGGCGGCGCAATCCACCTGAGATCCGAGAGAGAGAGATGGGCTTCGGTGACAACATTTTAATAGTCAGCAGCTGCAGTATTGGTAGCTGCTGACTTAAAAAAAAAAAAAAAAGCGCTGATCGCCGCCATTACTAGTAAAAAAAAATATTAATAAAAATGGCATACAAACATCCCCTATTTTGTAGACACTATAACTTTTGCGCAAACCAATCAATAAACACTTATTGCGATTTTTTTTACAACAAATTTGTAGAAGAATACGTTTCGGACTAAACTGAGGAAAATCTTTTTTTTTTTTCTATATTTTTGGGGGAGATTTATTACAGCAAAAAGTAATTGTCACTCTATTTTTGTTTATAGCGCAAAAAAAAAAAAAAAAATGCAGAGGTGATCAAATACCCCAAAAAGAAAGATCTATTTGTGAAAAAAAAAAAAGGACGCCAATTTTGTTTGGGAGCCACGTCGCACGACCGCGCAATTATCAGTTAAAGCGACGCAGTGCCGAATCGCAAAAAGTGGCCCGGTCATTGATACAAAGAATGTATTTCTCAGTCTAATCCCTGCTTGGGGAGACTTTTTTTTGTATGTGGTTGATAAGATTTGACTTAAAACAAACTAAATTGCATCCTGCCTTCTGAAAACCTTTCTTCTGCTGGAGGCTTCCCGCGCCCCGACATAAGAGTTCACAAAGATTCTTTCCAAAGTCGCTTATTTTGCAGAAGCCGGATCGTTAGCAGCACAGCTTTAGTAAACACTGAATTACAATGTACAGCCAACGTCCTATCATAATATACAGTATTATTTTAAAGCTAAACTCTAGGAATAAAAAAAAACTAAAAAAACTTTCATATAAATCTATTCCTCAATAAGCCACAATAGGAGATAAACTCACTTTGTGTGCATCAAACTACTGATCTACTGTACGTACAATGCAAGGATTATAAAAAAACCTTGCGGCAGATTCCTACCTTTTGGTATTCTGAAGAAATCCCTGTATGTTCCTCTGTGCCTCTGTTCTGGTCTAATGGGAGTGGTTTCATAATTATCTGTCAGGTGTGCAGCTGCAGAGCACTAATGAGGAAATCTGCTGAGCCTGCATCCCTTTAGACGTGCTCCGATTGAAAGTATCTCTCCATAAATGAAATTGTTGTTGCAGGGGATGCCTGAAATCTGACTTGTATCTTAGGCAGACTTCTGGGGAAATTATGTTTTTGGGGAGTGGTCAGTACACATTCTGTATACAGAACTCCAGGCAGCCATATTGCATTTATAGAAAATTTTAGTGGCTGCAGATTGAAAGAGAAAGGTAATTTTCAGGCCGCGTACACACGATCACACATGTCCGAGGAAACATGTCCGACGGACCGTTTTCATCGGACCAGGCTGAAGTGGTCTGTTGGTCTGAGGACCAGTTTCAGCAGGCATGTTCGATCGTGTGTACGCGGCCTGACATTCAATTATAATATAGTTAGTGTCACTATTATATGTTTGATATTATATTTCTTTATTTGCTTCTTTTTTTCCCCCAAAGTGGAGTTACCCTTTAAGGCACACCAATGCAGGTAGCAGCTGCGCATTTTCTGTGCAAAACATGCGACGAAAAATGAACTTGGCTCAGTGCCAAGATTTGGTCCATGAGCACCTTTAGCACGTTTTTGGAGTGGAGGGGGCCAATTTCAAATGAATGATGCCACCCCAAAAGACCCACAAAAAAGGCGCCAAAAGCATCACTCAAGTGTCAAGAGGGCCTACCATAACATTGCATCTGGATAGGACACAAGCTACCAGTGTGATGCTTTGCTTCAAAGCCACAATAAAATATACCCCCCCCCCCCCCCCCCAAGTTGTGCGTAGAAGAAAATGTCACCAAACTCAGTGTAATGTTTGCGGTTGCAGCGCCATTTCAGCAGGGCAAAGGGGACAGCTGCCCTGAGCCCTGTCATTCTTGTTGGGGGGACCAAAGCAGCTGCCTCATACTTGCCAACTATCCCAGTTTAAATTCCCAGCTCTGCCCTATTGTTGTGTGCAAATGACTCAACCGCAGACCCTGTGTTTACATGTAAATAACCATCATTCAAATGCAAATAACGGGAGCACTCATATGTAAATAGTGGCGTCTGGCAAAATTAATATGTAAATAAAGGCGGCATTCATATGTATATTGTGCCCCTCTGAAGTGAGGAGATGATGTGCTGTGACCTCTAGCAACCAATCAGTGAGCAGTATTACTGTACAGTAATCTCTAGGAACCAATCAACAAGCAGAAATCATGTGCTGTAGCCTCTAGCAACCAGTCAGTAAGTGGTAATGATATGCTGTAACCTCTGGCAACCAATCACAATCACTGCCTGATCTGATACAGCAAACTGATTTCAAGTCTAGCTGATATTTATTGTATGTCTTAGAGCAAAATGGCATGCTCCCCCCCCCCCCAGATTTTTTTTGTGCCCAGGGTCCAATTAATATTAAAGATGGCCCTGCATTTCAGAAATGTAATTACACGGTGTGAGGAGGCAACATAAAGCCTGCCAGATGCCTGTCGGCTGTGCCAGGGGTCAAGTCCTGGGGAAAAAAGTGTGGGAACTCCCACCCAAGATCCACTCCCCCACCAAAAAAATAAATAAAAAAAATGATACGCTAATATGCATAATTACTAAACCGCATGTTTTTTTTTTTTTAATCGCAAGATTTAGAAAGAACTTTAAGTAAGTTCTTTCTAAATCCCGGGATAACTCGCGGCAGGCCTCCGCAATGTCTCCTGAGAACAATGACAAAAGCTCCCAGGAGACATTGCAGCATCGAGGAAGTGAAGGAATACCCGATGAATCCATATACAGGAAGCGGCCAGTAACAAAGGATTACTAAGGTCCGCCTACTCCTGACAGTCAGAGGCGGCTCTAGGCTTTGTGCGGCCTTAGGCAAATCTTAGACATGGGGCCCCATTCACGCCCAAAATGCGAAAAAAATTCAAGCAATAGAAATTAATTGTATAAATTACATATATTAAGTGTCTTAAATCCTACAAACTTTGGATTTACAGCGTCTAGAATTTTCTCTAACCAATTAATCTTTAATCAAATATCATTAAACATATACATATATTATCCACTCACTGATTGGTTGCTAGAGGTTACTGTGCAATATTACCACTCAATTATTGGTTGCTAGAGGTTACTGCATATCATTACTGCTCACTGATTGGTTGCTATAGGTTACTACTTATCACTTTATTTTAGGGTACAGTTGGTTATATGACAGAATGCAGTTTGGGGTGTGAGAGGCAGAGATCATATCTCCCCTATAATAATTGGGGGTAAGGTGATAAGATGTCAGAGGTGGGGTACAGGAGGGGTGAGGATGATAATGACAGGAGGATGTCAGAGGTGGGGTACAGGAGGGGTGAGGGGGATATTGATGACAATGAGTGGGGTGGTGGGATGTCAGCAGAGGAGGATGATGATGACAGTGGGTGGGGGTTGTAGGAAGCTGGCAGTGGGGTACAGAGGGGATAAAGAGAAGGGTGATGGTTGGATGCTAGGGGTGGAGTACAGGGGGGTTGATGGGAATGTTGATGACAGGGGGTGGGGTGGTAGGATGCCAGGCACAGGGGGATTACTCCAGTCCAGTTTTTTTTTATGTCCAGTCCATTTTTTTCCCATCTTCAGTCCAGTTTTTTTTTTAATCCAGTCCGGGTTTTTTCCAACTCCAGCCCATATTTTTTTTTTAATCCAGTCCGGGTTTTTTTTCCAACTCCAGCCCATTTTTTTTATTCCAGTCCGGGTTTTTTTTTAACTCCAGTCCGGATTTTCTAAAAATCCAGTCCGGGCTTTTTTTTTAAAAAACTCCAGTCCAGTTTTTCTAAAAATCCAGTCCGGGCTTTTTTTTTAAAAAACTCCAGTCCAGTTTTTTTAAAAATCCAGTCCGGGTTTTTTTTTAAAACTCCAGTCCAGTTTTTTTTTTAAAATCCAGTCCGGGTTTTTTTTTTAAAACTCCAGTCCAGTTTTTTTAAAAATCCAGTCCGGGTTTTTTTTTAAAAAAACCCGGACTGGATTTTTAAAAAAACTGGACTGGAGTTGAAAAAAAAAACCCGGACTGGATTTTTAAAAAAAACTGGACTGGAGTTGAAAAAAAACCCGGACTGGATTTTTTAAAAAAACTGGACTGGAGTTGAAAAAAAACCCGGACTGGATTTTTAAAAAAAACTGGACTGGAGTTGAAAAAAAAACCCGGACTGGATTTTTTAAAAAAACTGGACTGGAGTTGAAAAAAAAACCCGGACTGGATTTTTAAAAAAAACTGGACTGGAGTTGAAAAAAAAACCCGGACTGGATTTTTTAAAAAAACTGGACTGGAGTTGAAAAAAAAACCCGGACTGGATTTTTAAAAAAAACTGGACTGGAGTTGAAAAAAAAACCCGGACTGGATTTTTTAAAAAAACTGGACTGGAGTTGAAAAAAAAAACCCGGACTGGATTTTTAAAAAAACTGGACTGGAGTTGAAAAAAAACCCGGACTGGATTTTTAAAAAAACTGGACTGGAGTTGAAAAAAAAACCCGGACTGGATTTTTAAAAAAAAACTGGACTGGAGTTGGGGGAAAAAAAACCCGGACTGGATTTTTTAAAAAACTGGACTGGAGTTGAAAAAAAAACCCGGACAGGATTTTTAAAAAAAAACTGGACTGGAGTTGGGGGAAAAAAACCCGGACTGGATTTTTAAAAAAACTGGACTGGAGTTGGGGGAAAAAAACCCGGACTGGATTTTTAAAAAAACTGGACTGGAGTTGGGGGGAAAAAAAACCCGGACTGAATTTTTAAAAAAAAAACGGACTGGAGTTGAAAAAAAAACGGACTGGATTTAAAAAAAAAAACCTTAGTTAGACTTACCGGTAACGGTATTTCTACGAGTCTTTCAGGACAGCACTTGGAGAGAGCGCAGCTCCACCCACTTTCCCAGGAAACACTGCAGTCACTTTAAATTCCGCCCACTTCCACCATGACCTCAGTTGTTAACGAGTACCTCCGGACATGCTGGAATCAGATAAGCAAAACATAGCAACTATACACGTTAGTATTTATACATAGTATTTATACATCGTCCTTTAAAAAACAAAGGGAGGGTTATCGGTGCTGTCCTGAAAGACTCGTAGAAATACCGTTACCGGTAAGTCTAACTAAGGTTTTCTCACCTCGTCTTTCAGGACAGCACTTGGAGATGATAACCGAGTACTTACTCTAGGGTGGGACCACCGCTTGCAGGACCTTCCTGCCAAACGATTGCTCCGCTGCTGAGAGCAAATCCATTCTGTAGTGGCGAGTGAATGTGGAAAAACTCGTCCACGTGGCTGCCTTGCAGATATGTTCTGGTGAAGCCCCAGCTCGTTCCGCCCAGGATGTTGCCACTGCCCTTGTTGAATGAGCCACCACTCCAGTGGGAGGTTCCATATCCATAGCCTTGTAAGCTTCATGAATAGCCATACGAAGCCACCTGGCCAAGGTGCTCTTAGAGGCTCTATAGCCCTTCCGAGACCCTGAGAACAGCACAAAAAGAGAATTGTCCTTTCTAAATTCGCTAGAAATCTCCAGATAATGTACTAAACATCTTCTAACATCTAGGGTATGAAAATCCTTTTCTTTCGGACCCGATGGAACTGGACAGAATGTAGGTAGAACTATCTCCTGTGTTCTATGAAATACTGATGCTACTTTTGGTAAAAAGCCCGGATCTGTCCTTAATACAACCCTATCTGGAAAGATATTCAAAAACGGTTCAGTAATAGATAGTGCTTGGAGTTCACTGACTCTCCTAGCAGAAGTGATTGCTACTAGCAACACCAGTTTCAACGTCCAAAATTTAAGTGAGGCTTCTACTGGAGGTTCAAAGGGTCTTTTTGTCAGACCTCTCAGAACAACCGATAAATCCCATTTGGGAAAAAACTTAAAAGGTACCGGCCTAGCCCTGGCTAAAGCCCTAAAAAACCTAATTATATAAGGATCCAGAGATAACCTCTTCTCTAGAAAAACAGAAAGTGCAGCAACCTGAGATTTTAGGGTGCTGGCTGCCAGACCCTTGTCCATCCCATCCTGCAAAAATTCCAGGACTGAAAAATTATTTAAAGGAAGACTACCCTTGGACTCACACCAAGAATTAAAAACTTTCCAGGTTTTAAAGTAAATGGCCCTGGTGACTTGTTTTCTACTACTAAGTAAAGTGTTAACTAAACGCCTGGATAACCCTTTACCTCTTAGGATTTGTTCCTCAGTAGCCAACCCGCAAGCTTCAGGTGCTGTGCGTCTGGATGAATAAGGGGACCCTGGAACAGTAGGTCCCTCCTGACTGGTAGTAGCCAGTGAGCCTCTATCGCTAGGTCCAACAGGCCCGAAAACCAGGGCCTCTTGGGCCAAAATGGGGCAACTAAGATTAGCGTTGTTCTTTCCTCCCGCAGTTTCTTGAGAACCAATGGTATCATCTGAACTGGGGGAAAGGCGTAACACAAACGGAAGGACCAACGCTGGACTAGCGCATCTAGTCCCTCCGCTTGGTCCAACCTGTTGAGGGAGAAAAACCGCGGGACCTTTGCATTGGCTTGAGATGCAAATAAGTCTATCTGGGGAGTTCCCCACCTGTCTACCATCTCCTGAAAGACCTCTTGGTTTAAACTCCATTCGGACTCCAGAACCCTCTTCCTGCTTAAAAAGTCCGCCAGATGGTTCAAGTTGCCCTTCAGGTGTACCGCAGTCAGGGACGCAACATTTTCCTCTGCCCAGTACAGGATTTGTAAAGCCAGGCCCAAAAGACACTTGCTTCTCGTGCCCCCCTGCTTTGAAATATATGCCACTGCTGTGGCATTGTCCGATAGGATTTGGACGTGTTGTCCTCGGACAGACCGGCTGAAGGCCCCTAGCCCCAGAAAAATGGCTCTTAGCTCCCTCCAGTTGGAGGACCTCCTGGAATCCTCCCTGGACCATGACCCCTGGGTCATCTGACCCTCGAGATGGGCGCCCCAACCCCAGGAACTTGCGTCCGTCGTAAGGATCTTTGTTGTGGGGAAGGACCACAACAGACCCAGACTCAGGTTTGCTCGAGTCCTCCACCACCACAACCTCCTCTTTACCTGAGATGGAATCCTGAACTGCTTTTCCAGCGACTCCCCGAAAGACCAGTTTCGTAGGATTGCCTGCTGAAGATCCCTTGCATGGAGGCGGGCCCACTGAACTGCTGGTATAGAAGCGGTGAGCAGACCCAGGGTGGACATTGCTGTCCTGACGGTCACTGGCAGGTTTGTCTGTACTGCTTTTACCGCCCCTTGTATCTTGATTATCTTTTCCTCTGGCAGGAAAATCTTTCCCTGGACCGAGTCTATGGAATAACCCAAAAAAATTATCACCTGAGATGGAACCAAGTTCGATTTTTTTAGATTTAGAACCCAGCCCAGATCCTCTAGATGGGTCTGAGTCCTCTTCAGGTCTCTGAACAACTGATCCTCTGATTTGGCAAACAGAAGGAGATCGTCCAGATATGGGACAAGAGACACCCGATCCAGTCTGAGAGGTGCTATTGCCTCCGCCACGACCTTCGTGAAAACCCTGGGGGAGGAGGAGAGGCCGAAGGGAAGGGCTCTGAACTGAAAGTGCTTCACCCCCTTCTCTGTTCTTAACGCTAGGCGTAGATAGCGTTGTGATGAGGCTCTTATCGGGATATGCAGATATGCATCCCTCAGATCTATTGAGGCCAGAAAGCATCCTGCTGGAAGCAGCTTTCTCACCGAATAGATGGAGTCCATCCGGAATTTTTTGTACCGAATGGACCTGTTTAGAATTTTTAAGTTCAGGATCAATCTGAACCTTCCTGACGACTTCCTCACTAAAAACACGTGGGAGTAACACCCTAGACCTTCCTCTTGCTGCGGTACAGGAGTGATCACTTTTTGTTGAAGGAACTCCTCTATCAGGGACATCATTGCCAGGGCTTTTTCCCTGTCCCGGGACAACTCGGTTATGTAGAAACGAGACGGTGGATTCTCCGAAAATTCCAGTGCGTATCCCTCCGAGATAACTTTCAGGACAAACGCACTGGACGTTGCCTCTTTCCACTGAGGAAGAAACAACTGAAGACGTCCTCCCACCGCCGGGAGGATGTCATTGTGATTTTGCGGGTTGGCTGGGGGAACGAAATAGTACCCCAGGCTTCCCTCGTCCCCTTTGGGGCTGCCAGGACTTTCCCCCTCTTTGTGTCTGTTTCGAACTTTGGGGCTGTCCAAAAGAACGAAAATTATTTTTGTTTTGTGGAACTACTTTCTTCACTGGCAAAGCTTTTTTCCTGTCCGCTGTCCTCTCTAGAACTGCCTCTAGACCAGAACCAAAAACCAGGTCACCCTCAAAAGGTAGGCCACACAGCTTAATCTTTGAAGCTGCATCCCCTGACCAAGTTTTAACCCATAAGGCTCTCCTGGCCGAATTAATTAGGGCCGAGGAACGAGCCGACATCCTTACCGACTCTGCTGATGCATCTGCAATGTAACTCACAGCGTTCCCCAGAACCGGAAGAGAGTCAAGTAGTTCTCTGCGAGAAGTCCCTGCCTCAATATGGGCTTTAAGCTTGTCCAGCCAATGCTCCAGGTTCCTGGCTACTACCGTAGACGCCATAGCAGGTTTGAGGTTGGTTAGTGTTGAATCCCAAGCTTTCTTCAAAAGTGTCTCAGCCCTTTTGTCCATGGTATCCTTCAAGGTACCCATGTCCTCAAAGGCCAAGTCTGTGTTCCGTGAGACTTTAGAAAAGGCTGCATCAAGTTTGGGTTTTTTATTCCAGACTTGTGCTTCGTCCTCCTCAAAAGGAAATCTCCTTTTTAAAGATTTAGAAAAGAAGGGGGCCCTCTCAGGTTCCCTCCATTCCCTTTTGATAGCATCAGACAACACTTTGTGTACTGGAAAGGTTCTGTGCTTAATCTCATCTAAGCCCTGGTACATCTTGTCGTGTAACGACAACTGGGTCTTATCCTCCTTAATATTAAGGGTAGCATGTATCTGTTTCAGGAGATCATCTACCTCCTCTAATGACAATTTGTAGCGAGATGAGGATGCATCTTTCTCCTCATCCTCCTCTGCCTCAGACCCTGACACCACACTCCTAGGCTCCTCGTCCTCAGACTCACTAACTACCCCCCCTTGGGTACTAGTGGAGGCTCTAGGGGCTGACTGAAGGATCGGACGCTTGTCTAGGTAGGAACGGAAAGATTGAAATGTTTCCTGTAGTTCCTTCCTGAAGGAGGAAATTATCTCCTTGGGCTGTTCAGAGGGTGTACTAACAGAGGCTTCCTCTGTAATTACTGCAGCAATGCAAGCTTTGCATAAGGGTTTAACCCATGAACCCCTGAGGGACGTTTTGCAAATAGCACACTTCTTCTTAGGTGGGGGCAATGCAACATTAAGTTTTTCTTTGCATTTCTGAAAAACACAATAAACAAACAACCCAATGCTTAACTTTTTGTGTATCAGACAACAACCCCATTGACACCAACAGCAGTGAACAAAACAGACAAAATCCCACCACCGCTGTGTAAAACATAAAAGCATTACTCCCAAAGACATAACTAGGGAAAGAAATGCTGCAGGCTCCCCTCCCCCTAGAGGGGCAACAGGAGGGACACATATAGATCCCAGGCAACATGGAAACCGCCGTCTCCTACCTGGGCCGGGCTGGTGCTTGTGGCTCCTGCTCCCGCCACCACTGCTGATTCCTCATCTGGCTCCATTCTCCTTCAGAGTGCAGCAGCCGTCCGATCGTATTTTAAAACTCCCGGCAAACTCGTCGCCACGAGGCCCGGAAATGCACCGCCAAGGCCGCCTCCCCTCCTGCGCTCCAGCAGCTGGAACCGGAAGCTGCCGCGCGCCGCCGAAAGCTCTTCCCCCCCGGAAATGACGTCGCCCGCCACCCGGAACGGAACCTCGTGAACCCGGAAGAGGCACCTGACCTCTTCCCTCAGCCCACGCTGTCCGCCTATGAGGGAAGAAAAAACCCTCAGCGGCCTCTGCCCTCGCCGGACTCGAAGAGGGGAAAGCACCGAAGCACCCCCCACCCGTCAGGGGGAGTGCTGGGTCTGCCTGTGAGTATTAAATAACCGCCGCCGGTATGCCCAAGCCACCTCCACCTGGAGAGAGTACAGCACACCCCTGGTTCCCTGCAGCGCTTCCACCATGGCCGGAGGAAACACAACAACTGAGGTCATGGTGGAAGTGGGCGGAATTTAAAGTGACTGCAGTGTTTCCTGGGAAAGTGGGTGGAGCTGCGCTCTCTCCAAGTGCTGTCCTGAAAGACGAGGTGAGAAAATGAGATCAGGGTCCCTCAGTGAGTTTCTGCACATGGCAGAGATCCGTGGAGCGTGGCAGAAGAGGAGGAGCCGGGGGAGGGCAGTACCTAGAGCCATCCACTGATCCTTGGACCTCGGGCAGTGCTCAGGCGGTCAGTCTGCCCCTGGCCAGGGAAAGCTAGTTGCAGGCACTACGAGTACCCCTTACGAACAGCCAGAAGGACACAGACTGGGGACATTCCCTTCACTTCTACACACGTTAGGTAGATTAGGCGGCTGCGGGGCCCCTGGAAGCGCGGGGCCTTAGGCGACTTCCTAATCTGCCTAATTAGAGAGCCGCCTCTGCTGAAAGTGACTCGAGCTGCGGCATCGCCGCTTAGTGAAGGATTGGCTCGGGCGGCTCAACTGCTCTAGTCCTGCAAAGGGAACTGCGTTCCTGCTGTGAAAAAAGTGCAAGGACTCTGTCCCACGCGTTCCCGCAGGACTTGAGCCCTGGTCACTGCGCTCTGAAATGCAATCCACTGCAGATCACTTTTCACAGGTGAAAACCACCAGAAGTGTAAAAAACCCAAAATAAAAAAACACACACACCACACAACAGAGCAACTTGCTGGTCATTTCAAGCCTTAGACCTTATGGACACAGGGCATTTTTCTGAAGCAGCAGTGTATAGCCAGGGTTGTTTGAAGGAATTTGGGGCCCCCAAGCAAAATGGACAGGGAGGCCCCCCCCAAGCAAAATGGACAGGGAGGCCCCCCCCAAGCAAAATGGACAGGGAGGCCCCCCCCCAAGCAAAATGGACAGGGAGGCCCCCCCCCAAGCAAAATGGACAGGGAGGCCCCCCCCCAAGCAAAATGGACAGGGAGGCCCCCCCCCCCCCAAGCAAAATGGACAGGGAGGCCCCCCCCCCAAGCAAAATGGACAGGGAGGCCCCCCCCCCCAAGCAAAATGGACAGGGAGGCCCCCCCCCCAAGCAAAATGGACAGGGAGGCCCCCCCCCCAAGCAAAATGGACAGGGAGGCCCCCCCCCCCAGCAAAATGGACAGGGAGGCCCCCCCCCAAGCAAAATGGACAGGGAGGCCCCCCCCCCAAGCAAAATGGACAGGGAGGCCCCCCCCCCAAGCAAAATGGACAGGGAGGCCCCCCCCCAAGCAAAATGGACAGGGAGGCCCCCCCCCAAGCAAAATGGACAGGGAGGCCCCCCCCCAAGCAAAATGGACAGGGAGGCCCCCCCCCAGGCAAAATGGACAGGGAGGCCCCCCCCAAGCAAAATGGACATGGAGGCCCCCCCAAGCAAAATGGACATGGAGGCCCCCCCAAGCAAAATGGACAGGGAGGCCCCCCCAAGCAAAATGGACATGGAGGCCCCCCCAAGCAAAATGGACATGGAGGCCCCCCCAAGCAAAATGGACATGGAGGCCCCCCCCCCAAGCAATTGCTTGCCTTGTCGTGACAAGCCAGTGTAAAGCTGTATAAACTAGTGGCGGGTGGCAGTTTCTTTTGGGGCGGGGACAGCAAACAACAACCCACCCACGTTGTTTGCCCATCGCAAAAGGGTAGCAGGCACCGTGGTGCAGCAGCTTGGCTCAGAGTCCCCTCCTCCTAAGAAATAGGATCTCCTGTTCTTTCAGCCAATCGGTACCCACTTTCTGATTGGCGGGGGGGAGGATATTGATTTGCTGTGACCCAAGCCCACCCTATTTTGAAGCCTTTTAATGCTTCTGGCTCTAATCGGTTCTTCAAAAAATAAATAAAACACCCCCTACATTGGAATCCATGGGCCGGTGTCCTGAAAGACGCATGGATAAGGGGAGACGGCGATGGAGCCTGCGTGCCCTTAATGGATCCTGGTAAAAACGCCTAACGCGGCTAAATGCATGTGAATACTGTATACAGCTTTAAGTAGCATCAAATGTTTTTACGGGAAGTAGTAATTGGGATTTGGGAGTGGAAAAAAGAAGAGGGTAGAGAAGTGCTGCCAAAACGCACACTAATGCCAATGCAAAACGCTTCTACAGCATTAGTTCTGGCTTTTATATATATATATATATATATATATATATATATATATATATATATATATATATATATATATATATAAAAAAAATATTATTATTCCCAACGCTCTATGTGTATGAGGCCTAAAGCGTAGCGAAAATAAAGCGTTATGGTGCAAAAAGGAAACATTATAAAGCCAGTGGAATACTGCGCTTTGAAATAAATAATATTCACCAAAATAGGAGAAAACCAGATACCGCCCCATTCAAATATCTCCCAAAAATTAAACAAATACTTCTTAGTGAACAGCTGATGCAAACATTCAAGGGAACATTAAGATTGTTGCGTTGCGCTAATAAACGTTATATCAAGGCAGCGGCATGCATTTTCTGCCAATGTACTGCAACTCATTTGTGTGTGCAGCATTTTTACAGTACGATGTACAGACATACAAGTAACTGTAATAAATGTTAAATACGTAAACATTTTATATTTTAAATGCCACCCCAATGCATCATGGTGGTGCAACACACTGCAGAGATGTTGCATGTCAACATAAATGCATTGTGCTAGAGTGTCGGAAGTGTTGCAACCGCAATTTGCTGCACTGCGTTTTAGTGTTACCATGCATTGCAATAACATGCAGTAACATCATATGCGTGTGCCAGGTGTGCTTAGGCACACCCTAATTACCCCATGATTCCCCCTGTTTAGACCCCTTTATTTCATCAAAGCCCCCCTAACAGAGTTCACAATTTTTTTGTAAAAAAAATAATATTATATATATTTTTTAAATGTATAATAAAATAAAAACTACTGACACTGCCCTACTGACACCATCCATGAGCTTTGGGGTGCACACCCTAATGCAATAGGCTGCGCACACCTGTGAGTAACATGCACTATGCATTGCAACACAATAGTGTGAATGAGCTCAAAACTTTGCAGCCCCATGTGATCTTTCAGCAGTCACAATGTATATTACTCACATTTGCATGCGGAGGGCGCACCGCCTCTGTCTCTTATGAATGGCGCTCCATCAGAGAGAAGTGGTGTGTATCTGGAGATCAGGAATGGACAAATACAGATTTGCATGTTGGATGATCTCTGGTATCATATCACAGATCTGGGCTCACCTGCTGGAAGAGGCCCAGTAATAACGCACACACCTGTGTACACGGCTCACACTCTCTACAGCAGCCTCTGACAATTTAACTCCAAAACTGCCAGCAGTTTAAATGCAAATTTCTTTTTTTTGTTGTTGTTGTACCCCTTTGTGTCCCTTGGTGTCTTTAACCTTTTCCTGACCAGAGGTCAAAAAAAGTTTAACATAAAGTCCAATTTAAAGTTTAAATCCGCTAAATATATTCCAAAAGCATCAAAACAAAATCTGTTTGAAATCTTACATCAGGAAAACAGCCTAAAGCCCCGTACACACGGTCGGACTTTTGCCCAACCAACATCAAAATCCGACACTTTTCGCATTTGTCCGACCGTGTGTACGTTCCATCGGACCAACTTTTTTGGCTTTCATCGGACAAAAAGTTGGGTCTGCGAACGGACCAACTTTCAGGCAACAAAAGTCCGATGGTGCAAAATCCGATCGTGTGTACAGCAAACTATCGGACTTTTGGACAAATTACAAATGCGCATGCTCAGAACCAATGTTAAAATCAACCAACAATAGCAGAAGTTAACCAAAGGGTGGCAGTAAAGAGCAGAAAAATCACGTGATGATGGAAAAGTTTTAGAAAAGTTTGCAGAAAAGTCTGAGCGTGTGTATGCTATGGGTGTGATCGGACAAATCAATTAGGACAAAAATCCAAGGGAAATTTTGTTGGATGTCCTACCGTGTGTATGGGGCTTAAGAGTAGAAAAGCCTGTCCCCTGCCAACCAGGGTTGCCAACTTTCAGTCAATTTACAAACAGTTTGTAAAATCCATAATTGTTGCATTTGTCCATGAATGTCAGTTACACACATGCAGCCTATATATCCGCAATGGACATTCAAAGACAGACAGCAAAAAGTACGTATTTTCCATACTGTTCATAAATTTACTAAAAGTTGGCAACCCTGCTGCCAACGAGCTTCATAGAAGGACCCTAGATCTTTGGGTGAAAGCAGTTGTCTCCCCACAGTGCAGTAGCGGCTGGTGCTCAATTTTTTTTTGGGGGGGCGCAAACTAAAAAAAACAAAACAAATTGCAGCCTCACTGTGCCCATCAAATGCAGCCACTGTGCCCATCAAATGCAGCCACTGTGCCCATCAAATGCAGCCACTGGGCCCATCAAATGCAGCCACTGGGCCCATCAAATGCAGCCACTGGGCCCATCAAATGCACCCACTGTGCCATGCCATCAAGCGCAGCCACTGTGCCATCAATTGCTGCCACTGTGCCATGCCATCAAACGCAGCCACTGTGCCATGCCATCAAACGCAGCCACTGTGCCATCAATTGTCACCACTGTGCCATGCCATCAAACGCAGCCACTGTGCCCATCAACTGTCGCCATTGTGCCAATTGTCGCCACTGTGCCCTTTAATTGTCGCCACTGTGCCAATTGATGCGACTGTGCCCTTTAATTTTTGCCACTGTGCCCATTGTCGCCGCTGGGCCGTGTAAAATGCCCCTCCCCGCGCGGCACTTACCTTTCTGGGGGTCAGCCATCCTCCTTCCACGTCCCTCGATGTCTTCTCCCACCCTCGATAAAGCCAGAACCGGTGAACCTGATTGGCTGAGACGCCTGTCAGTCTTATCCAAGGAACGTACCCCCAGTACGTCCCATAGATAAGTTTCCGGAAGCCGACTACAGCCTGAGGGCTGTACTCGGAAAGCCTATCAGAGCCAACCAGCTGCCGTTATTCAGGTGGCCGGCGCTGGAAGGAACCAGGCTAACCTACTAAGGCTGTGGCCTATGTGCTTCAGAGAAGGACCCTAGCTCTTTGGGTGGAAGCAGTTGTCTCTCTGCAG
The DNA here is from genome assembly GCA_029574335.1 of Rana kukunoris. NCBI lineage: Eukaryota > Metazoa > Chordata > Amphibia > Anura > Ranidae > Rana > Rana kukunoris. The sequence goes on from CM056058.1 coordinate 9,524,584, forward strand.
TGGTCTGACACGCCCCATGCTGACTCAGAGCTAGAGCTCTCCAATCAGACGCAATCATGTGTTGTGTTTATTTCAGAACTATAGGTCTTATTCAGCAAGGGGGGGTGTCGGACCTCTGCAGAGAGATAACTGCTTCCATGCAAAGAGCATGAATCCTTCTGTGCAGCATGCTGGAAGGGCCCAGGCTTACCTACTAAGGTTGTGGCTAATTTATTCTAAAAGAAAAAAAAAAACTGTATAAAAAGTAAAGTGTGGGGGGGGGGGGGGATGATTGGGTTTAACCAACCTTTTCGCAGCCATTAACTAAATACACTAATACACATGATGTGCAATAACATATGCTGCATTAAGGCAGTCCTTTAAAATGAATAGACTTCTTTTTTTAAATGAAATTGATGGGCTGCCATATTGAAATTAATAGACTGCAATATTGAAATGAATGGTCTGCCATATTGAAAGAATGAGATGCCAAATTGAAATACATTTTAAATAAATAGACTGCCATATTGAAATTAATGGGCTGCCATATTACATTTTATGGGTTGCCATATTTGAATGAATAGGCTGCCATATTGGAATGAATGGACTGTATTTTTGGAATGAATGAATTGCCGTATTAAAAAAGAATGGAATGCCATATTGGAATGAATGGTCTGCCATATTGAAACGAATGGTCTGCCATATTGAAACGAATGGTGCCATATTGAAATGAATGGACTATCATGTTGGAATGAATGGACTGCCATATTGGAATGAATGGACTGCTATATTAAAAAAGAATGGACTGCCATATTGGAATGAATGGACTGCCATATTGGAATGAATGGACTGCCATATTGGAATGAATGGACTGCCATATTGGAATGAATGGACTGCCATATTGGAATGAATGGACTGCCATATTGGAATGAATGGACTGCCATATTAAAAAAGAATGGACTGCTATATTGGAATGAATGGACTGCCATATTGGAATGAATGGACTGCCATATTAAAAAAGAATGGACTGCTATATTGGAATGAATGGACTGCCATATTGGAATGCATGGACTGCCATATTGAAATTAATGTTCTGCCATATTGACAAATTAAGCTGCCATAAGAATTTGAAATTAATAGACTATAATATTGAAATAAATAGCCTGACTTGTTGGAATGAATGGGCTGTCACATTGGAATGATCGGACTGCCATATTAAAATAAATGAGCTGCCATATTGCAATACATGGACTGCCATATTGAAATGAATGGGCTGCCATGTTGGAATGAATGGATGGCCACATTGAAATAAATGGGCTGCCAATGCACCAACATGCCCCGAAAATCGGACCCAACCTAAATCTGGTGTAGCACACTGCCCCCCCCCCCCCCTTAGTTGCTAGGTGAGGACAATTGAATTGGCTCCTCTGTAGGGGTTAATTTGTTGTGGTTTGACTGTGCAGTGCTCCAAGGGCTGTGAGTCTGTTAACCCCCCCACCCCTATTTTCTAGAACTCTGTGGATAGTTCTAGAATCTAGTGGGTGGATGAGCAGATACTGCAGATTGAATATTGATGGAGTACCCCCCCCCCCCAAGTCCTAATGGGGGCGAGGCTCAGGTGGGGACAACCCTTAAATACTCAGGAGTCTGGGAGTCAAGGAGCATAGTCCAGGGTCCAGCTGCCTGGAGGGGTCCCCTGGTCGGGGGTGGTAGAAGGAGAGCCAGGAGAGAAGGAGCAGCTGGATGCTTCACACCGTTTACCAGCCTTAGCTAGGCTTAGCTGAAGACGCCCTAAATTCTAATCCAGGCCAGTACAGCAGTGTGCCTCTACAGCAGCATCTTGTATTAACTTAAAGGGATTGAGTGGGTAACTTCCACTTCTTCCTACCCCATGTCTGTATAAAGAGGACAGTAATGGCTACTTTACACTTGCTTCAAAAAATGGCTCAGAATACGCTTTGTCAAAGCTCCTCATTAAATAAAATAGTTAGCTTACAGTCACATTTACACCTTGCTTTTGATTGGTGGTTTGATGAAGCTTGGGTGGGGCTTCGATGAGGCTTTGGTGGAGTTTTGATGGGGCTTCAATGGGGCTTTGGTGAGACTTCAATGAGGGTTCAGGGAAGCTTTGATGGGGCTTTGGTGATGGTTCAGTGGAGCTTCGATGTGGGGCTTCAACTTGGGTTTGGTGGGGCTTTGATGAGGGTTCAGTGGAGCTTCGATGGGGCTTCAGTGGGGGTTTGGTGGGACTTCAATGAGGGTTCAGTGGAGCTTTGATGGGGTTTCGATGAGGGTTCAGTGGAGCTTTGATGGGGCTTCGGTGAGGGTTCAGTGGAGCTTCGATGGGGGTTTGGTGGAGCTTTGATGAGGGTTCAGTGGAGCTTCGATGGGGCTTCGGTGAGGGTTCCGTGGAGCTTCGATGGGAGTTTGGCGGGGCTTCCATCAGGGTTCAGTGGAGCTACGAGTAAGCATCACATGATGTGAAACATGTCAGCCCTTTTCTCCTTGTCCACTCACCGTTTTTGACTGCATGCATTTTGGCTGTTTTTTCTATTGAAATTTTGATTGCTTATGCTTAAATAAAGACATCGTTTTCCGAGGAGTGCGGCGATCCAGGATTTTTTCCTTCATCCCATGCTAATTGTGCACAGCCAGCACCCTCTTGGTTTGATTGGGACGGAAGCAACGGGGATCATTTGTTTTATGGAGCGGTACACTTCTCTTCAGTGGAGCTTCGATGGGGCTTTGGTAGGGCTTCGGTGAGGGTTCAGTGGAGCTTTAATGTTTTTTTTTGGGTGGCTTCAGTGAGGCTTTGTGGGGCTTCAATGGAGTCTCAGTGGGGCTTCAAGCGAGCTTTGCCATAGACTTCTATGGAGGCTTTGAGGACGCTTTAAAGCGACATGGGGTATAATTATTGAAGCAAAGTCGAAGCAAAAGCAAGGTGTAAACAGGACTGTAAGCTAATCATTTAGTGACAGGAGCTTTGACTGGCATTCAGAGAGCTTTAACAAAGCCTGTCTGAAGCCTTGTTTTGAAGCAAGCGTAAACTAGCCGCTAATGTGTGTTGAAGGCAAAGCAAGTGTAAATGAACCCTAAGGCTGCAATACTTTACGTGTCCAGGTCCAGGGGGCAGATTAGTGCAATGGCAACCCCATTTCTCTAGCTTGGGGCAGCAGGAGCCAGGTGATTTGGCATTCCTGCAAGGAGCAGCGCCTTCATCTTCAGTTTTGGAACTTTTACTTGTTGCTAGTTTGTTGCACCATCAGGATGGACAGCACTTTTGAAGTTCTTCAAATCTGGGCATCCCATACATCCTTCATCCCCATCCAATTTATCCCCTAAAAAAACAAAACCCCTAAACTGTTTGAGTCTGTGAAGGAAGTGCGGAAATCCTGTTGCCTGGCCGTGGGAAAGACCCAAACACCCAGCAGCTCCAACTGGAAGGAGGCGCTATCACATGTTTCTGTGCGTTGCGGCATTTTGCAACACAAGTATGTTGTCTTTGTACATTGGGGTGCCATTCAATGCAACTGGCACAACGATACAGTATTGCGTGTAACGTGTGTCATATGTACAGGCGTGTGTCTGCGTGTGACCGCAAAGCAATAGTGTAAACGGGCCAACATGGCTTCTGTTTGGTTTATTAGGCAACGGCCCAAACCAAACAAGAGAATCCATCGTCTTATCGTACGATCACAGAGACCCATCTTTGATTCCTTTGATTGTTTTTCTGACTGTTCATCGGCCGTACGTAACGCGGCGAAGAGAGCGACATGAATGATTCAGAGGTTCTCTCCGCCATAAAAGAGCGTCAACAAATGTCGTTCGCAGCGAGATGTGTTATCTGTGCGCCGCCACCTTTATCTTCCCCCCTTCATCTTTCCCTTTGTTGCCATTTCCACCGACAGCACAAAGGATGGAGATCCGCGGTCACTCCATACCCCCCCCCCCCCCTCCGGTCTCCTCTCAATAATCAGATAGAAAGACAAAGGTGATTATTGCCTCCCGTCATGAAAGCCCGTTCCGCCGCTCATACATATAGACAGCCGCGGGGGGCCTGCAGAAGGATGGCGGCTGACCGAAGAAAGTAAGATATTGTTTTCCAAATGAATTGGAGACGCCGAGTGTAATCAATGAACATCTCGGCTTTGATTCTTTCTAGCAAGAGATGGAACTCAGCCAAAATCTTATATATTTTTTTGGTTTTGGATAGAGCAGAGAACGCTCGGATCTGGTGATCAGTGAACCAATTGCCCCCAAATCCAAACTAGCCTCAAATTGGGCTTCACTAATTGATTGGTTCCTGGTACCTCCGCCTTGTCCAGCCAATTGCTATGGGGGCTATGGTGGATGCTCTTGAGCCCCGTTCTATGCGTCATTAACCACTTCCTTACTGGGCATGTAAACCCCCTTCCTGACCAGGTGAAATTTCAGCTTGCGACACTGCGTCGCTTTAACTGACAATTGCGCGGTCATGCGATATGGCTCCCAAACAAAATTGGCGTCCTTTTTTCCCCACAAGTAGAGCTTTCTTTTGGTGGTATTTGGTCACCTCTGCGATTTTTATTTTTTGCGCTATAAACAAAAAAGAACGACAATTTTGAAAAAAAAAATACAATATTTTTTACTTGTTGCTATAAAAAATAGCCCAATTTAAAAAAAAAAACAGTTTAGGGCGATACGTATTCTTCTACATATTTTTGGTTAAAAAAAAAAAAAAAATCGCAATAAGAGACTGGTTTGCGCAAAAGTTATAGCGCCTACAAAATAAGGGACAGAATTGTTATTTTTTATTATTTTTTTTTTTTTACTAGTAATGGCGGCGATCTGCGATTTTTATTGTGACTGCGACATCATGGCGGACACATCGGACACTTTTGACACATTTTTGGCACCATTCACATTTATACTGCAATCAGTGCTATAAATATGCACTAATTACTGTATAAATGTGACTGGCAGGGAAGGGGTTAACACTAGGGGGTGAGGAAGGGGTTAATGTGTTTCCTGCATTGTGTTCTAACTGTGGGGGGAGGGGGGGTGACCGATCTGTGTCCCTATGTACAAGGCACACAAATCGGTATGCTCTCTTTATGACAGGACGCTTGTGAGAGCCGGCAATGAGAGATGATCTCATATGTTTACATATGAGATCATCTCTCATTGGCCCATCAGATCGCATCGCAAACGGCCACTCTGATTGGCCGTTCGCGGCGATCTGTGATTGGCTGTGTCCAAGGGACACGGCCAGTACACAAGTTCCCCGCTGCGCGCTCTGGAGCGCGCGCTGGGAACGAGGAAAGGGGCTGCCGTGAAAACACGGCAGCCCGGAGATTTAGAACCACCCTGCGGCCGTATATACTCGTACGGCCGTAGGGAAGTGGTTAAAGCGGAGTTTCACCTGTGTTTTTGTTTATTAAAAGTCAGCAGCTACAAAAAGTGTACCTGCTGACTTTCAATAAACAGACACTTACCTGCCTCACGGTCCAGCGATGAGGTGGCCTGGAGGCTCGCTCCTCTCCCCCTCCTCGGTGCCGTCATTGTGGGCACCCGGCCATGACAGCTTACGGCGCTGCATGTGCAAGTTGCGCTGTGTGTTCCTATTGGCCAGCCGATCTTCTGGGACCCAAGTTGGGTCCCAGAAGATCGCTGGCAGGGAGGGGCTTCCACTGCTGTCTCAGTCAATGAGGAGAGGGAGTCCCAAGACAGCTGAGGCTCTCACGCATATTGCTAGATCGAGAGGGTTCAGGTGAGTATTGGGGGGGCTGTGGGGGAAGCAGCACACAGAAGGTTTTTTACCTTCATGCATTCTATAAAAACCTTCAGCCTTTACAGACACTTTGAAGGGTAAATGAAACAAAGTAACTCCAAATACCCTGACCAGCCCTCTGGACCCCAGAGCACATAGTGGCCATCCCACACACTAAACAATGCAATACACAGCCCCAGAGTGAACATTCCCCATAATGCTTGCAACTGTATCATTCAGCACCTCCATGTGCCATTGGTCAGCATGATCACCGTTGCTACAATCAGAAAAAAAATCTGCATTACGGCCACTAGATGGCACTGAGTATCATAGAAATCAAGTATGCTCATAAGCTCCATCTTGTGGACATAATGCAGATTTTTTTCCAAATTCACACATTTGACCTGGAGAGAAAATAACCTAATAACATTTGATTTTGCACCCAGAACGAATGTACATGCATCTTCACAGGATGAATAGCTTTGCAATTTTTTTATAAACTCTTAAGAAAGTGATTGCCAGAAAAGTGTTTAGGGTGATGTACGAGTAGAGGCCGCTCACCTCCCTGAAAGTCAGAAGTTCTAGCAAGATATTGGCGGTCACAGGATCACCAAAATTAAATTAATAAAAAGTTATGTGGATGCAACTTTTATTATAAAAAAACAAGGTTGGCATAAACTGACACAGGTCCGGGGGCACCCCTCCCCCCCATCTTTTTGAGAACCGCCGTGGGTTTTTGCATGGCGGCTGTCGGGCGCACGCAGGGGACAGACGCGCCATTTGCCGCTGGCGGTCTACGGCCAGTGCCCGACAGGAGGTTCGTGATGGCGCCAGTACGTTGTGTTTTGTTGTTGAGTAACTTATCCATTGTAGAACGTATTCGATGCATGTACTGTGTGTACTACTTTACTTTACTTTTGTCGCCCTGCGCGGCCTTCTCCCTGTTTTACAAAAAAAAACAAAAAAAAACAAGGTTGACTTGATGGACTTTTTTTCAACCTCACCTACTATGTAACTATAGAAGAAAAGAGTATTAACCTTAAACTATGTAGAGGGTTCTTTACAGTGAAGCCCCATACACACTATCAGTTTTCCTACAGGTTTTTCTCTTCAGGTTTACCAAAACCATGTAGTGCAAGGGCCTGCCTGATTGCATACAAATTGAAACGCTTGAGGTTTGACCTCATATTACATGGTATTGGTAAACCTGAAGAGAAAAACCTGCAGGAAAACTGATAGTGTGTATGGAGAGTGACAAGGATGTGGAATTCCCTTCCACAGTCGGTGGTCTCAATGGTTTCAATAAACGATTAGATGAGCACCTGAACGACCACAACATACAGGGATATACGATGTAATACTGACCTATAATCACACACATAGGTTGGACTTGATGGACTTTTTTCAACCTAAACTACTATGTAAGGATCGCTGGATAAAGATAATCATAGAGCACTGGTTTATATGTGTGTTAGTGTGGAATTGCTTCTCTATAGCACTCCTGCCTTGCAGCACTGAGGTCCTTGGTTCAAATCCCAACCAAGGCACTATCTGTTTTTGTGTGGGTTTCCTCCGGGTACTCCAGTTTCCTCCCACGCTCCAAAGACATGCTGGTGGTAGGCTAATTGGCCCCTGTATGTGTATGTAGGCATGATAGGGATTTTAGACTGTAAGCTCCTTGGGGCAGGGACTGATGTAAATGTACCGTATGTAAAACTTGTCAGCGTTATATAAATATCTGTAATAAATGATAGCCGAGAGATTCAATCGCTCTAAGCCCTGCTGCACTGGTCAGCGGGTCCCCAGCCTGGAACAAGCATGCGGTCAGTGAAGTGTCATGACCCCAGATATGCACATTCTTGCTCAGGATCAGCATGTCAGCGATTAGTAAAAGAACCATAGGGACAGTCTTAATAATTCCACCGTGACACATCCCCTTCCAGCATCTGGGTAGCCAAACATGCAGCCAGAGTTTGCGGATGTAGCTTAAAGGCAGCCAAATATGTCGAACAAAATATTCAAATGATTGCATGCAGTTCTTTCTGCACTGTCAGCTGTCACCGAGGCGAGGCGAGGAGCGGTTGCTGAACTCATTTGGGCTGCCTAACGAGTACTGCGACTGGCAGCTGCCTGCCATAGAAAGCGAGGGGGTTGGCGCCACCTAGAGGTCACTGTAAGTACAGTTCCAAAAGACTTTGGGCAGAAAATTCATATTGTGTGGCTGTTTTACTGGGGACCTTTAAATTCTGGATATATTATTATTATTATACAGGATTTATATAGCACCAACAGTTTACAATATACAGTTATAATATATTAAAATAAAATACAAGAGGGTTAAGGTTGCCATGCTCATAAGAGCTTTCAATTTAACACATATTGTAGCTCCCAACTGTCCCTGATTTGGAACAATGTCCCTCATTCCTCCTCATGTGTCCCTCGTTTATGTCTGATCTTTAGAGCTCCCAATTGTCCCTGATTTTGGTCTGATCTATATAGTTGTATATAAAATGCATTATTTATCTAACAAAAAGTGTTTTCCAGCGCTAAACCTTTCATCCAATTTCTAAATTGCTGCATTTGTAAATTTCAAAGGCCAATATAAAGAAGTAGTAACAAAAAACACTTGTGGGTTTACCAATCCGTTCTTTTTTTTTTTGTAAAATTCTCTTTTAACCTATTGGCGACTGCCCCCTGTTATACGTCGCCAGAATGTCACGGCTGCGTAAAGCAACGTACAGGTACGTTGGTTTAAATTTTCCGCCGTGCGGGCTTGCGTGCCCCTGTTGTGAGCCCCGTGACCGTGACTGCGGGACCTGCGGACTCAATGTTCGCTGGTGTCCTGCGATCATGTCACGGAGCGGCAGAACAATGAGATGCCTATGTAAGCAAGGCATTTCCCTGTTCTGCTTTGTGACAGGACACTGATCGTCTGTTCCCTATCATCGGGAGCAGTGATCAGTGTCACTAGTAGCCCAGCCCCCACACAGTTAGAATCACTTCCTAGGACACACTTAACTCCTTCCTCGCCCCCTAGTGGTCAACCCCTTCCCTTGCCAGTGTCATTTATACAATAATCGGTTCCTTTTTATTAGCACTGATCGCTGTATAAATGACAATAGTCCCAAAATAGCATCAAAGTGTCCGATGTGTCCGCCATAATGTCGCAGTCATGATAAAAATCGCAGATCACCGCCATTACTAGTAAAAAAATGAAAATAATAAAAATGCTATAATTCTATCCCCTATTTTGTAGACGCTATAACTTTTGTGCAAACCAATCAATATACGCTTATTGCATTTTTTTACCAAAAATATGTAGAAGAATATGTATCGGCCTAAACTGAGAAAGACATTTGTTTTGTTTTTTTTTATATCTTTTTTGGGGGATATTTATTACAGCAAAAAGTAAAAAATACTGCTTTTTTTTTAAAATTGTCGCTCTTCTTTTGTTTATAGTGCAAAAAATAAAAACCGCAGAGGTGATCAAATACCACCAAAAGAAAGCTCTATTTGTGGGAAAAAAAGGACGCCAATTTTGTTTGAGTGCAACGTCGCACGACCGCTAGGGTGACCACATTTCCAAACTCCCATTCAGGCACACCCCCCCTGCCCAAAAATCAGCTTGTGCTGTAACGAATCACAGCACAGTGATTGGACATAAGAGGCAGGATTTATGATTTCCCCAATCACAAGCAGGGGGCGGGGATTGTGCTCCTCCAGGCATTCCCGGCCAGGACAAGTACTGTCAGTGAGTAAAGCGGTGATGTGGCGGCCTTTTTTGGGGCCATCAGATCAGCCCGGGGGTGACAGTTTTATTCCGGGACACTGTATTGTCCTGGCATAAAGGTACCTGGGACAGACCTGCAAAATGTGGGACTGTCCCGGGCAGTCCAGGACACGTGGTCACCCTAAAGACCACGCAATTGTCAGTTAAAGCGACGCAGTGCCGTATCGCAAAAAATGGCCCGGTCATTGGGCAGCCAATTCCCCCGGGTCTGAAGTGGTTAAGGAGTTGAAAATCAGGGGCGTAGATAGGGTGGGGGATATGGGGGTTCAAACCTTTCCTCTTTCACCAAGCATGTCCTGCCACAGTTTTGCCATACCTAAAATTTGCTGCAGTATACATAGTGCTCTGGGTGCCCAAGATCCAACCCCCCCTCCAGGAGAAAAAAATCTATCTATGACCTGTTGAAAATAAACAGTTAAAGCTACGTAACATAAAATCAAGGCCGTTGCCCACAGTAGCACGCCAAGGTTATCATCTACTCCGCTCCGAAGGAAATTGTATTGGTTGCTTCCCTTCCGAATTTCATAAATTAGGATGAAGCATTTCTCTGATGTGCTCAGATGAAGCCTCTATTGAAGTCAGGAGTGTTTTCTGCGCTGGTGTAAATAACCCAGTTCTGTCTCCGAGTCGCTTTATTAAGCATTGAAGACGAGCTGTAAATATAAAGTGGATTGTGGGATGTTAACTGTTCATTTGGCTGCAATCTGTTAATTCCTAATAAATTGAGCTGGAGGCCGGGGGGGGGGGGGGGTGGGCGATGCGGCATATGTGGCGGCTTAATGGGCAAACGAGAAAATGCGAAAAGGATAAATCATTAGCGATCGTCTTGTCCCTTAATAACGCACAGCGTGCAGCCTGAACAATCACTAATGCCGCAGATCCGCTTAAAGGGGAATTCCAGGGTATAACAAGGTTATCAACAGTGAGGAGCCGATGAGTTCTTCCAAATCTGCCGAGAGCCTGTGCCTGCCATAGATTGCTACTGTGGGCTGGTAAGGGGTCCAAAGGGTGGCCACAAGTGTAATATTTATGGTACAGCTCCCAGCTGTCCCTGATTTCGAGGGACTGTCCCTGATTTGGAGCAATGTCCCTCTGTCCCTCACTTTTTATCCTTCAAAAAGTTTCCCAGTGCTAAAACTTTAATCAAAATGATACATTGCCGCATTTCTAAATTTATGAAGCCAATATAAAGGAATAGTAGTGGTAAAAAAAAGCACTTGTGGGTTTAATTAACCTTTTTTTTTTTTTGGTTAATTCTCCTTTAAGGGGGTGTGATAGGGGGAGTGTCCTGTGTCAACATATGTTTTCTAGTAGGTGTCCCTCATTCTCATCTAAAAATGTTGGGAGGTATTTAAATTATGGGTTACCCCCGCTTCATCCTGCAACGCGTTTTCCCCTTAGACCCCTTTCACATTGAGGAGTTTTTCAGGCGTTACAGCGCTAAAAATAGGGCTGCTATACCGCCTGAAAAACTCCTGCCCCAGCAACCTCAATGTGAAAGCCCGAGGGCTTTCACACCAAGGCGATGCGCTGGCGGGAGAGAAAAAAATCTCCTCTCAGCAGCATCTTTGGAGAGGTGAGAGGAGCGGCATGTATACCGCTCCTTCACCGCTCCTTCCCATTGAAAACAATGGGAAACCATGGCAATATCGGTATTAACCCTTTCACGGCCGCTAGCAGAGGTTAATACCGCACCGCTAGCGGCCGCAACTCGCGACAATTCCGGCAGTAAAGCGCCGATATTTTTAGCGGCGCTATACCGCCAGCGCAGCTCCACTGCCCCATGTGAAAGGGGCCTTAGGGATGAGTGGAGCGATCCTTCCGGATTTCGCAGTGAAATATCTTTCACCATAAATTTGTTGGAATTAGCTGCAAATTTTGCTGTCTGATGGAATATGTGATTGAAAAAGAATACATGAAAATCATGTGATCACCATATCAGCTATAGCAATCACATGGTTTTGTTTATAAACAAAGCCAACCATGGATTTCATTAGTATGCCGATGATGGGGAAGGGTGGAACATGGAAAGGCATAATATAAGCAGGTTAAACTTCAGCTTTAAATACAACTCATATAGATAACTGAACTTAGGCCCCTTTCACACTTGTGCAACTTGTCCTGCTACTTAGGACTGCAAAGTCGCATGACAAGTTGTACCCTGTGATTTCCAATGAGTACCGTTCGTATCTGTGCGACTTCAAAGTAGTCCCTGCACTACTTTGGTCCGACTTTGATGTGACTTGAGTTCCATAGACCTCAAGATTACCCAGGCATAGCTTCAACCTTGCAGTAAAGTGTCCCCCCCCCCCCCCCCCCCCATTGGGTTGTCCTCAATTCAGGTACTCAGTCCCTGAATACTGGCCATAGTTTACAGCATACCTTTGTTACATTGCACGATGCACGAGTATTCAGGGGGTATTTTTATCTTAAAAGTTATATTTCGGCCGGAACTCCGCTTTAAGGAAAAACAAATTGAAACCAGGGTGTCAGAGGTGGCAGAGAACTCACAGGATCAGGGCAACCAGAGGGGTACAGCTTTATCTTGCGGCCCTCAAGAGGGCAGCACTACATATACATTGCTGACTAGTTCTGGGGAGCCCTCCATTGGCCCCCTCAAACCCGTGACCGAGCTGCAGAAGCTGATAGTTGGGGCTCCCAATGGCATCATGTATACAGTATGTTGCTGTTTTGTTCTGGGGGACCACTTGCTTACTGGGCACATAAACCCCCTCCGTGCCCAGGCGAAATTTCAGCTTCCGGCACTGCTTCACTTTAACTGACAATTGCGCGGTCGTGCGACGTGGCTCCAAAACAAAATTGACGTCCTTTTTTCCCCACAAATAGAGCTTTCTTTTGGTGGTATTTGATCGCCCGTGCGGTTTTTATTTTTTGCGCTATAAACAAAAAAAAGTGACCATTTAAAAAAATATATATATTTTTTACTTGTTGCTATAATAAATATCCCAATTTTTTTTAAAAAAAACTATTTTTTTTCTCAGTTAAGGCCGATACGTATTCTTCTACGTATTTTTGTAAAAAAAAAAACAACGCAATAAGCGACTGCTTTGCGCAAAAGTTATAGCGCCTACAAAATAAGGGACAGAATTATGATTTGTATTTACCATTTTTTTTTTTTTTACTAGTAATGGCGGCGAACTGCGATTTTATTTTTTTATTTTTATTTTTTTGGGACTGCGACATTACGGCGGACACATCGGACACTTTTGACACATTTTTGGGACCATTCACATTTATACAGCGACCAGTGCTATAAATATGCACTAACTACTGTATAAATGTGACTGGCATTGAAGGCGTAACACTAGGGGGTGAGGAAGGTGTTAAAAGTATTCCCTGGGTGTGTTCTAACTGTGTGTGGGGGGGGACTGACTGGGAGAGGTGACCGATGCTGTGTTCCTATGTACAAGGGACACAGCATCTGTCTCCTCTCACTGACAGGACGTGGAGCTCTGTGTTTACACACAGAGCTCCACGTCCCTGCTCTGTCACCGACGATGGCGTGTACCTGACGGACACCGCGGCCGCCAGGTACACGCATCGAATCCTCAGCGATGTGACGGGACTGTTTTTCCCTGCTGCGCGCCACCCAGTGGCGCGCGCGAGGAATTACAATAACATGACGTCCGAAGATGTGATCCCGGCACTTCAGGTCCACGCTGTTGATGTCTTTTGTCTATAGCGCGGATCTGAAGTGGTTAACTGGTGCTCCAGAACTGTGACGGCGCTGTCACCAACAACGTGCTGTAAATTATTAACAATCAGGGACTGGTAGACGGGGCTCCCAACAACATTATGTATACATTACTGTCTTGTTCTGGGAGCCCTCTATTGGTGCCTTCAGAACTGTGACTGAGCTGACGCTCACAGCTCACGGTCAATTACTGACAATAAAAAGCCTGTGGTCTTGGCTCCCAATGGAGTCAGCACTGAGGAGCCAATCACAGTGTGGCAAGCTCGGGAGCCCCGCCTACCAGCTTTGGGTGTTGCAGCCCATTTAATAAGCCAAGTCTAGCCACTGTAAAGGGGTTAAACAGGTTCCTTATATATTTCATCTGTGTAGTTGTTTGTTTGTCAAAACAAATAAATCGCTTTTGTTTTCTTAAACACTTTAAAAGACACAAAACTGCTACAATATAGATTCCCGCGTGAATAAAAACATTCCCCAAACTCCTCTGAAAATCGCAACTCAGCACTTATGAGCACTTTGTCTTAAATAGCGCCATTTCGAAGGCAAAACGATAGCAAAAACGTCAGTTTTAATACGCCGATATAAATTTAAGGCTCGGCGCCTGGAGGAGTTGCGGCATGCTGCGTAATTAAAGTATTTTTTTCCCGATTTTTAAATGAATTTGTGCCAACTTATCACCGAGCTGATTTGAGGATCATTATTAAACATTTTCTTCTGCGTTATGGCTGAAATATGACGATTCCGAAGAGTGTTTACTCCAGATTTTCTGCTGCGTCGGTGGCTGTGTCAGCTGGCGGTCTGCCAAAGTGCGCTGTAATGAATAGACATCAGAAATAGCTTCACATAAGGGGACTATAACATCCCGTACTTGTTGTTTAGTTTCCGTTCAAGAAGAACCGAAGCCAAAACTTTCTGGTGTTTTTTTTTAGTGATGGATTGAGTAGGGAAAGGTTGGGATCTCTGTTGGGGGTTTTCCTACTGTCTGATTCACGATTCGGGAGATAGACCATTATTTCCTGCCCTGGTGACACAACAGGAAGTACGAAAAGGTGACATAGACAACAAACAAAACCCTATGCCATTTTTTAACCCTTATGCCGCGTACACACGACCGTTTTTTGGGTTGTAAAAAATGACGTTTTTAATGGTCTAGAAAAAACCTGATCGTTAAAACGATCTTGCCTACACACAAAAAATGCTCTAGCAAAGCGCGGTGACGTACAACGGCACTATAAAGCGCAAGTTCCATGCAGATGACGCCACCCTTTTGGCTGCTTTTGCTGATTCCGTGTTAGTAAAAGACGATTTGCGCTTTTCTGTCTGTTACAGCGTGATGAATGTGCTTACTCCATTACGAACGCTAGTTTTACCAGAACGAGCGCTCCCGTCTCATAACTTATTTCTGAGCATGCGCGTTTTTTTCACGTCGTTAAAGCCCACACACGATCATTTTTTACGATGTCGAAAATTACAACGTTAAAAACGAAGTGAAAAATTAGAGCATGTTCGAAATTTTTAATGCCCATTTTTTTACATCGTGAAAAATGCTCTGGAGCCCCACACACAATCGTTTTTAATGACATTAAAAAAAAACGTCATTTTTAACAACCCAAAAAACGATCGTGTGTACGCGGCATTATCCACTCTATAAATACAAATTCTTCTTCTGCTTTCTTTAAAGCTGAACTCCAGGCAGATATTAATACACCTTATGCCGCGTACACAGTCGTAATTTCTGACAACAAATGTTCGACGGGAACTTTTTGTCCAAAATTCTGAACGTGTGTCGGACATTTGGTGTCGGAAATTCCAAAAATTTGAGAGCTGGCTCTGAAATTTTCCGACAAAATCCGTTCTTGTAAATTCCGATCGTGTGTGGAGAATTCTGACCCACAAAATTCCACGTATGCTCTGAATCAAGTACAAGACGGAAGCACAAATTTTCTCTCACCAAACTTCTACTAACACAACTGGTATTGGACTTCCCTTTAATAGTGCCGTCGTACGCAGGGCTGATCCACCCTATAGGTTCACTATGCAAGCCACTTAGGGCCCCGCAAAGCTGCGGAGGGCCCCCCAAATTAGCTTTGAGGCCCCATCTGGTGAGAAGTAATTTTCGGTCCCTCGTCCCGCTCCTCAACTCACTGGCTGCATAGAAGAAGAGGTAAGGAGTCCGCACCCCCCACTTCTCACTTTAATGTAAGATGTCACTTCCGACAGCAGAACACCCCCTCCCCCCGCTTCTCAACTTTAATGTGACATGTTTGAGCTAACATCCGTTGGAAAAAAATCCACGGTTTTGTTGTCAGAATGTCCGATCGTCTGTAAGCGGCATTAGACTTTGGTCAAAACAAAAATTTGAGAGCTGGTTCTCAAATTTTCAGACAACAAAATCCAACGCACAAAATTCCATGCATGCTCTGAATAAAGTACGATACGGAAACGCTCGGTCTGGTAAAACTAGAGTTCGTAATGGAGATAGCACATTCGTTGTAACGGACTGAAAAGCACGAGGCTGAAAAGCGTGAATCGTCTCTCACCAAACTTCTACTAAGACGACTGGTATTGAACTTCCCTTTAATAGTGCAATCGTACACCTTACGCCACCGCTTACTTGGCGTTCGGAATTTCCGACAACATTTGTGCGCCCGTGTGTATGCAAGACAGCTTTGAGCGAACATTCGTTGGAAAAAAAAACACGGTTTTGTTGTCGGGATTTCCTATCGTCTGTACGCGGCAAAAGAGTACAAAAAAGTGCATGTGAAAAACACACACAAAAAAGTGCACTTAACCTGCTGAGCGGTATTCCCAAAACTGGCTCGGGGTGGAATTTCAGCACCAATAGCGGTAACCCCGAGCCAGACTCACCTTGTCCCTGGATCCTGCAATGTCTCCCCGCTGTGTGATTAAACTGTGTCTCCTCGCTCGATTCACAGTGCCGAGTGCCGCCGAGCTCCGTTCCCTGCGACGTTGTGACGCACGGGGGCAGAGATCGGCGCCAAATTCAAGAAAGTTAAAACACTACACATACAGTAATCTTACAGATTACAATACTGTATATAATAATTACACACCCCCTTTGTCTTAGACTCTGCGGCCTGGGGAATCTTGGGTTCACGCCCCCTCTCTGATTGCAGCAGTGGGCTATAGGGTTCACTACCCTGTGGTGCATCCCTGACCCCCAACGGGGTGCACTTATCACCTGGCCACAGGTGACCTGACAGTAGTGTAGGGTGTAGCAAGATGGCGGGGATGGCATCGAATGTGACGAATGCCGGCGGTTATTTTGAATGGCCGTCTGTATACACGGTAAGCTTTCCAGCAATCCCGTCAGGAAAACTGACGGGATTCCCGGCCGTGTGTACAGGGCTTCACTCTTTCCATATAAGGAGGTTAAATCTTTCCTCTTCCATACATATAGAGCACCCCCATGTCTTTTTTGATTACTTTAAATTAACCAACTTTCTATTTTACTATACAGACAATTTACCATCATGCTGTGGGGGTGTTTTTCAGTGGCAGGAACTGGGAGACTAGTCAGGATCGAGGTAAAGATGAATGCAGCAATATACAGAGACATGCTTGATGAAAACCTTCTCTGGACCTCAGACTGGGGCGAAGGTTTATCTTCCAACAGGACAAGGACCCTAAACACACAGCCAAGATAACAAAAGAGTGGCTACGGGACAACGCTGAATGTCCTTGAGTGGCCCAGCCAGAGCCGAGATTTGAACCCGATTGAACATCTCTGGAGAGATCTGAAAATGGCTGTGCACCGACACCCCCAATCCAACCTGATGGAGCTTGAGGGGTCCTGCAAAGAAGAATGGGACTAACTGCCCAAAAATTAGGTGTGCCAAGCTTGTAGCGTCATACTCCAAAAGACTTGAGGCTGTAATTGGTGCCAAAGGAGCTTCAACAAAGTATTAAGCAAAGGCTCTGAATTATGTACATGGGATATTTTCATTTTTTATTTTTAATACATTTGCAAAGATTTGAAACAAACTTCTTTCACGTTGTCATTATGGGGTATTGTTTGTAGAATTTTGAGGAATTTAATACATTTTGGAATAAGGCTGTAACACAACAAAATGTGGAAAAAATGAAGCGCTGCGAATACTTTCCGGATGCACTGTATGTATTTATACAAGGTGATTATTTTCTCTAGACATGTGCAATTCGTTTATTTCCGAATTCCTTTTTTTTAACAAATTTTGACAAATTAGTTAATTCAGAAATTTCCAAAATTCCTAATTTCCTAATTTTCGTACTTCCGAATTTTCAAATTTACCAATTTCCAAAAATTATAATTTTCAAATTCCTCATTTTTGAATTTCCCGAATATTCGAATTCCGAATTTTTAAATCTCTGAAAAAAGCAAAAAATAAAAAAAAGGAATTGAATGAAACAAAAACTAAAAAAAAAAATGTTTTGGCAGTGCACATGTCTAATTTTCTCCTCTTCTTCTCAAGAGTGAATAATTCAGCCCTACTGAGTTACTCCATACCCTGTATACAAAGCAAACATTTTCTTGGACAACTCTTTGTTCTTCTATTCCTCCCCTAGTTAAGCTGCAATGCATTCTAAGCTGATAAAATAGTACCCACCTCTACCATATATGGATTTAAAAATTGCATAATGTTTTCTTTTGAAATACAAGGTTGTAGATCACTGTAGTATCACTATCTACCCAAGTTGAATGTGTTACCACAGCAAGGTAAATTAAAAGCTCCTAGGTCAATCAAACAGGTGTGACTGTCACTCTGCTTCTCTTACAGGAGGTTGTCCAATAAACTCACAAACAAATAACTTACATTAGATCTGCAGTAACAGTTTCAGTTTTGCTTGGAGCAGAATCTCACTTCAGGACTTCCATAACCAATAAAAAATAAAATAAAAAAATAAATGAATCTCAAGTAAAAACTGATTTTTTAATTGTAATATATATATTTTTTTATATTTTAATTTTAATATTTTTTATATTTAAATTTGTCTTAGGCGGCGTACACACGATCGGATATATCCGATGAAAACGGTCCGCGGACCATTTCCATCGGATATGTCCGATCGGGAGTTTGATCCGATGGCGTGTACACACCATCGGATCAAATTCCCCGCCGGTGACGTGGCGATGACGCGGCGGTGACGTTGACGCCGCCGCGTCACCGCTACGTCACCGCACCAGGAAGTAAAAACACTTCCGCGCATGCGCCGAATCCATTCGGCAGCGGCGCGGCGGCGGTGGGAGCCGACATGTCTGCTGGTAAGTGTACTAACCAGCAGACATGTCGGGCGGACAGATTCCCACCGGATAGATTTCAAAGCTTGCTTTGAAATCTGTCGGGTGGACAAATCTGTCCGCTAGCCCATACACACGAGCGGAGATGTCTGCTGAAACGGTCCATCGGACCGTTTTCAGCGGACATATCCCCTCGTGTGTACGCGGCCTTATTCTTCCCAATAGTCACCAAAGTAAAGAGCATTATTTCCAATGACCAACAGTGTAATAGACCCCCCTCTCCCAGTGGCCATCACATAAACAGGGGTCCTCCACTGGCGACCAATCTAAGGCCGCGTACACACGATCGAATTTGTCCGCTGAAAACGGTCTGATGTCAACGTCACCACGCTGTCTGCCGGCGGGGATTTTGATCCGATGGTGTGTACATGCCATCGGACCGAAATCCGATGAGACATGTCCGCTCTAAACTGTCCGTCGGACAAGTTTGAGCGGACATATCTCATCGTGTGTACGAGGCCTAAGGGAGTACTTCTCCATTGTCCACCAATCTAAGAGGGCCCTTCTACACTGACCACCAATCTAATGCCCCGCACACACGATCGGAAATTCCGACAGCAAAAGTCCGATGTGAGCTTTTGAACGGAAATTCCGTGTATGCTACATCTGACTTTTGTTGTCGGAATTTCCGCCAACAAAAGATTCTCAAGTTTTCTGACGAAAAACATTCCTTAAAGGGAATAGCCGCTCCAGGTGGGAACCCAGACAAACATCCACCGTTGCAGACAACTCAGGTGCAGGCAATGCACTTAGCAAAGTAGGAACAAAAATTGTCTCTGGACAGCCGCACTCTGAGCTATGACTAAGCACTAGTTTCAGTGCGAAACGCATCAGCAGTTTTTTTTTTTTTTTTACTTTGCTGTGACTTGTAGTGCTGTCCTTCTTTTAATAAAGGCTACAATTTGTTCAGAGTATTCCTGCTCTGGAAAACATTCCTATCGTAAAATCCAATCGTCTGTAGCAATTCCGACGCGCAAAATATTGACGCATGCTCGGAAACAATTAAACGCATGCTCGGAAGCATTGAACTTCATTTTCTCGGCTCGTCGTAGTGTTGTATGTCACCGCATTCTTGATGGTTAAAAGTTCAGAGAACTTTTGTGCGACTGTGTGTATGCAAGCCAAGCTTGAGCGGAATTCCGACGGAAAATCGAATCATGTGTACGCGGAATAATGGAGCTCTTCACTGACCACCATTAAAGAGGACATTTCACTGACCACCAATAAAAGGTAGGTCTTCAGACAACTAACATTATTTCTCATTATTTTCTTATATCTCAACTTACTGTTCAGGCAAATGTACCATGAGCTGTAGATATAATAATTATTAGTAGAGGTTCTCTGAGGCTTACATAAATGTTGTTTCAATTATACCTCCATGTTAAAGGGGTTGAGAATTTGAGAAAGGTTGAGTTAAAAATTATTAGGTTAGGGTAATACCTTTTTGCTTCAACATGACTATGTCCTTGCATACAAAGCCAGCCAGCAAGAAGTCTTTGACCTTCGAATTTTATTGCCACCTACAGGAGGATTGAGCATTGGCAACCAAAACAAAAAAAAGCTGTAGCCTAGGATATCCCCTCACTGCCTTAGTTTTGTAGTGAAGCAGTATCAAGAGTATGCTCATAAACACACTTCCTATGTCCCTCAATGGACTTCAAGAAAAGGATTTTATGATCCAAAAATCCTATTTTCTTTCTTGGTTTCCCATTCAGAGGACATCCAAAAGCAGTGTAACGGGAGGGCCTGTGGGACCCAGAGGCTCTTGCAGGGTGTGGGGTACTCCTGTTTCAGCTTCACCGATAACTCTTGTGTGTAAAGTCATCCTATGTCCACTAGAGGCATAGGATGACTGAGAAATGATATCTTGGACTACATGAGATGCGGCAGTAATGTAATCCACAATATATTCAAGAATGTCTGCAAGAACTAATTACAGGTTTTTGATTCTGAACCCAACAGGTCAATAGAAGAGTGACTCATTCACGTGGGAACCCAGACTGTTAAGGGGGTAATTCTTCTAAAGACCTTTTTATTGTGTGATGCTAATTGACACTGTATTGTGTGAATTTCTATTGATGATAAATGTGTATTTTATAGCAGGTTAGAAGAGTTTATCTCGGAGTCACCTTGTCTGGGTAAATGATTAGTAATTCGCTTATGTAGATTATCTCGGAGACAGCATGTTTGTCTCCTAAAGATGTGTATTGAGCTCATTGTGTCATGTTGTGGGTGGAGTTAAGCCATTTTTCCTTGGGGTTTCTAACTGTATAAAAGCCTGAGTTTACCATTAATGAATCTATTCATTTGAACCTCAAACAGAGCTGTGACTCGTTATTGGGGTTCGTCTGCCCGATTGTGTCGATAAGCTGTCGTGGGTTGGTGGAATGTAATATCGTAAACGGCGTTAACCCCTGACCGTTACACAGTACAAATAGGGACTGTCTGCAGTTCAAAGAGCTGAAGGACCTTACACCCAAAGCTGGCATCAGATGAGGCTGCAATGCTCACCTTGTAGAACTTATGAAATGTGTCAACATTAGACCAGGTGGCAGCCTTGCAAATCTGATAAACAGTTGACTGATGGCAAAGAGCTCTAGAAGAACTTAATGATATGGTAAAATGCACCTTGATAGGAAAGGGCGAAACCTGATCCTTGAGACCATAAGTTTGAATAATGGTCAGCCAGAGAATGAACCACATCCAGACAATGGAGGGAAATTTTCAACTGGTAAATTAGAGCCAGACAAAGGGAAGGAAGAACAATGTCCTGGTTAAGATGAAAAGCTGAAACCAATTTAGGCAAGAAGGAAGTTCTGGACCTTCACACTACCAAAAAATGTTGATTGCATGATGAGGCCCGCTAGGTCAGACACTTGTCTTGCAAAGGTGATAAACACAGGAAACACCACCTTGTGGCTGAGAGTAGAGAAAGTATCTCTAATTCACTCAAACTGCAAAGAGAACCAGATTCAGATTTAACTCACTGGGGGAAGCTACATGGGAAACCTTGTGTACACATGTCTGATCAAAAAGGTTTCTTAAACAAGTTAGATAAGTCAGAATGTGACCCTTGAGTACCGAGAGTTATTCCGCGTACACACGGTCGGAATTTCCGAAAACAAATGTTCGATTTGAGCTTTTTGTCGGAAATTCCGACCGTGTGCAGGCTCCATTGAACATTTGGTGTCGGAATTTCCGACAACAAAAATTTGAGAGCTGGTTCTCAAATCTTCCGACAAAATCCGTTCTTGTAAATTCCGATCGTGTGTGGAGAATTCCGATGCACAAAATTCCACGCATGCTCTGAATCAAGTACAAGACGGAAGCGCTCTCTTCTCTCACCAAACTTCCACTAGCACGACTGGTATTGGACTTCCCTTTAATAGTGCCGTCGTACGCAGGGCCGATCCGCCCTATAGGCTCACTATGCAAGCCACTTAGGGCCCCGCAAAGCTGCGGAGGGCCACCAAATTACTAGAGGACCCACCTGGTGAGAAGTCATTTTCAACTCACTGGCTTAATAGAAGAAGAGGTAACGAGTCAGCACCACCCGCTTCTCACTTTAATGTAAGATGTCACTTCCGACAGCAGAACACCCCCTCCCCCCACTTCTCAACTTTAATGTGACATGTTTGAGCTACCATCCGTTGGAAAAAATCCACAGTTTTGTCAGAATGTCCGATCGTCTGTAAGCGGCATTAGACTTTGGTCAAAACAAAAATTTGAGAGCTGGTTCTCAAATTTTCAGACAACAAAATCCGTTCTCGTAAACTCTGATCGTGTGTGGACAATTCCAACGCACAAAATTCCACGCATGCTCTGAATCAAGTACGAGATGGAAGCGCTCATTCTGGTAAAACTAGCGTTCGTAATGGAGATAGCACATTTGTCACGCTGTAACGGACTGAAAAGCACGAGGCTGAAAAGCGCGAATCGTCTCTCACCAAACTTCTACTAAGATGACTGGTATTGAACTTCCCTTTTAATAGTGCAATCGTACACCTTGTACGCCACCGCTTACTTAGCGTTCGGAATTTCCGTCAACATTTGTGCGACCGTGTGTATGCAAGACAAGTTAGAGCCAACATCTGTCGTAAAAAAATCCCCGGCTTTTGTTGTCAGAATATCCGATCGTCTGTACGCGGCATTAGACTTTGGTCTGGACCCAGTTGCAGAAAGGAAAGAATTTATCCCATGGAGAAACCCCTGGGGTGGAAGCTCCAAAGACTTACACCAAGTGAAGTATTGTATTCTTCTATGTTTGATGATAGACCTGTCATCTTCAGAGGGCTGAGTTTCCCTGAATGCAATTATCTAAAAAAAGACTGAGAACATCTTGTTGTTAATGCCTTGTACACACAATCAGAATTTCCAATGGAAAAAGTCAGATGGAATTTTTTCATCAGATATTCCGACCATGTGTGTGCCCCATCGGAAATTCCGACGGACTTAGTAAGAAAACATTTTCTCTTTTTTTCCAGAAATTCGGTTCGTCTGTATGGAACTCCGACGGAGAAAAAAAAATGCATGCTCAGAATTAAGTCGACGTATGCTCGGAAGCATTAAACTTCATTTTCTCGGTTCGTCATAGTGTTGTAGGTCACTGCGTTTTTGAGGGTCGGAATGTTGTGTGACAGTGTGTATGCAAGACAGCTTGAACGAAATTCCGTCAGAAAAATCCATCTTAGTTTATCCCGACTGAAATTCTGATCATGTGTACGGGGCCTTTGAAAAATAACTGCATGGGACAAAGTTGGTAGAGTGTTAGCATTGCAGCCAGAGCCAAAACCTGATAGGGCTTCATTTTAGTTATAAAATATTTGCCCAGAGACAGGCTTTAAATCATACACTGTACAAACACACAAACATTCACACAATTTCATGGTTAAGAAATAATTTCATTTGCCTCTTTAGAGGGAGTATAAACTAATTAGAGAGAAGGCTATTTGTCATATTAATATAATAGTAATGTAATCTCAGAATGTGCTACAGAAATATATGGGAATAATTTACGATGTTGGGGAATTCGCCGTCACCGCATATTTACAACTTTAATTTCAATTTTGTGTTTCAAGTTGTGGCTCTTCGCTGTTTTCGGCACTCAGGGGAGAAAAAGTGTTTTCAGAAAGAAAGAATATTGCACCCTTATACACATGGGTATTCTGCTGGCACTTTTGATATGTTAGAGTTCTTTTTGGTGCTTGTTAAATAGAGGAAAAATAGGAGTTATTATCTAGGCTCACTAATTAAAAACATTTTAGAGTGAATATTGAAGTTGGTAAACAATACTAAAGTGCCACTTTGGAAAAATACCCAAAATATGTCAGACCTTCTGGACCGGGAAAATATAGATACTGTGAACACTCCTCAAAGACCTGTACTGTATATAATCAATTAATATGTATCTGAAATTCAGATTTCATGTCATACCTCTTAGCTTTAAAACTTGTTTGGCTTAAAGGTATACCCAAGTACACCGTATGGCCTAAAATTTGTGGACACCTGACCATGACAGTTCTATGAGTTTGCCACACATCATATTTCAAAATGGCATTATTACAGAGTTGCATCTCCTTTGCGCTTCATTCTTCTGACAAGGTTTTTCTGAAGAATTTTGTCTGTCCTTGAGAATTTGTCCCCATTCAGTCAAAACATAATTTGTCAGGTCAGGTACTGACATTGGATAAGAAGACCTGGCTCACAGTCAACATTCTAATCCATGGCAAACATAATTAGTAGGGTTGAGGTCAGGGCTCTGTGTAGGACACTGAGGTTCCTCCACACCAAGCCATGTCTTGCTGGGTCTTCCACAAGGTTGGTAGTGCACAATTTTCTAAAATGACTTTGTATGCAGTTGCCTGAACAGTACAGAAATATTTGAACTGAATCATTTGGTGGAGTGTCCACCTGCTTTTGGCCAATATAATAGGTCAGGTGTCCACACACATTTAGCCACATATTATAGGTCAAACAGTACCATCCATTGGTTCATATTCTAATGTACTGTATTATATGCAATGTGCTGCCAGCTGGATTGGTGTATACTTACTCACATGGCTTTGCCCAGAAGTCCTTCCTCCATTTGTGTAATGCAGAGGTGCCCAACCAGTGGCCCGCGGAGCCCTCTGACGTGGCCCGTGACCTCTTGCTCTGGGATGACGGGTTGGCACACACAGATTGAAGGTTGCCTACCCACCATGCCAGAGCATCAGTGTTGTGAATGAAGCCAGCGGTAGAGGAAGCATACGGCCGCATAAGCCGTTGTTTCCTGTATAGTGCCGACTCCTGTCATAGGTAGAGTGAGATCAAATGCACTCCGCCTGGGACAGCAACAGTCGGCAATACCTGAATGACAGACTGTTGTGGCCCGCAACTGGTTACTAAGTCGCTTAAGTGGCCCTTGTTCCTCAAAAGGTTGGGCACCCCTGGTTTAAGGCGTATTGTAAATTCATGGATAGATTTCATTAACGTGCCCTCTTGGTCATTTTACTGACCCACTTATTGTGACCACAAATTATTTTACCCGTACAGTTCCACATAACTAGATAATTGTGTGAGATGTTGATTTAGGAGAATGTGGGCCGCACAGTGGCTAAGTGGTGCGTACGTCCCCCCTCTGGCACTAGGGTCATGGGTTCAAATTCCAACCATGGCACCACCTGCCTGGAGTTTGCATGTTCTCACTGTGCCTGTGTGGGTTTCCTCCCACACTTCAAAGACATGCTGGCACGTTAATTGGCTCTCGTCTAAAATTGACGCTAGTATGTATATGTATGAATGTCAGTTAGGGACCTTAGATTGTAAGCTCCTTGAGGACAGGAACTGATGTGAACGTACCGGTATATTATATATGTAAATTGACAATGTTATATAAGTACCTGTAATAAAAGAAACTATATATTTTCCCTTTAATACTTGAATAGGGACAACAAAATAGCTATTAGTAGCCTTCCATCTCCACACTAAACTTCAGGCTATGGTTCTTCTCTACCAACCCAAACCCGCCATCTTGTACTCCAACATTTTACAGGCTGACCAAGACCAATAACCACATGCTGATTAAAGAAGACTCAAAGGCAGTTCCTAAGATTTAATGTAAGCATGGGGTGTATTTCAGGTAGTTCCATTTATTTCTTTGTATTTGTGTTTTTCTTTCCATTGTTTGTGGGTTTAGTTGTTATTTGTGTACAATCAATTACATTTATTTTACCTTTTTTGTCTGCTTTCTGATGAGGCCAATGAGGGTCCAGTGAAATTTACTTCTTTCATCTTCCTGTGATGGGGTGACAACACTGCTGCAATGCTTCTGAATTCATAGCAGCGTTGTCGCCATTGTGTAGGTTGCAACTGTTTACAATGGGGGGGGGTGAGTATATGTTGCAGGGGGTATGGTTATTAGCATTGTCACTGCTTATTAAAGTTTGTAGCTTGTCAATCAGCAGCTGACCACACCTAGCTCCACCCACTGCATTCTAGATAGACAGCACTGCTTCTGCTGCTCAAACCCTTCTACTGGGACTCACAGTATCTGGGAAGGGGTGAAACACAAATGAAGGAGAATTCGGCCCACTCAGGATAGGTAAGAGATGTTTTCTTTTAATTATATGGGGCATATGCATCATATAGCTACTAGATTTGGGGTCTGTTTAGACAGTCACACAACAGCATTTATATGTACTTTATTTTGCTTCTCATTGACTCCAACTATTTTTCTAAAATAGTAAAATGTTGCCAAAATCTCCAGATTTTCACCAAAAAATTGCCATGTGGTCTCTCAGTTGCCAAATCCCCCCATCACCTTTCAAGTGTTATGTGGTCTCTAAACTGCCACTTAGTCTTAATGGACTTGGAACCCAAGGGAATTTCAGCCAGTCGACCTCCTATGAAAAGTAAGACCAAACCAGTCTGCAAGACAAAATATCACCAAAATACCAAAGTAGAGTTTGTCTCTGTTATATTATAACACTTTATACATTTGTTGCCAATATTCACAAGTATTTTTTTTTAATCTTTTTGCAAAAAGAAAACAAAAATACCCCCAACAAATCAAGAAAAAAAGATGCCTTGGATTTCCAGTGATGAGCAATAAAGTGCCCCAACATAAAGGCAACTCCCACCCCCTCCCTTCTCCCCAGCATGTAGGTATGAAGAATGTAAAATCCCAGAATGCACTGCTTTGATGCACAGCTTGGAAGCTCTCGTTGGGACCGTTTCATTTTATTTCGGCCGCACATGTATCGGTTATGGATAAATGGATGGACGAAGAGACGCCAAGACAAAGACACACTTGGGGCAGGTTTTTCTTTTTTCTTTTGGATAACACCAGTAAGATCTCCCCTGGTGGTGGTTATTTTTTTTGGAGAAGCTTAAAAGACAGTTATGGAGGCATCCTGGGAATTATAGACCCAAATTTTAAAACAAAAAAATGAAAAATTGGGCAACAGAAGCTTGTTAAACTAACCTAAGCCCCTTTCAAACTCGGCACCAGTGCAAATCACAAACATTAACAGCCCGCAAGGATTGAGTCCATTCTCGTATCAGCATAATGCAATGAGTAGTAAGTGCGGGCCTGGGGGCTTGCAATCAGTGATAGGACCATGCAGACAGACAGCTAACATTCAGACAATACTCAAGGCCCTTGGCTCCCTTTCTTTTTTGTCTGTGAAAGGGGATAAGGGTCTGTAGAATACCCACAAGAATGTCACAGACACATTTGATGAATGACAGGCATATGAAACTAGAAGGGACTGTGCACTGTCCCTTAGTTATCCCAATGTTTTATCATATTTTATTTTCAACTTGCATACTTGCCCTGCTGTCCCTGAAATGGTGGTACAACATCTTTTAAACAACCCATCATCACCCATCTTTCCAATCCATAGCTGTGTTTCTCCATATCCATGACTATTTTCCAAACTTGTACACTTTCTTCCACCACACACTTGAGGTGTCCAAAAAACAATTTTGAGGGCCAGGAGATGGTGATACAAATGGGCATCCAATTTGTTGTAGAATGAATACCATGATCTCATATTGATTTATAAAGAAGACCTTATTAAGATGGACATCTACTGTACTTTTTTTCCCCACATCCATTCCATATTTTGCTCTGTTGTAGTTAGCATTATTTGACGTTCATCAATTTTGCAGAAATATGGTATAAAATCCACTCATACTCATTTATTGGTGTTGCCGTCGTTTGGTGAGAGGGTAAGGGACTGGAGGTAATGTACACAGTAACGGCAAATTGGACACAAGGTCAGGCAGGGGAGATGACTTTAGACGTTTTGGGCTTGTTTTTGAGAAAAATTCCTTCAAGAATGATAAATGAGGTACGTAGGGCAACTACATTGAAACGTTTGCCCTTCCAGAGCTGAAGTGGCTTGCAAGTTGCTTCAGCGTTGCAAGGGGGGGTAAAATAGCAAATTATTAATGTCCTAAAACACTAATGAGGTTCATTTTGATTTGCAGTCACTCTCTTCCCTCTCCGCCCTCTAAAATTCTTCCATGTGTTTTGTAAGAGCACCTGGATTCTGGACGTCTCCAAAGGTAAGCCCACCCAAAAAAAGTTCCGTAGTCACTGAACGTCACTGATTAAATCCACCCAAAAGTGTCCTTTCGTTCATTAGAAGGCGTAGAAAGTCAATGACACGGTTTTCAAAAATGCATAATTTGTTCCCTCACAGTGTCGGATTCCTTCTAAAAAAATTATTTTTATGTTTTTGTTGATTTTTTAATTTTTTGTCGATGTTCTTGTGTAATTGTATTTTTTATTTTTTATTTCTTCCACTGCCCGTCTTGAAGATTAATTCTGGATATTCCTTCTTACATTAGATTGTACGTAAGAGGGAGACTAATGTGAGAGACAAGACACAGAGAAGAAGAGGAGATACAGAATACGTCACACCGTGGTTGGAAAAAAAGCCAGGTTCTGTAAGAGAGAAGAAAAAAATATATATATATGAGAAAGTGGAAAAAAGGAACACATTAGAGATAACACACCGCACCAGATTTCACAAAGTAAGAAGTTGAATTCCAGTTCACTTAACACGTCAGTTTGCCTGAAGGCTTTCTCGGCCTTGGAAGATGTACAGAATCAAAAAGAACCCAATTTGTATGATGTTTA
Organism: Rana kukunoris; assembly: GCA_029574335.1. NCBI lineage: Eukaryota > Metazoa > Chordata > Amphibia > Anura > Ranidae > Rana > Rana kukunoris. The sequence continues at coordinate 9,553,242 of CM056058.1, forward strand.
CAGTATATTTTAAGTGACTTGCCTCCAATTTTTTTCTATTTCTGATTTTCTCTGCTGTAAATGAAGGTTGTCTTTTCTCTTCGGTCTGTACAAACACATTAATCTGGATTTCCAGTTTTGGCTAGCAATGCGAAGACTAGACAATGTTACTCAGGATTGTCAGAAAAATTACAACACAGATGACTACAGATCAGTGAGTCTTCAAAGTGGACCTGAGTTCAAAAAGTAAAGATTTGCTATCTTATAGAAAAAAAATCTAGAGATGTCAATTGTGCCTGTGCAGTACCCTTAAATATTTATTTTCTATCAGTTGCTGGAGAATGTGTTGAACACTGAGACAGATTCATGCAAGTATTGTTTGCCTTGATGAAGTGGTCTCCTTACGACCTTTGAAATTGATTGTCGCGTCATATTGATGATTGGTGATTAAAAAAGTACTCCTTTTTTGTATTTTCTATGTCCCCTAGCAGCACCTTTGTGTCCATGAGCTGCTAACCAGACCCCCTGTACACACCAAGAGCTCCCCAAACCCAAGGTGGACTTCAATATTGGTGTTTCATGGATTTAGAAACCTTGGGCTAGATTCAGGTCATAGCGGCGTGATTCTAAACCTGGGTAGCGTATGCTATTTACACTACGCCGCCGCAACTTTTAAGGGCAAGTGCTGTATTCTCAAAGCACTTTAAGCGTAAATGGGCCGGCGTAATGCAAAATAGGAAGGTAGGGGGCGTCTTCTATTTAAATTAAGCGAGCCCCCGTGCCGAACAAACTGCGCATGCGCCGGCCGGGAACGAAGCCCAGTGCGCATGCTCCAAATACTAACGCAAAGCCCTATTCGCAAACGTTTTACGCAAACGACGTAAACAACGTGAAAAAATACGCCGACAAGCCGTCCATACTTAACATTGGCTGCGCCTCATATAGCAGGGGTAACATTACGCCTGAGTTACGCTTCCGCAAACGACGTACGTTTTGGAATCGGTGTATCTATCTCATTTGCATATTCAACGAGTAAATCGACGGGAACGCCACCTAGCGGCCAGCGTAAAAATGCAACTTAGATGCGACGGCGTAAGAGACTTACGCCAGTCGGATCTAATGGAAATCTATGCGTAACTAATTCTATGAATCAGTCGCATAGATAGGAGGGCTCAGACGCAGTGATACGACGGCGTATCTGGAGATACGCCGTCGTATCTCTTTCCTGAATCTAGTCCCTTGTCTCTAGCTGCAGCTTCCAGTCCATCTAACAATGACAAGTGAAGGTCCTCTCAGTAGGCTACTTAGGCCTTGTACTTCATGGTGAGATGTGCTGCTGGCTGCCCCAGCATTTTACCAAAATGCTACATTTGTATTTTTGGAAATTCACCTTCCAGCAGGACAATGACCCTGATGCCTCGTACACACGACCGGTTTTCCTGGCAGGAAAACTGCCATGAGAGCTTTTGGCCGGGAATCCCGGCCCCGTGTTTGCTCCATCGCAGTTTTACCAACAGGAAAACCGACAGGAATCCCAGTAGGGAAAAAAAAACATGTTCTCTTTTTTCCCGCCGGGATTTCTATCGGTTTTTAAGCCGGCAGTTTCCCTATGGGGAAAGCCTGCAGTGGAGCATACACACGGCCGGGTTTCCCGACCAAAGCTCCCATGCCGTTTTCATGTTGGGAAACCCGGCCATGTGTAGGGGGAAAAAGCTACCGAGCAGGTTCTCGGAATACAGATTGCGTGTACAAGGCTCGAACATACAGCCAGATCTTCAATGGAACGATTTAGATCAAAGCATATTTATGTGTTAGAATGGCCCATTCAAAGTTCAGACCTAACTCACATTGAGAATAATCTGTGGCAAGACTTGAAAATTGCTGTTCACAGACGCTCTCCATCCAATCTGACAGAGCTTGAGCTATTTTGCAAAAAAGAATGGGCAAAAATCACAGGTGTCAAACACAAGGCCTGCAGGCCGGATCCGGCCCTCTAGGCCAATTCACGTGGCCCTCGCACCTGTCCTGCAGGTGCAGGTGAGCTCCAGCCCTCCTCTGGTCCTCGGGACTCTTACTTTCTGCTTTCAAGCAATGCATCCAGCTTCTTCCCAGCAAAAGCATAAGGAAAGGGGGAGCACTGTGATGTAAGGGAGAGTGGGGGTCTCAACTTCTGATGGGGGGGCTCTTGAAATCTAATGTAAGGGGAGGGGATGCGCTGGACATCTAATCTTACAGATACATCCGGCCCTTTTGAGGACAATCATAATGCTGATGCGGCCCACAATGAAATTGAGTTTGATACCCCTGCTCTAGATGTACAAAGCTGGTAGAGACATTCTCAAAAAAACTTGCAGTTGCAATTGCAGTGAAAGGCGGTTCTACAAAGTATTGACTAGGGGGGCGCTATACGCCAGACTTTTCACATATTTATTTGTAAAAAAAAAAAGTGCCACTTTATGCTCATCTATCACATTAAATCCCAATAAAATACAACATCTATGTTTTGGTTGTAACATGACAAAATGTAGAAAATTTCATGGGGTATGAATACTTTTTCAAGGCATTGTATTGGTCTCTGTAAGCAACTACCGTAAATGTTTTCAGCACATCATAAGAAAACTGTATTGATAGGAGCGTAGAACTCTTCCTAAGATTCATAGGCAATTATTTTATATTTTGTGGACTACCAAAAGGATAAGGTTTTCAAAATGTTTATACTTTCGTTTTTTTTTCCTGTATAAAATAAAACTGAAACGCATACAAAACCACTCTGCATTCTCTTTTAATACCACAATTGTGCAATTAATTATGTTGTAACTACAGACAGCAGCAATAATATCTCACAAAACTTAACCAGATGTAAAATATATATTGTACCACAATCAATGTTAGCTCCATTACCACTCTGCATATGAAAAACAATTAAGAGTTATAATCTTACATTTCCATCTGTTTTTATTCCCTGCTCCGATATGCTCTGCGCAGTTAATAGACCATTTATCTCCGCACAAAACCGGCTTTCATTTAAAAGAATCTGCTGACCGCTTCTTGCTATGTGTCAGCGAGGCAAATATTTGATAGTAATTATTGGAATATTTAAAGGTTGCCAGATCGGTTCACTTTCAAGCCGATGATTGGGCCGAGGCCATATAATATATATTTTTTTATGTCGGTCATGGCACCACAAGTTCAGGGAAATTCCATTAAAACTTTGTCCAACAAAAAGCTCATTATTTCAATGTCAGGACTTCTGAATTCTATGTATTTATGTGAAAATTAATCTTTTCCATTGTCGCTGACGAAAAATTTAGTCTAATATTTAAAGTGTATGATGAGCCAAAAACTTTTTTTTTTTTTTTTTAGTTTTTGGATAGAACAGGGAAGGATTACAACTTCTGTTGAATTGTCACTTCTATCTTGGACTCCATTATAAAGACTTGTCCTCACTTCCTGTCCTGCTGACAACAGTTTCACTAGACAGGAAGTGCGAGAAAATATGTAAAAGAGAAAAAGCAGAAACAAGCTTTCAGGTTTCTCATCTGGAAATCTGGCCAGAATCTCGACAAGAAAAATAGAGAACATTCTCTCAATTTTCTCGTCGGGCTGGTTTACGACGAGAAAAACGTTTGTGTGTATGCTTTTCCGAGTCTTAAAAACCTGCGCATGGTCAGAATCAAGTATGACACAGGAGCGCACCCTCTGGTAAAAGTAGCGTTCGTAATGGAGATAGCACATTCGTCACGCTGTAACAGACTGAAAAGCACAAATTATCTTTCACCAAACATTTACCTAACACGCAGTAACACAAGATTAGCAAAAGCAGCCCCAAGGGTGGCGCCAGTGGAATCGAACTTCCCCTTTAGAGTGCCGTAGTACGTGTTGTACGTCACTGCGTTTGAGAACAACGAGATTTTGTCTCAAGAGTGTGTATGCAAGGAAAGCTAGACAAGAATCCCGTCAAGAAAAACATTTTGTTTAGGACAGGATTCTCGGCGGTGTGTACAGGGCTTTAGAGTCTTCCACTCTGCTAAAGAAATGCATTTATTTTTGTTTGTGTTGCTGTTTGCAGAGTTCCCCTCACTTCCTCTCTGGTCAGCAGGACAGGGAATGAGGAACATCTCTCTAATGGGGCCCTGGATGGCAGTAAAAATCTGACAGGGGTTCTAATCCTTCTACACTATATCCAAAGGTAAGCAAAAAAGTTTTGGCTGGACATACACTTTAAAATCTTGTTTTTTTGTTAAAAATAACAAACATGTCATACTTACCTGCTCTGTGTAATGGGAAGCAAGTACGTCCATTTTCCTGCCGGCGCCCTTGTATCGACGTATATCGCTGTGCGCTGGCCGGCAAGCGGTTAAATAATGTATTATATTTTTTTAACTGTTATTTTTTTAATGTAAAAACATCAGGTCTGTACAACGATAAAAGGTTTGTAGACTTCTTACCATTACACCTATGTAATGGTATGAGCTTGGGTGTTTCCACTGAAGGGTACTGTTAATGCTACATTAAACAGATATATTTGTCAATTGAGCATTTTCAACTTTGCGGCAACAGTTTAGAAGAGGTTATTTTCTGTTCCACCATGACTGTGTCCCATGTAGAAAGCCAGCACCATAAAGACATGGTATAATGTGTTTGGTGTGGTTTGATGTGTTTGGTGTGGAGGAACTCAACGTGGCCTTTGCAGAGCCCTGACCTCAACTCTACTGAACACCAACTGTGAGTGAGGTCTTTTCATCCAACATCAGAACCTTGACCTCAACCCTACTGAACACCTTTGGTATGGAATGAACACCAACTGTGAGCGAGGTCTTTTCATCCAACATCAGAACCTTGACCTCAACCCTACTGAACACCTTTGGTATGGGATGAATTAGAATGGAAATTGTAAGCTAGGTCTGCTCATCCAACATCGGAACCTTGATCTCAACCCTACTGAACAACTTTGGGATGAATTGGAATGCCAATCGCAAGCCAGGTCTTTTTCATCCAACATCAGAAATAAACAAAAAAAAATGTTTATTGTTTATAGTGTTATGACATACTAAAAGTAAAACATAATAAAGTACAATGTGCCAAAAAAATTGAAATAGTAAAATCACTGAATGAATAAATAAGTCCTTCAATATAATAACGTACTGTAAGTCCCAATAAAGATGAAATGAGTGTGTAATCCACCACCAAAAATAAAGACCAATATCATGAACTAGGAAAATGCCTCACACTGATCGACAATTGGATGACCGAAAGCTCCCTCAAACTCAACGGATCCAAAACAGAACTACTCATCCTTCACACAAATCGGAATTCCAATTCCAGGACCACATGGACACCACCCACCATCCTCGGACAAACCATCGCGTCAAGCAACAAAGCCAAAAGTCTCTGAGTCATTTTTGACTCAGACATGACGATGGATGCACAAATAGGATCAGTCGACAGCGGGGCTCATCATTTGCTCCGCATGCTACGTAGACTCGTCCCCTTCATCCCGGAAGAAGACACAGCAGTAGTGGTAGGAACAATCATCAACTCACGACTCGACTACCCAAACTCCCTCTACTTAGGACTACCGAAATACCAGATTTCACGTCTACAAGTCGTCCAGAATACGGCAGCCAGACTGGTAACAGGGAAAAAAACGTGGGAATCAATCTCCCCTGTCTTGAGGGCCCTCCACTGGCTGCCCGTACAGGACCGGGTTACTTTCAAGACACTCTGCCTAACTCACAAATGTACAAAAGGAAACGCTCCCCAATACTTAAGTGAGAAAATAAAACCCTACGTCACCAACAGCGTGCTCCGGTCAACCAACCAAAACCTTCTCCAAATCCCTAAATCTCGCTACAAATCTAAGGGAGAATGCAGATTTGCAGTCCAAGGAACTCGACTCTGGAATGCTCTACCCACGACCATCCGCCTGGAAGAAAACCATCTGGGTTTTTAGGAAAAAAACGAAAGACCCATCTCTTCTGAAGGACCAGGACGACACTGGAAGGAAAGCGCCTTGAGACGATTAAGTTCGCATTTGTTGCGCTATACAAGTTACTCACTCACTCACTCACTCACCAAGTGATTAGTTTGAAGTCTTCTATGGCACACCGCGTGTGTTAATCAAGGACTCTTACCAGATAATAGGGACTGCCTATTGCTAGGATGGTCAAGCAAGCAAACAGAATAACATCTGCAGGGTGATAAAACTTGCCCCCAAGAGTCAATGCGGAAATAGAAGTCAATGCGTAAATTACTTTCGTTTCCATTGACGTCTATGGGGAAACTCACTTTGATATGCGAGTGCTTTGGATTACGTGCATTCTCCTGGAACGAATTATACTCGTAATCCGAGGCTCCACTGTACATGGAATGGGGCTCCTAGCAATGCCCTTGAAGGGCTCTGGTATTTTTCTAATTTCCATCTCAAAGGCTATTAATACGTCCAGCGATCGAGAAATACTAAGTGCATTCACAGCAATTGAATTTAGATAAAATAAATCCGATTGTACAATGGTAAACAAGTTACACTATATATTCTTTAATTTTGCCATTTTACTGCAGTTTAGTCAGACAGTTCTAGACCCTCTAGACTTCAAGACCACAGAACAGTCGGCTACAGCAATAGTTCCCGCAAATTCAGGATACAAATATGGAAGACTTGTTCTTATAGGTGAAGGGCAGTTTGAATCTCCCCCTTTTTCCCATACAATCCTAATGGCCATTGAGGCATCCCAAAATTCAAACAGAAGCAATGGTGCTCCTGGGTTATCACGGAGTGCATATATAGAAGCAGGGCCGTCTTTAAAAAAGATTGGACCCTGAGTAAAAATATTTTCTTGGAATTCACTTGAGGTTTTAGTACAGTAATGTGTCTTGATATTTCAGTGTGAAGTTCTGTTACTAATGCTGTCTGTGGCTATTAACATATGAATGCTGACGCTATTTACATAGCAATGTCTATATTTACATGTAATCACAGGTTGTGCAGGTGAGTCATCTGTACACAATAGGGCAGAGCTGGGCAGCATTTGTTACATAACTTCACACTGAGATATCAGGACACAGCACGTGACTTAAACCTCAAGGGACAAGATCATTTAAACTGGGATGGTTGGCAAGTATGAGGCAGCTGCTTTGGGCCCCACAACAATGACAGGGCCCAGGGCAGCTTCCCCTTATACCCTGCCTTAAAGGGGAGTTCCAGGCATTTTTAATGTTTATTAAAAGTCAGCAGCTCCAAAAAGTGTAGCTGCTGGCTTTTAATAAACATGCACTCACCTGCTCCACGGTCCAGCGACGTGCCGGCTGGAGATCCGTTCCTCTCCCCCCTTCTCCGGCCGGCGTCCTCATTGTTAGTGTGCGCAGTGAGTGCCCGGCCGTGAAGCCGAAAGCTGTTACGGCTGGGCACTCACTGCGCATACGAGAGTGGCGCTGCACCCTGTGATTGGTCAAGCGATCGCCTGGGACCGTGTCACGTGTCCCAAGCGATCGCCTACAGGAAGGGGTCGCCAAAAGGCGACATGACGTATCGCCTTAGCGGTCTCTGGGCGGAAGGAGGAAGTGGGACAGGATGTCACACTCCTCCTGAAGCCCCCACTCCCCCCCCCTAAAAAAAATTACATGCCAAATGTGGCATGTAAGGGGGCAAGGAGTCGATTAAGCGGAAGTTCCACTTTTGGGCAGAACTCTGCTTTAAAGAAGGCCCTGTATAGAAAGATGATCTGTACACTAATAGTTTGTCTTAAAAAATCTTAAAAAATCTTCACGCTAACGCGTTTACTCTATGAGGCCTTAGTTGACCACAGTGATGGGTCAAGAGAAATATTTGAGGGCTGTAGGAAATAAGCAAGCTTTGACACTACCCAGGAGTGTTGGAGCTTTGTATATTCAGCTCAGGCACTTTTAAGCATTGTATACCTTCTCACGTTTTTTTTTTTCGTTTTTTTTAATGGCGATACTTTAAGAAATAAAAAGTTACAGCTTACATATTTATGGAGAAAACAGCAAGAAGCAAATCGCTTGATAAAAATAGAATTATTTGTCAGCGGTTTCTCAGGTTGGCCTCTAAAACTCCATCAATGGTGACTGCATTTGCTTGGCAGTCTAACAAAGTGCTAAACAAGCATCACAATCCCATAGAATATCCAGTACGGGGACAGATAAAGGGCCCTTTCAGGGAAATCGGAACAAAAACAACAGCAGCGCTTTAAAGAGGATTGTGGGAATCTGATTAGAGCTGTGAAGCGTGCACTGGGGCTGATAGTCGTTCCCCAGAAAGTCTCCGGCTAGATGTGGAAAACTAGCTTGTTTTCTTCCCTGCAAGGTAATTAAGGAAGCAATTATTAAAGTTTTGCAGTCTTGGGACTTAACCTCAAAGGAAACCTCGGCCGTTGGCTTGCCTGGAAAGATAGATATCGATGACATTATTTTTTATAGAGGCAGAAAAAATAGAAAAACAAAGAGCAGACAAAGACCTTAAAAAACCTTCTGTGGCGGCAGATGCGGCACCTTGCTTCTCTGCGTCTGTGACAATAATTTTAAGCAATAAAAAAAACAAAAAAAAAACAAATGACAATTCACAACAAGCCTGGAGGCTGAGGTGAAGAGGACTGAGATTGCGGAGGCATCTGCGGCAGACATACTGTTGGAGACTTCACTGCTTGTTACAAAGATGTCAGACGCGCACTTTGTACGCCCTGGGAGCCGCGCGGCGTGGCCTGCTTCGCAGCAGATACAGCTCAAATTTTTTTTCCCTATTGTTGCATGATAATCTGCGGAGGCAAAAGGGTGCTCAGAAGTAAATTGGATAAAGTTAATTTGAAAGTGCTGGAAAGTTGGGTCATCCTCGATTTTCGAAGGCGGGGAGGCGGAATGTGCGCTAGATAAAAACGTGAAGGAGAGGGCCGCTTTCTAGACTACGCCGACAAGTCAGCAGATGGCTGGGTATACAAAGATAGGCGCACCGGGGCACCGTGTCAAACACATTTTTTTTCGTTTTAGGCTAAGATATCTGAACAGACGGAAAAATGATGTTTCACGGCTGGTGTGTCTCAGCGCTATTGTTTCATGAAACACCTTCTGATGTGTTCAAGTAAACAACAAAAATTAACAACATATTTTCTTTTTTCCAAATAAAAATAATTCATGCGAATATTTCACATTTACGGCTTGTTGCTAGTAGGTGGAAAGGCCTAGACAAGAGTCCATGCAGAAAATTGAATGGATGTATGGCCTCCCTGTAAATAGTGCCAGGCTAGAAGGTGGAGAGACCTAGACAATAAGTCAAGTGTTATGGAGACTCTTAACAACTGTTGTACTAAATCAAACATGAACACCAGGAGAGAACAGATTACAGAGACAGCTGAATGATTCACAACAGGGACACACCTTAGGAAATGTAATAAATGTATGGTCACTCCATAAATGGTGTGCCCAGGGGTGCCCATGCATTAAGATGGCCCTGCCCCTGATGACGCATGGTAGTGCATGCACATCTCCTGCAGACTGCCCGAAACCCTAATGTTATCCAATGCAACCATAGTAGGAAGCTGTGTGAATATGTTAAATGGTAAATGTGTTGATTGGGCATGGGAGGAAAGTAGAAGAATGGAGTGAAGATCTGCTTTAAGCAATCAGCAGAAAGATGTACCTTTAGCATGAGTATCCTGATTAAAAGCTGTGGAGCTCCTCCCCACATATGAAAGGGCCTAGACTAGGGTGACCAGACATCCCTGGTTTCTGGGGACTGTCCCCCGACCAAATCTGTCCCGGTTTTGTCCCTGGATTGGATTTGAACAGGGGCTGGGGCAATTTTAAAGACATTCAGTGCAGAATAAAAAAAATCTTAATTACATACCCCAGTTTCGCCGCTCCTACTAGCTTAGGGGGGGGGGGAGGATGTATTTTTTTTCCATTATCTGTGCCCCTTTCTGATGATCATGTGCTGGTCGGAGCGGAAGGAAACTTCGCTCGCATGTTCTTCTGCCTTGACTCAAGTCCCCGCCACCTGCCTGCCTGTTTATCTCCTTGCCTTCCCTGGTGGAGTGATCTTCCTCCGCTCCCCACCCAGTAGTAGCCGGGGCCCGGAGAGTAAGACTTGACAGGCTGCGAGGTGGGCGGCGACAGGCAGAGAGTCACTGATTGCCGCCATTACTAGTAAAAAAAAAATATGTCCCCGGATTTCATTTTAAAAATCTAGTCACCTTAGCCTAGACACTCTCTGTTTTTTCTAAGCTCAAAGGTGGACTTTCATATATTCAGAGGCATATCTGGCCCACTACTGTCTCTGATCACGGGATTGGCCAGGTTAAGTCATGCCGAAACGTAAGGCAATGCGCCTATTATGTGTGCAGTGTGTTGCGGTGCCATTCATTGTGAATCACAGCCCAATGCACAATGCACACAACACACCACAACACAACTGTTTATAGTTTTTGGACTTCCTGCAGCGCACATGAAAATGTACCATAACATACAATGACGCATGTACAATAATGCACTGCAACGGAGGGCTTAAGTGTGAATGGCCCCTCTGTGTTTTGGCCATTGCAGTGCAGTATCTGTGAGCGATCACCACTGTGTGCAAGTCTTGCTGCAGCAAAAGCTCCTTGCTCAAACCCCTATCCAATATGCCCTTACGCCGTCACGGAGTCAGAACTGCTCATTTATTTTTAATATGTGTGAGTCAGAGGTCGCTGGTGCTGTCATAATAAGAGATTACAGAATATGAACAGAGAGTCGGTAAAAAGATGACACGCTGTCCCTGAGATGCGGTACAAAGAGACAATACAATATCTGCAACAGCACTTAAGCTAAATTAGCTTTCTAAGGTCAGCCTAGGTAGTGTTTATTGGAAAAGCAGCAAAAAAAGGTTCAAGATGCTTTATATGAGATAAGTGACTTATGAAAGCTCCGCTATTCTTGTCTGCCAGCCTTCCAAGAACTACCATCAGACAGAAAATGTCTGAATTGAGAAAGACGGCACTACCATACAGAATAGGCCATTTGGGGGAGGTCGGCGAGGCGCTGATTGCATTACTCTGCCAGGCTGCTTTATTTCAATTGAGTGCACATTTTGTGTTGTTATTGTAGGGTTTTACTTAAAATGATTTTCTTAAATGCCTTTCACATTTTTACTCTTGCATATTTTATATATTTTGTTAAAAAATTAAGTTTGCAGATTTGCCACTAGATGGAGCCATGGCTCATATAAATTGCTGTCTCTCCTTTTAAATTGAGCCTTTTTGCCTTCATTCAGCTTCCCTCTTTCCAGAAGTTCATACTCGCCTTTCCTTGCACCTGCACACTGCTCTTTTTGGTCGCTGGGTTCAAGGAAAGAAGTAGACTTTAAACCAACATGGCGGAAGTTACACTTTCTTTGGTTTCTTCCCTGGCACCATTTAACGGCACCAAGATCTGCCCAAATCAGCTGGACTAGGAAAATATGTTTTAATATGTTTGGGTACCATTACCAAAATTGGCTTGATTGAGCAAGGATTCTTTAACATGTATGGGTACCATTATCAGCTGGATTGGGAAAAGATCTTCTAGAATGTTTGGGTGTCATTACAAAATCAACCAAAATTGGTTAGATTGGGCAAAGATTTTCTAATATGTATGGGTACCATTATCAAGATTGGCCAAAATCATGTTAATTGGGAAAAGATCTTTAAAATCTGTATGGGTATCATTACCAAAATTGGGTAGATTGGGCAAATATTCTTTAATACATATGGGTACCATTATCAGGATTTGCCTAAATGGATTTGGCAAAGATCTAATATGCGTGGGTGCAATTACCAAAATCAACCAAAACTGCTTAGATCAAGCTAAGATTTTCTAATATGTATGCATACCATTATCAATATATGCCAAAATCAGCTGGATTAGGTGAATATCTTCTAATATGAATGGGCACCATTACCAAAATTTGCTAGATTTGGCAAAGATCCTCTAATATTATGTATGGGTACCATTATGAAGATCTGCCAAAATCAGCTAGATTGGGCAAAGATCTTCTAATATGTTTGGGTGCCATTACTAAAATTGGCCACAATTGGCTAGATTGGGCAAACATACTCTAATGCAGGGTTCTTCCAACTACGGCCCTCCAGTTGTTCAGAAATTACAATTCCCATCATGCCTAGTCATGTCTGTGAATTTCAGAGTTTTACAATGCCTCATGGGACTTGTAGTTCAGCAACAATTAGAGGGCCGTAGTTTGAAGATCCTTGCTCTAATGTATGGGTGCCATTATCAAAATCTGCCCAAATTAGCTAGATTAGGCAAAGATCTTCTAATATGTATGGGTACCATTACCAATATTGGATAGATTAAGGCAAAGATTCTCTAATATGTATGGGTGACATTATAAAGCTCTGTCGAAATCAGCTGGCTTGGACAAAGATCTTCAACTATGTACACGTACCATTACCAAACTTGGCCAAAAATTGCTAGATTTGGCAAATATTCTTTACTAGGTATGGGCACCATTATAAAGATCAGTTGGATTGGGCAAAGTTCTTCTAATATGTATGGGTACCATTACCAAAATTGGCTAGATTTGAGCAAACATATGTATGGGTACCATTATAAAGATCTGCCATAATCAAGCAGAATTGGCAAGGTTCTTATAATATGTTTGGGTACAATTAACAAAATTGGCTAGATTGGGGAAATATACTATAATGCAGGGGTAGGTAACCTCGGCACTCTAGCTGTGGTGAAACTACAAATACCATCATGCCTCTGCCTCTAGGAGTCATGCCTGTGATTGTCAGGATCTTGCAATGGCTTATGGGACTTGTAGTTTCAAAACAGCTGAAGGGCCAAGGTTGCCCACCCCTGCTCTAATGTATGGGTAACATTATCAAGATCTGCCCAAATCAGCTGGATTAGGCAAAGATATTCTACTATGTATGGATACCATTACCAAAATTGGATAGATTTATGCCACGTACACACGATTGGTTCATCCGGTGAAAACGGTCCGATGGATTTTTTCATCAGATATCCGATGAAGCTGACTTTCATCAGTCTTGCCAACACACCATCAGTTAAAAATCTGTTTGTGTCAGAATGCGGTGACGTAAAACACTACGACATGCTGAGAAAAATTAAGTTCAATGCTTCTGAGCATGCGTGGACTTGATTCTGAGCATGTGTGTATTTTTAACCGATGGACTTGCCCACAGACGATTGTTTTTTTAACCATCAGATTTAAAACAGGTTCTATTTTTTTTCACCAATTGGACAAAAAAACGATGGGGCCCACACATGATCGGTTCGTCCGAATGAAAACGGTCCATCGGACCGTTTTCATCAGACGAACCGATCGTGTGTACGGGGCATTAGGCAAAGATTCTATAATATGTATGGGTGCCATTATAAAGATCTGTCAAAATCAGCTGGCTTGGGCAAAGATCCTCAACTATGTATGGGTACCATTACCAAAATTAGCTAGATTTGGTCAAACATATATATGGGTACCATTATAAAAATATGCCCAAACCAGCTGGATTGGGCAAAGATCTTCTAAAATGTATGGGTACCATTACCAGAATTGGCCAAAAATGGCTAGATTTGGCAAAGATCCTTCAATATGTATGGGCACATCCATAAAAATCTGCCCAAATCAGCTGGATTGGGCAAAGATCTTCTAAGATGTATGGGTACCATTACCAAAATTGGCCTGATTGGGCTAAGATTCTCTAATATGTATGGGTACCGTTACCAATTTACAACCCTCCAAGTCAGGCTCCACCCTTCATAGTGCATCTATCTCTTCCTGGTAGACCGCCATAGGCACAATCAGCCAGTTGGAATGATTACTGCTTTTTCTCTGTTGATAAGTGTAATTAGGTAAACACAAACCAAAAATAAAGCAAATCAAGGGGGAACAGAAGGAGCAGGATGATCTGAGAGCAATTATCTACTGAACGCCTTATCGCTTTCCTGAGAACAAATATTGTCTAGAAGCCATCTTTGTGGGGACTAAGCGAAGGAGATTAATAAAGATAAAGTGGCATTTTAATAAGAAATGCAAAGTGGTTATTGTGTACAAAGTTGCTGAAATGGCGCAGAACTTGTTTTCATTAGCGGGCTGAAACACGTAACGTGTTTGTAAGATTTAAAGGAAATGTGCGGTTCTTAGGAAACAATTTGTAAAATAAAACTATCATTCCGCATTTGTGTAGTTAATAAATATACTTGGGGGCAGCCATGTTTGCTCATTACATATGCAGATACTGCTTCCTGCTTAGTAGTGCTGCAAAGTGTTTGTGTTTTATTGTTCTGCTCTCAGCGGGAAACAATGATTGAAAACAATGCCGCAAAGATTTCATTTTACATGTAGCCACTAAGGCAGGCCATAAATTATGTCATTTTCTTTCCTGCAATGGGTTGAAAATCACTTGATTTCCACATCAACAGTCAGTGATGATGGGGGAATGCGTCTGGCTGAGCTATTGTGTCCTCCTGGGGGGGGTGTAGGAAACCATGCCTGCTGGGAGAGCAAAATGATTACTGCTAGCGGCTATAGCCACTGGCAAAAATTGCGAGCTACAACATGCTGGTTGTACCCAGGTCGATCGATGAATCAACTTGAGTACTGTACAATCAGTTTGGCCATAGATGGATCCAATCTTGGCCTGCTGAATAGAGATGTGCCGAACACCCCCCTGTTTGGTTTGCACCAGAACTCCCGTACAGGGGAAATGTTCAAACCGGAGCCGTGAACTCCATTGAAGTCTACGGTTCGCACCAGAACTCCCGTACAGGGGAAATGTTCAGACCGGAGCCGTGAACTCCATTGAAATCTATGGTTCGCACCAGAACTCCCGTACAGGGGAAATGTTCAGACCCGAGCTGTGAACTCCATAGTCTACGGTTCACACCAGAACTCCCGTACAGGGGAAATGTTCAGACCGGAGCTGTGAACTCCATTGAAGTCTACGGTTCACACTAGAACTCCCGTACAGGAGAAATGTTCAGACCGGAGCCATGAACTCCATTGAAGTCTACGGTTCACACCAGAACTCCCATACAGGGGAAATGTTCAGACCAGAGCCGTGAACTTCATTGAAGTCGACGTTTCGCACTAGAACACCCGTACAGGGGAAATGTTCAGACCCGAGCTGTGAACTCCATAATCTACGGTTTGCACCAGAACTCCCGTACAGGGGAAATGTTCAGACCCGAGCCGTGAACTCCATTGAAGTCTATGGAAGGTGAACATGAAAAATCAAAAGTCCCCATTTTGAAGGCTTATAAAAGTTATTGGCCATAAAATAGGTAGTATGGGAGTCTGGGTAATGCCCAATAAAAAAATAAAAATAAAATAGTTTTAAAGGAGTAGTAACTTTAATGATGCTTAAAGTGAAACAATAAAAATGAAAAATTCCTTTAAATATACTGCCTGGGGGTCCCCTTAAGCCCTGTACACACAATCAGTTTGTCCGCAGAAAACCGACCGATGGACGGTTTTCATCGGACAAACCAATTGTGTGTGGGCCCCATCGGTTTTATTTCCATTGGTGTAAAAAAATAGAACATGTTTTACATTTTTCCTATGGATAAAAAAACGATAGAAAAATCCGATCGTCTGTATGGAATTTCATCGGTCAAAAATCCACGCATGCTCAGAATCAAGTGGACGCATGCTTGGAAGCATTGAACTTCATTTTTTTTGGCTCGTCGTAGTGTTGTACATCACCGCGATTGGACACGATCTGATTTTTGACTGATGGTGTGTAGGCAAGATTGATGAAAGTCAGCTTCATCGGATATCCGACGAAAAAATCCATCGGATTAGATTCCATCAGATATCCGATCGTGTGTACAGGGAAGTCTGCCTGTAAAGTGTATAGAACCTGCTGCAGCAAAACTGAAATTTCTAAAGAAAAAAGTCACATTTAAATTGACTGGCGCTCAAAAAAAAAAGTCCATACCAGGCCCTTCACGCCCATTTTAGTCATATTTTAGTCATCTGAATAGTTTTAGTTTTAGTCATCTTTTAATCTCTGGTAGATTTTAGTTGACTAAAATTGAATCACCCCTCAGTGGGGGGGGGGGGGGGGAATGGGGTGGAAGCACCTGATGTTACAACAATAAATCAATATTCGTTGTTGCAGCACTAATCCTCCTCCCGGCCAATCTGAAAGCTGGTCTGATACTCGATTGGCTGAAAGGACAGGTGATCCTATTGCAGGCCTAGGAGGAGGGGAGGAGACTCACGGCGGAAGCAAGGAGGAGAAGACACAGGAGTAGTTGCCCGATGATCGCCGCAGCCTGATGTCTGCCGATGCCTTGATCCCCTCCCGCAGTGCCTGCTGATGGGGTAAGTGGCGGTGGACCGGCAGACAGCGAGTGATATACAAAATATCACTAGCCACCACTGGAACTCATTATATACTCCTAGGGGAAAAATCGAATACATGTTATTATTTATGGAGTTAAGGTTTGAACATGCACTAAAGACACAGATTTAGCCAGTGTGATATATAACCAGTGTTAATTTTGATGTCAAATTTTGATTTAGTTTTAGTCATGTGAATTGATTTCATTTTAGTCAACTAAATTACCACTTCTGGTGTCATTCAGCTGGTTCTGCCAAGAGGTGTTGACTCTGGAACTAACCAGGCACTATCAGATGGAAGGTTAATCAAGAAATCCCTGGACTCCTCTGGAGGAACCCAGGTTGAGAATGCCGTAGACTTTCCAGCTTTAGGGAAATTTTCCAGAATAGTCCACCTTCTTCTTTTCTGAATAAAATACAGAAGCTGCAGTGTATTTTTAGTAAGTTTGTCTTTTTTAGTTATAATTGCAATTTTAACGTGTATGACAAGCCAAAGACATTGTTCTAGTTTTGGAGGAAGGGTTAGAGCTTATATTGGTTTGTTACCACTTTTTGTGGCTCTGCTATAGAGATTTACCTTCCCCTCCTGTCCTACTGACAATGGTTTTACAGGTAGGAAGGGAGGGAAAAATCCACAACAGAACCACAGATAGAAGTAAAAATATGACAGGGGTTCTAGCTATTCCCTGCCCTATTGTAAGGGGTTAAGGATCCTAGATTTGTTACGAATGCCCAAAAAACTTCATCAGGTTGTCCATAGCATTCCTTGTTTCTCTCCCCCAAGTGCCGCTTCACTTCTGTGACAGACCCAACGAGGACAGGGGCTTTTGGAGAAGACTAGGGGCAAGTCTTCTACCCACCACTGTTTATAGCCCATGGAGAGAGCAGATAATGATGGACAGCCATGTAATGGGTGCTTAGAGCGAGGCTTGGATTAATTCTCTGAAAAAGGACAATAAAGCCTCCCTTCTGGAGTAGATGGAAAGATGTAATATTAACCTTGTACAGGCTAATGGTCAGAGGAAATATGGTGGCCCTCCTGCAGACAGAAATATTTATCAACCATAATCCTCAAGAGATCTATGAAGATGAATTAATTCCACACTATCAGACTGAGGCATTGTATGTCTTTGGTGACTTTTCTAGTCAACAGAAGACACAAGGTGGTGTTTCTTCCATTGTTAATTGTGACACCTATTGTTTCTGTCTGTCTTAAAGTATTGTCTGCGCTTCACCTAGGCTGGTTTAAGTGACTAGTTAATTAGCTCATGTTAATTATATCACTGTCAGCTATTAGCTGCTAGAGGTGGATTAGCATAGTTTATATTGTCTGTTCTTTTGTTATGTTAATTATATTCCTGTATAGTTTCCTTTGCATATGATAATGTAATTAGGCTCATCTGACCCGTTGTACTATAAATTCTGTGTGAGTTTTCAATAAACAGTTCCAGTTTTGCACCTGAGCTAGTCCCATCTAGTATCTTGGGTGCAATATGCCACTTTAATATCTGGTTCTTGGTTCCAGACTGGAGGAAGCTATATCTTGACGGAAGCACTCAAGCTGGGTGCTGTTAGGTTCCGTCACACCTTCCCCCATGCTGCTTTTACCAGCAATTGTTGGCTGTCAGAATGAAACTCGGAACTTGCTCTCTATACAGCAACTGCTGTAGATATGTAAACACTGAGCTTATGAATAGTGTTTGTAAACACTGCTCAGGAGATTAATATGGAAATACAATGTAACCTTATTTGTTTATCCGTTGTTTCATTTATATGCAATTTAAAGAGGTGGCCTTTGAGTGGCATATGATGTTTGTAAAAGCAATCTTACAAGTAAAAAATGCAAATAAAATGTGTTTGAATTCAATCTCCTATTAACCATTGCCTTCTCCTCCTTATTCCCTTAGTATTTTTTTCTGCAGCTCCCATCGGACATTTTGTTGTTGGAAATTCAGAGCGTTTGTACGCGGCATGTGACTAAAGCTAAATCAAAATATGACATCAAAATTAACACTAGACACCAGTTTTTAACTTTCAACTTTTTAGTCTGTGGGTGGCGTTCTGACAATCTTGGTAACAAGGCCATTCTTCCAACTGATCATCAATTTACGGGGCATTTTCCCAATGACTCCCAATGAATTTATTTTAGCAGGGGTTCCCTAAGACCTGAAAATTATTTTAAGGATTTCTTTGGGGTAAAAACATGGAAAAGCTGGTCTGCATAATGCAATTTTTGTTATGCATTCAGGAAGCTTTTCCAAGTGCCTCTGAAATGCAGCCACTTGCTAAATGCACAACCATTTTTGGGGGTCACTTACCTAAATATAGGTTCCGGTTTAGCATCAGTGTTAGAGACTGTAACATTGTCCTGATAGGCAAAGTAACAATCTCTTGAGAGTCCACCCATTAATAAAAATGATGGTTGATTCTTTGGAGCACTCAGAAAATAACCAGCGCTTCTGGCTATGGGGGAGCATGTGACCTTCTCTCAACATGTAGGGCTTGGATCTCAGTGGCTACTAAGTCATGGGGGGGGGGGGAGGGGGCATAAAAAATAGAACTTACTGTACATGGGTCTTGATCTGGAGTGGTTTGCAAGTGTAGCCAAGTCTAGTATACGTGGTTCAGGCTCAAAGCTTTCACTTTTCCACAAGTGTACAAAATTGAAGATTCTCCTTAACGCTCCTTTCGCAAGAGTGGTTCAATCCGGTCCGCCTGTCAGTTTTTTAGGTGAACCTGATCGGAAGCTCCATGTTAGTCAAGGGTGGCCAAATGTACAGACTGGTGTCCTTTTACATCCAATTACCTACTAGACCAGCGTAAATTTACTGCCTACATAACTGCCCAGATCCAAACACAGCCTGGTGTCCTTTTACATCCAATTACCTCCAAGACCAGCCTAAGTTTAACGCCTACATAACTGCCCAGATCCAAACCCCACCCCCCCAAAAAAGATCTGCAAACGTTTTTGTATTTTTGGACCTAATCGTGGCAGGTTTGAGGTAGTCTATTGTTAATGGACTCCATGCATTTACATTTGGCCACCCATGTGAGGTTCTTTGGCTGATCAGACTGTGTGGTGCCCATGCACCTTAGTCTGCACGAAGTGTTCTGATGTGTACGTATTTCCACCTTTCACCACGAGTGCACATTTTAGATGCAAAGCTCACGTGTCAGATTTATCATTTTTATGCCGGTCTTTGCTATGTCAACACTGCTAAGACACCGAGCTGTAGTCTTAGATTGTATTGGACAAGTATAGATGTTTCCATTGATAGCCATTGATTTATGCTAATGTTTTTTTTGCATGAGAAATGACGGGTGTCGTTTGTTAATGTTTTGCGCTCGTGGTAATCCATCCAGCAATGACGTTTCTTGGCGATATAATAGATGAGGACACTGTCTTCGTCTGGGGGGGAATATATAGACTGAATTTATTAGTTAATTTCGTAGAGTAATTCCTCTTTCACGGGCTACAGAGAAATCCATACATTGTGATGACCATGTAATAGGACAGTGAAGCATTTAGGCCACGTGTTACAGCTCTGGGGTCAAGTCAGTAATGGTGTAACAGGAAGAAATGGAGGGAATGGCCCTAAAAACACAGAAATCATAGTGATAGCTTTACCATGAAGCACGCAATTAAAGCTGTTGCCTTCTTATAACTAGTATAGCGCCCATCTTATATCATCGTCTGCGTTTCATACGGCTGCATGAGCTGGTGATGATGAGGTCTGTAATAACGTGGCCATGGCCATTTTATTGAGGTCAGCAGCTCAGCCTTTTACAGCATCTGTGATCACAATTTTGCTGCCTGTGTTTATCTTAATAGCACATGTGGGTCTCTGACTAGGGTGGCAGGGTTAGAGGAAGCAGCACTGAGCCTAACATCTACAGATAGTGTTATAGAGGCCCTGTCAGTTTTCCACAATAGCAGGGAGAGTTTATTTAACTCCCTGGTGCCTGTTTACCAGGCTAATCTTAAATGCTTTGTTAAAAAACAAAAAACTAAACATGCTTTATAGAGTTCAATAGCTCATGCTCAATAGTATCAATGGAGTGACCACCCCTCCACCCCACTTTGCTCTTTACTTTTGTAGCGCCCTGCTCCCAAATGACTGGGCGCTATGTACATTTAGTGGGTGTCTGGGCCAATAATGTGGCTCAGACTGTATGATTTATTCTGAATTAGCCTCTGTCCTAGCAGTGGCTGTGCCTGATAGCATTTTCCCACTGTTGCCTGTAGGTGGCGATACCCCCACAGGTTAGTGTTTGAACATGGGCAAGCCATAGGTCATTTAGTATCTTTTCTCTGGAGTAGCCCAGTGGGAGTAGTGCCCTGCTGTGCATGCCGAGAAGGGATACTTAAGGGGCAGACGCCATGTTTTGGGGTCCTTCGCCAAGTGGCCCTCCTGGCATTAGGTATGTGTTTTGTGATTTCCAGCCCCGGGACCACGTTGGCCCGAGGCTGCATCTCTACTCGTAGGCCCAGTTATGCTGACTGGGGCCTACAAATCAAGTGGGATCCCAAGCTGTTCATCTAAGAGAGGGAAGCTACACTTAATGAAGGAAACTAGGGGAGGACCTGCCCTGGAGGAGACCAAGCGGAAGGCTTATGTCTCGGGATAGGCCTGGTGATCTTATTAAGGAGGGATCCACAACTCAAGTTGCCCTACAGTTTGCCCGGTCGGCTTAAAGGCTCTCTAACTGTACAGCTTAAAGTTCGGGTATTACATCCTGTGGCATTGGATTCCGGACTGTTCAATTTGTTCTCAATCAGTCTGGCAGAGACATTCGTGCATTATTCCGGCTCCTAGGCCAGGTGAGAGGGGTCTATCCAGGCGAGCAATACCCGTTTAGGAGGAAGTGGTGAATGACTTTGGAGTTATGGGGTTTTTCCCCAGTGATCTGTACTGTGTACCTGAACCTTCCCTTCCCCTTCATCCTTCTACCTTCTTCACACGTTTTGAGCAAAATAATTAAACCTGATATTTAAAGGTTTTACATCTTGTGTGGACATTGGAATTCTTTCAGACTTTTTTCACCTAGATGACAAATGTTGAGGTAACGTGCAGGCCCAAAACTAACCAGCAGGTCCTACGGGGGTAGTGCTACACTTTATAAAGCTTCATAGAGACTTTCAATTAGGAAGAGACCATCTGAAAGCAAACAGCTTTGGCGGTGATGTCAATACCGGGTTTAGAAATATAATTCCTGTTGGAGTGCTGGCTGAGAAACATGGCTGCCTGTGATGACAAGGGTGACTACTAGACTCAGAAGGAACACTAAGCTGTCTGAACACAGAAGGGTATTTGGTGGGCTCACAATGCTACCATAGAATTAGAAGCTTGTTGTTATTGTTGTCACACCATTCAAAAGAAGAAAGAAGAGGCATATGCTGTCAGGCTCAACATGTTCTTTGTAGCACTTATCAGATGACATGGAAGCGGAAGTTTCATGGTAAATGGCAGCCCCTTAACCGACCATTGATAAACAAACCGTCCCCGTCCCCCCCCATCCCCCCCAAAAAAAAACTTACCTGGGCCCCTGCCTTTCATGGTTCTGGGAAGTCTATGTGATATCACCATATCTCCTGGCAGAGCTCAAGTTCAAAATCCCATGAGAATGTACTACATCCCTTTGCAAATCTCCATTCTTAAGGGATTTCAAGTTCCCAGCTTTGCCGAGAGGCATAGTGTTGTCACCAGTGCCTCCCGGAAGTGCCAGAGGCCAGGACCATGGTAAGTCATTTTTGTGACAGAGGCTTTTGGAGGGGACTATGGGCAAGCCTTCTACCCACTGATTATGGCCCATGGAGGAGACTGGGGATTTTGTCTGTTTCTCCCAGTCAGAGCATGGAGGAGAGCTGAATTCTAAAACCCTTTGACTGTCTGTGAGTATATACCAGGAATATGCCAACAGGATGTCCCCAGAACAGTGGTGCATCAGCAGGAACATTGTGCCCACTAGGATGCCAAGAAACACAGCCCTGGATACATAAAATACATTACATTACCACTTGTTTCTAAATGTTCCAACCCAGATCCAGCTCAGGTCTAGGTTACCAAGTGGCACATCTTCCGCAGAAAAAATATACAAATTTAATAATATAGTTGGTAGTAGCCGAAGGCATAATGGGCAAATGCTGCATTATGCAGCTCTTCAAAGACCAGCCGGGGCAAAATGAGAAATATGGCCAAGAAGAGTTCCGTATCCCCGTCTGGTGAAGGTGTGTCTCCACGATCTGTCCAACACAATGTTTCTGCAGACGCACAACTGTTCTGGGGACTTTCTGGCCGCATACTCATGGTATATACTGCAGTCAAAGGGTTTCAGGACCCGGCTCCCCTCCATGCTATGACCGGGAGAAGCAGACAAAATCTCTGGTCTCCTCCATGGGCCATAATCAGTGGGTAGAAGGCTAGCCCATAGTCCCCTCCAAAAGCCTCTGTCCCAGTTGGGTCTGTCACAGGTTTCTGTACAAGTAGTTTTTTTAAGCCATTTGTGTTGGAGAGGCAGAGGGCTGGCAAAAAGAAGACCTTTTGTTTGCCATGAAAGGTTTGAGTTACCAGAAAACCTTAGTTTTGGTAGGTGTGCCATTTGGAAATAAATACTTACATTTTTGGGGGGTTTACAAACACTTTACTAATATAAAATATTAAAAAAGACTACATGATCTGCCTACCCAAGATAAATACTTACTAATTACATGACGTACCCCTCCTAATCCCCCTTTTTTCTCTTATTATTTTCCAGAAGGCATGGGCGGTCCCAAGTCGATTTTTTCCATTCACGGCTTTCCAGTACCAGGAGTCTAATACACCTAATTCCTCACCACCTTACCAAGATACCACACCATAACCACTTAACTATTAGTGGAGACTGAGGACATAAGCACTAACCCACCTATCCTCTTGACCCCCCCCCTCCATCCCCACCCCCTCCTCCTCGCCTCATCCCTCATTCCTTTACCTCTCTGTTTTCCACCATCCACTAAGACACCGTTGTAATACCTGCTGCTAATCGGGTGCTCAAGACAGAACACCCAGTTGGCAACAATATATTCCTTTGAAAAAAATTATCATACAAACGTCCACACCATTATTCAGGCATATGGAATCTCCCTTGACTATTTTTACCACAAGACAGAAAGACTTTCTATGATACTGAGTAAAGCTTCGTACACACGATTGGATTTCCATCGGAAAAATCCATTGAATTTTGTGTGAAGGGCGTTGGCCGTGAGCTTGTATTGCATACAAATGACAAAACATTGTTGGCAGACATACACGAACGTACATGTTTTTTCATCTCTTTAGCGCCACCCTTTGGGAAACTTCTGCTTTTGTTGTCTTATGGTTAGCATTGGTTTGGAGCATGTGTGTTTGTACTGTGGAATTTTTTTTTTTTACGTACTTGTGTACACACGATTGGATAATCCGACATCACACATTTATTGTCGGAAAATTTTAAAACATACTATCCCACATTTGTTGTGGGAAATTCCGACAACAATTGTCCGATGAAGCATACAAACGGTCGGATTTTCCGACAAGACCCTGCCATCACACAATTCCCGTCAGAAAGTCAGATCGTGTCTACGAGGCATATAATTTACTCTAAAGCCCCATACACACGATCGGACTTTCCAACGGGGATTAAAAGCAGGGTTTTGTATGCCATTTGTATGCAATACAAGATCACGTCCAACGTCCTTCGCACAAAATTCCACAGCTTTGTCTGATGAAAATCCGATCGTGTGTATGAGGCTTTAATCCTCCTCTGGTTTTTAAGCTGGTTAGAGATTTATTGTGATATTCAGGCTTTTGACACATTGCCTTAGCCACAACAACCATTGGTGTGCGCAGCTTATTGCATTAGGGTGTGCACCCCAAAGCCCAAACACACACTACCGATTGCTCATGGTGTTCATTCAAAAAGTGAAGGGTTCGTTAAATTACATATTTACTGGCCCCCTTCCCCACTCCTAAAACATCCCAGCAGCAACAACTGTAGGAGAGAAGGGAAGCCGGCAGCGCTGTGGGGGATGGGGTGGGTAGATGGGAGCCAGGGCAATAGAGGGAATCTGCGCTGCACAGGATTATTAGGGTGTGCCTGGGCACACCTGGCACACCCTGTGCGCACGCCTATGACAACAACCAATGTTCTTTGATTCCTCAACAATTGTATGATAATACTGTAATCTTGATACTGTTATCCAATAAAAAAAAGTTGAAAAAAAAAGACTCTAAATCATTATAATCTCTCCTAAAATAAGGGAGGCTGTGGCATGGTGAACCACTCCCTGGCTTTTTCCGGTGCCTGACAACAGGATTCCCAGCTCCACCCATCTAATATAATGGTTATAATGAGTTCACATTCTTCCCGACAGGCTTATTTTTGCCAATAAAGTGAAAATGGCAAAGTGCAAACCAGAGTAAAGATCTATGGCAAAGTACCAATGTTTAGCTACAAAAACACTTGTGAATGGGCTGCTTTAACCACTTAAGCCCCATTTTTGCGATTCGGCACTGCGTCGCTTTAACTGACAATTACGCAGTTGTGCGACGTAGCTCCCAAACAAAATTGGCATCCTTTTTTCCCCCACAAATAGAGCTTTATTTTGGTGGTATTTGATCACCTCTGCGTTTTTTTTTTTTTGCACTATAAACAAAAATAGAGCGACAATTTTGAAAAAAATTCAATATTTTT
Organism: Rana kukunoris; assembly: GCA_029574335.1. Classification (NCBI taxonomy): domain Eukaryota; kingdom Metazoa; phylum Chordata; class Amphibia; order Anura; family Ranidae; genus Rana; species Rana kukunoris. Next base: position 9,578,287 of record CM056058.1, read on the forward strand.
TTCTTTTTTGCCACAATAAATATCCCCCAAAAATATATATATAAAAAATGTTTTTTCCTCAGTTTAGGCCGATACGTATTCTTCTACCTATTTTTTGTTAAAAAAAAAATCGCAATAAGCGTTTATCGATTGGTTTGCGCACAATTTATAGCGTTTACAAAATAGGGGATAGTTTTATTGCATTTTAATTATTTTCTTTTTTTTTTCACTACTAATGGCGGCGATCAGAGTTTTTTTTCATGACTGCGACATTATGGCGGACACTTTGGACAATTTTGACACATTTTTGGGACCATTGTAATTTTCACAGCAAAAAATGCATCAAAAATGCATTGTTTACTGTGAAAATGACAATTGCAGTTTGGGAGTTAACCACAAGGGGCGCTAAAGGGGTTAAGTGTGACCTCATATGTGTTTCTAACTGTAGGGGGTTGTGGCTGTAGGTGTAACGTCATTGATTGTGTTTCCCTATATAAGGGAACACACGATCAATGACGGCGCCACAGTGAAGAACGGGGAAGCTCTGTTTACACACGGCTCTCCCCGTTCATCAGCTCCGGGGACCGATCGCGGGACTCCAGTGGCGATCGGGTCCGCAGGTCCCGCGGCCGCGGTCACAGAGCTTCAGACCGGGTCGCGTGCACACCCCACAGCTGGGCTTAAAGGGCAACGTACAGGTACGTGGATGTGCCCAGCCGTGCCATTCTGCCAACGTATATGGGCGTGAAGGGGTCCTTAAGTGGTTAAAACGCTTCAATATTACCTCTAAACATGTATTTTCTTGTTGTTGGTGTTGTTCTGCATTGGTCTTGTGCTGCTGGGAATTGCCAGTCCACAGGATCAGACTAATCAATGAAAACATATGGATGCAAATACTCTCATAAGAATTGTGCAGTCTGGCCAGTATTTGTCAAATGCTACAGTTTCATTCCATATGTTATGATTTTTTCATCAGCTACATCATGTCCCATTATTAATTGATGCTTTGTAAGAGCCGCACTGAGGATTTGTGCCCGTGGGGTATTTCATCAAGCAAACATTTAAAGGAACCCTTCACTTTTATTATTTTATTCCTTAAAGCAGCCTTTGTTTTACCAGGTTTCCATGGAATCCTAGAAAGAAGTACAGTACATCCGGAAAGTAATCACAGCGCTTCACTTTTTCCACATTTTGTTATGTTACAGCCTTATTGCAAAACGGATTAAATGCATTATTTTTGTCAAAATTCTACAAACAATATCCCATAATGACAATTGGCCAGATTCAGGTAGACCTACGACGTAACTCAGAATCTGCGCCTTCGTATCTTTAAGCGTATTCTCAAAGTGAAATACGCTTAAATGTTGCTAAGATACGACCGGCGTAAGTCTCCTACGCCATCGTATCTTAGCTGCCTATTTACGCTGGCCGCTAGGGGTGTGTACGCTGAATATGTAAATCAGCGAGATACGCCTATTCACGAACGTACGCCCGGCCTTCGCAGTAAAGATTCGCCGTTTACGTAAGTTGTTTTCAGGCGTAAAGATAAAGCTGCAACAAGATAGCGCAGCCAATATTAAGTATGGACGTCGGGACCGCGTAAAATTTTTTAAAATTTACGTCGTTTGCGTAAATCGTCCGTGAATGGGGCTGGACGTAAATTACGTTCACGTCGAAACCAATGAGTCTTAGCGGCGTAATTTGGAGCATGCGCTCTGGGATACGTCCACGAACAACACATGCGTCGTTAGTAAAAAAACGTCAATTACGTGGGGTCACACTTAATTTAAATAAAACACGCCCACATCAAACACATTTGAATTCGGCGGGCTTACGCCGACCCATTTACGCTACGCCGCCGTAACTTAGCTTGGTGAATACAGCACTTGCCTCTCTACGGTGGCGTAGCGTATCTGAGATACGTTACGCCCGCATAAAATTACGTCGCTCTACATGAATCTAGCCAAATGTGTTTTCGGAAAATTTGAGAGCATGCTATAAAACATTTGTTGTCGGAAAATCCGACAACAATTGTCCGAAGGATCTTACAAACGGTCGGATTATCCGACAAAACCCTGCCATCACACATTTGTTGACAGAAAATCTGATCGTGTATACGGGCCTTACAGGGCCGATCCTAGGCAGGGTGCACAGGGTGCTTTGCACCCAGGCGCCTGCAGAGGTGGGGGCACCGAAGTGCCAGAGTACTCTCCTCCTCTCCTCTCCTTGTTTGTGTCTGTCCAGAACTGGTATGTGAGCATAGGGCAGCCCGTCCAGCCTGGCAGTGCTCGGGGGAGGGGCCGCTCCTCTTCCTGACACAAGGGTTCTAGTTTTCAGTGGCTGCTGAGTGCTGATGTGCAGGAATGAATTCCTAACACTGGGAGTCTTGGATCCCGCACTGTCTCCACCAACTCCAGTTGGAATGCCTCCCCCTCCCAGTGGCGGAATTTTCATAGTCGCAGCGGTCGCGCTTGCGACTGGGCCCTGTGGTTTAGCCAAGTCCCCACCCGCCGCCCGTGTAAGGAGCCGTTCCGCCGCGGGGATCGGGTGCCGACAAGGCACTGGCAGTGGATGCAGGAGCGGCATCGCAGCAACCCCCCCAAGACCCGGCATCTCCCCCTGCACCTCTGGCTGGCCGTTTAGAGTGCAGTGGGGAGATGTGTTAGGAGGTGGAAGATCGGCAGCTCTATGGTGCCTGTGTGGGCAGCGTGATCTCCCTGGGTCTTGTAGTACTCGAGTGTATACAGAGAGGGGAGGGGCCTCTGACCCGGGCAGGTATTAGTTTCAGTTTCCCTCTGCTTGCACACTGTTGTTTATGCCCGGGTCAGAGGCCCCTCCCCCTCTGCTGTACATTCGGAGATAGAACTACAAGCCCCAGTGAGATCCCCCTGCCTGTGGACACCATAGAGCTGCAGATCGCCACCTCCACCAGCCAGGTACAGGGGAACCTCTGCAAGGGGGAGTCAGCTGTTTGGGGTCCTTGATGTAAGAGGGGGGGGCCTCTGGGGACACTAATGTAAGCAAGGGGGCTTCTGGGGACACTAATGTAAGAGAGGGGGGCTTCTGGGGACACTAATGTAAGAGAGGGGGGGGGGCTTCTGGGGACACTAATTGAAAGGGGGGCTTCTGGGCACACTAATGTAAGGGGGGGCTTCTGGGCACACTAATGTAAGGGGGGGCTTCTGGGGACACTAATGTAAGGGGGGGCTTCAGGGGACAGTAATGTAAGGAAGGGGGCCTCTGGGGACACTAATGTAAGGAAGGGGGCCTCTGGGGACACTAATGTAAGAGGGGGGGGGGCTTTTGGGGACACTACTGTAAGGAAGGGGGCCTCTGGGGACACTAATGTAAGGAAGGGGGCCTCTGGGGACACTAATGTAAGGAAGGGGGCCTCTGGGGACACTAATGTAAGGAAGGGGGCCTCTGGGGACACTAATGTAAGAGGGGGGGGGGGGCTTTTGGGGACACTACTGTAAGGAAGGGGGCCTCTGGGGACACTAATGTAAGGAAGGGGGCCTCTGGGGACACTAATGTAAGGAAGGGGGCCTCTGGAGACACTAATGTAAGGAAGGGGGCCTCTGGGGACACTAATGTAAGGAAGGGGGCCTCTGGGGACACTAATGTAGGGGGAGACTCTCTGGGGACACTAATGTAGGGGGAGACTCTCTGGGGACACTAATGTAGGGGGAGACTCTCTGGGGACCCTGATGTAAGGGGAGACTCTCTGGGGACCATGGTGTAAGGGGAGACTCTCTGGGGACCCTGTTGTAAGGTGGGGTTCTCTGGGGACACTAATGTAAGAGGGGAGACTCTCTGGGGACACTAATGTAAGAGGGAAGGCTCTCTGGGTACCCTGGTGTAAGGGGAGACTCTCTGGGGACTCTGGTGTAGGGGGGGCTCTCTGGGGACCCTGGTGTAGGGGGGGGCTCTCTGGGGACCCTGGTGTAGGGGGGCTCTCTGGGGATCCTGATGTAGGGGGAGACTTTCTGGGGACCCTGATGTAGGAGGAGACTCTCTGGGGGCCCTGATGTATGGGGAGACTCTCTGGGGGCCCTAATGTATGGGGAGACTCTCTGGGGGCCCTGATGTAGAGGGAGACTTCCTGGGGGCCCTGATGTAAGGTGGGGTTCTCTGGGGACACTAATGTAAGAGGGGAGACTCTCTGGGGACACTAATGTAAGAGGGGAGGCTCTCTGGGAACCCTGGTGTAAGGGGTCCTCTCTGGGAATCGTGAGGTAGGGGGAGACTCTCTGGGGACCCTGATGTAGGGGAAGACTCTCTGGGGACCCTGATGTAGGGGGAGACTCTCTGGGGACCCTGGTGTAGGGGGAGACTCTCTGGGGGCCCTAATGTATGGGGAGACTCTCTGGGGGCCCTAATGTAGGGGAGACTCTCTGGGGACACTAATGTAAGGGGGGCTTTCTGGGGACCCTTATGTAAGGAAGGGGCTCTCTGGGGACACTAATGTAAGGAAGGGGCTCTCTGGGGACACTAATGTAAGGAAGGGGCTCTCTGGGGACACTAATGTAAGTAATGTAAGAGGGGAGACTCTCTGGGGACCCTGATGTAAGGAGGGACTTTCTTGGGACACTAATGTAAGAGGGGAGACTCTCTAGGGACACTAAGGGGAAGGCTCTCTGGGGACCCTAATGTAAGGGGGGCTCCCTGGGGAGTCCCACTATGTGATGGTGTGTGTGTGTGGGGGGGGGGGGGGTGGCATTGAAGGACCTGGCCTTGGGGCAGCAAAGGGAATAAATCTGGGCCTGGGCAGAGGCAGCGCTGAGACTGGGGCTGACACCAATGAGAGAAGGCGGGGGAGGAGCTTTCCTCTCTGCGCGGAGTACCTATGCCGTCTACCTATGAAACAAGAAGGCATCCTGGCGGGAGATTAGAAGGCACAGTGATGGTGACCGTAACTGATCGAATGGAATTCCCAGGGATTCGATTGATTGACAGTAAGTGACATTTTTTCAGAGCTGAGCAATCGATGCCAACCTCCACCACCTGTGCCTCTTACTGATCCCATCCTCCCACCACCGATCTCATCCCTCATTACTTCTACAACAGAGGTGATGGGGGCGATAGGGCTGAGATCAGTGGTGGGAGGATGGGATCAGTAATAGGCACAGGTGGTGGTGGGAGAGGATGGCACCAACACTGCCGCTGCAGCCACCCCCCTCAAGTACCACTGCTGGTACTTGAGGGGGGGTGGTAGTGGTGATACTAGAGCAGAGTGGTAGTGGTGATACATGAGGGGGGTGGTGCTGGTGGTACTTGAAGGGGGTGGCAGTGGTGATGCCATCCTCTCCCGCCACCACCCGTGCCTCTTACTGATCCCATCCCCCTACAGCCGCACCACTAATCTCATCCCTATCCCCCCATTACTTCTACAACAGAGGTGGTGGGGGGATAGTGATGAGATCAGTGGTGGGAGGGATGAGATCAGTAAGAGGCACAGGTGGTGGTGGGAGAGGATGGCACTGCCACTGCAGCCACCCCCCCCCTCAAGTGAAATCAGAATTGTTTTACTTTGTTGTACAGTGTAAAAAAATTAAGTATCAAAATCAGTCTTTTCGGGGGGGGGGGGGGGGGGCCTTCATGATTTCTTGCACCGGGGCCCTGAAGTCTTTAGTTACGCCACTGCCCCCTCCCATCTCTATCTTGGGCTGCACAGAGAGAGAACTGAGGTAAGTCACAGTGTTCAGTGTGCTGTTATCCCTGGCATTCCTTTACACATGCTCTGGGCTGTCCCGTCTCTAGATGTTTTATGGCACGATAGATTGCATAGGATACACAGCCCCTGCCCATTCCTGCACCTCAGTAGTCCATCTACAGATGTGATGTATAATCAGATGTACTAAGAGTCCTTTCACACTGACAGTGCGGGGGCATCGGCGGTAAAGCACCGCTAGTTTTAACAGCGCTTTACCGTCACTTTATAGGTACATTTATGTTTAACTTGTTCTTTATTGGAGTTTCAAAGATACATACATGTTATAGCCACACAGTAATAATAACAGAAACAGATGTTCCAACTAGAAACAAGCTCTTCTAACAAGCATTATCGTGTTAAATCAAAAAGTGAAATACTAAAGAGGGTGGGTGAACCTGGTCTCTGACCGTCTCCTGTACTATGTCTGCAGTCTCTGACCGTCTCCTGTACTATGTCTGCAGTCTCTGACCGTCTCCTGTACTATGTCTGCAGTCTCTGACCTTCTCCTGTACTATGTCTGCAGTCTCTGACCTTCTCCTGTACTATGTCTGCAGTCTCTGACCGTCTCCTGTACTATGTCTGCAGTCTCTGACCTTCTCCTGTACTATGTCTGCAGTCTCTGACCGTCTCCTGTACTATGTCTGCAGTCTCTGACCGTCTCCTGTACTATGTTTGCAGTCTCTGACCATCTCCTGCATCATGTCTGTAGTATGTCTGGAGGCTCTTTCTAACAGACTCTCTAACAGAAGCCCTCTCTGTGTACAGAGAGGCCCCCCTCCAGGTCCCAATAAAGTACTCTGCTTCTCTTCCTGTATTTTGTTTATAAGAGATCATGTAAGGATCCCAGGTTAATGAAGACTTGTGGGGGAGCATTTCTGTGGTTGAGTCGTTGCCATAGAAACATTTGTAAAGGGGAGGCGTTAGTAAAATGACCACACCCATGTGGGGGCGCCAGAAATATTTCTGCACCCAGGCGCCTGTGACCCTCGGATCGGCCCTGGGGCCTTAAGACTCTTCGCATGGGTGCAAGCCCCGACTCATCTGCTATAGAAGACTGAATGAAGAAAGAAATTGGCTGTACACCGACGTGATTGAAGTCCATTTATTGAATATTCCATTAAAAAACAATGACGCATGGATTCCAATGTGGAGGGGCTGTTTTTTTGAAGCACCGATTAGAGCCAGAGGCTCTAGAAGGCTTCAATATAGGGTTCAATACAGGTCCCACCCAGGTGTGTTACAACAGCGAATATTGTAACACTGATCCTCTTCCTGGCCAATCTAGAAGTGGGCTCAGAGGAAGTAGGCTGAATGATGTTGAATGTGTTCTGTTTTTAGCCTTTTGTAATTCATGTACAGCGGAGCTCGAACTGGAAGAGGGAGAAGCAGCACCAATAGCCATCAGCAGGGCAAGGAGCATGTTGATAGCAGGTGGAGCAAAGGGACAGGTAGATAAGCTCATCAATCTGCTGCTTGTCCCTTCACTGTACAAGTCAGAGACTGGTGACGACCTGTATGTGAAAGTGAAACTGCAGCAGAGAAAGTTCAAGTCCCCTCCCCTGCCAGGATGGGCTGTGCTGTGTGGCAGAGCTGTATAAATCTCAGGACTGGATGGACAGGGATGCAAATCTTTTGGCAGCTCCCGTGTATGTATTAAGCCACCTGCCTGGAGTTCAGCCTTAAGGTTGCACCAGTGGACTGACGGTATGTACGGAGCACTGAGTTTGCACACGACTTGAGCCTGGCTGCAATTACCATGGACAGCACGATCCTGCTTGGCAATAAATAGCGTTCAGACGGCGAGCCTGACATCCCGCGGGCACGGGCCCAGGCTCCGCGGCGTACACTATTAGCAGCCGTAATGAATGGCAAAGGAGATTCTATTACTGCCACCGATTCTTCTCACTGAGTAATCACAGCGAGGGGAATTTTTCACATTTTAAGGGGTGAGCAAATATAAATGAAAAAAGACGGCTCATAAATGACGGATTGAATGCAGAACGGAACGAGACACGCGTCAGTCGGGTAGGAGAGAGAGAGAGAGAGACGCCTGGGGGCCTCCGCTATCCCTGACTCTGGTGTCACTTGATGAGACATTGAGATCACTCACATGGAAAAGGTCCCATTACTACAGAGAAGAGCCGAAACTTTGCCTGGAGTGCCGAGAGCAGTAGAACTTTTTATATGAGGTTTATATTGCTGTCAGTGTCCCCGCTGGGGAGATTTCCCTTCATTTCCTGTATGGGTGTCACCATCCGTATAGGAGGGGAACAGAAAGACACACAAATAAATAAATATAAATATCATTCTTTAAATTCCTCTTTTTTTTGTGGGATGGTTCAAAAATTACCGATTATAACAAATGATAAGAGGAAAAAGTTTACATAAGAATGATAAAAAAAAAATCAGCAAAATAATAGCTAAAGGGAGAAGGAGAAAAGGATGTTAACCCATCAGCCCTAGAAGGATTTACCCCCTTCCTGACCGGGCCATTTTTTGCGACTCGGCACTGCGTCAATTTAACTGACATATGCGCGGTCGTGAGACGTTGTACCCAAACAAAATTGACGTTCTTATTTCCCCACAAATAGAGCTTTCTTTTGGTGGTATTTGATCACCTCTGCGGTTTTTATTTTTTACGCTATAAACAAAAATAGAGCGACAATTTTGGAAAAAAAAGTAAAAATATTTTTAACTTTTTGCTATAATAAATATCCCCCAATTTTATTTTATTTTTTTAATTGAATTTCTTCATCAGTTTAGGCCGATATGTATTCTTCTACATATTTTTATAAAGCGTATATTGATTGGTTTGCGCAAAAGTTATACTAAAAAAGGGGATAGATTTATGGCATTTTTATTATTATTATTATTTTTTTTTTTACTACTAATGGCAGCAATCTGCGATTTTAAGCGGGACTGCAACATTGAGGCAGACAGATCTGACTTTTTTTACACTTTCTTGGGACCAGTGACATTTACACAGCCATCAGCGCTAAAAATAGCCACTGATTACTGTATAAATGTCACTGGCAGGGAAGGGGTTTACACTAGGGGGCGATTAAGGAGATAACTGTGCTCCATAGGGAGGTGTTTATAACTGTAGGGGGAGGAGACTGTCAGGGAGTAGAAAGCGATCGCTGTTCCTGATCACTAGAAACAGCAGATCTCTCTCCTCTCCCTGACAGAACGGGGATCTGTCTGTTTACATTGACAGATCCCCCGATTTCTATCTGTCAGGAACGGTTGCGGCCATCGGGCACGTGCATTGGCTCCTCCGTCACACACCAGGTGGCGACATTGGTGCCAGTGGGAGGGCTAATGCCCCATCATTGGTGTCAGTGTGAGGAATAGTGTCCCATCATTGGTGTCAGTGGGAAAATAGTGCCCTATTATTGGTATCAGTGGGAGGAATAGTGTCCTATCGTTGGTATCAGTCTGAGCAATAGTGTCCCATCATTGGTATCAGTCTGAGCAATAGTGTTCCATCATTGGTATCAGTGGGAGGAATAGTGTCCCATCATTGGTATCAATGGGAGGGATAGTGTCCCATCATTGGTATCAATGGGAGGGATAGTGTCCCATCATTGGTATCAGTGGGAGGAATAGTGTCCCATCATTGGTATCAATGGGAGGGATAGTGTCCCATCATTGGTATCAATGGGAGGGATAGTGTCCCATCATTGGTATCAGTGGGAGGAATAGTGTCCCATCATTGGTATCAGCGGGAGGAATGGTGTCCCATCATTGGTATCAGTGGGAGGAATAGTGTCCCATCATTGGTGTTAGTGGGAGGAATAGTGCCCCATCATTGGTATCAGTGGGAGGAATAATTTCCTCATCATTGGTATCAGTGGGAGGAATGGTGTCCCATCATTGGTGTTAGTGGGAGGAATAGTGTCCCATCATTGGCATGGGCGTCCGCTGAAATTTTTCCAGGGGGGGGCATAATTTTACGGTCACGTATGCTCCACTTATTTGACAATGTCATGAAGGGGAGGGGCTTAGTCATTATCCCATAAAGCGCAGGCATGTGCCCATAATATGCAGCCTCACTGTGCTGATCAAATGTACAATACAGAGGGTGTACACTGTACAGTATATGTATATAGAAGGGGTGGATGGTATTGGTATATAGAGGAAGGAAGGTGGGTATATACAGCTCTATATACAGGACAGATAATGTATATCTGCAGTCAGTGATGATGGAGGAATACAGGAAAGAAGATGGGTGTATGCCCCCTTCATCTGTATATATATCAGCCCCCCCTGTACACAAACAGCCTTCTCCCTTCACTTGTACTCACAGCCCCCACTTGTAAGGTCATGGTGGTCTTCCTTTTCCCAAGTCCTGTTTCCACATGTCTAATTGAAAATACATTACAGACATCAAAGCAAACACGGGGGCACACATACAGGAAGTGGCCAGAGGTGGCAGTAAAGAGCTCTGTAAGCTCCGTGACACTGATCTTGCAACAGCACAGCCACAGATGCGAGCATGTCAGACCCTTGCCGATTCCAGGGGGGGTCACTCGCCCCCCCTTAACCCTATGAGCGGACGCCCATGATCATTGGTGTTAGTGGGAGGAATAGTGTCCCATCATTGGTATAAGTGGGAAGAATAGTGTCCCATCATTGTTGTCAGTGGGAGAAATAGTGCTCCATCATTGGTATCAGTAGGAGGAATAATGTCCCATCATTGGTGTAAGTGGGGAAAAATAGTGCCCCATCATTGGTATCAGTGGGAGAAATAGTGCCCCATCATTGATATCAGTGGGAGCAATAGTGTCCCATCATTAGTATCAGTGGGAGGAATAGTGTCCCATCATTTGTATCAGGGAGAAAGCCTTGCATTACGGTGTGGAGTTACAGACAGAAGAACAGGAAGTGAGGATTTCTCAGAAGAAATAAGGACATTTAAAAGCATAATGGAAGGAGGATTACACTAAGGTAAAGGAAGCTATTTAGGGAGAAAAATTGTACCTTTACAACCCCTTTAATATTATTTTATGTATTATTATTTATTTGTATTATTTATTATTGTGTTTTTTATTATTATTAATTGAATGATGTATACTTATTTATTTATTATTGTTTTATTTGCTTTATTTATTTATGTTTATAATGAAACAATAACACCTTAATAAATCCAGTTCCACATGTTTTAGCAAGACGTTACCCTACCGCCCCTTCCCTTCCCGTTCCCTAAGTCAGAATTTGATTCCACAACTCCCATCGACTGCCGAGCTGGGAATCGCGTCATTGTCTTTCACGCAACGCTGGGCCGCGCTCAGCTTACATTACTGTCTTTTGTTCCTTAAAACCGATGTAACAAATCGCAAGCATGAAAAATAAATAAAATCAGAATCTAAAGGGAACTTCTTTTTTTTTACTGTTTGCCGGGAAGGAGAAGAGACACATATGGCGGGGGGGCGAGAGAAGTTGGATCTGTAGGAATCTGCGATGGGGGATTTACTGGAGCAGAATATAGGAACAGTCCGTGATATTAAACAGACGCGGTCTGCGGAGACTCCACAAACTGGCAACCGTAATTATGATGGTGATAACAATTCGAGATTACGGCGCTGCGATTATTAATATATAATACGCAAGTGACATACATGTGTTATCGGAGTGTATCGGAGCTCTGGCGAGGATCGTTTTAAAGATGAATACAAAGTATACATTAACGAAAAAAAAGAAAACCAATTAGTGCAGGGATGTATTCAAGGAAAGAACACTACATTTATTATTAAACATGGACAGTATAAGTAACAGGATTTGTAGATATATTAGCTTCCTGTAGTCCTCTGCACAGCTGGACTCAGACTAACTGGATCATTTTAAGCTGAATTCATAACAGACATTAAAAAGAAAACCAATAAATGCAGGAATGTTTTCATTTAACCGATTGAGGACCGCCTAACACCCGTATACATCGGCAGTGCGGCACGGCTGGGCATTAGCAGGTTCTGGTACGACGCCTTTAAGAGCCCAGCCGTGGGTCACGTGCACGCAATGGGCGGTGCACTCGCGTCCCGGTCCTGACCCCCGTGACCGCACCCGCGAGACCCGATCGCCGCCGGTGTCCCGTGATCGGGTCACAGAGCTGAAGAACGGAAAGAGGTGAGTGTAAACAAACATCTGCCCGTTCTACCTAGTGAGAGTGTCACTGATGGTCTGTTCCCTGTCATAGGGACCACTTTGAGGAAAAACGTGAGTGTTCTGCAAAAAGTCCCGACCTCAACCCCAAGGAAATACCTTTGGAATGAATTGGAACCCTGATTGCGAGCCAGGTTTTCTCCACCAACATCTCTACCTGACCTCATAAATGCTCTCTTGGATGAATGGCTGTGAATTCCCACAGACACACTCTGAATTTAATGGAAAATTTTCCCAGAAGTTGGAGGCTGTTTTAGCCTCAAAAGTGGGAGGAGCTCCACGTAAATTCATATGGTATTGGAATGAGACATCCAACAAGCTTCAAGAGGTGTGATGGTTATCTGTGCGGAAACTGCTGACCATAGACTGCAACTTTACATAATAGTACACTTACCTTCCCTTTAATTCAGGGGCCTCCAAACTTTTCAGTGTGTATATTTTACAAATCGTATTTTACATCCATATATGCCAGAAGAGCGCCCCATCACATTCATGTTTCTCTAATAGAGTTCCCCCTTACATCCTTGTGTACCCAGCAGAGTCCCCCCTTACATCCTTGTGTACCCAGCAGAGTCCCCCCTTACATCTATATGTGCCTAACAGAGTCCCCCCCTTACATTCATGTGTGCCTAACAGAGTCCCTCTTTACATCCATATGTGCCTAACAGAGTCCCTTTTTACATCCATGTGTATCCAGCAGAGTCCCCGCTTTCATCCATGTGTGCCCAGCAGAGTCCCGCCTTACATCCATGTGTGCATAACAGAGTTAACCCTTACATCCATGTGTACCTAGCAGAGTTCCCCCTTGCATCCATGTGTGCCAGTAGAGTCCTTCCTTACATCTATGTGTGCCCAACAGAGTGCCCCCTTCCCTTACATCGATGTGCACTCAGCAGAGCCATGCATACCCAGAAGAGTCCTCCCTTACATCCATGTGTGCCAGTAGATTTCTTCCTTACATCCATGTGTGACCAGCAAAGTCCACCCTGCATCCACATATGCCAGCAGAGTTCACCTTACATTCATCAGCAGAGTCTCCCCTTACATCCACTTGTGCCCAGCAGAGTCCCCCCTTTCATTAATGTGTGTCTAGCAAAGTCCCCCCCCCCCCCCCACTTACATCTATTTGTGCCCAGTGCAGCAAGTCTGGCCAGAGGACATCCAGTGTGCCCAATAGGGTCCACCCTGCATCCATATATGCCTGCAATGTCACCCTTATATTTGTGTTCCCAGCAGAGTCCCCCCCCCCCCCTTAAATCTGTGTCTGCAAGCATGATTTCCTTCCATACAAACATGTGTGCCCAGCAGAATCCCTCTTTACATGTATGTGTGCCCAGTAGAGTCCCTCCTTACATCAATTAGTGCCCATCAGAGTCCCTCCTTACATCTATGTGTGCCCAACAGAGTCCCTCCTTACATCTATGTGTGCCCAACAGAGTCCCTCCTTACATCTATGTGTGCCCAGCAGAGTCCCTCCTTACATCAATTAGTGCCCAGCAGAGTCCCTTCTTACATCTATGTGTGCCCAACAGAGTCCCTCCTTACATCTATGTGTGCCCAGCAGAGTCCCTCCTTACATCAATTAGTGCTCAGCAGAGTCCCTCCTTACATCTATGTGTGCCCAACAGAGTCCCTCCTTACATCTATGTGTGCCCAGCAGAGTCCCTCCTTACATCAATTAGTGCTCAGCAGAGTCCCTCCTTACATCTATGTGTGCCCAACAGAGTCCCTCCTTACATCTATGTGTGCCCAACAGAGTCCCTCCTTACATCTATGTGTGCCCAACAGAGTCCCTCCTTACATCTATGTGTGCACAACAGAGTCCCTCCTTACATCTATGGGCCAGATTCAGGTAGATGGGAGCATCTTTACTCTAGAGTAACGTTTCTCATTTACGTTACTCTGGCGAAATTTTACGAGCAAGTGCTGTTATTCATGAAGCACTTGCTCCTAAAGTTGCTGTAGCGTATCGTAAATGAGCCGGCGGAATTCAAATTGGGCGGGACGGGGCGTGTATTATTTAAACTAAGCGCGATCCCGCGGCGAACGTACTGCGCATGCGTCGAGTGTCAATGCATCCCAGTGCGCATGCTCCAAATTCTGTCAGTGAACGTCAATGACGTCAAATCCCCATTCATGGACGTTTTACGCAAGCGACGCAAATTTTTTTTTTTCGACGCGATGACGACGGCTATACTTAACATAGGATACTCCACTAGGGGGCTGCTTTATCTTTACGCCGCGTATCGCTTACGGAAACGTCGGAAAGTCACTGCGTCGCGCCCGAATACGATCGTGAATTGCCGATTTCCGCTGATTAACACAATTTTGCGGCGTTAATCAGCGGGAACGCCCCCTGCGCCATTTTTAAATTAAAGTTGCGATGCGATGGCGAAATTCAATTACGCCGATCGCATCGGAACTCCAACACGGCGTTTCTTGTTTTCTGGTTACAGAAAACAGAAACACCGGCTTAAAGTGACAGTTAGGCTGGAGTATCACTGATAATCCAGCCTAACTCTACCTGAATCTGGCCCTATGGGCCAGATTCAGGTAGTCCAGAGCATCTTTGCTCTGGAGTAACGCTTCTCATTTGCGTTGCGCTGCCGAAATTTTAGGAGCAAGTGCTGTCATTCACGAAGCACTTGCTCCTAAAGTTGCGGCAGCGCATCACAAATGAGCCGGCGGAATTCAAATTTAGCGGGTACGGGGCGTGTAGTATGCTAACTACGCGCGATCCCGCCGCCAACGTACTGCGCATGCGTCGAGTGTCAAAACATCCCCGTGCGCATGCTCCAAAATCTGTGAATGAACGTCAATGACGTCACATTCCCATTCATGACCGTTTTACGCAAGCGACGTTTTTTTTTTTTTTCCCGACGCGATGACGACGCCTATACCTAACATAGGATACTCCAACCCCATGTAGGTATATCTATGCGCCGCGTATCCCGTCCGGAAACGTCGTATCGTCATTGCGTCGCGCCGGATTTCGATCGTGAATTGCCGATTTCCGCTCATTAACATATTTTTTGAGCGTAAATCGGCGGGAACGCCCCCGGCGCCATTTTTAAGTTGAAGTAACGATGCGATGGCGAAACTCAGTTACGCTGCTCGCATCGGAACTTCAACCCGGCGTTTCTTGTTTTCTGGTTACAGAAAACAGAAACGCCGGCTCAAAGTCACAGTTAGGCTGGCGGATCACTCGATCCGCCAGCGTAACTGTTCCTGAATCTGGCCCTATGTGTGCCCAACAGAGTCCCTCCTTACATACCTGCAAAGTGGAGCAAGTCTGGACAGAGGACACCCAGTCCTGTAAATTCTGGGGGGTTGACTGGCAGCCCTGGCACCCAACCATGGTGGAGGGAAGGGGGCAGGAAACCTGCTCTGGAAACTGTGGTAGGGTTATGGTTGACTGACAGTAGACGAGCCAGTCTCCATATTTCTATACATAGATCGGCACAGCCAGCCATCCGTGCATTTTCATGGACAGTTGCAAGCTGGATAAAATCTTGTAGCAGGCTGGATGTGGCCCGCAGAGCATAGTTTGGAGAACCATTCTTTAAAATACTTGTAGACCTCTGAAATAAAAAATTAACAGAGCATACCCTTCTATAATATGTGCTTACCTTAATCCTAGCGTAATTTCTGTCTCCTCTCTCTTCCATCTGCGCTAGTAATTTCTGACAGGTTATCAGGACGCCACAGAATCTCGGAGCTGGCCCGCCCCCTCCAGCACACAGAAGGTGATTGACAGCCTCAGTTGTGCATGTTTCCCTATGAGACTGCGTACAGGGGGAGTGTGTCCTTTTCATCCACTCAGGTCTCAGATTACACTCAGCTCCGTGCTCTATGCTGTGCAGTGTGTGATGCACCTTGCCTGATAGAGCTGAGAACTGGCATTTGATTTCTGTGTTTTAGAAGGCTGCAGATAAACAGCTTATGTAGGAGGATTTGTTTTATCCCCGTGTATCGCCTGAGGCCAATCAATTAACTGGGTACATGTAAGGTTTTACAACCACTTTAATTAAAATACTACAGTATACATACTTAATACTGGTAGCTGAACAAACAAAAGAAAAGATTCTGTTACTCACTGAGTAGCCGGACGCTGCTGTTATATGTTCCCAGCTTGTTGGACACCAGGCAGGTGTAGTTCCCATAATTCCTTGAGGTGACATTTGAGAAGAGAAGCACGGACCAGGTCCTCTCGGTCTGAATCTTCAGCCCTTCCATCCCTACGGTCAGTCTGCTCGCCATGGTGGTCGGGAAAACAGCAGAGAAGAAGAAAATGTCATTTCGGGAGCAGGCGGCGCGGCAATCTTTGTTATTTATTGCGAGAATAAAATGTTGTTCTCTATCTGTCACGGGAGACAAATAGTCGGGGAAATAAAGTTCTGCGAAAACTTATTAAAGTTTTCCGCCGAGCTGTGCCGGTCACGGTAGGAAGGGACAATGATTGCTCCCGGAATCTGTCATATTAAAGGCCGAGCCAACGCAAAGCAGATATTTCAGATTTGGGGAGAAGGTTGATGGGTTGGTTCTCTTGCTGGTTTTTCTTATTCATCTGGGATTTCAGCTCCTTACTCCTCCTCAAATCCCCCCAATCCTCCTTCCTGGCACAAATCCTCTCCCTGCACGTGCCCCTTCCTAGCACAAATCCCCCCTTCTGGGCACAAATCCACTCCCCCAAATCCCCCTCTTAGCATAAATCCCCCCTTCTGGTACAAATATTCTCCCCCCAAATGCCCCCTCCTAGCACAAATTCCACCTTCTAGCACAAATCCCTCCCCCAAATCCCCCTCCTAGCACAAATCCCCCAATCTGCCCTCCTGGCACAAATTCACTCCATGCACATGCCCCCTCCTAGCACAAATCCCACCCAATCCCCCCTCCTGGCACAAGCCCTCTACCCCAGGGGTGTCAAACTCAATTTTATTGTAGGCCGCATCAGCATTATGATTGCCCTCAAAAGATTTCCAGTGCATCCCCTCCCCCTTACATCACAGTGCACCCCCCTTTCCTTATGCTGCTGCTGGGAAGAAGCTGGATGCATTGCTTGAAAGCAGAAAGTAGTGGTCTGGAGGAGGGCTGGAGAGGTGCGAGGGCCTCATGAAATGGCCTAGAGGGCCGCATTCGGCCCGCGGGCCTTGTGTTTGCCACCTGTGCTCTACCCTATTTCCCCCTAGTGCAAATCCCCCCTCCCAATTACCATTCTAAGCACAAATCCTCCCCTCTCCACCACCCTAACACAAATTTATGCCAGAAGGGGGATTGGGGAGGATTTGTATTAGGAGGGGAGGTTTGGGGGAGAGGGTTTGTGCCAGAATTGTGGTTTGGAGGAATTTGTGCAAGGAGGGGACATATGGGGGGAGACGATTTGTGCCAAGAGGGTGGATTGGGGGAGGAGTGTGTGCTAGGGGCATTTGGTGGAGAAGATTTGTGCCAGAAGGGAGCATTTGTGCTAGGAGGATGGTTGGCGGGAGCGTATTTATGTCAGATAGGAGATTGGAGGAGATTAGTACAAGGATAGCAGATTTGGGGGGGGGATATTTGTGCCAGGAGGGGGGATTGGGGGAGGGGCTTGTGCTAGGAGGGGGCATTTGGGGGGGAGAAGATTTGAGCAAGGAGGGAGGGGGGATTTGTGCTAGGAGGGGGCCTGTAGGAACAAGCCTTAAGAGAAACCCTAACAGAATATGAATGCAGCCCATACATTGGCTGCATCATCAGAGCACTTTTACCAACCAAACCTCTCAAAATGTGTCAAACGTGAATCCTGATTGGCTGCTACAGGTAATTGAAGCTTACACAATGCTTGTTCCCTTATTGGATGAGATCGGCAGAGTTTTCCTCCAAGTACTCACCGCTTGTCGTCCTTCAGCCACTCAAACTCTGCAGGGGGCTCTGCCATAGCCTGACAGCGCAGGATCGCTGGTTTGCCGACCTGTGACTGGGCGTTCTTGACATCAGTGATGAATGGAGGATCTGGGGAATCAAGTTTGACAAAGTGAGCATTGCTAAAATCCCTTTTAAGCCCTCTCCACCCCCTCCTCACAAAATTACAGTAGAACTATGGCCTCCCACTAAAAAAAAATATATATATATATATGCTGCAGCTGTTAATTCAATCGGCACTTACAGTTTTTTCTTAGTCCCCCTGCAAAGTTTTACAAATACTCATTGATCCTTCCAGAAAATTCTACCTAATGCAGCTTCCTTTGGTGGTGTGGCAACAATGCTGCACTGCTCCTGAGTTCAGAGCTGAGTTGTTGCTCCAACCGCCAATATAAAGGAATAGTAGTGGTAAAAAAAGCACTTGTGGGTTTAACCAATCTTGCTTTTTAGTACAAATCTCCTTTAAGTGTGTGCGGAAAGGGGTGTGGCCTATGCCTGCATACTTTTGCTGATAGGTGTCCCTAATTCCCATCTCAAAAAGTTGGGAGGTATGTGGTCCCAGCCACTACTTTTTTAATTGACAGCACTGCCTCTATTACTAAAACCCTCCCTCTCTGTCAGCTGCAGTGTCTAGGAGGGGAGGGCGGGTGTCCTGCTGCACATGAGGTGGAAAGGCACGAAGCAGTAGGACAACCGCTTGACATAGGACTCTAAAGCTAGTAGCTAGCACTGTAGTAGCATTGCCAATGACGACACACATGTGCGGTGTGTGGACGTTAATCCCTTGGCACCTCCTGTCCCTTTAAGGGGTTTCAGATGCCGGGAGGTGGGGCAGGGTTTATAATCACGTGACTGCGGTGATTGGCTGTCACATCGCTTACATGATCAGAAAACTCTCGATTGCTACTTGCTTTCCGTTATCCACCAGTAACTGTGCTGGGAACAGGGCTGTCTTAATGCACGGGCACCCCTGAGCACTGTCCAGGGGCCTCAGGTGCAGGGGGGCCCCATGATAGTCGTGCATTACATCATACTTGACAACCGTCCCGGATTTGTCAGGCCAGTCTTGTTTTTTTTTTTTATAATTCTCCTTTAAGGGGGCGTGAAAAGTGTCCTATGCCTGCATACTTTTGCTGATAGCTGTGCCTCATTCCCATCTCAAAATGTTGGGAGGTATGCTTTAAGTCTTGAGAGTAAGTGGGTAAATTGGTACCGGCTGGTAGGGGCCCAGTGGCGGGGAACATGCATGGCGCTTGCTCTTGGCACAGCTGTGTTTGCAATCTAATACGCAAATATGCGGCCTCTCGCCACCAAGGTCCACCTACTGAGAGGTCACATATTTGTGTACCGTCGGCACCAAGAGGTTAAAGCCCACCACTTTGCTACCGTCCATGTGTTAATAGAATTTCAGCTGTTCGGTTGAATTGCCAAAGGTGGTCATGGTTCCCATTCTTCAACACACTCGTTTTATTGTCTTAATCCCATAAATATCCATAAACATCTTTAATAAAGGGGTCTCCTTCGACCAGCACTCACAGTTGACGGTTATGAGCACCTTCTTGCTGTCAGGGATGGCGACTCCGTTCGATGTGATGCACTCGTATTCCCCTGCCTGTTGCCGGTTGATCTCGGTGATCTCCAGAAGCTCGCCCTCGCTGGCAAATCCGTCTGTGGGGTGGAGGCGGGAGGGGGAGGGCGGAGGGGAAGGAGGGATTGAAGGGCGGAGGGTAGGAATGAGAGACAAACACACACTTACAACACAGAAACATAACATGAAAGTTATCAACCTCAAGTGCAGACAACGACTGCCAGCCGAAGTCAACAAATATTAAAGGCCATGGGACTGATTTACTAATTGACTGTTCACTAGACATGTGCAAATCGTTTAGTTCCGACGTTGTTTTTAACGAATTTTGACAGATTAGTTAATTCCGAAATTTCCCTATTTTTTAGTTTCTGGATTTCCGAAATGTCAAATGTTTGAATTCTCGAATTACGAATTTCGGAAGTTCGGAAATTTTGAAAATTCTAAAAATTTAAAAAATTTGAAAATGTGAAAATTTCGACAACAAATGTTTGAGAGCTGGTTCTCCAATTTTTCCAACAACAAAAGTTCTTGTCTTTTTGTCTTCTTCATTTTTCTTGGCTCGTCGTATGTGTTGTATGTCACCGCGTTCTTAACAGTCGGAATTTCCGACAACATTTGTGTGACCGTGTGTATGCAAGACAATTTTGAGCCAACATTCCGTCGGAAAAAAATCCACGGTTTTGTTCGCGGCATAACTGTAGAGAAAGTTCCCTTGTAAAGAAAACAGCCTGTTTGCCTTTAGTAAACAAACCCCCATGTCTTCCCAAAGCCATGGAATCTTAGATCAAATATTTTTGCTAATTGAAATTGTTACCTGTTGAAATCTTTTGGAAATTCCCCCAAAATGTTTAAATATCGAAAGTTGTTAGACGTTGGCCCATTTGACACCTTGGTTCTTCCCGCTCTAGTAAGGATGAGTTTTGGCAAAATTGATTTAGCAGCAAAATTTCCAAGTATACTGCTGACAAAACTTTGCTGACATGGATTCTCTCCATTTCATTCAGCAAGAAGCTTAAGCTGGACACACACAAGAAGAATTTCATACAAAATGTGCTTTCAGAATGTTTTTATTTTCTAAAAGTTAATGGGGTCTAAGTGAATCTATCTATCTATCTATCTATCTATCT
Organism: Rana kukunoris; assembly: GCA_029574335.1. NCBI lineage: Eukaryota > Metazoa > Chordata > Amphibia > Anura > Ranidae > Rana > Rana kukunoris. The sequence goes on from CM056058.1 coordinate 9,598,751, forward strand.
ATCTATCTATCTATCTATCTATCTATCTATCTATCTATCTATCTATCTATCTATCTATCTATCTATCTATCTATCTATCTATCGTAAGGGGTTAGCTCGGTAGCGGGGGGGGGTGTGACCCCCTGGATGGGTTCACTACACACTGAACTATACAGAGAGGCAGCCGAAGACGGTTGAAAACAAAGATTATGTTTATTCTTCCATATTGCTGGAAACAAGTGCAAAGCATCCAAACAGCATAAATAAAACAAAACATAAAATAAACCCTTGCCACTCGGGGCGTCTACCTTCCCAACACAGGAACCTACCTATGGAGTCTGGCCGAGCCGAATGCTGGGCAAACACTTCTGGTCATACAGCAGAAAAACAATAGTCTTTTTGATTTTTATCACACAGAAAAATCAACAACCACCTCACCTCTTCAGAAGTCTTTCTGACTGCTCTCCTTAACTCAAAAAGCCTCAGGATGCAGCAATCAGTAGTCATCAGTAGTCATCCTCTGGATAACTTATAGATGCCTTAATTGCCTCATTCTGAACAGCTGAAGCTTTCCAACGCCCTTAAACCTTTCTGGCTATTTCTGCAGCCGACACCTAATAGTAATTGGTGAATTGTCTAAACAAGGCAGAAATGTATCTCCTGTCTGTGACAACACCCACAGATTTACCTGATTTCCTGTCACATACCCGCCCCCTCTTGTTTCAACCCTAGGGTTTGGACACAGGTTGCCAGGCACGCATGCACTCGGGACAACCCATCTGCATTCCCCATTTTAACACCGGGGCGATGTGTTACCACAAAACTAAATTCCTGGAGGGCCAGGAACCACCTATTTATTCTCCTATTGGTCTCCTTGTTCTGTGCCATCCACTTCAATGGGGCATAATCTGTCACCAGTTCAAACTGTCTACCCACGAGGTAGTACCAGAGAGAATCCAAAGCTCATTTCACTGCCAAACACTCTTTCTCAATGGTGGCATAATTCTCCTCATGGGCCTTCAACTTTCGGCTGAGGTACATAACAGGGTGTTCCTCCCCCTTGATAATCTGGGACAGTACAGCTCCTAACCCTACATTTGATGCATCTGTCTGAACCACAAAGTCCCATGAAAAATCAGGCGAATTTAAAACTGTCTGACTACATAAGGCCTGTTTTAAAGACTGAAAAGCTGTTTCTGCTTCGGGAGTCCATTTGGTCATCACAGACTCCTTCCCTTTGGTCAAATTGGTCAGGGGAGCAGCCTGTGAGGCAAAATGGGGGATAAAGCGGCGATATCCCGCGATTCCCAAAAATCGCACAAACCTGTTTTTTGTTGGGGCTTGATTAGACCTCTTCCAATGGAATACCCCAGATACTTTGCCTCTTCTAGCCCAAGGGTACATTTTTTTGGATTGGCTGTAAACTCGGCTTTCCAGATGGAATCCAACACAGCCTGAACTTTTGGTAAGTGTGAGTCTCAATCCTCACTGTGGATGACAACGTCATCGAGGTATGCAGCAGCATAGGCTTAATGAGGCCGAAGGGTCTTATCCATGGTGCGTTGAAATGTTGCGGGAGAATTCTTTAACCCAAAAGGCATCCTCCGATATTGGAAAGATCCGTCTGGAGTTACAAAGGCTGTTTTTTCCCTGGCCGACCCTGAGAGAGGAATTTGTCAATAACCCTTGGTCAGGTCTAACGTCGTCATGTACCGGGCAGTGCCTAGGCGATCAAGCAGTTCATCTATGCGGGGCATAGGATAGGTGTCAAACTTATTCAGGCGGCGAAAGTCATTACAAAACCGCTAACTTCCATCTGGTTTGGGCACTAAGACAATGGGACTGGACCAATCACTATTTGACTCTTCTATCACCCCCAGCTCAAGCATTTTTTTTGCTTCCTGGCGAATTGTCTCTCGCCGGGCTTCTGGAATTCTATAAGGCTTTAACTTGACCTTATCCCCTGGTGTGGTGATAATGTCATATTCAACCCCGGAGACCCAACCTGGCAAATCTGAAAACTTCTCCCTATTACGGAGCATAAATTCTATCCCAACTTCAGGGACAGCCAGGTTAAATGGAGCAGAAAATCGGGTAGTCTTAGCGACCAAGGACTCTCTATCCTTCCATGGTTTCAGCAAGTTCACGTGATAGAGCTGCTTAAACCTTGTGGACGACCTTCCTAGAAGAGTTGAAGCCGTTATAGCTGCAAAGGGTGGGCCAACTCAATATTGAACCCTACAGACTAAGACTGGGATGCCGTTAAAGTTCATGTGCATGTAATGACAGGTGTCCCAATACTTTTGGTAATATAGTGTCCCTACTGATCTTTTTTTCTGTCTATCTATCTATCTGTCTCGCTATCTATTTTTTTACTACCTCACATCTGTTTTTCCTACTTCAGAGACATCAGTGAAAACAACATAACAAATGGATACACACAGAATTCCTGTAGCAAATCCAGCTTGGCGCCTGTGCGGCCATCTTGTCTGTCTCACTGTTTGCCATCAGCCTTGTGCTAAGCCTGCCTGCCCTTCGCTCTTCTGCAGAGGAGAAGCTGTGACAGGCACGGATGTTTTAGTAAGCTGGAGAAATCAGATGCCACTTCTTGCCCGGGAATGCTATGGCCTGCTGGGGGAGCCTGTAGAGGAGAACGCGAGATACAACCATGTGTGTAATGCAGTAGGTGGAGCTGCTATTAGTATTGGAAACAGACTCTGTCCAGGCTCAGATGCTGCACACTGTTGGGATAAATTGAGATTAACAATGGCATGTACTTGCAGAGACTGGGGATCTCAGTTCCAGACTTTGCAGAGAGAGAGACGAAGAGGAATCAGCGGCCCAATATGCCAGGCATTCAGGCGATAGCGATGGGTGGGGCTGCTTTGTGGAGATTCACAATGAGATGTTCGCCACGTCTCTTTTTATTATAAATCACATTGCAGGGTTTAGAACGAGCTTAGGAAGGGGAACGTAATAGGCTTATAGTCAGCGACTGTTCGAGATAAAACCGCGGCTTAGAATACAGCAAAGCGAAAAGTGTTTTTTCAATCTGTTCCTGATCCAAGATCTGCCTAGAAAAAGGCCTTCTGGATTGTGGTGGCAAAAGTTCAAGCAGGAGGGTAAAGGAACTCAAGCAGCTTATTTGTGGAAAAAAAAATAGGGGTCTATCAATTTTTTTTTACACAACAATAATAGAAATTGCACCACAACAGTCACACAATGATATTTTGGGTGAAAACGTGGAAACTTGGGTGAAAAATGTGTAAATCTAGAGGGGAAAACAGTGATATACTGACTCCTTAGCCACTTGTCGACTGCCTAACGTACATTTACATTGGCAGAATGGCACGGGCAGGCAGAGCAGTGTACCTGTATGTGGCTTTGAAACTACCGCCTAGCGCTCCCACCACAAGCTCTGTGACCGTGCCCGTGGGACCTGTGGACTCGATGTCCGCCGGTGTCCCGCGATGGTGTCATGGAGTGGCAGGCGCGGAGCGGGGAAATGCCTGTGTAAACAAGCCATCTCCCTGTTCTGCCAAGTGACAGGACACTGATCTACTGCTCCCTGTCATCGGGAACAGTGATCACTGTCGTGTCACTTGTAGCCCATTCCCCCCACAGTTAAAGTGGAGGTTCACCTAAAAAAATAAATGTTATCATTGCATTTAGGCTAGTTACTAGAATGAGGACGTTTTTAAAAAAAATCCTCGCGGTACATACCGTTTTCTATATAGATGATCACCGCGGCTTCCGGGTATGGTGGTCTGGACTGGGAGTTCCTAATTGATTGACAGGCATGTCGACCGACGCATACAGCGCGTCACGAGTAGCCGAAAGAAGCCGAACGTCGGTGCGGCTCTATATGGCGCCTGCGCACCGACGTTCGGCTTCTTTCGGCTACTCGTGACGCGCTGTATGCGTCGGTCGACATGCCTGTCAATCAATTAGGAACGCCCAGCCCCGACGATCATACCCGGAAGCCACGGTAAACATACATATGGAAAACGGTATGTACCGCAAGTTTAACACTGCCAATTCTCATTGTAATAACTAGCCTAAATGCAAGGTTACATTTTTTTTTTTAGGTGAACCTCCACTTTATCACTCCCTAGGACACACTTAACCCCTTTATCGCCCCCTAGTGGTTAACCCCTTTCCTGCCTGTGTCATTCACACAGTAATCAGTGTATTTTTATCGCTGTATGTATTTTTATCGCTGTATGCTATTTTTATCGCTGTATGTATTTTTATCGCTGTATGGTATTTTTATCGCTGTATGCTATTTTTATCGCTGTATGTATTTTTATCGCTGTATGGTATTTTTATCGCTGTATGCTATTTTTATCGCTGTATGTATTTTTATCGCTGTAAGCTATTTTTATCGCGGTATGTATTTTTATCGCTGTATGGTATTTTTATCGCTGTATCGACAATGGTCCCAAAATAGTGTCAACAGTGTCCGATGTGTCCACCGCAATATCACAGTCATGATAAAAATCGTTGATCGCCGACATTACTAGTAAAAAAAATTATAATAATAAAAATGCCATAAAACTATCCCCTAATTTGTAGACGCTATAACTTTTGCGCATACCGATCAATAAACGCTTATTGTGATTTTTTTTTTAACCAAAAATATGTAGAAGAATACGTATAGGCCTATGCCTCTTGTTGCCGAATGTTGTTGGATCTGTTTGGAACTGGTGAACATGGTGGCAGATATTTATTTTAAATGAAAGAACCTGTGATGTGGGCGAAACATGTCAATGTTGGGAGGTCCGAGAGGGTCTTTCTTCTGTTTCTCTGTATCAATAATGATTTTTGAAACGTGGAATTTAATGGTGTGGGCCCAAGTTTCTCGTTGCCGAATGTTGGAGGATTTATTTAGAACACACGGACATGGTGGCCGATATTTGTGATAAATAGTGAACAATTCATTGATGGTAGACTAGTGAATGTAGAGTGAATCTTCAGCACATAAATAGGGCTCCAAATTGTATTTTTTTAAATGCTTCGCTACACACGGGGATCCTACTTTAATCACAAGCACATTTGTGCAGTAAATTGAATGGGAAGTCTTTTCCCATTCTTGGCCTGCGTCTAACTGGCTCTCCTCACTTCCTGGCAAGCCTCTTCCTCCATACATCAAAGTCAGCGGCCCTGAGATGATGTATACGTTTAATGCATTACGCTAATACATCAAGAGAGAGATGGCTGCTTGATAATGTATGAATATAATGCATCACACTGCCGCTGTCCTCCGTCTGATGTATGGATCCCGCATTCCTCTGTTCTGGCTAGGGAAAAGCATCGGAGGAGAGACTTTCTATATACATCCATTACAGCCTCCCATCTATAGGTGACCAATCCATGTTCAGCCTTATCTGAGACCCCCGCTTATCTTTTTCTTTTTCTTTTTTAGCCCGCTCCACCTGCAACATGTTTGCTGTGCTCTACTTTCTTGTGTAGATACACTATATTGTCAAAAGTATTGGGACGCCTGCCTTCACGTGCACTTTGATAGCATCCCAGTCTTAGGCCGTAGGGTTCAATATTGAGTTGGCCCACCCTTTGCAGCTATAACAGCTTCAACTCTTCTGGAAAGGCCGTCCACAAGGTTTAGGAGGGTGTCTATGAGATGGTTTGATCATTTTTCCAGAAGTGCATTCGTGAGGTCAGGCACTGATGTTGGATGAGAAAGCCTGGCTTGCAGTCTAATTCTTTCCAAAGATGTTTTATCAGGTTAAGGTCAGGACTCTGTGTAGGCCAGTCAAGTTTCTCTACCCCAAACACGCTCATCCATGTCTTTATGGACCTTGCTTTGTATTTTGTGCACTGGTCCAAATAGTTTGATGGAGGGGGGTATTAGATAGATAGATTTATGCATTGCATGAATCTATCTATGGTCGCCGCTACCACCCCCTATTCATGTGCCCGACCCTTTTTCGGGCACCAGGCACCTAAATTGCAGTGGCGGGGTATTTTTTGGAAGCACCTGATTAGAGCTGTAGACCGTAGGCTCTAATGGGTGTCCAAAAAGATGAACAGCAGGTGCCATACTGGGCACTTGCTGTTCACTCAGCGTTGTGTTAGGAAAGCAAAAGAACCGCCTCTCAGCCAATCAGGTGCACCGGTCTGTTACCTGTCACCTGATTGGCTAAACGACAGGTGCTGTGATTGTACGTCGCCTATCAGGCGTCCAATCATAGCAGAGGACGGGAAGAGAGGACGGGAGAAGACATTAAGTAGCGTGGAGGACATTGCCGTGACCCACTGCCCTATCGAGACAAGGTAAGTACCGGGTGGGTGGGGGATGCACAGTTACAGACCCGTAATGGGCACACTGGCAGCAATTGGTGGGCACAGTAGTGGCAATTGATGGGCGCACTGGCAGCAATTGATGGGCACACTGGCAGAAACTGATGGGCACAATAGCAGCAATTGATGGGTACACTGACAGCAATTGATGGGGACAGTGTCAGCAATTGATGGGCACAGTATCTGCGTTTGATGGCACAGTGGCAGCAATTTATGGGTACAGTGGGTGCGTTTGATGATCACAGTGGCTGCATTTGATGGCACAGTGGCTGCGTTTGATGGCACAATTGATGGTCACAGCAGCTGCGTTTGACAGGCACAGTGGCTGCAATTGATGTTTTTGTTTTTTGGTTTGTTTGCACCCCCCAAAAAAATTTGAGCACCAACCGCCACTGTAATCACCCAAACACATTGCAGAAACTTAATGTATTTAGGCATCTAGATGTGGTGAAGACGACTTACTGAAGTTCAAACCGAGCATCAGAAGGGGAAAAAAGGGGGATTTAAGTGACTTTGAACGTGGCATGGGTATTGGTGGCAGACGGGCTGGTCTGAGTATTTAAAAAACTGCTGATCTACTGTGATTTTCACACACAACCATCTCTAGGGCTTACAGAGAATGGTCAGAAAAAGAGAAAATATCCAGTGAGCGGCAGTTGTGTGGATGAAAATACCTTATTGATGTCAGAGGTCAGAGAAGAATGGGCAGACTGGTTCCAGATGATAGAAAGGTAACAGTAACTCAAATAACCACTCGTTGTTGGCGTTGTATGGCCCTGTCCTGGCACAGCCCGGACTGTACTGTATGTTAGCTTCTGCCCCAGTACAAATAAAGAAAATTAAATTGTTATCTGGACTTATTTTTTGAGCCCAACCACTCCATTTATTAAAACTATAAGTTCCATATTAATTAGACTGGCATATCTTTCATCGGCGAAGACGTTTTCATTAGCTTGGTTAGCCAGAAGAGCGTCCTCACCAGACTTGTGGATGATCTATTGTAGGAGAGATCAATTCTAATGCCGCGTACACACGGTCGTTTTTTGCGATGAAAAAAAACGTTGTTTTTTAAAACGTCATTTAAATTGATCGTGTGTGGGCAAAACGTTGTTTTTTGTCTTCAAAAAAACGACCAAAAAAAAATTCCAACATGCTTGAATTTTTTGTGTCGTTTTTCAAAACGTCGTTTTTTGTTTCACAAAAAGTCACCGTGTGTAGCAAAAACGTCTTTTAACCACTTGACTACTGGGCACTTAAACCCACTTAATAACCAGACCAATTTTCAGCTTTCGGTGCTCTCACATTTTGAATGACAATAACTCAGTCATACAACACTATAACCAAATGAAATTTTTGTCCTTTTTTTCCCACAAATAGAGCTTTCTTTTGGTGGTATTTTATCACCTCTGCGGTTTTTATTTTTTTCACTATAAATGAAAAAAGAACGAAAATTTTGTAAAAAAAAGAATTTTTCTTCATTTCTATTATAAAATTTTGCAAAAAAGTAATTTTTCTTCATAAATTTGGCCTAAAATGTATACTGCTACATATCTTTGGTAACAAAACAAAAAAAATTTAGATATTATTTAGTCTGGGTGAAAGTTATAGGGTCTAAAAGCTATGGTACCAATTACTGAAAATTTATCAATTTGATCACACCTGATGTACTGACATCCTCTCTCATTTCTTGAGACCCTAACATGCCAGAAAAGTACAAATACCCCCCAAATGACCCCTTTTTGGAAAGAAGACATTCCAAGGTATTTAGAAAGAGGCCTGGTGAGTTTTTTGAAGTTGTAATTTTTCCCACAATTCTTTGCAAAATCAAGATTTTTTTCATTTTTATTTTCTTTCCACAAAATTTTCATATTAGCGGGTTATTTCTCACACACAGCATATGCATACCACAAATTACACCCCAAAACACATTCTGCTATTCCTCCCGAGTATGGCGATACCCCATGTGTGGGACTTTTACACAGCGTGGCCACATGGAATGGCGCCAAACTTTGCGACTTAAAAATCCCCATAGGTGACGCTTTAAATATTTTTACTGGTTACATCATTTTAGTTGGAGAAGAGGTCTAGGGCCAAAATTATTGCTCTCGCTCTAACGTTCGCAGCGATACCTCACATGTGTGGTTTGAACACCGTTTTCATATGTGGGCGGGACTTGCGTATGCGTTCGCTTCTGCATGCGAGCTCACGGGGACAGGGGCGCTGTATGCCCAGAGTATTGCGGAGTATGCCCAGAGTATTGCAGAGTATGCCCAGAGTATTGCAGAGTATGCCCAGAGTATTGCAGAGTATGCCCAGAGTATTGCAGAGTATGCCCAGAGTATTGCGGAGTATGCCCAGAGTATTGCGGAGTATGCCCAGAGTATTGCGGAAGTATGCCCAGAGTATTGCGGAAGTATGCCCAGAGTATTGCGGAAGTATGCCCAGAGTATTGCGGAGTATGCCCAGAGTATTGCGGAGTATGCCCAGAGTATTGCAGAGTATGCCCAGAGTATTGCAGAGTATGCCCAGAGTATTGCGGAGTATGCCCAGAGTATTGCAGAGTATGCCCAGAGTATTGCAGAGTATGCCCAGAGTATTGCAGAGTATGCCCAGAGTATTGCGGAGTATGCCCAGAGTATTGCAGAGTATGCCCAGAGTATTGCGGAAGTATGCCCAGAGTATTGCGGAAGTATGCCCAGAGTATTGCGGAAGTATGCCCAGAGTATTGCGGAGTATGCCCAGAGTATTGCGGAGTATGCCCAGAGTATTGCGGAGTATGCCCAGAGTATTGCGGAGTATGCCCACCAGAGTATGCCCAGAGTATGCCCACCAGAGTATGCCCAGAGTATGCCCAGAGTATTGCGGAGTATGCCCAGAGTATTGCGGAGTATGCCCAGAGTATTGCGGAGTATGCCCAGAGTATTGCGGAGTATGCCCACCAGAGTATGCCCAGAGTATGCCCACCAGAGTATGCCCAGAGTATGCCCAGAGTATTGCGGAGTATGCCCACCAGAGTATGCCCAGAGTATTGCGGAGTATGCCCACCAGAGTATGCCCAGAGTATGCCCAGAGTATTGCGGAGTATGCCCACCAGAGTATGCTCAGAGTATTGCGGAGTATGCCCACCAGAGTATGCCCAGAGTATTGCGGAGTATGCCCACCAGAGTATGCCCAGAGTATTGCGGAGTATGCCCACCAGAGTATGCCCAGAGTATTGCGGAGTATGCCCACCAGAGTATGCCCAGAGTATGCCCAGAGTATTGCGGAGTATGCCCACCAGAGTATGCCCAGAGTATTGCGGAGTATGCCCACCAGAGTATGCCCAGAGTATGCCCAGAGTATTGCGGAGTATGCCCACCAGAGTATGCCCAGAGTATGCCCAGAGTATTGCGGAGTATGCCCACCAGAGTATGCCCAGAGTATTGCGGAGTATGCCCACCAGAGTATGCCCAGAGTATTGCCCCCCCCCCCAGAGTATTGCCCCCCCCCCAGAGTATTGCCCCCCCCCCAGAGTATTGCCCCCCCCCCCCCAGAGTATTGCCCAGCATTGCAGAGTATGTGCAGCAGGGATGGCTGAGCAGGGAGGGATGGATGGATGGATCTGTGACTACATTTGTCACAGATCCATCCCGCAGCACTGGCGCTGCCATCCGCTCCCTCCCCTCTCCTCTCACACTGTACCGATCGGTACAGAGAGAGGAGGGAGGAACCGGCGTCATCAAATGACGCCGGTCTGTTTACATCTGATCGCGCCGTCATTGGACGGCGCGATCACGTGGTAAACCGCCGCTATCAGCGGCGATTTACCGTGATTCGTGACCCGCCGGGTCCTCTGGACCCGGCGGTCACGGACATTCCCGTGTGCGCGCCCCAGGGGGCGCGCGGGAGCGCGACTCTGGAATCACGTTATATAACGTGATCCCAGAGTTAAGCAACCACCTTGCCGCCGTTATTTTTCGGCAGGTGGTTGCTAAGTGGTTAAAACGACGTTTTTCAACCCGCGCATGCCCAGAAGCTAGTTATGAAGCGAGCTTCAATGGAAAAGTGTGGTGAACGTAACCTCGTTTTTTGTGAAAAAAACAATGGTGTGTATGCAACATCGTCTTTGAAAGTGACGTTTCAAAAACGTCGTTTTTTACTTCACAGAAAACGTCGTTTTTTTTCATCACAAAAAATGATCGTGTGTACGCGGCATGAGGATGAGAAAAATTCAGAGTTCTCATCTCCCTAAAATCTCTGTGAAAGGAGTCAATGGGGGAGGGGAAATAAAGGTAGATCTGATCATTTTAAAGCATTCAGTGGGCTTTAAATTGTTCCTGAGGGTCATTTATCCCAGACCTGCCCTTCTGCCAAAAAATTAACCATTATGAGTCCCGTTGTTCAACTTTTTTTTATTTTACAGAAATTAAAAAAACAAATAATGAAAAAAATTTAATAAAATTTTAAATGTCAGCGAATTGGACGCAAGGTTTTAGATTCAATGGAGGAGGGGAAATTAAGGCGACTTTAAAGCCTGCAATTGGCTTTACCCCTTGGCACCGGCTGTACGCATATACAGTATGCGACCTCTCGGTGGGTGGACGTTTGATGACATATATGTGGCCCTGTGTTTACAACTTACCATGCTGAAAGCACGCTCACAGCACAGTAGCTGGCGGGAAAAGGTGAGCTCCTGATGCGTACTTTGCGATCGGGAGTTTTCCGATCATGTGACTGCTGTGATAGCCAATCACAGCAGTCAAAAGACTCGAGTGCCTGCCTTTAGAACTCTTAAAGGGGTTGTAAAGGTAAAAAAAAATAAAAAAAATACCTAAATAGCTTCCTTTACCTTAGTGCAGTCCTCCTTCACTTACCTCATCCTTCCATTTTGCTTTTAAATGTCCTTATTTCTTCTGAGAAATCCTCACTTCCTGTTCTTCTGTCTGTAACTCCACACAGTAATGTGAGGCTTTCTCTCGGGTGTGGAGTGTCGTGCTCGCCCCCTCCCTTGGACTACAGGACGACACTCCACACCAGGGAGAAAGCCTCGCATTAATGTGTGGAGTTACAGACAGAAGAACAGGAAGTGAGGATTTCTCAGAAGAAATAAGGACATTTAAAAGCAAAATGGAAGGATGAGGTAAGTGAAGGAGGACTGCACTAAGGTAAAGGAAGCTATTTAGGAAAAAAATTGTACCTTTACAACCCCTTTAATCAACCAGACCAATTCTTTGTCATGTTTGGAAATTTCTCGAATTCATGCTGTAGACCACCTGCCTGGTTCTTCTCAATAATTCCTACCCCCATCCAATCCTGTCCTATCCATTTAGTGCTAGTGGTGCGCAAAATCTTGTGCTTATCTAAATCTGCTGCGTATTAGGAAAAAATAAATAAAATCCGAAACATATAGCGGATCTTGTATGGCTAATATCCCGTACGAGAAGAGATCACAGCTGCAGGCTGTCAGCATTTTGCTACAATGCTAACCATATTGTACACAAAACAATATCCTGTTTTAATCCAGAATCCAGATGTGAACACAATATGCCATTGCTTTACAACGTTCACATGTGCTCCGTGTCTTTACAATGGGGCCGCGCATGCTGAGCGCACAGCTATAAGTCACTTTGCTTTGTAAAATCGACAACGCATTTGTTGCATTTGAATAATAATTTCAAAGGAGGCTTTTGTGTAATGAATCAATGGAACACTTCAAAGAACATGTGACTATTGGACATGATCATCGTAGAATTACATAACTCTATGTACATGGAACGCTACATCCCCAACATAACCGACCACTGGACATCATACAATTCTATTACACTCTATACATAGACCACTACACCTCCGATATGACCCACCACTGGACATGATCATCATACAATTCTATCACACTCTATACATAGAACACTACACCTCCAACATGACCCACCACTGGACATGATCATCATACAATTCTATTACACTCTATACATAGAACACTACACCCCCAACATGACCCACCACTGGACATGATCATCATACAATTCTATTACACTCTATACATAGAACACTACACCCCCAACATGACCCACCACTGGACATGATCATCATACAATTCTATTACTCTCTATACATAGAACACTACACCTCCAACATGACCCACCACTGGACATGATCATCATACAATTATATTACTCTCTATACATAGAACACTACACCCCCAACATGACCCACCACTGGATATGATCATCATACAATTCTATTACACTCTATACATAGAACACTACACCCCCAACATGACCCACCACTGGATATGACCATCATACAATTCTATTACACTCTATACATAAAAAAAAACACCCCCAACATCGCCAAACCACTGGACGTGATCATCATACAATTCTATTACTCTCTATACATAGACCACTATACCCCCAACATGACCCACCACTGGACATGTTCATCATACAATTCTATTACATTCTATACCAGGGGTGCCCAACCTTTTGAAGAGCGAGGGCCACTTAAGCAACTCGGTAACCAGTCGGAGCAGGCGGATGACAGGTCATGGCTACTCTATAGGGCCTCCAATCTGATCTGCCCATATGGAAGGGGATGAATTCCCTTCTATTTTTTTTCCGGAGGATCGGATTGAAGGTAGGTGGGCGTAAACAGACAAAAGTCTGTTTACATTTGCCTCTCTGTAGAGATGATAAAATGCAAAGGGCCTAAGACTGATTTCACACTGATGTGCTGTGGTTTACCCACACCGTGGGTACAGCGTAGTGCACCTGTGTCTATCCTGCGGGTTAGCTGAAATTTGCCATAGACATGACAGTATGACAGGTTGGCAACCTGCAAACTGGGCTTGCCAAGCTGCCATTCCAGAGCAGGAGGTCAAGGGCCACATCAGAGGGCTCCACGGGCCACATGTGGCCCCCGGGCCACTGGTTGGCCACCCCTGCTCTATACATAGAACACTACACCCCCAACATGTCCCACCACTAGACATGTTCATCATACAATTCTATTACACTCTATACATAAAACACTACACCCCCAACATGGCCAAACCACTGGACGTGATCATCATACAATTCTATTACACTCTATACATAGAACACTACACCCCCAACATGGCCAAACCACTGGACATGATCATCATACAATTCTGTAATGCCCCTTATACACGGTTGGATTTTTGGTTGGAAAAACCTTGAATTCCGCTCAAGCTTGGCTTGCATACACAGGATCACACAAAAGTTCTCGGAACTTTCGTCCATCAAGAACACAGTGACGTACAAACTACGACGAGCCAATGAAATTAAGTTCAATGCTTTTGAGCATGCGTCAAATTGTTTCCGGGCATGCGTCGGAATTTTGCATGTCGGAAATTGCTACAGAAGATCGGATTTTAGGAATTTTTTTCCATCTGGAAATTTGAGAACCATCTCTCAATCTTTTCTTGGCGGAAATTCCACCAGCAAAAGTCCAATGGAGCATACACGCGGTCGGAATTTCCGTTCAAAAGCTCACATTGGACTTTTGCTGCAGGAATTTCCGATCATGTGTACGGGGAATAACACTGCCTACTTACTTTTCTTAGTAAAGTTCTCAAATGTAGGCTGTAACTATTGCCAGCACAACCCAACCAAATGGAAGTTGGCTTTGGTGGTGAATTTTGAGGCACCTAAATCTATGCTGAAGATACTGTGTGACTCAGAATAAGAGCCTCTACTTTCCTATATAATCTATTTTTAGGGATGCGCATCCCAATTATGCTTAATTCCTGTTCACACAAGTGTATCCTAATTTTAATTGCCATTTATAACCTTTAAAATCTAAAAGGTCCAGTTTACATCAATGCTTATTGTGCTTGCAGTGGTAAAAATACTACATTATGCTATAGTCTTATTAAATGTGATAATTGTTTTTATTTGTGCTGTGCTTTGCATTTTTTGTCTCCATGGATACCTTAGATTAAAGTTCAAAGGCAGCAAATTTTTTATTCAAAAGCTTACAAAGGACGTTTTTATCTGCCTTCGGTCTTTGCACATGCACAGATATACCTGCATAAACATGTATCTGTGAATTGTACTGATGCTCATGGTAATTGTTTTGGTGAGATTGAGTTTTAAGATTAATAGAAAAGATCCCTGACAATCTGGTACCAGTGTTTGTTTGTTTTTTGATACTTGGGATATTTATTGGACTTTAACCATTTCAATACCGCACGCCGTCATATGACGTCCACAAAGGGGATCTGTTATCCCGGGTGGACGTCATATGACGTCCTGTACTTTGGGATATCTGAATGATGCTTGCGCCTAGAGGTATCATTCAGATATCATTTTGTTCCGGCGGCGATCCATCGCACCATAAGAGCGTTCCGCTACTTGATCGTTCATATAGGCGGCGGGAGGGGACACCCCCCCCCTCCCGCCATCATCCGGTGCTTCTCCAGGCTCTCCTGTGCCATCGGGGGCCCGGAGAAAGGATCGCCATCCGCCCGATGGGAAGCATAAAGGTGACTGGTGACCAGATGATGTGATGACGTCACGCCCAGGTACCCGTAAGTAAACAAACCACAATTGCGGCTAGTAAGAATGAGATCTGTGAATTTTTTTTTCACAATCTCATTCTTTGCAGCCTGGAGGAGAGATGTGAGGTCTTATTGACCCTGCATCTCTCCCTAAAGAGGACCTGTCACACACGATTCCTATTACAAGGGATGTTTACATTCCTCGTAATAGGAATAAAAACGATCGAAAAAAAAAAGAAATGTAAAAAAAGTGTAAAAAATAAATAAATGCGTAAAAAAAAAAAAAAAAAAAAAATTAAAGCATCCCTGTCCCCGGCAGCACGCACTCAGAAGCAAACGCACACGTAAGTCCCGCCCACGTATGTAAACGTCGCTCAAACCACACATGTGAGGTGTCACCACGTGCCTTAGAGCGTGTGCAACAATTCTAGCACTAGACCTCCTCTATAACTCTAAACTGGTAACCTGTAAAAAAATTCAAAGGGTCGCCAAAGTGTGCGCAATTTTAAAGCATAACATGTTAGGTATCTAACATAACATAACATCATCTTTCATATTTTACATAAAAATTGGGCTAAATTTACTGTTTTGTTATTTCTTAATTAATGAAACCATTTTTTCCAAAAAAAAAGCCGTTTGAAAAATGATTGCGCAAATACCGTGCAAGATAAAAAATAGCAATGACTGCCATTTTATTCCCTAGGGTGTCTGCTAAAAAAACATATATAAGGTTTGGGGGTTCTGAGCAATTTTCTAGCAAAAGAATTATGATTTGTAGGAGAGAAGTGCCAGAATAGGCCCGGTATGGAGGTGGGTATTAAAGCCCGGTATTGAAGTGGTTAAAAGGACTTTTATTGGACTTTATTTCCCTCCTAAATGAAGTCACTATTTTATGTTATCAAACAAGAAATAAGCACAGGACGCCCTTACCTCTGAGCTGCCTCCATGTCACGGTTGGCTCCGGTTTTCCCACCGCTAGACACATAAGGTTAACGTTGCTCCCCTCGTTTACGGTGATGCTGGCCGAGATGTTGACTATTTTGGCTGGAACTAAAAAAAAAAGAAGAAAATACAGAGTATCAAAATAAATGTTTTTTTTTTTTTAGAAAAACAAAGAAATGAAGAATCAGTTCATCGGTAGAGGTGCAGGAATTGATTGATAGTTTGTTGCAGAATAAAAATGGTATTTATAGCTAAAGTGCCATTCGCAGTCAAACAATTGCCAACACACACAAGCTGTCTTCATTTCAATTATTAATTTACGGTAAGTAGTAATTGTAAATTTTACAAAACAACTTCCAGACCTTCAATCAAATTAGAATACTGCAAGTTATGTCATATTTCCCCAAATTTAATTTGCCACAAAAACATCCCTTGATATCAATTACGGCTATTTCAATCATCTAAAGCTGAGCTCCGGGATAAGCAAAAATGATTTAAATTTATTCATGATGTGTATTCTTCCTGGAATCTTGGAGTCCTTTTTGTATTTTTCCCAGATCTGTGCAGTCATCCAGTGTGAGACTTTTCCTTCCTGTAATAAAGACTTCTCACCGCTGCTCTCTCTCCTTGTGCAGGGTGACTGGTCTTGTCTCCGCCCCCTCCTGTAGTTTTCTGCAGGAAGCCTGTAGTGGGTGGAGCCTGCTGGGCCCCTCCCACAGCTTTTCTCTCTGCAAAGGCTATGTATAGCACAGCAATGATGCCATTGCTACTTTTACAAAAGTAATATTTGTGTTTGCAAAGGTATTTGGTGCACTCAAAGAGGATGTATATCCTTGTGATTATTGAGAAATGTTTTCAGAGGACAATTTTTGGTTTTAACAGCTTCTGGACCGCCCCATGTACATTTACTGCGGCAGGAGAATCAGGAAGACAATAGCGAATATTAAATTGCTATTGTCAGACAACAAGGTGGGATCAGGGCACAGTGCTCTGTGCCCTGAGCCCACCCTTTTTTGAAGCCAATTAGAGCCTCATGCCGCGTACACACGGCATGAAAAAAACAAAGTTTTTCGGCATTTAGAAAAAACAAAGTTTTTCCAACTTCATCATTAAAACGACATTGCCCACACACCATCGTTTAAAAAAAATGCTCTAGCAAAGCGCGGTGACGTACAACACGTACGACGGCACTATAAAGGGGAAGTTCCATTCGCTTTTGGACTGTTTTAGCTGATTCCGTGATAGTAAAATAAGCTTTTCTGTTTGTTACAGTGTGATGAATGTGCTTACTGCATTATGAACGGTAGTTTTACCAGAACGAGCGCTCCTGTCTCATAACTTGCTTCTAAGTATGCGCAGGTTTTTAACGTCGTTTTAGCCCACACACGATTATTTTTTACAACCTGAAAAACAACATTGTTTAAAACGTCGTTAAAAAATGCAGCATATTCGAAAAAAAAATAAAAAAATACGTTTTTCAGAACCCCGAAAAATGATGTGATGCCCACACACGATAATTTTAAATGACATTTTTTAAAAACAAAGTTTTTTTCATGCCGAAAAATGATCGTGTGTACGCGGCATCAGGCTCTAATCATGTGCTTAAAAAAAAGTCTAAAAACTAAAACATTTGGATGTAGATTAAAGGCCAGGCACATGGATTAGGGAGGAGCCGCCCCTGCGCCCCTTATGGATGGGCCGCCACTGTCTTTGCATGAATGTGAGTTAGGGACCTTAGATTGTAAGCTTCTTGAGGGCAGGGACTGATGGGAATGTACAATATATATGTGTAAAGTGCTGCAATTTTTTTTACAGCATTATAAAAGTACCTGTAATAGAAAAATATAATTATATAATTATATATAGAAAAATAAAATTATATATACTGTGTGTGTGTGTATATATATATATATATATATATATATATATATATATATATATATATATATATATATATAAAAAGACTGGTAATGGTCAATGAGATATATATAATATAAGATTTATATATATATATATATATATATATATATATATATATATATATATATATATATATATATATATATACAGTATATATAAACGACTAGTAGTGATCAATGAGATATTTACAGTATAAAGACTAGTAATGGTCAATGAGATATAACGACTAGTAATAAAAAATGAGACAAATGTTTTCTTTACATGACTTTATAAGGTCATATATACAGAAACAATATATTACCCTTGTAAAGCACTCAATATATAAGTTTTATTGGTATTCTGTACCTCTCTGGGGTGGCAAACAAACAAAGCAATTTTTCTTTTTAACACCTCTGTATAACTACAATTACTTATATTGCCATTTGTATGATCATCTGTGGGTAATATAATAGACATAAAAACTAGGGTAAGTGCTCTTCTATGATTAAGTTAAATATTAAATGTGATGTTGTTTCTCATAGCTGGTTAATTCAAGGCCTTCAATTCCAGAAGCCGTAAAACAAAGATTTATATGCAGCACATGCCTTAAGTGAACAGTAAGAAAGCAAAATGGCAAAGGGGTGAGGCTGCAGACAGACAGCTGGCACCACCGGGTACCATATAAATTATTTAGGCTGGGTGTAGAGGCTGGCTTTTCTACAGTGAATGGTAAAAGATCAAAATACCTACCTATCAAAAACCCAGCTATGCCTATTCTTCCCCTCCCAAAAAAATAAAAAAAAGTTTCCAGCATGCTGGAAGATTCCACTAACCAGCGCTGCAAAATATTTTTTGATGGATGATCTTTGATATATTATAAGCAATACAAAATTCCATGTCACAGCTTGTGCAAAGGCATTTATTAATGGCCAAGAGTGGCATTTTGCCAGTGCTGAGCCGGTCCTCCTGGCAGTGAAAGGGTGGAACATAAAAGACATTAAAGCCTGGTCTTCTTGCCCATGGGGTTAGTTCCTTGTTCGGAGGCGAGCGGCTTTTCAGCGCCGTTTTATGAGCGGTCTGGCTCTCCCCTGGGATTCATAATTGGTCCCCTGTAATGAGAGCCAAGCTCAGTGTTAATCCCTCAGCACTTAAACTTTGGGCCTGTGGTTATGGCAGAGCCCGCCTGGCTTCATGATGTCATGACGCAGACTGCGAGGCTGTGGGAGAACTTCTGCTGCTGCTTTTCGTTCTATCCATCGGACCAAAGAAAGACTTCTATCTCTTTATATTACTTAAAAAAAACAGACAGCAGAATTGTAAAGAATTGTGGGGAAAAAAATCACAACTTAAAAAAACTTGCCGTGCCTCATACTAAATACCTTGGAATGTCTACTTTCTAAAAAGGGGTAATTTTGGGGGGTATTTGTACTTTTCTGGCATGCTAGGGTTTTAAAAAATGAGTTTGCTCAGCGTGGATCGCTCCGTTGATCTCCTCTGAGCTGCCGGATGACAGGGAGGTCCTCACACACTGTGCAGGGACCGCCCTGTCTTTTCTCCGCTCTCCCCTATAGGGAATCGGATGAACACGGACCGTCTGTCCGTGTTCATCTGATCCGATCCACCAGACGGAAGGAAAAGTAGGTTTTTCCTCCGGCATACTTTGGCGGATTGGAGCGGATCGGATGTCAGCGGACATGTCTCCGCTGACATCCGCGATCCCATAGGGATACATGTATGTCCGTTTTTCATCCGACAACGGATGGATGAAAAGCGGACATACGGAACATCCATGTGAAAGAGCCCGTAGACTCTATAACTTTCATATAGACCAAATAATTTAGATTAATTTGGGTTATTTTTACCAAAGATATGTAGCAGTATAAATTTTGGCCAAAATTTATGAAGAAAAAATACAAATTTGCTAAATTTTATAACAGAAACGAAAAAACAAATGCTTCTTTTTTTTTTTTTACAACATTTTCAGTCTTTTTTCATTTATAGCGCAAAAAAATATGTATATAAAAAAACAGAGGTGATCAAATATCACCAAAAGAAAGCTCTATTTCTCTAAAGAAAAGGACAAAAATGTCATAAACGGTGAAGCATGACTGAGTAATTTTCATTCAAAATATGAGAGCACCAAAAGCTAAAAATTGGTCTGGTTAGGAAGGGGGTTTAAGTGCCTAGTGGGCAAGTGGTTAAAGTGATTGTAAAAAAATAATAATAATAATTACAAACATGTCATACTTACCTGCTTTGTCCAATGTGGCCCCAATCTTCCTCTTCTGGAGTACCCAGCCAGCGTCCCTGGCTCCTCCCCTCTCCTGAGTGCCTCCATAGCAAGCTGATTCAACTTTTCCCAAGTCATGTGTCCATTGACATGCAGAGCATGGCTTGCCCCACCTTGCTTTCTGTCTGTGATTTAAAGCAGCAAGAGCCAATGGCTTCCTCTGCTGCCTCCATGTCCATTGAGGAGAGAAAGAGCAAAGAAAGCTGCTGCTCTCAGCACAGTGCAGGATCAAGATTGGGCTTGGTGGGGGGGGGGGGGGAGCACACCAGTTTGTAATGCATTCTTTGCATTACAGGAAACGATCTTCTACCTTAACAGGGGCGGACTGACCATTGAGTCACTCGGGCACTGCCCGAGGGCCCCGTGCCATTAGGGGGCCCCATCAGGGTTGCCAGGCTCAGTAAAACCAGGGACAGTATGTAAAAATCTGTCTTTTTTTACATCTGTCCCTGATATGTCCAAAACCGACATGCTTTTGATGTGAAAATCCAGAGATTTTAGCTTCCCTGCCTCTGCACTGCCTCCTGGCATGGTGGCCATCTGTAAGCCCGGGGGCCCCATAATCTTCTATTTCCCGGGGGCCCCATAAATTGTCAGTCCGCCCCTGTACCTTAACCACTTTAGCCTCAGAAGAATTTACCCCCTTCCTGACCAGAGCACTTTTTGTGATTCGGCACTACGCCGCTTTAACTGACAATTGCGCGGTCGTGCGACATTGCACCCAAACAAAATTGACGTCCTTTATTTCCCACAGAGATTTCTTTTAGTGGTATTTGATCATCTCTGCGATTTTGATTTTTTGCGCTCTAAACAAAAGAAGAGTGACAATTTTGAAAACAAAGCAATATTTTTTACTTTTTGCTATAATAAATATCCCCCAAAAAATATACAAAAGAAACATTTCCTTAGTTTAGGCCGATATGTATTATTCTACATATTTTTGGCCAAAAAAATCACAATAAGCGTATATTGATTGGTTTGCGCAAAAGTTATAGCATCTAGAAAATAGGGGATAGTTTTATGGGATTTTTTTATTCATTTTTTTTTTACTAGTAATGGTGGCGATCTGCGACATTATGGCGGACACATCAGACACTTTTGACACATTGTTGGGACCATTGTCATTTATACAGCGATCAGTGCTATAAAAATGCACTGATTACTGTGTAAATGACACTGGCAATGAAGAGGTTAACCAATAGGGGGCGATAAAGGGGTTAAGTGTGTCCTAGGGAGTGATTTGAACTGTGTGGGGGCTGGGCTTCCAGTGACACAACACTGATCGCTGCTCCCGATGAGAGGGAGCAGTAGATCACTGTCCTGTCACTAGGCAGAACAGAGAAATGCCTTGTTTGCGTCTCCCCGTTCTGCCTCTCTTGACCGCAATCGCGGGCCGCTGGCGAACATCGAGTTCTTGGGACCCACAAGCACACTCCCGAGGCGCGCGGCAGGCATGAGCGCCCGCTGTGCGGCAAATTTTAAGCGACACATAGGTACGCCCATTTGCCTGTCCGTGCCGATCTGCCGGCGTATATCGGCGTGCGGCGGTCGTGAAGCGGTTAAAAATTACTTTTATTGTCAAACATTCCAAAGTGCAAACCTCTCTCCCTAAGCTGGTGCTGTGCCCGGGTTCCCCCTTTAAGCTCGGCCCACTAACAGTATACCATTATATTTGCAGGTCGAGTTAAATTAATAGTTGACATTTTAACGAGGCGAGGCACGGAGCGGAAGCGACGCAATTAAGTCCACATGACAAAAGAATCACGCAACGTAATTGGAGGAAAATTTCATCAGGAATCAAACTGCTGACATCTTTGTAAAGTTTGTAATGTTTGTTTCGGTTCGGTTACCCTCCACCCCCTCCCCCCCTTTTTTCTGGGCTTTGTTGGTTTCTGCTGAATTGGGCCCTCCGCTCAGAATTGCGCTTTCCATTCCAAAAAAACACCGTCAGGCTGTAATTATCCCCCAGTCCCACAATAGCAAGGCTTTCACAGGCCTGACAATGCCGCTGATTGTGAGAAGTGGGGGGGGAAGCTGCAAGTTTCCTGACTGACAGCTCCTCTCGCACAAATCCAGATGGGGCTCCTCACAGGCACACAATGACAGCCATTATAAAGCCGGCCGAATCAAAAGCTGTCCCGCAATTGGCCACAGTGATTCCATTTTGCACATGTCACTGCAGCACAAGTGACGAGCAGGGGCGGAGGAGGGGACCACGGAGCTCATAAAGGGACTGCCACTGTTAAGCTGTTATGGTGACACTTTCCCTTCGATTTGCTGATTGACGCAACGGCTACTTGAAGCCAAAAAGATCTGGGAGGGCTCTTGACCCTGTACTTCCAGTTAAAGGATTTGTGCAAGAAATAAAATTGCCAAATAAATCAAAGATGACAGCCTAATATCATGTCCGCTCAGCGCACTTTGCTAGGAGCCCGGCTCATTTATGCAAAGGTAACAATGGGCTTCAGTATACTTCAGTAGGTACACTAGGCTTTTTGCTCAGAAAAAAGTCCAGTTTAATGTGACTAACTACTACTAGCTAGTGTAGACCGGTGTGTCTTAGGCCGCGTACACACGATCAGACCGGTCCGACAGACCGTTTTCATTGGACCAGGCTGAAGTGGTCTGATGGTCTGGTACACACCATCGGACCAAAAATCCGATAAGACCAGAACGCGGTGACGTAGAACATAACGACGTGCTGAATAAAGAAGTTCAATGCTTCCAAGCATGCGTCGACTTGATTCTGAGCATGCGCAGGTTTTTGGTCCGATGCTTTTGCGTACTAACCATCGAATCTGTCCGTTGGACCGATTTTAAAGCAGGTTTTAAAACGTTGGTCCGACGGACAACGGTCCGATAGGCCGTACACACCATCGAATTGGTCCAGTGAAACCGGTCTGCAGACCAGTTTCATCGGACCGGTCTGAACGTGTGTATGCGGTCTTAATGTAAACTGCGCCGTTTGCCGTATTGCGTTCCATGCTGGTACACATACGGCGACGTCATCGCTCAGCGCTGCGTGTGTTCCAGCTTGGAACGCGGAAGTGCCGAGCGCAATCAGCGCTGCATTTGGTGCACATGCCTCTCAGGCATAGGCGTGCGCACAAGGTGTGACGGTGTGCCCAGGCACACCCTAATCACCATGTGCAGCACAGATTTCCCCTACTGCCCTGGCTCCCCACTCCTTCCCTCTGCAGCACTTCTGGCTTCCCTCCTCTCCTCTCCTGCAGGCTGTTGCTGCAGAGATATTTTAGGATGAGTGAGGGAAGTGGCCGGTAAATATGTATTTATCAGCCCCTTCCCTTTCTGAATTAACATTGTGAGTGGTGTGAGTAGTAGTGAGTAGTGTGTGTTTGATCTTTGGGGTTCACACCCTAATGCAATAGGCTGCGCACACCTATGCTCTCAGGTATAAACAAAACGGCGTGTATTACACACGCCGTTCTATTATTGTCAGCCGTACTCGGCCATGCTACAATTACTGGTACCATCTAATCCCCAACCTTGACATCATACCACACTGGATCTACGTTGCCATGCTGTCATTCCTGAGGACAACCTAAAGAGATTTTGCGCCAGCGAACCCTGCACTACAGAATCCTTGCTGCTAAACCTACTACAACATTCATCCTCTGCAAACGGATAAGTAGAAACCACTACATTTGTACTGCTCTAGAATTACCTGCATCATATATTGCTTATACCATGTACTACTTAAATCTGGCAACTTAATACTAACTTATTGCTTAAGATTACTTACTGTGCCTGCAGTTGTTCGCTTTGCTATATCTTAAATGGACATACACTCAACTTGCTGAGCTATATATGCCTCTTCTATTCAACTATTAGTTGTCTACAATATTCTTATATACTACGTGCTTGACATACGTTGTTAAAAGTATATGGACTCACGCCCTAAATCATTGAACATGTTCGCTCCAATTTTTCTATGTTAAGCGTTGAAGATATTTCATACCTCCACCCTTAGTGGCCTAATGCATTCCTTTATGTTAAAGTGATATGATGTAGAGAACCCCCAAACTCCTGTTCTCTGATTGGAGTGACGCCTGGGGTCCCGTACTGATAATCACTTGCATAGAGAAGTGCATTGGAACCTTTAATGTCGTTGTGCTTGTTGATCTTTATTGTAATTTTCTATGCTAGCGGTTGGAGACTTATTGGGCCAGATTCTCAGCGGCGTTACGACGGAGTATCTCAGATACCCCGTCGTATCGCCGTTTTTTTTGTCTCGTATCTATGCGCGTGATGCTAAGCATCACTTTTGCATAGATACGCTTCTACATCCAACAAGTGTAAAACCATTACACTTGCGGATCGTAGGTGTAATGACAACTCCGGCCACTAGGTGGCCTTTACGTTGTTTTCGCATTTGCATATGCAAATGCAGTAGTACGCCGATTCTCTATCGCTTTTACGCCGCCCCGTCGTCGCGTACGTCGTTTTTGTTCGCGTAAGGTTACCCCAGCTTCTATGTGGAGTAACCTTACGAAGTACCGTCGGATGCCGTCGGGTCCCATCGGATGCCATGTTAAGTATAGCGTCGGGTCAGCGTCGGCTTTTTCCGTCGCTTACGTCGTTTTACTAACTTGTTCGCGAATAGGGAGTTGCGTAAATGACGCTCACGTCGTTTTGACGTCGGTTTCAACGAGGCTTTCCGACGTGAGCTGGAGCATGCGCACTGGGCTTTTTCCCCGGCCGGCGCATGCGCAGTTCATTCGACGAGGGGGCGCGCTTAATTTAAATACAAGCCGCCCCATTTGAATTGCGCGGGTTTACGCTGCGCGATTTACGCGACGCAGGCGAAACCTACGCAAGTGCTTAGAGAATAAAGCACTTGCTCTAGTACGATGCGGCGGCGTAGTGTAACTGGCTTACGCTACGCCGCCGGAATTCTTAGAGAATCTGGCCCATTGTAATATCTCCGCCCTTAGCAGCTCAACGCATTCCTATACTGTATGTGAGAGAGATGATGTAGTGACCCCCCTAACTCCTGTTCTTTGATTGGAGTGACGCCTGGGGCCCAGTACTGAAATCTCACATAACATAGGGAGGTGCATTGAATTCTTTCCTTAAACTGCATTTGTGGTTCACTTTCGTTCACCATAGTTTGTGACACTTTACCAGGGTGCTATCTGGGTTCCCCCAAGGTGCAATGAGCAAGGGGCCCAGTTGGCCCTGGATCAGCATCATGAGTTGCCATGGTGCAGGCAGGCTGGATGTCAGCACCATAACAACCATTGAAGCTCTAAGGCCAGGACGAAGGGTGTAATGATGATGTTCAGAGAGAACTTCTGTGAAGGGGGACCTCTGACATTATGGGGGGACCTCTGCTGTGATAGGAGGACCTCTGACATGAAGGGGGGGGGGGTTCACTGTTTTAAAGAGGGACCTCTGATGTGAAAGGGGAACTTTGATTTGAAGGGTACGCACATGTGAAGGGGGACCTCTGACGTGATGAGGGGATCACTGACATAAAGGGGGGTTGACTGATGTGATGGGAAAACCTCCGACATGATAGAGGAACTCTTATGTGAAGGAGGATGCTCTGGTGTAAAGGGAGGCTTCTAAAGTGATGGGGGGATGTCACCTCTGATTTGTTGAGAGGGCCGCTGATGTAAAGGAGGGGGTCCACTGACATGATGGGGAGACCCCTGATGTGATGGGGGAACTCAGATGTGATGGGGGGGACTTTGATGAGAAAGGGGGACTCTGATTTGAAGATGGGACCTCTAGTGTGAAGGGGGGATTCTGATGTGATGGGGGGGGGGGGCTCTGATGTGATGGGGGAGCTCTGTTGTGAAAAGGGGACTTTGATATGATGATGGGACCTCTAGTCTAAAGGGGGGCTTCTAATGTGATGGGGGACTTTGATGAGAAGGGAAGACTTTGATATGATGATCGGACCTCTAGTGTAAAGGGGGCTTCTGATGTGATGGGGGGGCTCTGATGTGAAGAGGGGACTATGATATGATGATGGGACCTCTACTGTAAAGGGAAACTTCTGAAGTGATAGGGGACTCTGATGTGATGGAGGAGACTTTGATGAAAAGAGGGACACTGATGTGAAGTGGGGACTTTGATATGATGACGGGACCTCTGGTGTGAAGGGGGGCATTTGATGTGATGGGAGGGGGCTCTAATGTGAAGGGAGAGCTCTGATGTGAAGAGGGGGCTTTGCTATGATGATGGGACCTCTAGTGTTAAGGGGGCTTCTGATGCAATGGAGGACTCAGATGTGAAGGGGAGACTGTAACATGAAGGGAGAACTCTGATGTGAAGGGGGGACCTCTGACATCATCGGGGGTTTGCTAACTTGAAGGGGGTTCCACTGATGTGATAGGGGAATTCTGACGTGAAGGAGGAACCTCTAGAGTGAAGGGAGGCTTCTGGTGTGAAGAGAGGCTTCTTATGCAGTGGAGGCCTCTGATATGAACGGGAGGCTCTAACATGAAGGGGGAACTCTAATGTGAGGGGAGACCTCTTATGCGTTGAGGGGCCGCTGACGTGAAGGTGGGGGTCCACTGACATTATGGGGGAACCCCTGACGTGATGGGGGACTCTGAAGTGAAGAGAGGACTCTGATGTGAAGTTAATTTCATAGAGACAGTTGTGTGCATCTCCCCAGGCTCAGGTTTCCTATTGATTAGTGACATTTATGTTTTTTACATTTAAAGTGGTTGTAAACTCTCGATGAAAAAAAAAACCCTGCAAGACAGAGGCATAATGAGGTAGTATGCATAGCATACTACCTTATTATGAATTACTTACCTTAGATCGAAGCCACCGCAGTGGTCCTCGACCCCGCACCCCCCTCCGGCTGCGACATCTCTCCCAGGAGTTACTTCCGGGTATCACGGCTCCCGCGCTGTGATTGGCCAGGGCCGCGATGACATCACTCCCACTCGGTAACGGCACACGGACTGAAGCAACGTTGCTTCAGTTTGCCCCAGTATGCATGTGCCGATCACATCGGCACATGCAGGGGACAGGGGATATCTCCTAAACCGTGCAGGAGATATCCTGGGTAGCTACAGGTAAGCCTTAATACAGTGGAACCTCGGATTGCGAGTAACGCGGCTCTTGACCCTGTACTTCCAGTTAAAGGATTTGTGCAAGCAATAAAATCGCCAAAAAAATCAAAGATGACAGCCTAATATCATGTCCGCTCATTGGCCACTTTACTAGGAGCCCGGCTCATTTAGGCAAAGGTAAAATTTGTGTGGCTACACTTGTGATGGCCACATCAAAGGGCGCCACGGGCCACATGTGACCCCCGAGACACTGGTTGGGCACACCTGACCGAGAGCCTGCCTACAAATGCCCACTTTTCCAGACTGACATCTACTCATCAAGGCATTTTAATAGTTGCATTTCTCCTCCCAAGAGCAAGCTCACCTCTTTTATCAGGGCTGATGGTTTTTGAGAGCAGTACTGTGATGTTTTAGGAAGCTACGTACAGCACCCTGCAGCCCCTCCCACTAGCCATAATCTGCCTGAATTGCATAGAGAAATACAGAGAGACACTAAAATCATGAATGTAAAGACAACAGAAAGATATTGCTTAGAAATTTATTTGCTTGTTAATAAGGTTTGGATGGGGGATTTTGGAGGACCACAGAAAGCAAAGGCAGATTAAGCGTCAGCCTTAAAACCACGTTTTTTGCAACTGACCTCTATATAAAAATCTATATATATTTATATATTGTACAGGACGTCATGGCTGGGTCCTGGAAGGACGCTATATTTCCCCTCTGTTTGGACTGTGGTCCTTTTAAGGGAACAGAAAGGGTTAACGCACCTGTCCAAGGAAGTGGTTTAAAGCAAGACAGGAAGTTGTAGGTGAGAGTGGAGGAGTATAGTGGAGACTGTGCATGGTAAATGGTGGACAAGGAAAAGCTGTGAAAGCTGTGGAAAGCTGTGGAAAGCTGTAAAAGCTGTGGAAAGCTGTGAAAGCACTTGGCAGTGCCCTGCCTGGAAGACTGCTAGCCGGGGAACTTACCTGCAAGGACTGTTTAACTGCGATAGCAGTTCTGAGCTCTACAAGTCGGTGAGACTGATTATTTCTTTGTTTTTTTGCTGCCGTGAAGCCATTTAAGTTTAATAAACCTCAGTTTTGATTTAAAAGCCTGTGTCCTGCGATCTAGCTGGTTCCCCCGAACTGTACAATATATATATATATATATATATATATATATATATATATATATATATAAAAAAAACTCAGTCTAGCAGTGACGCCTAAATATTCTGTTGTTGCGATGAAAATCAGTCTCCGTATCGCTCTCCGTGCTTGGCGTGGCTCAATCCCCTCGGCGTGCTTTGGAAAGTATCTAGTAATTCACCTCCTCATTATTGAACTTAACTGCCAATTCAGGGAAGCTTTGATAATAACTAAAAGCAACAACCCGTAATTACACTTTTTACATCATAAATGAATGTTTAGCGGTTTCAACCCGCCACGCGTCCGAAAGCTGAATTGTGCGCTGCAGAAATATGATCCCTCCTTTCTGCCTAATAATCCTGGATTCAAATGTATTCATTCAGCGTGCGCTCCTGGAAAGAGACGTGCGTAATGCTGAGTGTCCACGTTTTAGATGGCTGTGGGCTGCTGACCTGCCAAAAGGTTTCAAATTTCCCTAATTAATATATAATTATCCTTGAAGCTTTGCTTGCTGTGAACTATATTTACTCCGTGTAAACAGTTATGATCATGGTTGATTCGGCCCCCTGCCATGTTTGGGCTGGCGGACAGGCGGCTTTGTGGCGTTACAGATCAAGGTATGCAACTGCAAGGCAAGCAACTTTAAAATAAAAACTTCTGTAGCACCGTCCTAGCATACAGTTAGGTAAATCTAGTTTTTGGCTCCTTCTGTAATCGAGAGAGCAGTAATCACTTGCTCTGTTCTGCTTATAATTTCACAGGCTGGGAGTTTGATTGTTTCCTCCTGCCTCTGGAAGAAGCTTCCATAGCTTAGTGTGGGAAATCAAAAAGCTGGTCTAAATACTTAGAAAATAAATACTTATCACACCCTGGCCAATCCCTGGGGAGGTGTGCCCAAAAGGTGGTCTGGCAAGTGGTAAATAGCCTTGAGCACTGGGAAGACTGTTCTTCCCCCGGTCAGGGAAGGTTATAAGAGCTTTGGGGGGGGGGGGGGGCTGCTTGCCCCTGAGGCATCCTATGGACTAAAGAAAGTAGGAGTCTGGCACGACACAATATAAAATAAAATTGTAGTTGTCTTTATTCATCATAATCCATCAAGACATAAAATAATTCATCATGTAAAAAGATTGACGAGTTTTAGCCCCAAATGGTATGACCCCAAAGTGTTTGGGGCTGAAACGTGTCCATCTTTTTACATGATGGATTATTGTATGTCTTGATGGATTATGAATAAAGTCTACTACAATTGTATTTTATACTGTGTCGGCGTCAGACTCCTACTTTCTTTAGTCCATAGGATGTCTCAGGGGCAAGCAGCCCCCCCTCGAAGGTCTTGAATCTTTATGGCAATTTATGGTATGTACAGCGCATGACCTGTCATAGACCATTTAACCTTATCCCATTGACAGTGAAAAATAGGGTCGCAACACCGCAGACTTTTTATTATCCTATTGACTGTGTTGTTTTTCTGCAGGGTCTCAACTGCGGCGAATTTCGAAGACCTGGGAATAATCAGGAGCTGAATGCAAGATTTCTCTACAAGGGGATTAGTCTGGAGAGGGAGAGTCTCACTGACTGGACTGTGTCCATAGGAAGCTGGCAGCAGGCAGCTGTTCTGGAGACTTGTGAGTAAAGACCCTAACCAACCTTCTTTTGACTGTGCAGCACCCTAAAATTGCGCTGGTTACCTATAGTACCTATTTTTTTTTGCCCCCCGAAAAACTTTAAGCAACAGCCGCCACTGGTGACAGTGCTTGTCTCGGTCTCCTAGTGGGGCTTCTACATTGTCACCCTGTCACATGAGCTTCTAATGGAGAATTCAAGTGGTCATCTCAAAACACATTCACGTGTCCACTGCTGTGAACAACATTAAACAAAAATAAATAAATATTCAATTCATGAAAGAAGATCTATAAATGGAGGGGACGAACCGATCAATCATCCACTCATATTCCATTTATAGATTCTATTTTATTCATTGAAGCTGTAGTAGTGGCTTCTATGAATGGAGCAGCTGGGTAGAAAGGGCAGGCATTGTCGGGCACTTTTGATGAAAGCCTGTGAAAGCCCTTTAGTTCTATTAACCCCCAGCACACTGGAACAGTACAGTGTTGGGGTTAAAGCATCGGAGGAGGAAGATTTCAGCAAAAGGAGGAGATGGCATCACTCAAGGTAAGTAATGCCCTTGTGCTGATTTTGTATTTTTGTGTTTTAATTAAACGTAGCATTTAAGTAAGTCCCTCTAGATTAGCCTTTTTCAACCTTTTTACTACAAGAAACCCTTGAAAAAAATTCAGGTCAAGAGGAACCTCTCCTAAAACCAATTCATCAGATGGGAAGGCCACTTACTTTACAGAGGAAAGAATTGACCTCCATAAAAAGGTGGTCAGAATGCCACCCTTACAGACAGCTAAAAAGGTAACATCCTGCTGACTCTTTCCAGTGCCATTGGCCCCAGAACTATGTAGGCACCATCAAATGGGAGGACAATCAGCCACAGCTCAAGAAAGTCCTGACAAACTCTGTAGGAACCCTAGAGTTCCATGCAACTCAATCTGACAATGACTGCTGTGAATATATTGATTAGGAAGATCTTACCTTGCACAATGAGATAGGCCTGTGTGGTGTGTGGCTTGTCTTGTGTCTGATAAGAACAGGTGTAAAGCCCCTCGTCGGCCACGTCCAAGCTTGAAATAATGATGCTAAATTCTGTCTTGTTGTAGTTCAGTAACTGCACCCGGGGGTCTATAGACCACTTGTCATTTCCTGCATACAGGATGTTGGATCTGTTCAGCCAGGCCACTCGTGTCACTTGGTCATCGATGGAGCAGCTGGGGAAAAAAGAAGGACACAGTCAGGGTCGCCTGGTTGGGTTATACAATTTTTTAAAGGACAATACTACTATATAGAGATTTGGAAGGTTTATGTTCATGACCTAAGCCAGAAGTGAACAGATGCTTTAGGCACAAGCCTAGAATGGCCAATGGTAACTTTGGACCTTGTGAACCCTTTCTGATAATGGTACACTCCAGTTAGAATTAAAAATTAGACTTTGAGATGCATACAAAGTGGGTGCACTTGGTCTGTACTTCAGTTTGACATCCAGGCATCGCTGTAGTGTACTGGGTTACCAAGTTTCCCAAAACCTGATGTTAAAGGAATGTCCATACTGAAAGTCTCTACTAATTACCAATAAGATTGAATCTACCTTGGAAGTCCAAGTATGACTGGTGAAGGAGGAAACAGAGAGAGAGAGAGAGAGAGAGAGAGTGAGTAAGGAAATTACGCAGGGCAGGCTGTAGGAAGTGCCCACCCAGTAGCCCTGTGAGGTTCTTCCTGGTTTCTGTCTGCAGTGAAATATTCTATCAGCCATTGGCCTGGTTTTTCTTGTGCTTATTCTTGTAGAATTATCAATCTGGTTATGCCAGGAAGCTTTGACCAGTATCTGATGTTGTTTCATTGGTTTGTTAGTCTTGTACATTGCAACAGGTGTCAGCTGACATGTCAGTGCTGACATCAGCCGCTCCACATGGGTAAATGGATGGTCCGATCAGGTCAGACCGAAAAAGTGACAGGTGGACCTAATCTGACAGCCCATATGAAAGGGGCTTTAAAGCCTTCTCCACATTCTGCAATCCTACCTCCGGCCCACTGTTCAAAGGTGAAAAGAGAAGGTTCCGAGCCAGTTCACTCTGGGGCGGCACGACTTCTGGGGCGACTTGGCAAGGCGTCCTGAAGACGACTTCAGAGGCGACTTGCAAAATGACTTCTGTATAGAAGTCAATGCAAGTCGCCCCGAGTCACCCCTGAAGTCGTACAAGAACCTTTTTCTAAGTCGGAGCGACTTGCGTCGCTCCTATTAGAACGGTTCTGGTGAATAGAATGGGACGCGACTTGTCAGACAGCTGAGTCGCCTGACGAGTCACCCCAGTGTGAACCGGCTCGAAGAAATAAAGAAAAAAAGTATTTATAGTTTGTCATTTTTTGAACGTTGTCCTGCCCTAGATGGTTTTTAAGAGGCTGGCTTCCAATGCATATGCTAATGAACTTGTTGAACTGGTTCATGAGCTCGGGGCAGGAAGTAATGCTATAGAAATAAAGTAGGGCGAGGGCCTGAGGACACATGTGCTGAGGACACAAAAAGCTGGTAAAAGCTTTGCAGGGCTACAAGAAGCAGTCTGGAAGATTCCTGTATTCTGGAAGACGACTCCATCATAAAGAAATATTGAAAATAGTTACATTACCTTGGTATGACACTAAATCTACAACCCAAGTTAAGTAACTTTATCCATTTTAATTTGCTGGGAAGCGAAACACATGACCTTTTATTCATTGGGTAAGCTATTCTTTGCTACTTTTGTATTACATGCTAAAATCCTACTTATTTTGAACTATAGTTTTTTTTTTTTTGTGTTCTTACTGTATTATTTGTTTCATAGATTGGCTTTCCTGAGGAAGTGGTTTACCGCGAAACTAGTAGAGACCCTGACCAATCTATCAATTGTAAATCACAGATATCTCTTGGGGAACCATGAGCATCTGTTTTTTCCTTTTTAAAATGTCAACTGTATATTTGTTTTTTATCCACAATAAACTTTTTTATATTATACATACAGTATAAAAAATATAAATTGTTTTTTATCAGTACCGAGATAGTCCAATTATTCCTTGGGTGGGAACGTTATAGGGTTAGCTTCAGCAACTACTCTGTTGCCCCCTCCTGTTTCGCTTTAGTAATCCGGATGATGGTACATTGCTATGAACTATAATGTTTCTGTATACAAGGCCATACTCCAAATTTCTCCAAATTTGCTGGGAAGGATAGATAGATTGTGCATGTGCGCATTATATGCATATTTTGTGATACTTTGTATGCCATGAATTGTTTTTCCTACAAATGAATATAGCATTTTTCTCTAGTAAAGCAAATTGTTATACACCACAGGGGTTTTTATGCTTCCTTACTTTTAGCGCAAAGGACCTAAAATAGACAACGTAAAACAGGCCTAGGCCTACAAAAGACTTATGAGAAATTAAGATTTGTTTGCACCCTTGCCTATATTGGCTTTGCCATTTATTAGCCTCCCTACCCTAGATCCTCAACTTCAAACCATACACTAAAAGCACTTCTGTCAGTGCTTTTATTGCTATCCATGCCTTACTGTCCTGATGACAATTGAAACCTCATTCCTCCCATGGGTGTCACATGGAAAGCAAGTGAGGGGAAATCTCAACAATAGAATGCAAAGAGTGAAATAAAGACCTGTCAAAAATGTTAACTCCTCCACACAACTGAAAAAAAAAAAAAAATATCTGGAGAAGTTAGGCTGAAGTTTAATCTGTTATTTTTTGCCTTCTCTGGTTCCACCTTTTTCCCCCTCATCAACAATGACATTTTCAAATAAAACCTTTTTACTCTTCTCAAGAGCCCTCAGCCCTGATGCAAGGTGTGGGATGGCTTTTGGGAGGAGTTATGCAGATATCAAAATGTCTTACAGTGGTTGTACACCTAGTTACACCACTTTTACCTACAGGTAAACCTATAAAAGGGTTTACCTGTAGGTATGGTAAAAATCTTCTAAATACTAAACCCCTAAGCATGGTTAAGAATTATTTCCCATGTTCACTTGCGCCGATGAGCATGAGCTGTAAAGAAACGGACCTCTGTGCCGTTTCTTCACTATCAGTGCCATGACTGATGACTCCCGCGTGCACGCGTGGGAGTGATGTCACAAGACTCTAGCTAGTCACAGAGCCAGAGTCCATGGCCCCGGAAAGAAGAGGGGCCAAGATGGATGTGGCCACCAGTGGTGACATCGGGGGACATTGTGATCTTCGTTTGAAAGGTAAGTGCCATGCATACTAGCCCATCATGCTTTTACTTTGCAGGGGAAAAAAAGGGGAAGTAAAACCCAACAGGGTTTACTTCTTCTTTAACGGGTGGATATCAGTCTGGAGGAGAGAGCATTCCTAAACAGGGAATATTTCCATGCAGATCGCCCTAGGTAACAGTCACATGATGCTAACTCCATGATTTAAAAGACTAAAATCCAGTAAATAAAAAGGCATATGGAACAATAAACATGGACTAAAAATTTTAAGACCATGGGGGTTATTTACTAAAGGCAAATCCACTTTGCACCACAAGTACAAACTACAAGGTGAAAAACTTGGAAGTGCAATCGTTGTAGATCAGAGAAAATAAAAAACAGCATTTTAGCTTGCACATGATTGGATGATAAAATCAGCAGAGCTTCCCCTCATATTTCAGATCTACCCCCCCAGATTTACAGTGGCTGCACTTCCAAGTGCACTTTCAGTGCAATTTCAAGTGCACTTGTAGCAGAAAGTGGATTTGCCTTCAGTAAATAACCCCCCATGTTTTGTTTTTAAAGCCTGGGCCTCCCCATATGCTAATGAACTTGTTGGACTTGTTCATGAGCTCAGGACAGGAAGTGGCGAGGCCAGGAACAGTCAGACTGTGTAGGATAGAGATAGAGGATACTGGATGTCCTTATCTCTATCTGACTTGATGCAGGTTCTAAGGTGACCAGATTTTTAAAATGAAATCCGGGGACACATTTTTTTTTTACTAGTAATGGCGGCAATCAGCGACTCTCTGCCCGTCGCCTTCCGCCTCACAGCCAGTCAAGTCTCACTCTCCGTGCCCCGGCTACTAATGGATGGGGTGCGGAGGAAGATCCCTCCACCAGGTAAGGCAAGGAGATAAACAGGCAGGCGGCTGGCCGGGACTTGAGCCAAGGCAGAAGAACATGCGAGCGGAGCTGAAGAAATATTCCCTCCGCTCCGACCAGCACATGATCATCAGAAAGGGGCACAGATAATGGAAAAAAATACCCCCCCCCCCCAAGCTAGTAGGAGCGGCGGAGTGGAGGTGTGTAATTCAGATTTTTTTTTATTCTGCACTGAATGTCTTTGAAATTGCCCCAGCCCCTGTTCAAATCAAATCCGGGGACAGACTTGGTCCGGGGACAGTGTCCTCAATCCGGGGACTGTCCCCTGAAACCAGGGATGTCTGGTCACCCAATTCCAAATGCAATGTGAAAAGCTCACAGTGTGCAGTGAAATCCAAGCAAGCAATTTCAGTATGGGAGAGGCGCCTGTACAGCTGTGCAATACTGAAGAGAAGGCTGGAGGTCAGCTCTAATATTCAATCCATTCTTATTTTCAGCACAGTCTCAAGTCTCATTGTACTAACAATTTTGGCTAGGGAATCTTTCCATCTACTACTATATGTAAATATGTTAAGCTGAACAAAGTTAAAAAAACAAAACAAAGAACTGCTATTTAATGGGTCATGTCCCAACTCTATATCTCTGAACCTCTTAGATGGAAAGTCTGTGACAGTCAGTGGGGCTCAGGTAATAGAAGGGTAACAAAAGCTACAAAGGCTTCAATGACAGACATATTGGCTGCCTGTTTGAGACATAAATATATTGCTTTCCAGCAGTCATACCTTGTTCCTTTTATAAAGACATGGATTCACAGCGTGACTACTTCCCAATATAGCACTTGGTATGAAGCCTTATCCAATAGGCCCATTATTTCCTCGTTGGAAGAGAGCCCCCAGAGGCTTCCCGATCCTTTCATTTCAAAACACAAATCGGCCCGGCTGTAGCTTCAAGGACAACTGTCTGGCGAAATTGTCGGATGGCATCTGATTAATGTACAGTTACTAGAGAGCAAGGGAACGTATCTAGTTCACCCTGATACTTTAGATATCTGAAGAGCTTCAAAGAGGAACTGTGGCTCCAGAAAACACGGGGAGGACAAAAGAGGACCTCGCGGGTTACAGGAGACTGGAAATGGTATACTGCCGAACATTCAAAAAGGGGATTTTTTTTATAATTATAAAAATGTTATAGAATTTTTAAAGTTTAATCTTTAAAAGTGTATATCTCATGGTGTCTGATTAATGTACAGTTACTAGAGACCAAGAGAACATATCTAGTTCACCCCGATACTGGAGACATCTGAAGAGCTTCAAAGGGGAACTGTGGCTCCAGCAAATGAATGTAGTACAAAAGAGAGCTGCTTGGGTTACAGGAGGCCTAATAGTGTACCGATGAACATTCAGAAAAAGGTAGATTTATTTTAATTATCAAACTTGTATAAAATATTTGAAGTTCAATCTTTAAACTGTATGCCTGATGGTATCTGAATTATGTACAGTTACTAGTGACTTAGGCCGCGTACACACAGGGCCGCCATCAGGGGGGTACAGGCAGTACACCTGTAAGGGGCCCGGGGGTCCCCAGGGGCCCGGATGGGAACCCCCCTTTTTTTATAATTTTTTTAGGGGTCTGGAGGTCCCCAGGGGCCCGGAGATCCCTAGGGCCCCAGGTGACAACCCCCCTTCTTTTATATTTTTTTTTTTATAAAAAAATATATATATATATTATTATTATTATTAAAGGGTCCAGAGGTTCCCAGGGCCCCCAGAAGACAACCCTACTTTTTTTTATAAAAATGTATTTTATATTATTTTACGTCTTTTTTTCTTTTTTTTTATATATAGATATATTTTTATTAAAGGGCTCAGAGGTCCCCAGGGCCCCATGTGTCAAACCCCCTTTTTTTTATAAACGCAAAACGGCCCATAATTCACTGCGGCATTGCGCGCTGATGATTGGCCCAGCATGCTGTATGTCCCGCATGCTTGGCCAATCACAGCGCGCAAAAAACGAAGAGCCCTAATTGGACAAAGCCTGGGTGTCTTTGGCCAATTATGGCTCAGGGCTTTAGCACACGCCCCACACTATATAAGGCCGCCTGCTGGGCGACCTTGTCTAGTGTGTTTCGGCTTGTTAGTGAGAGCAGTCAGAGAGACAGAGAGATAGTCTTTATAGATATATATATAGCTAGAGCAGGCAGGCAGGCTAGTCAGTTTAGATTAATTTGCAGTGTGTAGAGGATATATATACATCCCTAGGAATTGTACATATATTTATACACTGTATAGCTTAGATAGATCAGTTCTTCCTAATTTACTGGCAGGCAGGTGATTGTGCTATTTAAAGACTTTATCACAGGTATAGACACCCAGCAGGTACAATATTTAAAGGAAATTTATTTTTATTTTATTTAAGCATTAATAAAATCACTGCTCCTGGAGCAGTGATTTTAATGATGCTTAACTTAAAAAAAAAAAAATGAAAAATTCCTTGTAAATATTGTACCTGCTGGGTGTCTTTAGTTTGCCTGTGAAAACGTCTTTTCACATGTTCCCTCGGGTCTTGCCCGAGGGAACATGTATCAATAGAAAAAAAAGTTTTAAAAACGATCATTTTTTCAGGAGTACTGCTCTTGAAAAACACGACAGTTTTTTTAAACTTTTTTCCATTGGTACATGTTCCCTGGGGCAAGACCCGGGTTCTCAAAGACGTTTTCCAACAATAACTTGAATATTGGTCTTTAAAATGATCGTTTTTTAATTCGAACGTTCGAGTCCCATAGACTTCAATGGGGTTCTAAATGTTCGCGCGAAAGGTCGGTCTGTTCGACGGTTCTGGTGAGAACCGAACGCGGGGGTGTTCGGCTCATCCCTACTGGGTAGGCAAACCAAGCCCGCTTTACATGTTGTTCCCACCCAGAACCTTCCTCTAAATAAGGGGGGGGCTGCCCATCATGCCCACTTTAAGAGTTGGTCCTGCCCACACTCTGCCTCTAAATATGCAGGGACCTCCTGCTCATGGCCCCAATTCCCACAATTATTACCCTTTTTGAGTTACAGCACATGTGCAGTGACTTAAATAAGGTAGGTGCTGTGATCCCGTGACATTGCCCTGGACACATCATTGGTGAGACAGAGGGCCAAGGTCCAGGACTGTCCTTGCAAATCTGGGATAGTTGGCATCTTTGCCATTGATGGAAATGAGATGAGATCCTACATTTATACTGGTTATTAGAGCAAAAGGTGAGGGAAAATCCTTGTAATGTGTATAGCTCACCTCGAGTAGATCTACTAAATCTCCTTGAAGTGAGCTATACATTGTATAAGGATTTAAAGACTGGGTGAATTGAAGGCATTAACATGCTCAGTTCATGTTCAAGAAGCTTCTGATGGAAGCTGCCATTGTCCAACTCACAAGCACCATGGTGATCCCAGAGCCCAGTAATGCTGATGAGGTGCTTCGCTGCTCTGGAAATAGCAGGCAGTATGTAGGCTGCCAGCTTCCATCAAAAGCTTCTCAGAAAGGTAGGACAGCTGACAGATCCCCTTGAATGTTTTTTTTTTCCTCTTAATTTAAATGTAGCCATATTGCGGGTTCCCCTCAGGTCTCTATTCTTCCACAGAAATACATTTTACTGACATAAGCACCTGCCTCCAAAATGAGGAGCTATTCTTTGCCTGCCTTTAGAGCCGAGTCCTCTGGGAGGAATTCTTCTCCTTACAATAATACTCCCCTGATAAGACATCACAGTCTCAACATGTCAGGATTGATCTGGATTGCCGCCTGTGGAGAGATCATAACATTGTAATGATTGCTGCAAGTCCAACCCGTAAATCAGAACTGGAAAGAACGCCATTAACCCTTGCAAGGTCTGTCAATCCTGGGATCCAGTACTCTCCTGTTGAGTGAAACAATGTATCTATGGTGTGATCAATGTATGTCTTCTATAGGAGACACGCCAACAGGATTAACACCCAAACCTCAGTCCTCCAGTAACAAGTCCGCCCAGATTTAGAGGGGATACTGGGAATAATAAGAAGACCCGACAACTACAGATAACTTAAAGTGGATGTAAACCAATTTATTTTGTTAATTAAGGCTTGTAACTTGTACAGTATAGGATTTCACATCATCTGTACCCAGTCTTCCCATGAAGAGTTACTCCAGCTCTGAGCAATCCTCTTATCCTTTTTTTTCAGTGAGATAAAAACAGACAGACAGACAGAGAAATACCAGTCAGTTCTTCCCCCCTGCTGTGAGTAACAGGTGATTTACATATCTCATGCAGGAGCCTGAGAGAGGCATTCTGTGAACTTCAGATCCCCTCCTCCTTTCTTCTACAGCTCTCACAGTATTGGCTGCTCCACACCTCAGCATGATTGGGCATGCTGAAGTCACAAGGTGACTTTTCTGGGTTTTGACTGGATGTTAGTGATCATAGCAGAAGTTCAGTGTAAGAAATACACAGGAGAAAATGCATGTTGACAAAGGAAGTGTAGAGGAGGGTGGGGACTCTACTGACATCACAGAGCTCCAGGCAACAGGAAGGCCCGGAATGGAAAAAACCCCAAGGAAAATAATGGAGGGCCAGCATGACAGGGGGTAGAGGAATGGCAGGGCAAGGGTTAAAATTTGGAGGAAGGGAAAATGCGAGGAATAGGAAGAGGAAGTGAGCTGTATATAAGGTGTGGGCGGGAGCGGATAAGGCATTCGGGGGAGTTTTAGCCAAGGAGAGGAAGCTTTCCCACCCACCCTCCCTGGGTTTTGGCACATGGGGTTGTTGTTTTTGCTGTGTTGCTGGTTTTGTTCTTCTCTTTCAGGTTTTGGATTCTGGTCGTCATAACAGCTGAAGAAGGCGGTGTCTTTGTTCTTTGACGGTGGCTAAAATCAGATGGTATGATAAAATGGTGGGGGCTCATGGGTGGTATGTGCCCCTCGGTTGTATTCCAGTGGAATGGTGTCTGCTGGAATACGGTGATGGTTGCACTGCGGGAAGGGGTTGTCTCAGGGCTGGTTACAGCTGGAGGCTTGGTTATGCAAAGTGTGTCCCGCAGTGTAGTGGTGGAAAGAGAGAAGTAAAAGTAATGTGATTAAAAATTGTGTTTTTTACATGTTAATGGGTTTTACATATTAATGGAAAGTTATTTTATTAAAGTTTTAAAGGGAGTTATTTTGGAATATTGGTTAATAAAAAAAGGCTGTTGTGGCCATTTATACTCCAACTCTGGTGTGGTCTATTACTTATTAGTAGTATAAGATGGGGAATGGTTATGATAAAGGGGGTTAAGTGCGGGAGGTAATAGTCTGGGGTTACAAAGGTAATGCAAGTGTGATTATCTCTATTACACTGGTCAAGACCCACCCGCAGAATCTTCAGTTTTTCAGGTCTCATAACAGACAGAGGGGAGACATTTGACAAGTAAGGATACATGCAGGAGCCATCAATATCTTTTAAGAAACCACTATGGCAGTAGTTTAGAAAGGATGATAGTAGGTTTATATCCACTTTAAACCTGACCTCCAGCTTTCCCTTCAGTCTTGCACAGTTGTACTGACTCCTCTAGTGAACCGAAATGGTTTCCTATGATTTCACTGCACACTGTGAGCTTCTCACAATTTTCAATTTCTGCATTGACAATGTGTTAGGAATTCGACCAATGTATGGCCTGTATTGCTTTCTCTTTTAGAGAAGACGTAATAATAGAAAAAAATAAAAACACCACCATTTGCAATGGCTGCTGAGTGGGCAGATGCCTTTCTTCTCTGTGCTGAAGATGCAATAGTAATTGCTGCAATTGTCCCCGAGCGCTCTACCACCTGCTGGTCTGTCTATACGTTCCGTTTATGTATGCATTTATTTTGTTTCTTAGAAATATACGTGTCTGAGATCAGCCTAAAGATAGAGGAAAGTGTTCTTAAAATTAGCAAGTCATTACTTGGATATAATTATGGGCACAGCCAGGTGCCTTTTTGTCGAAGCACCTGGGAGCCTCAATGTCCACATACCTGAAAAACACCAACCAAAGTACATAAGGATAGACCCTGGCCCATCCTCCCTGTATTCCATGCCTGGGGACGTGCAGCATGGTACTGTAGCAATAAACACAATTGCAGAAACAGAATTTGTATTAAGATTGAAGTTCGATAAATCACAACAAGCCCCGACGGGAAGACACCCTACCTGGAACACTCACAGGATGCAAGAAGTGTGTAGCATAGCAGGTCTCAAGGGTGCCGATAGTGTCGGCCTTAAGGGGGCAGAATGCCACCTGGATGATCTGTACCCAAGTAGGGAGGTTTCCAAGAAGAATGGTGTGTCCATATTCTTCCCCTACTTGTCTGGAACCTCTAACTGCCACTAATCCCCTGTCAGACGGGTAACCTGTCCCTACACTACCCACATGTGAAAATGCATGCCAAGCCTGGAAGCCTTAAAAAGGCTCTACCTGCCTGAACCCAGATGGGTGTCAAAGTCACATGAGATGGCAGTATCCAACCAGATTGTTTCCTCAGTGACCCAGAAAACCATAAAGGAACCATGTTCCACTTGACTTCCCCTCCAACTGCAATGCTGCTGTGGTCGAGCGCCACCTACAGTGGAGAAAATATGCTGCACCTGCCTACGCATGTGTCACCATTGGTAAGTAAGACAGTCCATTAGTTCAGTAAGGCCAATTTCAGCTACCCTTTTCAATTAATAAACAACCTTTCTTAAAATAAAAAAAATGCAATACTTACCCTATCTCTAGTGTTGCCCACTGCAAATTTTCTGCTCTGCGATCCAGGACTGGTCCTTTCCTAGAATGACACCCATCATGCTTCAAAACCCTACCTGTAAGCCCAGGGTATCAAGGATATGATCCATGGTGGTGTGTCTTCAAGTCACCTTGGGCTCACAGGAGAACGCTGCAGAAACAGCACCATATGGCAACATGGTGAAGCGCTCTACTGTATTCAGGAACCATCCATTATTGGAAAAAGATTAGGAGTAAGTGGACCCATGGAGTCATGTGACCAAACCCCTTAGATAAAGGTACAGAAAATAAATGTGTGTGGGGGGGGGGGGTCAAGGGGGCAGGACCACCATTAGGGGGGTACAGGCAGTACACCTGTAAGGAGCCCTGGATGGCAACCCCCCTTTTATTTGTATTCCCGATGGGGTCACTAGGGACCATAAATATGTGAGCTGCCATTTCTAATTTTTATAGGGCAAGCCCAGGAGCTTCAATCCTTATCTTTCATTCTCGGTGCCCGGGCACACATACTGCAGGACGATCCTTCATTAGTTCTGCTAGCCCCTACTATATCAGACAGCCTCTAGATCAGCTGTTCTCAATTACAGATCC
Source organism: Rana kukunoris (assembly GCA_029574335.1). Lineage (NCBI taxonomy): Eukaryota > Metazoa > Chordata > Amphibia > Anura > Ranidae > Rana > Rana kukunoris. The sequence goes on from CM056058.1 coordinate 9,640,914, forward strand.
TCCAAAGGTTGCTAGGGGTTCCTTGAGCAATTTCTGCCTCTGAGACACCAGTGACCTCAATGTTAATTTTGGCTCTCAATGACCATTAATGTAAGAATCATTCTTCCCAATGACTATAATGAATCCTGAGCTGTAGATATAGTAAGTATATAGAGGAATTCACTGAGGCCTCAAAGTTACTTCAAGGGTTCCCCCATATTTAAAAGTTTAAGAAGGGCTGTACTAGAGCTAATTCCACTGTGGCACTACAAGCCCCAGCAAAGCCTTTCATCCTGTGTTGGTTAGGGAATGATACGAAATGTAGTTCCCTAACAGATAGAGACATGTAAATTGCTTGCTTTGAGACTGGAGCTAAAAGGCTTTTCAACATCACAGGCATGTTTGATGTCAAGGTCATGGTACAACTTCAAGGTCGTAGCTGATGACAGCTGGTCTTAAAACTGTAGGGAGAACAGCATGAATTGCTGGATTGTACAATGAAGCAGATTAGGTTTCTGCTCTGTCTAGGTGGCATTGTGACAAGCCGATTCAGAATAACGACTCTAGGATAATTAGAGAAATGGGGGCTGACGCAAAGTCAGGGTCTACATAAAATGGATCCATTTATTGGCAGATACTGGTTTATCATATATAAGCTTGCTCAGGAGCGGAGAGCAGTAGGGTTGCCAACTGTCCCTCATATTACCTTATATTTTTTATTACATTCATTTTATTTTATTTCTTCTGCCAACTTCGTGACTTTTCAGCAAAACAGCCAGAGCTGCAGAATTTGTATAAAGTTGTGTCATAAAACTCTATTTTAATTCTTGTATGTCTGTTAGGGTTCTCATTTATCCAGGTCATGGTATATTTAGTAGTAGTAGTAAATGACATTCAGCTGAAATTGTTCTGTAATGTTGACTATGTTTCGCAGCTTAGCCAAGCCAACTTGTCCATAATGATATACCCCCAACATTTATATCAATGCAGGTAGCACAGACACCCTAATCCATTCACCATAGAATGTGTTACGGCAGATGTTGACTGTCCAAGAACAGGGTGGGGAGGTGTAAAAGTTGTGGATCACCTTATTCTAGTTACATAATCCCATCCTTGGTGTTATGAATTTGCCAACACCGCTCAGTTATACCTAGATCTGTCCCTGTAGAAGTCCTATTGGATCGAAACGCGTTGAGCCATGCATTTTGCTCCCCATATTGCTTTTACTACTTATGAATTGTGATCACCTTGTTTTATATTTTATTATGTATATTGTTTTTTTCATTAAAACCTCTTTATGACCTACACCACTGGAGCCCCCATTTTTTTCTTCTCTTTACATGAATTTGTGGAAGATAAGTTTTTTTTTTGAGCCCTCTCTAGTTGGTTTCCAGTACCCATGCCAGGGTTCTCACTTACCTGAACCAGATCGTGTTTGGATGCTCGGAGCATCATTTATGATTGCCATAGCCACGGTTTACTAGGATCTTCAGTTTTGGAGTAGTCGGGGGCCGATGAACATCTGGTCTTCCTGCCCTTTCCTGGGTTGACGACATCTGACTGCCTAGGAGGCAGACTCCATTTCCTTCTGGATTTCTGGTGTGGGACATTTCAAGCTCGATCGATCCACTGTCGTAGGACATTTGGGTCCAACGGTTGCGGTAAGTGCATATGTATTCCACCTCATATTTGAAGATTTCTGCTGGAAAGTTCCTTACCATCTCATGACATCTTCCTCGTTTTATTGTTTATGGACACTATATTAAATTTTTCTTAATATTGTTCACTTTATTGATTTGAATTTCAAATTTTGTTGTGGTGCAATTTTTGCCATTACATCCTTTGTGTCCCAATATATGGTTACACCCCATTAGGTGTATACAGCCATTGCTTTTTGGCTCACATGCTACATTACCATCCACATATACCTAGATCTGGCTTTTATTTGTATCTAAAATAAATAGTTTTTTTTCTTTTTGTGTTTTGGATGGAGTGGGGATAGTAGAACCTTTGTCATGTTTTGATGGCTGCCTTACAAGTGGAGAGATTCTCTTTCCTTTTTGTCTTGATGACCATTGTCCGAGAGGAAAGTGATGGGAAATCAAAAATGTAGACCTGTCATCATTAGACACGTGCACACCTGAAATTTTCATTTTGCTTTGGATGCATTTGTTAATTGCAGAATTTTGTTTCTTCATAGTCCTTATGTTGAACCGTTTTTTTTTTTTCATAATTCATTTTGTATCTTCGGCATTCTTTTCGTATATTTTTCGGTCCAGGTGGATTTAAAACATTTTGCCAGTTTTTCCAGAAGATTGATATATATTGAATCAAAAGGATTCAATATTTTCAGACACTATTCCAACCCACCAAGAGAAATGTAATGAGCTGATTGGACAATATCCACTAGCATCATCAATTAACGAATGGAATGAAATTCAGATCCAATCACTGCCTGAACCCCGAATTATCAAACATATTTGAACATGTAATTAATTTCCCCATGGGCCAAATTACTACTGTATCTTTTGACATCATTCAAATGAAACAAATAAAAGTAATGCGTTCATTAATTAATTATAACTTTTTTCGGATTTGTTCACATTCATTACTACAATATGTCCATTCTGAGATTCATATACATCCAAATCTCTGAAAATGAAAACCGAAAAAACGAATCATAACAAAAGGAAAAGCACATGTTTAGTCTTCAGAACAGAAGAGAAATATTCCAATGGGGACACCTGTTATGATGACAACTGTCTAAAGCTGGGTATACAGCACACTAGTAGATATTCTTTCAAATTTTTCACTGTAAGAACATTGTAAGAATGTTAAAGGCAAACAAGATCTTGAACTGCTTTCAAACAACATTCAAATGTACTGAAACATTTACATATGAATTTCCCTAAGAATTTCTAAGGTTTTGGAGGGGATTTCTCTCACTTTGTAGAGAATTAACCTCACTTCCTGCTGTGTCTTCAAGCCAAGAAGTGAAGGTGAATCTCCTCAATAGAAAGTAGACAAGAAGACAAAACCCAACAACATTTTTACAAATTTTCTACCCTGTTGAAAAACTAAACAACATTTTGGGTTTAGGTATACTTTAGGGCCCAATTCTAGATCTCAATGGTGCCCATCCTCCCCCAGAACACCTGTCCCTCAAAATGTAGCTATGGATGTTTAAATGTCAATATACAGTGGGGTTGATTTACTATAACTGGAGAGTTTAAAATATGGCACAGCTGTGGATGATAGGCAATCAGCTTCTAACTTCAGCTTGTTCAGTTAAGCTTTGATAAAAAAAAACTGGAAGGTGATTGGTTTCTATGCAGAGCTGCACCATATTTTGCACTCTCCAGTTTTAGTAAATCAACCCCATAAAATATATATATATTTTAAGGGATTTTCATTTGGGTTGTGTGATGTCATAGGTTCACTTTTGTCCTTAGGGCTCACATAATAATGGCCAAAAGTAATGCAAACAGTAAAAATTGTAGTATCAACTTTTTATTGGTGGTCAGAAGTAGAAGGGCCATCCTTACATTGTAGGTCACTGGAAAATTGTGTTTCTAGTTTGGTGGTCATTGAAAAGAATGCCCTGTTACATTGGCGGCCAATGCCCCTAATATTGAGGGTTATTGGGAAGATTGGACCATGCAGATGGCTAAAAAGAGGAGAGGCTACACTCAGATGATGGTTGCAGAACTATACAATATCAGACAAGAGGTCAGTCTTCCGCTTTCCAAGAAACAATAGGCAATCGCTGGAGGAGCCCTAGTTGAGGGCCCTGTTACATTCATGGTCATTAGAGAAGCCCTCCCCTTATTTTGGGGGTCAAAGGAGAAAAAACCCTTACTGTACATTAGTGATCAGTGTGAAAAGTGCCCTCTTTGTGCTCAGGGAAAAAAATGCCCTGTTACATTGGTTGCTCACCCCCCCCCCCCCCCCGATGTTGGGGATCAGTAGGAAGAATGGACCTTAGAGACAGCTGAAAAGAGGAGGGGCTCTACTCAGCCATGTGTTGATGGTTGCAGAACTAAACAATCTCACATAAGAGGTCAGTCTTCCACTTCTCAAGAAACCATTAGCAACCTCTGGAGGAGCCCTAGTTGAGAAGGGTTGGCATACACACTGACCCTAAAAGAGCTGGTAAAGCTATTTTCCTACCTGCTAACAGGTCAGTTTGTGGTGTACAGACAGTGAGCAGGGGTAGCAGCAATTAAGTACCAGCCAGATGACCCTGGCAAGTAGATTGGCATTTTGGAATCTTTTATTATGTGCAAAAATCCATTAATGACTTTCAACAGCTAATGCATTGAAGACTGGGTGCTGCCCTAGATCAAAGCCTAGATGGCCCCTACAGAGATAATTATTATTTACAATTATTATCTGTTTCGCCCTATTTTAGGATATTAAATTTGTCTGTAAAACATAACATTACAAAGTTTTGGTAGTGCGCTCTACCCTGCTGCCTTGAATGGCTAAGCCGGTTGAGACAGCTATTAGCAGCGATGATTAAACTGAAATGGAATCATAGAAAAATACAAATGAGACAACTATTGTCAGGCCCCCTCTGCCGCCTTAAAGTAATATCCTTCCTTGGTTGGAGACCCCAGAGCACGGGGAGCTGTAATTCTGAGAAGTGTAAATAGATTTAAACATTTCTGCTCGCTAGTCAGGAAAATGGAGCTTTAATAAGAGGCTAGGCTGGTTGGAAATGAAATTCTGGGAAAGGGATCCCAGAGGAGGGTTTGCATTCATTGCCAGTTGTCGTGTTCCAGTGTCGACAGGTCGCATGGTTGCCGCTTCGCTTGATACACACAAGGACAAGCTTGTTCTGCGGTGCTGTCAGTCAGCCTCTTAACTCTTGACTTGCCTGGAGAGGTGCCGCAGAGTATGCCACAGCTGGATTCACTGGTAGAAGCTGCTAGAACTGCATTGTGCCTGGGTTATGAGGGTGGAAGGGGATTTAAAAATGAAATGTGCTTTAAGATATACAGTGTGCTCCATCTTAAAATCCTTGTTGCCTGCCTGTCATGCTGATCCTGTAGCTTCACTGACATGAAACAAAGGTGCCCACCAAGTGTTCTGACCCCTTGTTGCATGCTTGTTCTGAGTCAGTAATACATATAGCCCGAAGCCAATGATTCTTATAGCTACCAGGCAACTGCATTTCCAACAGGAGTTTGGCAACAGCCTCTGCATTAGGGAACAGACCTTTAAAGTACGCTCCTTAGAGCCGGTTCACACAGCCGCGGCACGACTTTGGGGGCGACTCTGCAAGTCGTTCTGAGGACGACTTCAGAGGCGACCTGCAAAACGACTTCTGTATAAAAGTCAATGCAGGTCGCCCCGAGCCGCCCCCAAAGTCGTACAGGAACCTCTTTCTAAATCGGAGCGACTTGCGTCGCTCCTATTAGAACGGTTCCATTGCATTCAATGGGACACGACTCATCAGGTGGCTGAGCCGCCTGACGAGTTGCCCCAGTGTGAACCGGCTCTCAATAAGGTAAGGGGGCAGCCGTTGTTGCAAAATTGTTGCCTGGCTTGGTATTGCTTCAATAATTACCCAAAACAAGCTTGCCAAGGGTCAGAAGACTCTGATTGGCTGCTAAGGTCTCAAGTGCGAGCCAGGAGGCATAGTATGTGCTCCCCCTTCCCTGGAGGGCCAGAGGTTGTGATTGAACAACATGCATTGTGGATAAATAGTTAAAAGGGTCATTATAGGGATATGGTAGCTGCCATTGCTGACCTTTCCTTTTGATAATACTAGCTACTTGGCAGTCATGCTGACCTCTTTGAGCTTCAATGCTTTGGCTCACCTGCCTAGAATAGAACAACTCCAGTTTTTTTCTTAATACACCACCATGCACCTTAACCACTTCAGTCCCAGAGGACTTTTTGAAAAAAGGGCACTGCTTCGCTTTAACTGACAATCGCATGGTCATGCGACATGGCTCCTAAACCAAATTTATGCCCCCCCCCTTTTTTTTTTCACAAACAGAGCTTTTATTTGGTAGTATTTGATCACCTCTGTGGTTTTTATTTTTTGCGCTATAAACAAAAATAGAGCGAAGATTTTGAAAAAAAACAAACAATATTTTTTACTTTTTGCTATAATAAATATCTTCAAAATTATATATAAAAACACATTTTTTCCTCAGTTTAGGCCGATACGTATTCTTCTACATATTTTTGGTAAAAAAATAGCAATAAGCATTTATTGATTGGTTTGCGCAAAAGGGGATAGTTGGTCTACAAAATAGGGGATAGTTTTATGGCATTTTTATTAATATATTTTTTTTACTAGTAATGGCGGCGATCATCGATTTTTATCGTGACTGCAACATTATGGCAGACACATCGGACACTTTTGAGGCTATTTTGGGACCATTGTCATTTATACAGCGATCAGTGCTATAAAAATTCACTGATTAAATGTGTAAATTACACTGGCAGGGAAGGGGTTAATCAGTAAAAGGCAGGTAAGGGCTTAAGTGTGTCCTAGGGAGTGATTCTAACTGTGGGGGATGACAGGGAGCAGACGATCAATGTCCTGTCACAAGGCAGAACAGGGAAATGCCCTGTTTACACAGGCATCCCCCTGTTCTGCAGCTCTGTGACATGATCGCAGGACACCGGCAGACATCAAGTCTGCGGGTCCTGCGGACACGGTCATGGAACTCACGGCAGGGGTGCGTGCACGCACCTGCACAAAATTTGAAGCAAGGTATATATACGTTGCTTTGCACTGCCGTGCCATTCTGCCAACGTATATGTACTGGATGCGCTCAGGAAGTGGTTAAAAAAATAAAAAAATAGCTTATCCTTGGCTCTGTCCCTGCAGACTTACTATCCAGTCCAGTGATGGTTATGCTCCAGGTTGAATGGTGAAGGTCACACAATTAAAAGGAAGCTTTGTCATGCAGCCGGTACTCACAGCATTCCTGCACTGAGAGGCGCTCTTACATCATTATGTTGAGTTCCGGTCATTCTAGATGGAAGGACCACTAACTGCTGCTGCCAAAAAAGAAGCAAAAGGTCCCTTGATGTCACTAGACTGGACTGCGGTGAAAAATATAAGTATGGGGTATTTTTTTTTAAGTAGATCCTAGGGGGGTTGTAGAGAGGGAAGTGGGTGGAATGATGCTGACTATCATTCAACTCATAAGACTGAGGACATCTAGTGTTGAAAAAGCAGAATTACGAGGGGCAGCTCAAAGTTGAGTATTGCAGTCAAATCAGATAAAAAAAAAAAAAATATGTAATAGTACTGAAGTTCTGCTTTAAGCAAAACCTTCTTGAAACAATTCCACCATCTTAGAATGGAAACACAACGTCGGTTTGTCATTCTGGAAACAGTTTGCATTCTGCCCTGTAAAACACTTAACCCTCTTCTAGCCAAGGACCTTCGCTGATTATTTCAAAGACAGATGGTAATTTTAGTTTAATACAGAAAGCCTCATTAGCCAGGCATAATAGCGCCTTCCATCCTGGCTGCCGACTCAAAATGCCTTATTTCTTGTACTAAACAGTCATTCCCAAAATGGCTGCTCTCCCAATTTGCAGACAGTAACCTCATTCGCCCTCATCTCATGTTAGTCAATAAAGCCTCCATAAAAGTATCTAGTAAATCCTCTTTCTAAACAAGCCAATGAGATCTGACGGGCCCGCATGTTTCTTCTCAGTGAACGTATAAAACACATAGGCTTTTTATCTGCGGGCAAAAAAAGAAAACTTTTATTTCTTATATTGACCATACTAGCAGTCCCATAGAAGTCCCGCCAGTCCCCTGTGGGGCTGCTGGCAGGGTCAGCATACACTACATAGATTTTTGTCCTTTTCCTGAAGCAGCAGGTAGCTTCTGCGGTTGCTAAGTAACAGGTCCGATGGCACTGGTGCGGCATTCTGAAAACGGCTGAAGACTTTGACGTAAGACTATATTAACACTTACATCCAAGAGCATAGCTATGTTAATTGCCCTCTTAGGCATCCGTTTTTGCTGCCCCCCCCCCTAAACATTCAAAAGTCAGTATGATCTCCGCTGGGTGTCCCATTCCATTTTTGCTGCCCTCTCTTTGGTTGCTAGGATGCCAGAACAGCAACCAATGACACCGTGGCTCAGCCGCCAGACAGGTGTTCAACTGTGCATCATTGGTTGCCAGGACATTATTGGCTGGGCAATACAGTCACATACAGTTTCTCTCTACACACTGTATTAATGGTTGGTTGTTATGGTGAAGACGATCACCTGCACCACAACAACCAATAATGCTGTACAGCCCAGTTGTCAGCATCCTAGCAACCAGCTCAGCAACACTTTTCTGTGTATTACTGAACTGCAGTGAGGATGAAGTATTTGGTATGGGCAAACTCGGCCTCAGTGCTTCCCCCACCCCCACCACCACTAAGGACCATTAAGGACCACCAAATGCCATCTAAGGCTGTAGCCTCACTTTGCCTAATTGGTGGCATAAACCTGCTCACATCACTTCCTTAAAGGGGTTCACAGCCCAATATCTCTACTACACTGTTGAAAGGCAACATGAGTTAATATAATATTTTTGGAGGTTCTACTTATCTGTTTCCTATTCCCAAAGATCCTTCAGGCTGATACTTGCAGTTCTATGGTTTTATAAGGTACAGAGGGATTTGGCCCCAAGAAGAATCTGAATAGCAAGGGGGCCTGGCTCCTGTGTGTCTAGGACAATACGATGAGAATCAGTGATTACCACTCTACAAGAGAGATTCAAAGAGACCCAGGGCTCATGGAGATGATATGGGCAATACTGACCCCAGAGGCCAATTACGGGAGAACGGTCAGTAATATGATCTATTGAGGAAGACTGTCCTGTGAACAGTCTAATTTGTCCAAAACTGAGTGGGGCTGGCAATGGGGGGGTTTGAATGAGGTATGACTGAGGTTCTTTAAAAAGGGCTGGTGCAAACAGAGAGCTCCCTCTCTCTTTCGCTGCAGGCCTTTGCCATGAGGATCTCTCTCTGCCATCGTGAGGCCTTGCTCTTATTGCTGGCTCGGGCCTAAGCCATGCAGCCCAGACTCTTTTTTACCATCATGAGACCAGCCAACGAGTCTATTCTAGAGGATGTGATAATTATCTTTCATATTTCATTGTTGTTATATGCTCTGTAGATATCTGCTGTTTAGGGTGTGAGATTCCTATTTTCTTGGGAAATAAATAAGATATTGTTTTACTAGCAGCAGTGTATGTGTTTACTTTCGTAGATAACCTTATATTATTGTGCTTATCAGAATCGTAATAGACTAGCTAATTTATAGGGATAGACAAGTTAATACATGTATGCAATATTTATATAGTTTATATTATTGTATAATTTACTTCATATACTCACACACATACTAGCGACACCACCAATGGAGGCCAGTTAAAGGAAACCTTAACTGAGGGAACATGCAGACTTCCTTTGGTGACCCCTAATTCTAAAAGTTGCTTCACTATCCCGCTGATCCACCGGTTTTAATATTGTGTAATGTTCTGGAGCATGTGAAGTTATTACTTAAAATCTTTCTCCAGGCAAAAAAAAACCTCCCCCATCTCAATTTACGCCTTAAATAAAAATAGCTTTAGGTCATCTAATTCTGCTGCGATTGTTGGTGGACCTTCCCTGACCAGTGGATCAAGCATGTGGTCTGTGCTTGAATATACCGATTCCTCTTCACAATCATCATCATCATCGCGATTTGCATTACACTACACAGGCTAAGAGGACCTCATCACTGAATGAATGAATGAATGAAAACTTGTATAGCGCGGCACATGCGAACTGAATCGCCTCTGGGCGCTTGTTGTTCCTGTCTCCTTTGATATCAAAAGAGAAAAGTCTTGACCTTTTTCCTAAATGCTAGGTGGTTCTCCTCCAACCGAATGGTGGTTGTTAAAGCGTTCCATAGTCTGGGACCTTGGATCGCGAATCTTCTTTCTCCTTTGGACTTGAAGTTGACTTTCGGAACCTGGAGCAGGTTCTGATTCGTGGATCGCAAAACGCGATTGGGATTATGCGCTTTTATTATTTCGCATAAATAAAGGGGGGCATTCCCATAGACACATCTATGCGTAAGACAGAGAGCTTTAAAAGCAATTCTGTCTTTAACTGGCAGCCAATGAAGGGCTCTCAGAGAAGGTGAGATGGATTCCCACGGTTTTTTCCCAGTCACAAGTCTGGCGGCCGTATTCTGAACGACTTGCAGACGAGCGATTTGGTACTTGGGGAGGCCGAGGTAAAGGGCATTTGCATAATCCAGCCTGGAGTTTACAATTGCTCCCACCACGACCGCTAAATCTTCTTTAGGGATGAACGGAGTGAGTCTGCATAGTAGGCGCAGTAGATGGTGAGATCCGCTGACTACTGACCCTATTTGAGCGTCCATTGTCATAAAGGAGTCAAAAATGACCCCTAGGCTTTTGACTTTGGCGCTAGGGGTGATGATTCTGCCCAAAATAGGCGGGGGGGTCCACGCTGTTGAAAGTTGATTCCTGCGCTTGGCGTGAAACAGAAGAAGTTCTGTTTTTGCTCCATTGAGTTTAAGGTAACTCTTTGTCATCCAGTCCTCTATCAAAGAGAGACATGTCTCTAGATTGAGGTGGTGATCCTGTCTGTTGCAGATACGGAAATACAGTTGTGTATCATCTGCATATGAGTGGTAGAGCAGTTTTTGGCTGCTGATAATCTCAAAAAGAGGACGAAGATATATGTTAAACAGCACTGGTGACAGAGGCGATCCTTGAGGGACTCCGCATGTTACTGTGCGTTTTTCCGACGTAAAAGGTCCTAACTTCACTGTTTGCGATCGGTTTTCCAAAAAAGAGGAGAACCAAGATAAATCGCTTTCTGCGACTCTGGCTACTTCAGCAAGCCGAGTCAGTAACAGTTTGTGGTCTACAGTGTCGAAAGCTGCACTTAGGTCCAACAGACCTAAGTTGTATTGTATATGTTGCAATCCTTACAAGCTCACACACAATTCGTGTAGGGTGCTGTAGTGGATTGGTAGATGGTACCACTATGAAATCCCAGAAAAATAGGGATCTTCTCTAGCACTGGTGAATATCCTTATTTACCAGCCAATAGGAGGTGCCAATGCCACCCAATGCGTAATGAAGAAAGGACCCACTTTTTCTGCAAAAGGGATACAAGACCATGGACTTGTGGCAGAAAGCCCAAACAAACTCCATGCAGACAGTGTATTGAGTGGGACTTGAACCCATCAGACAAGACATGAAAGACAAGATTACAAAACCACTTAGCCATTAGATAGGATGACAGCTGGTGATTGCCAAGCTGGGCAATGTCTGCCTTGACTTATATGCAGGTTATCGCTGTGAATCACACCTGCACAATTTCTCTTAGATTGTTCTCTTTTACTGCTGGAAAGTCATTCTTTGCTCATTACTGCTTCACATCATTGTTATTCTGCAAGTGATAGAGCAGAATTAAATCTATATTTAGCACCACATGCTTCCACTTATCAAACCTATAGCAACTAGATTTTTCTTACTGAGCATGGGTTAGAAAATGAAAATGAAAAAAATCTGCCTGCAACCCTAACACTAACCCTTCCTGTAACTTTAATCCTAACACTAACCCTTCCTGTAACTTTAATCCTAACACTAAACCTTAATGTAACCTCCTTGTAACACACTTAGGCCGCGCACACACGATCAGACATGTCCGATGAAACATGTCCGACGGACCGTTTTCATCGGACCAGGCTGAAGTGGTCTGTTGGTCTGATGTGTGTACACACCATCGGACCAAAATCCCCTCGGACCAGAACGCGGTGACGTAGAACACAACGACGTGATGAAAAAACGAAGTTCAATGCTTCCAAGCATGCGTCGACTGGATTCTGAGCATGCGCGGGTTTTTGGTCCGATGATTTTGTGTACTAACCATCGGACAGGTTTTCAAGCATGTTTTGAAACTTTGGTCCGCTGGAAAACGGTCCAATAGGCCGTACACACGATCGAACATGTCCGCTGAAACTGGTCTGCGGATACTACTTAGCTCTAACTCTGACACTATTCCTCCCTGTAATGCTAAATCTAACACTAAACCTTTTAACTCCAGCCTCCCTGTCATCCTCACACTAAACTTACTTAGCTCTAATTATGATGCTAGTCCTCCCTGTAACCCTAACCCAGTCTCGGTGACCCTAACACTAACCCTCCTTATAATTCTAATCCTAACACATGTCGTCCCTATAATTCAAAAAACAAACCCTCTCTGTAACCCTAGAACTAACCTTCCTTGTAACTCTAACACCAACACTTTTCGATCCCCATGACTCTAATCCTAAAATTAACTCTCTCTGTAACTCTAGAACTTACCTCCCTGCAACTCTAATCTTAACACTAACCTTCCCTGTATTTGTAATCCTAACACTAATCTTGCCTCTAACTCTAACCCTGGCACTAACCTTCCTTGTAACTCTAACCTTGAAGCCCCGTACACACGGCCGAGGTTCTCGGCAGAAACCAGCGAGAACCTCGCTGGCATCCTGATTCTGCCGAGAACCTCGGCCGTGTGTACGGATTCGGCGAGCATTCCGTCGGGAATGCCGTTGAGCCGAAATAGAGAGCAGGTTCTCTATTTGCTCGACGGCCCGTCAGGATGAATGGCTGGTCACCTTTCCCGACGGGCTGGTCGCCGAATCTGACGGCCGGGCGAGAACCTCGACGGGCGGAACGATGTGTTCCGCCCGTCGAGGTTCTCTGCCGTGTGTACGGGGCCTAACTTTCGTTAACTTTTCGTTACTCTAATCCCAAGATTTACCTTACCTGTAAATCTATCCCTTGTGCTAACCTTCCTTGTAACTCTAACCTTAACTTTCTCTATAACCCTAACATTAAACCTTCCTGTAACTTTGACACAAGCCTTACCTGCTACTCTAGCCACAACACTTACCCTCCATGTAACCCTAACAATGACCTTCATTGTAACACTAACCCTAACGTAAGTCCTCCTTGTAACTCTAACTCAATAATATTAAAGGGTCACTAAAGAATTATAATTTTTTTGCTGAAATGACTGTTTACAGGGTATAGAGACATAAACGTTAACTGATTCCTTTTCAAAATGATTAAAAATAGATAAAAATCAATTATATAATGTGCCTGCAGGTTATTTTCACTTTTGAACTGGCTTCATGTTTCTGTGAAGTAGAAATAAACACACAGAACAAAAACAAACAAATCCAGGGCAGTGTTTTGTTTTTAAAATGAATCTGATTGGTTCTGGGAAGTTTTAGACACACAGTAATGACAGTTTAGACCACCGTGAGAAAGCTCCCAGCACTGTGGTTATAAGGAAACAGACAAGCAGGAAGTGTGGAGATCAGAGCAGGATTACAGCAACTTCAAAGCAAAAACGAACAATAAGGACATGAAACCAGTACTGCAGTAAGGTAAAGGAAGCTATTTAGCTAAAAAAAAAAAAATCCTTTAGTGATCTTTTAATCCTTCTTTTAGCCCTAATCCTCCATTTAACTCTAAACCTAACATAAACCCTTTGTGTAACTCTACTCTTAATATTAGTTCCTCTTGTGACCCTAAAATGAACCCTTCCTGTAACTTTAATCCTAGCACAAACCTTAATGTAACTCTAGCCTCCCTGCAATACCCACACTAGTGATACTTCACTCTAAATCTGACACTAGTCCTCCCTGTAGCCCTAACACTGACCTTCCTATAACCCAAATCCTAACACTAAAACTTTTAACTCCAGTCTCTCTGTAATTCTTAGATTAATCCTCCTTGTAATTTAAATCCTAACACATATCATCCCTATAACTCTAAAACAACCCTTTCTTGTAGTTCTAACACCAACACTTTTCCATCCCTATGACTCTAATCCTAAAATGTACTCTTCTTGTAACCCTAGTACTAACCTTCCCTGTAACTCTAACCTTAACACTAACATTCCCTGTATTTCTAACCCTAACCATAATCTTTTTTGTAAGTTCAATGCTTCCAAGCATGCGTCGACTTGATTCTGAGCATGCGCGGGTTTTTGGTCCGATGCTTTTGCGTACTAACCATCATTTTGGTCCGATGGTCAGGCGTCCATCGGACCGATTTTAAAGCAAGTTTTAAAACTTTGGTCCAATGGACGACGGTTCGATGGGCCGTACACACGCTCGGTTTGGACCGATGAAACTGGCCTTAAGGCCAGTTTCATCGGACCAAACTAAGCGTGTGTACGCGGCCTAACACTTCTTGTAGCCCTAACCTTCCCTGTAACTCTAACCCTAACATAACCCCTACTACTAATATTAGCTTTCCTCGCGACCCTAAAACTAACTAACCCTTGTGACCCTAAAACAAACCCTTACTTCAACTTTAACCCTGACACCATCCCTGTAACTCTAACACTAAGTCTCCCTGTAACTCTAACCTAACACTTAACCTCTCTGTAACTATAACACCAGCCCTTCATGTATTCCTAACACTAGGCCTGCTTTTAACTTTAACATAAACCTCTATGGAACCCTAACACTAACCCTTCTTGCAACGTTAATCATAACACAAACTCTTCCAAATGTAAACTTAACCTGTTCATTGCCAAAGACAGACTATTCCTGCTTAGAGAGATCCCCTCCTAAAGATCTGCTCTTTTATTGTGTCCTACAGGATTAGGGATTTAGCTGCACACTTAGTAAGGGTGATGGCAATGAAGAGGCCTAATTGGTATAGCTAAGTAGGGTAGGTCCTAAGCGCTTCCATGAGCTGGGACCCAGTTGCCACCACAATCGTTGCTGCCCTGGTACCTCCCCCCATCAACAGGCCTTTTTCTATCATATTGAGGTGTTGCATGCAGCAGAACTGGAAATTCTGGTGGAAAGCCCCAGATACATTGAAGAAACCAACAAAACTGCATGGGGCTTCTTTTCAGGTTAAAATAGGAAACAGGAAGGAGTGTGAGTGCTAGTACATTCAAACAATGGATTTGCCATCAAACAGAACTATAATGGATCCAGTTCTTCGACCCAACAAAGAAAATTGTACACCCTACAGTTATGACACCACCTAGTGTTCACCATAGTGTGTTACATAGGCCATTACATCAGATTGATTCCTGTAGACAATGTTGACAATTCTTGACTTCTCCGTCTCACTTCCTCTAGTTTTAAAAAAATGACATTTGTTCACCCAGTGGTGTATTGCTACACGACCCCCAGTTCAAGACTATAGCTCTTCTATTCATCCAATAGATATGAATTTGTTTTCAAACTCCAGGCCTGAAATGGAGACTTGCAGGAACAAACCAGTGTTCAGATTCTTCCCCGGTGAAATTACAGTGTACCAAACACGTGCGAGAGAAAAACCTATTAGATTTTGACAGCTTGGCAGAGTATAATTTTTTCTATAAATACCAATCGAGTAGAAGGTATGAAAACCTACAATGAATCTTCAATACAAATGAATTCTGTTTCGGGACGCGCTAAGTATTGCACTCTAATCACCGTTCTCGGCTATTCTGCTGACATCTACTGTTGTTCAGTAATAAAACCATGAATGGTGTGATAGGAGAGGTCGTAACCTGCCTATGCTCAGATGGGAATCGAACTTGTGGCCTACGCCGGCTACTGTATGTCATTATTTAAATAAAGAAACAAGGAACTGCAATAATTTCTGGAGAGGCTGTACAAATCTATAGACCGTGTGATTTGGTAGGATCACATGCCTGTAAAGGTGTCTGTCTACCTAGGGTGACCATAAATAGGCAGATCGCCCACCAACAATGATGAGCGAGTAGAGATTCGGCACTATTTGGTGAAATCACATGATGCCAGGAAACTCAATGAACTGCATTGTGTTTTTTGCCATTGATTGTCCTTGGTGGCAAGCTTTCATTGCCAAGGTGTTTACCCAACTCTGCCTAAGCCTTAGCCTAGTTCTTAAAGGGGTTGTAAAGGTTTCATTTTTTTTATAAATAACAAACATGTCATACTTGTCTCCATTGTGCAGTTAGTTTTGCACAGAGTGGCCCGACCCTCGTCTTCTAGGGTCCTTCGGCAGCTCTCTCGGCTCCACCGCGCAGGGCCGATCCGCCCTATAGCCTCACTATGCAAGCTGCTTAGGGCCCCGCAAAGCTGCAGAGGGCCCCCCAAATTACTAGAGGACCCGCCTGGTGAGAAGTCATTTTCGGCCCCTCACCCCACTTCTCAACTCGCTGGCTGCACGGGAGAAAAGGTAAGAAGTCAGCATTCCCCACATCTCACTTTAATGTGTCATTCCCGACAGCAGAACACCCCCTCCCCCAGCTTCTTAACTTTAATCTTTAATGTGACATGTCACTGTCGGCAGCGCCCCCCCACCGCTTCTCAACTTTAATATGACATGTCATTTTGCTTAGGGCCCCAAGAAGGTCAGGATCGGCACTGCCTACGCGCCAGCGCTAACCCACCTCTGGGAAGCGCTCTCCCAAGGGGGTTAGCTTGCAGGCACGCTCACGTGTGATATACTCGGCGGCCATTGATTTGATTGACAGCAGTGGGAGCTAATGGCTGCGCTGCTATCAATCATCCAATGAAGAGCCCACAAGAGCTGGGGGAAAGCAATGTGGGATCGCGCCCATGGAGATTCAGGGCTCAGGTAAGTAAAAAGGGGGCTCGGGGGGGGGGGGGGGGCGCGGAGAGTGCAAGGTGTTTTTTCACCTTAATGCATAGGATGCATTAAGGTGAAAAAACACGAAGATTTACAACACCTTTAAAGTACACCTGCAAGAAAGGAACAACAACAGTTTACTGATATGTATCTTTCTTTTTGCTCAATTTAGCCATTGGGAGCTAAAGAAATTTCTAGGTATGTTAAGAATCACCGGAGTCGTAGCTTACAGAGCGCTTTGACTGCCCATGTGACAGCACTGTTTTGACCAATGTTGACACTTGGGGTGAGTCACACGCTGATTCATAATTCCAAGTTCTGAATATGTCATTTGACTCCAATGCCGAATGGACCAATGAGAGATCAAAAGAAAGGTAGGTATATGGTAGCAGTATACCTGGGGCATAAAAGTCTAGCTTTGGCATCATGATCCCTCTCCACAATTGTCCACCCTCTTTGTGGGCCCCCCGGCAGAATGTTTTTTTTTTTTTCGTTTTAAAGTGGTTGTAATCCCTTACATATACCCAGATTTTATAATGCTTGTCTGAGCTGTCAGAAAAAAAGGAGGTGAGGAGCTAAAGTCACACTCCACAGAGCTTAATGAGGAGAGCTCTGAGAGGTGATTGGAGGGAAGGGACACTCCTCCCTTCACATAGTCCACAGGAACAGAGCTGAGGCTGTCAATCTACTGGAGCTCCCTTCCCTGTCACCCTTTTTTTCTTGGTGTCAGAAAAACTTCATGCTGACAGCAGAGGAATAAAGTAGCATGCAGAAATGACACTTAGTGCTCTTAATTGAGACAGATACACCCTATAGAGCAGTGGTTTTCAACCTGGGGTCGGGACACCCTCAGAGGTCGAATCACAATTTGCCAGGGGTCACCGAATCCTGGCCTGTTCCTGAAGCCTGCACCACTCTCCCAGCCTTTTTGTGGCCGCCAACTCAGCCTATTCGCATCCGCTTATTAAGTTCAGGGCATGGCTGAGTGACAGAGACTAGAGGTCAGATGACTGGTGAGGAATGTGAAGTGGGAGGGGCCGGAGGAGACCCTATCTCCTGATTTCAGCAAAGGTGTCACTGCTGCGAGACGCCACAGAGCTGGAGACACAGTAAGTAACACTACCTGTGATTATAGTTGCCATTAAATGTCCCCACTACAGTTCTCAGATCAGCAGATGACCTTAATCAAGAGCACCTAAGTTGGCTGATCCCACAAATGTAAACGCCTATGGAGATTTTAAAGGGTAAATGTTTGTCGCCATTCCACGAGCGGACGCAATTTTGAAGCGTGACATGTTGGGTATCAATTTACTCGGCGTAACATTATCTTTCACAATATCAAAAAATTGGGCTTACTTTACTGTTGTCTTATTTTTTAATTTAAAAAAGTGTATTTTCTTCCCCAAAAAAAGTGCGCTTGTAAGACCACTGCGCAAATATGGTGTGACAGAAAGTATTGCAACGACCGCCATTTTATTCTCTAGGGTGTTAGAATAAAAAAATATACATATTGTTTGGGGGCTCTAATTAGAGGGAAGGAGATGGCAGTGAAAACACGGTGAAAAAAAACATTAGAATCACTGGATTGCTGTTGCGCCAGGTCACTATTTCTTGTTACAATTGCGACCAGGCGCCCAGATTTTGTCGAGCCCTGCAGTAAGATACAGGGTAAATGCAGTATAATACAATCAATGTTTTACTGAAAAAATATTGTTTTGTGTCAGTACCAAGACAGTCCATTACAATTCTCTGGGGTGGGTGTTGGGTCAGCCTCAGCAATTGCCCTCACACCCCCATTCCATTCTCGCTTCATAATATGTACAAATGATAATTTAGACCAGAGATCATCTTCCAAATAAAATGTCAGGCCGCAAAAAAAAATGAATTTAAAAGTCATGCAAATCCCCGGTAGACGTCTCTGTTAATAAAAGTTGTATATATCTATACCCTAGTGAAAAATACATAGTGATCAGCATCCACTATACCGATAATATCCATATTATTGTGTCAAAGTGGAGCAGATTAAAATGTTGTGTCTAGTGGGGAACCTCGTCGTACATGCATACATTTTCACAGAGATACGCAAGGAGGAAACATCAAAAGGCGCCTTGGGGCGTAAGCGAAGGTAAATAGCTCTGAATATTTGTGTGTTCATTTGCTTCTCAAAGAAAGCCCTTTTTACAAACATATATTCCTGCGTGGCTCCGAATGACTGCTATGAAACCATGCTATCGCTTCGACATCTCATATTCGCTTTCTCAGCTGCCAAGATGAAGGGGAGATTGTAAGTAAAGCCAAGTTCCTCATCACCGCTTCCCTACAACAGAGGAGACATTGTAATTCCAAGGAGAAGATGGCATATTTCTATATTTTTCAATGCCGTGTTACCGGCCTGAGCCTTTAGTGAGAGGGGCCTTTGTGTCAGCTTGCGCAAGATCATCTCAAAACAAAGGTTCTTGGGCCTTGGATGGAGCGCGCTCTTCTCTTCTATCTTCCAAACAAGGCTTTTGATGCATAAAGAATGTGATATTCCGTGACACTGTTGTAGAAGAATGTGTCCATGAATCTTTTTCCTTACAAGAAGATATTCTCTTTGACAGCAACATGAATTAACAGGAGAAAGCTGCCACATCTGCCGTTTTACATTGGGAAGAAAAGGCCCCATGAGGTCACCTGGCTGTGATATATTTTTCATGGATTTCTGGACTAAAATTACTGAAGCCTTTGAAATAATCCAATTTATTGTAGTGTTTATCTATATGCAGGTCCCATGCTGAGAAAAAGACTTTATCTAAATAAAACGCATTCCATTAGCAACATTTAGCATACTGGATTGATCTGTTAGGATGGGTCGTATATTGAGATTTATACATTTAAATCTCTATTTTTTCAGCTAATGCATTATGCCTGCAGGCTCAAAAATGGCTAGTAATTGCTGTCAAGTAAAGACTCTGCTTCTTTGCAAAGGGTTGAGCCTGTTGAGGTGGCTTGGACATTTTATGCCTCCCGAACTTGTTCATAAGGAGCTGTAGCAGGCACATGCCACTGGAATAAAGCCCCAGGTCAAACCCAAATCATCTGTAAGATCTCCCAACTGGCAATGCTTCTTTTTTCCCCCAAGTCTAAGGCAGCTGCTTTCACAACTTCTTGAGGATTAAGGCCGGGTTCACACATTTGTGACTGCAAGTTCATGCCTGGGGTCCGGTGCAGTCCTGTACACCGGTTCAGTTGTGAATGAGGTCCGAATTTTAGTCGCACCTGAACCGGACCCAAAGACGCACTGGATGGACCCTTTTTCAATCCGATCCACGGCTTCCCTAGACATGCGTGAAACGGCTCCATTGAGAGCCTGTCACACTTGCCTGTCATGCGAATTAGATCTGCATCCAATTTACATATGTGAGAACCCAGCCTAAGTCGCTGAAGTTAAATAGAGAAATTAATAATAAGGAACATAGAACACTCTAAAACGCATTAATATCTTTTTGTGCAATCTAAGTGTAGCACCCTCCTAGGTAGGTGCTAGGGAGTGTATATCGTTTTTGGCTTTTCTGCTTATCAGAGGAGTAGACAGGCAAATTTAGGTGCTGTCTGCTTAACAGAGAGCAGTGATTGATTAGTGAGGTCTGCTCAGTGTGTTCTGCGTGCGGCTCTGATCCAATAGCAAGAAGGCATATTGGACAGTAGGAGGAAACCTAGCAAGTCAGAGCATAGATGCAGATACAGCCCTGGCCAATTAGAAGGGGATGTGCCCCAAGGAATGCTGGGTGCCTGTATTTAGGTCTGAGGAGCACATGGGCTTGGGGTTTTAGTCCATCCCACCTCTAAGGAAAGAGGTTCAAGTGTAGAGGAGGTGGCAGCCTTTTCCCAGCATAGGTGGATGTGGCCTCAGGTGCCAGATCTGAGAGCCTGAAGCCTGAAAGCTACAAGCCAGGGTTCCTGTGCAAGCTGACTGAGGGAGGAATTCTGTGGATCTGGTCTTATGTCACTGGTATAGAGTGTCGCTTGGCAGTTGGAAGGAGGCTACCAGCTGTCCCTGGACATTTTGTGAGTACAGACCCTGAAGGTATCGTTGACACTGAGTGTGTTGCTGAAATCCCCCCCTCTGGTCCTAGAAGTCAGCACACTGGGTGTGTGAGCTAAAGGAGACACTGGCTAGTGTCTTGAAGACTTAAGTCCACTGACAAAGTCCACTGAGTCTCTTCTGCTACAGAGGGACTTGCTCTTCCATACAGACCCTGTATGGTCCAGCAGATAATCTGCTCCACAGTTCCACAGAAAGAGGGTTGTCCTCACTTGTACACAGGTATTTGGAGTATCCTACTAATTCCGTTCTAATATCCAAGTTCTCCAAATAAAACATAAAACAAATCCTCTAGACTGGTCATTGTAGACAATGGGCGGAATAGTGTGTGCACCTGGCTGTGTGAAAATACTGTGTAATACTGCTGCAGGATAATCAGTGGGAAGCCCGGGTACAAGTATTCAAGCAGTTCCTGTGGGAGCATTGCTACAAACGTTTTTGAATATATAAATGAGGAAGGATCTTAGAGTTACCTTGACAGGGGCAATGGTGCATGGCAGAAACTGCACAAGGTGTTTTACACTCTAAATGGGAAGATAACTCCTGCAATAAGCTCTTACTCCAGGGGAATATACTTGGGAAATTTAACCCTGCTGCTGGAGTCACACTTGTTGCTTCAGGGAGCATTAAAAACCTGTTGACTGGAACTCTTTAACACAGGGGTGTCCAGACTTTCCAAACAAAGGGCCAGTTTACTGTCCTCCAGAATTTAGGGGGGCTGGATTGTGGCCAGAGGAGGAAAAGTGTCCCAGGCTCAGTATCAGTGAAAATAAACATGGCCTCAGGCTTGGTGGTTAGTAGTAGTAGGAGAAGTACTCCACCATTGGTATCCATCAAAGAAATAGTGTCCTATCGTCGGTGTCAGTGTGAGGAATAGTGTTTCATATCATTGGAAGGAATAGTGTCCCAAGGACTGGATGAAGGCTGGTAAAGGGCCTCATCCGGCCCTTCACCTGCAGTTAGCAGACCACTGCTCTAAAATGACTGCAAGCAAAAAGTCTAATGAAGAAACGGAAGCTGTAAAACGCAGCTTCCGTAGTGACGTCATGTCGAGTCGGGCGCTATTTTGCATTTCACGCTGGTTAATGTGGTGATCGGCCGCACAGCCTCTCACCAACACAGCTCCACTGGCTGATTCCACTACTCCCCCAGGACCATTCAGGAGGACCCCAATGCCGCATACACATGGTCGGAATTTCCCACAACAAATGTTCTATGTGAGCTCGTTGTCGGAAAATCCGACTGTGTGTAGGCTCCATTGGACATTTGCTGTCGGAATTTCCGACAACAAATGTTTGAGAGCTGGTTCTCAAATTTTCCGACAACAAAACTTGTTGTCCGAAATTCCGATTGTGTGTACACAATTCTGACGCAGAAAATTCCACGCGTGCTCAGGATCAAGTAGAAGAACCGTACTGGCTATTGAACTTATTTTTTCTTGGTTCGTCGTACTTCTTGTACGTCACTGTGTTCTTGACGTTCTGAATTTCCGACAACATTTGTGTGACCATGTGTATGCAAGACAAGTTTGAGCCAACATTCGACGGAAAGAAATCCACGGTTTTGTTGTCGGAATGTCCGATCCTCTGTACGCGGCATAAGACAGGGACAGCTGGCAGCCTCTTTACAACTGCCAAGCGACACTCCATACCAGTGACAAAAGACCTGATTCATAGACTTCCTCCCTCAGTTAGCTTGCACAGGAACCGTGGGTTGTAGCTTTCAGGCTTCAGGCCCTGATGTCAGGTGCTGACATTGGATAAGAAAACATGGCTTGCAATCAGTATTCCAATTCATTCAAAAGGTGTTTGGTAGGGTTTAGGTCAGAAATCGATGCAGGCCACTTGAGTTCTTACAAGCCATATTCATAAAACCATGCCTTTATAGAGCTGGCTTTGTACACAGAAGCACAGTCATGCTGGAACCTTAAACAGAGCCTTCACCAAACTTGTTGCCATAGGTTTGGAAGGACAATTGTCTAAAATATCTTTGTATGCTATAGCAGTAACAGTACCCTTCACTGGAAACACTTGAACTCAACAACTTTAAGGGTGTCCATATACATTTGAATATTTAGTAGCAGTTGGTCACATTCAACTGAACTTGTTCTGTAATGTTGAAGATGTTTTGTAGTATGTCCAAGCCACTTCCAGGTAGGGAACCACGTGGTGCGGCAGCAATAACTCACATAGTTGAAATAGAGAACTTATATTAAAGTAAGGCAGCAACATTCCCAATTGGGACAGATACCAAGCCGGGCACACTCACAGTTTCCAATAACGTGCAGAAGCAGGTTCCAGCCATACCAACAGCATCTGTTGAGAGAGGACAAAATGCAGCCTGGCCGACTTGTGCCCAATCAGATGGGAATCCAGAGAGAGGCGACCCTACGCTTTCCCTCCTTGTCAGGAACCTTTCCCTATCACTACTACTGTCCCTAACAGACAGGGTTCCTTTCCCTACTCTACCCCCTCACATTGAGTGTGCCAAACCCAGGTGCCAGGGTGGGGTACCGTGTGGTGCGGCAGTAATAACTCACATAGTTGAAATAGAAAACTTATATTAAAGTAAGGCAGCAACATTCCCAATTGGGACAGATACCAAGCCGGGCACACTCACAGTTTCCAATAACGTGCAGAAGCAGGTTCCAGCTGAACCAACAGCGTCTGTTGAGAGAGGACAAAATGCAGCCTGGCCGACTTGTGCCCAATCAGACGGGAATCCAGAGAGAGGTGACCCTATGCTTTCCCTCCCTGTCAGGAACCTTTCCCTGTCACTACTACTGTCCCTAACAGACAGGGTTTCTTTCCCTACTCTACCCCCTCACATTGAGCGTGCCAAACCCAGGTGCCAGGGTCTTAAGGAGAATCTGCCACACCTAAGCCTGCCACCAGAGTCAAATGGGCGACGAGCATCCAACCGGAGCGCTACCCCAGTGGCTCAGAAAACCGTAGAGGAACCCTGTTCCTCTAACTTCCTCTCCCTCCTGCATTGCTGCTGCGGTTGAGCACCACCTGCAGGGGAGACAGCAGACTGTACCAGCCTACACACTTCTTCAGTTCTTGGACAAGCTATAAAACATCTTCAACTTTATAGAACAAATCCAGTTAAATTTAGCTAACTACAACTAAATATACCAAGAGCAGGATAATTGAGAACCTTATAGACATACATTTGAACATACAGGTAATTGTGATAGTCAGGTGCCCACATGCTTTGTTTGTATATTGTACATGTCACGGTGTGAGCATATGCTGCAGAACATCTCAAGTATATTGTAAGGACATTCTTATAAAATGGCTTTCTTCACTGCCCACGAAAAGCAATTTACAAGCTGAAAGACCAGCTGAAAAGCACTGCCACCAATGGCCCCTCTGCAAAGTCTGTGTATTTATCTTGTGTAGCTGAGCTTTGGGGATTTAACTTAAATCGTTAATTCTGCTCCTCTCAGGGTTTTATATAGGTTGCCGCACAGCTATTATGTAATCACACAATCAGCCGCCATTCGTCTTCTTAGAGATTGACCTATGTTTTTTCTATCTTGCTGCTTTTTGCTCTCTCTCGCTGGGCCCCATAAACTAGTCATCGCCCCGTTTCCTCTCCATCGCCTGTTTTTACTGTGTGGTTCACAGCTATTTCCTGCTGTTATGGCAATGTATTAATTTCTTCCTCCTGTAAGAGCACCGTATATCTCTTCCAAGCAGTGCGTAAAAGTAATAAAGTTATGGTCGTTTTGTATTAGGAGTAATGGCTGCCTCTCCGCGGTTCTAATAGGGATGCTTCTGTATTCATTTCAATGGATTCCTGAGCTGCTAGAGGGGAAGACATCACTTCACAGGCCTGTCTTCGCTGCGAGGACACCCGATCGATGTTTTGCCCAAAGATATCGCTGGTACTGCCACACGTATCAAGGGTACGAATGTCACTCTTTTCAGAGTCACTCTTTTCACCGTGACATTGATTTTGATGACAAAGGAGTGTCATTTCCTGTTATTCTCACTTCAGGGTTTTTTTTTTCTTCACCAGCTGAAGTGCTTCTGCTCTGCTAGCTGACAAAGGAGCCGCTATGACATGATGAGGCGTATTCTACTCATTTTACTTTCATTCGTTTGTCTCTCTTGAAAGGAGGCATTTATAATCTTCCCTAAAGCACTTCTGCGCTCTCTCTCGTGAGATATGAGGGTTAATCTGGGCACCAGGTATGGGGAAGGAGCCAATTGTCGGGTAAATCATTCTATTGCTTTTTTTATGACGTACCCTCTGGCACTGAATGGGTTTGCCTGCAGAGCTGTCTAGCTGATCTGCCTTCCCCTGGGTATATTCTTTGGCATCTTCCCTCTCGTCTGACATCTGTCGGACACACAGCAGTGGAATAATTGAGTTAGTCCATTTGCGGTGGGTTTGGAAGGTGAAGTATTGAAGGAGGAGGGTCTGAGTCATTATAGGTTCCTGCGGGACAAGTGGGGACGAGAAGGTGGCTACATGTGCTTCGTAATGAGAGGTCAGACACCTCACGGAATCTTGGAATGGAAAATGTAGTCTGTAAAAAGGGATTATTTTAAACACATATCTCCCCCCCCCCCCCAGATAAGCCTCTCTTTCTGTGGCTGCGACAAAGAAAAGCTTCTCAGTGCCAGTTCCTCCGATGTCTTGGGTAGATGTCCAGCAATGTTTATGAGAAGAAACCTCTAAGGGATTAAACAGGCTAAAGGCAATAATCTCTATGTTTGACAAGTATTCAATAAATTCTATATTAGAAATGAATTAATATCAGAAATGTAAAGACAGTCTAAACCTCCAGGAAAAGGAAAAGACCATCATATTGGAAGGCAAAGTATTAAAGAAAGAGGGTTTGGGTCATGTTAGATTCCTGAGGGACAACTGAGAATGAGGAGGTGGCTACATGTGATTTGTAAGAAGAGGTCTGACACCTTATAGAATCTTGGAAAGGAAAATGTAATCTATAAAACTGATTATGTTAGACATATCTTTTTTCCCAGAAATAACTTTTTTTCTGTGACCGGAAAGCTTCTCGGCACCAGTTCTGCCAAAATCTAGGGTAGATATCCTGCAATGTTTATGAGAAGTAATCTCAAAGAGATTGGACAGACTAGGGGCACTAATCTGTATTTTTTATGAGAAATTGAATACTGTATTTATTGGCATATAACACTCACTTTTTTACCCTGAAAATGGAGGGTAAACTGTGCCTGCGTGTTATACGCAGGGGGCTGCAAACATTATTTTCCTGAAACTTCCAACTTAAAGTTAGGGTGCGTGTTATACGCCAATAAATACGGTAATTAATATCAGAAATATTATAGACAGACCAAATGTTCAGGAAAATGCATATGTAGGCAGGTGCACTCTACTTTCTCTACTGCAGGTGTCGATCTTCAGCAGCGTCACTCCAGCCAAGGAGGAAGTCAAGAGGAACATAGTTCCTCTATGGTTTCCTGGGTTACTGACAAAGCACCTATGTGACTCCGGCAGCCCTGCCTCCCAGGCTTGGAGGTCTTTTTGCGAGTTAGTAGAGTATGGACCGTTATGGACCCCGTACACAGGATCGGAAATTCCGACAGCAAAAGTCCGATGTGAGCTTTTGAATAGAAATTCCGACTGTGTGTATGCTCCATCTGACTTTTTCTGTCGAAATTTCCGCCAGCAAAAGATTGAGAGCTGGTTCTCAAATTTTCAGACTAAAAAAAAAATTCCTGTCGGAAAATCCGATCATCTGTAACATTTCCGACGTGCAAAATTCCGACACATGCTCGGAAACAATTCGACACATGCTCGGAAGCATTAAACTTCATTTTCTCAGCTCGTCGTAATGTTGTACGTGACCGCATACTTGACGGACGAAAGTTCAGAAAACTTTTGTGTGACCGTATGTATGCAAGCCAAGCTTGAGCGGAATTCCGTCGGAAAAACCATCCAAGGTTTTTTCAACGGAAAATCTGATCGTGTGTACGAGACTTAAGGGACAGTACTAGTGGTAGGGAAAGGTTCCTTATGAGGAGGGAAAGGGTCACAACTTTCTGGACATCTCCCTGCTTGGGCATCAGCCCGTCAGGCTGCATTCTGCTGTCTTAACAGATGCTGTCAACCTGTCTAATACCTGTCTTCATTACATTGAAAACCGGTTGGCCAGGCGTCCCTCCGACTTGTTGTGAACTGTTGTTGTATTACTTCAATAAAAGTTTCCTTATGCACCTGTCTGTGAGTTACTGCCGCTGCACACATGGGAATGAGAAGGAGGCTTCATATGAGAAGTCAGACACCTTATGGGCCCAGGGAAAAGGAATCTTGGGAAATATAGTCTGTGATTTATTTATTTTTTATCACATTTTTATTTTATTTTTACCAAAAAAATGTCTGTGACTGCACAGAGAAAAGCTTCTAGGGGCCAGTTCCTTCAACATCTTTGGTAGATGTCCAGAAATGTTTATGAAAAGAAACCTCCATGGGACTGAACAAGTTAGACAATATTTCAATATATTCCATATAAGAAATGTTTTAATTAATTTGAGAATGGTTAAAGTCCCAAAAAAGGAAGGTCTAAATCATTACGGGACAAGTGGGAACGAGAAGGTGGCCACATGTGCTTGAGAGGTTAGACACTTTGCGGAATCTTGGAATGGAAAAATTAATTAGTTTAGACACACATCTTTTTTTTTTTTTCCCCCAGAAAGGACCTCTGTGTCCAATCACGACAAATAAAACCTGTCAGTTCCTTCTGTCTTGGGTCGACATCCAGCAATATTTATGAGAAGGAACCAAACAGGCCAAGGGCAATAATGTGTATGTTTGACAATAATTCAATAATTTCCATATAAGAACTTTAATATTTAATTTCAGAAATTTTATAGACAGAGGAACCTTCAGAAAAATGCCCAAACGTGTCCTATTGGCAGGGTTTAAAATGTGAAGGAGGGTCTGAGTAATGTTGGGTTTATTTGGCAATGAAAAGGTAATTGTGCTTCATAATGAGAATTCAGACATCTTAGGGGCTGGTGTTTAAGAAATCTTGAAATGGTCCATCTTTTTTTCCGGAAAAACTCTTACCATGACCACGATAAAGAAGCGTCTTCCGGTGTCAGTCCCTCCAATGTCTTGATGTCCAGCAATGTTTATGAGAAGAAGCCTCAAAAGGACTGAGCAGGCTAAGGGCAATAATCGGTATGTTTCATAATATTTTAATGAATTCCATATTAGTTTTTAAGTTTTTAATATACATTTTTTTATAGACATGTAAGTGGGTGCAGTTTACTTTCTCCACTGCAGGTGTCGCTCAACCACAATGACATTGCAGAAGGGGAGAAAATCAAGAGGAACTTAGTTCATCTGTGGTTACCTGGGTCACAGGAGGGCAGCTCTCCGATTGGATGCCGACACCCTATGTGACTTTGGTGGCCATCTTGGGTCAGACAGAGGCTAATTGAGCCCCTGACTCCTGGGCTTGGTTCACATTTTGCGCGTGGCTAGAGTAGAAATAGGTTACTCATCTGGCAGCAAAAGTCAGGAAAAGGTTCCAGGGGAGTAGGAAAAGTGCAGGGATACGCTCTCCGATTGGATGCCGACACCCCATGTGATATTGGTAGCCATTTTGGGTCAGTCAGAGGCTAATTAAGCCCCTGACTCCCGGGCTTGGTTCACATTTTGCGTGTGGCTAGAGTAGGAATAGGTTACCCTTCTGGCAGGAAAAGTCAGGGAAATTTTTTGGAGGAGTAGGAAAAGTGCAGGGATACGCTCTCCGATTAGTTGCCGACACCCCATTGGATGCTGACACCCCATGTGACTTTGGTGGCGATCTTGGGTCAGTCAGAGGCTAATTAAGCCCCTGAATCCCGGGCTTGGTTCACATTTTGCGTGTGGCTAGAATAGGAATAGGTTACCCTTCTGGCAGGAAAAGTCAGGGAAAATTTTCGGAGGAGTAGGAAAAGTGCAGGGATACACTCTCCGATTGGATGCCGACACCCCATGTGACTTTGGTAGCCATTTTGGGTCAGTCAGAGGCTAATTAAGCCCCTGACTCCCGGGCTTGGTTCACAGTCAGGGAAAAGTTCCGGAGGAGTAGTTAAAGTGCAGGGATGCGCCAACTGAGCTGGAAGCCTCCCCACTTGGGTACGGACCGGCTAAGTCACATTCCACCTCTCAAGACAGACACTGTCGGCACACCTGAGGCCTACTTCTACTGACACATCGCTGTTACATGCTGTGAGTGCTCCCAATCGGGTTGCCTTCCTACCAGGCGAATTCTGTATTATTAAACTTAGTTCCAATATATTTTTGTTTGTCTGCACTGGGACTCTGTGTATTTGCTGCCGCAGCGCCACACTACACCTACTCACAGACACAGCAAGCCTTTAGGAAAATGCCTAGACTGTCATATTGTCAGGGTTGGAATGTGAAGAAGTGAATAGTCTTAGTCATTATGGGTTCCTGGGGGAAAAATAGGAACGAGCAGGTGGTTACATGTGCTTCGTAATGAGAGGTGAGACACCTTAGGGAATCTTGGAATGGAAAATGCTCCTGACGTTCTTTGATATCTTCGGTAAACGTCCAGCAATGCTGATGAGAAAAACCTCAAAAGAACCGAACTGGCTGAGGGCAATAACCAGTATATTTATTTACTAAAGGTATTTAGTGCCGGCAGTTAATGCAGCTTCTTACATATGGAGTTCTTTCTCTGCTGCAGTTTCACTTTTGCTTACAGGTCTCTTCCACACCTTTGCAAATAGTGACTGGTTGGCAAAAACTCCAAGATATACTGAAGCTTACAGAGTGATTTTATAAATGAATAAACTGCAATATGTCACAATCATCAAGTTCTGATCTTTGCAAACAAGAGAATTGGGTCTGCAAGATGTTAGAGTACATAAGATAATCTGTTTCTGTTTACATCTATTCAGATTTTCCTCTGCTTCTTCACAGCACCAAATCTAAGATATTAATTGCCATCAAATTGCAGGGCTCTGTGTTTTGTACATACCCTGCTATCAACTGCCAAACTGTAGTGGTTGGCAGGGTTGCCAACTGTCAGTAAATTTACAAATGGACATTCATAGACTGGTACAAAAATTACAGATTTTACAAACTGTTTGTACATTTACTGACAGAGGGAACCCTAGCAGTTGGAAAATGTCATGTCATTAGCTGACCCAAAAGTGAACCTCCTCTTTTTAAACCCTCTCCCCCTCCGGTGTCACATTTGACACCTTTCAGGGAGGAGGGGATGCAGATAGCCTTATAAAACAGGTATTTTCACTACTTCCTGGTATAGACTCCGACGGGAGTCCGGCCCCTCCATGTCCCCCCCCCCCCGTTGTGTTCTGGGAAACACTCGGCTCCCAGAACACAACGGGGACCAGTGGAAACAGGGACCGATGTGTCTGCCATAATGTCGCTGTCATGAAAAAAATCCCTGATGGCCGCCATTAGTATTAAAAAAAAATGTATTAATAAAAATGCCATAAAACTATCCCCTATTTTGTAAACGCTATACATTTTACGCAAACCAATCTATTTATTGCGATTTTTTTTTTACCAAAAATAGGTAGAAGAATACGTATCGACCTAAACTGAGGAAAATACATGTTTTTTATATCTTTTTTGGGGATATTAATTATAGCAAAATGTAAAAAATATAGAATTTTTTTCAAAATTGTCGCTCTTATTTTGTTTATAGTGCAAAAAATAAAAACCGCAGAGGTGATCAAATACCACCAAAAGAAATCTCTATTTGTGGGAAAAAAGGACGCCAATTTTATTTGGTAGCCACGTCGCACAACCGCGCAATCGTCAGTTAAAGCGACACAGTGCCGAATCGCAAAAACTAGCCAGGTCCTTTACCTGCATATTAGTCCGGGTCTTAAGTGGTTAAAGACAGCACTGGGCTTGGCTAAGAGCAGCCAGAGCCATTGGCTCCTGCTGCTGCCAGTCAAAACTTGTGAGCAGAAAGTGGGAGGTAGGGCCAAGCCTGAATAGACACAAACAGCCCGGCTTGGGATCGAGCAAAGCACAAGTGCCCCTATAGCAAGCGGCTGGCTTCCTATGGGGGCACTCAGGAAGGTGGAGGAGCCTGGAGCACCTGCACGAGACCCCAGTGGCGGCCCGTCCATAGGGGGCGCAGGGGCGCCGCCCCCCTCCCCCCAGAGCCATTAATCCCCCCAGAGACATTAAAAAAAAAAAAAAAAAAAAAGGTCCTTTAACAGCACTACTATGTGCAGGGTGGGCGCAGGTCACAGCTCACTTCTATAGCGTCATGCCAATGCAAGCAGGCAAGACGCTTCATTTGCAGTTTTTTTTTTAAGCTCTGTGGCTATGTGCTTTGCGCCACGAGCCAATCACAATACAGTGTCTCCACTCTCTCCACTCCAATTGGGTCTTGTTGCTTCCTCTCTGCAGAAGGAAATGGGCAGTGCTTTCCCCAGGGCAGTGTTACTTTCGTTTTTGGCTCCAAAAGGAATCTAAGGTAAGTAACTTATTTAAAACACTTTATTTGTCTGAATTTAATTGTCTGTCCTGTCCAGTGTCACTGTCCACCCCATCCAGCAGCACCTTGTGCTGTATGCTCAGCCTGTAGTCCTGTACTGTGATCGGGCTGGAGGAAGGGGAACAGAGAGCCGTGCTTCACATCTCCTGTATGTGTGTGAGGGCTCAGAGTACTGCGTCCTGCTGCAGCTGTGCTTCACAGATCTCTTATCTCTGTCTGTCTCTATCTGCCCCCCCCCCTCTCTCTCTCTCTCTCTCTCTTTCTCTGTGTCTGTGTATCTATCTATCTATCTATCTATCTATCTATCTATCTATCTATCTATCTATCTATCTATCTATCTATCTATCTATCTATCTATCTATCTCTCTGTGTCTCTCTCTGTGTCTCTCTCTGTATCTCTCTGTGTCTCTCTCTCTCTGTCTCCCTCTCTGTCTCTCTCTCTGTCTCTCTCTCTGTCTCTCTCTCTGTCTCTCTCTCTGTCTCTCTCTCTGTGTCTCTCTGTGTCTCTCTCTCTGTCTCTCTCTGTGTCTCTCTCTGTGTCTCTCTCTGTGTCTCTCTCCTGGGAGCCCTCTGTGTACAGTCTTGTACTGCGCCACCCTCGCTGTGTGCGATACCTGGGAGCCCTCTGCTCTCTGCTGTCTGATTTGTCAGCGAGGAGGGCGGAGCCTCCATACTGGAATATCTGGATGGATATTTTTGGCTTTGTCTGATTATTGAGATCAAATAAATGTCATGTTGGGAGGTTCCCGGCGTCTTCACCGAATACCCAACTTATTACATGTTTAATATTGTCTCCTGCATGTGAGGAGGTGGAGGACTCTAAGAAGTCTGGAAATGTATTGGCCTGGCACTAAATACACTATATTCCCAAAAGTATTGGGATGCCAGCCTTTACACGCACATGAACTTTAATGGCATCCCAATCTTAGTCCGGAGGGTTCAATATTGAGTTGGGGGGGGGGGGGGTTGGCTGGGGTTTTGTTTGCGCCCCCCCAAAAAAATGGAGCACCAGCCGCCACTGGACCCCAGTAGAGGAGGATTGGGGCTGCTCTGTGCAAAACCATTTCACAGCAGGTAAGGTAAGTATAATTAAACATGTTCAATTTGTTTCGTTCCAAATTCGTTTTTTAACGAATTTCAACAAATTCTTAAATTTGGAAAACTCTGAATTAACAAATATTTCAGAATATTCATAAATTAGAATATTCAAAAATTCGTAAATTAGAAAATTTGTAAATTAGAAATATTAAACTAACTAATAACAACTTTACTATAACTATTAAATTTTTTTTTTTTTTTTTTTTTTTAATCAATAGTTTTTATTGAAAGTTTTCAGGTATACAAGGAACAGGAACATATTAAGAAAAACAGAAATAAAAAATAAAAAAATAAAAACAAAAGGCGAGAAAGTGCACAGTATCAACAACAATGGTACAGCATATGTATAGTAATAATAATTTACCCATTTAAACTTATTTAGGCCAAATCGACCAACAATCGTCAAACTTATCACATTTCAAAGCATTAATAGCCAGCAGACGTTCGAACGTATAATTTCTCTGCACCGCTGTCTCAACGTCAGAGATGTTTATAGTCTTATTTGATTTCCAGTGTCTCAAGATCAATGAGCGGGATTCTAGGAGTATGTGCGTTACCACTGGCCTAGTGTTATGCGGGAATCTTTCTATATTTAAGTGAAGGATCGCTAAGGCAGGGTCAGGGGCAGTGATCAACCCGGTCAAAGAGGAGATAAGCTGGAACACCTTGTTCCAAAGGCTTTTAACATTTGGGCAGAGCCAGAGCATGTGTAGTAAGTTTCCTATCTGACCTCAGCCTCTCCAGCAGTTAGGTGTTAGTTCTGCAAAATACGAGGCTAGTCTTAAGGGGGTATAGTGCCATCTGTTAGCTAACTTGATCCCCAGTTCCCAATGTTTGACACAGTGTGAAGCTTTATGGATTTCTTTGAATGCGCACTTCCACTGAGCGTCAGAGAAGGAAGCGCCAAGGTCAGATTCCCATTTTGTCATGGCGGTGGTTTTAGAAAACTTTAACTTGTTTTGGAGTGTGTTGTAGAAGAAGGAGATACCCTTCCTGTCCCCTTTATCCGTGAAGTAAAAATTTGAGACTGTGCTCGGGAGGGTGATATAGGGTGGGGCTATGCACTTCAGGCAGTGGGTTATCTGCAGGCATTTATACAATTTATCTCTCGGTAGGTGATATTGGGACATGAGTTGGTAGGCTGTTTTATAGCCAGCTTCCCCATATAAGTCAGAGAGAGAGGTTATCCCCCTGTCAGTCAGATCTCCTACTCTCAGCATTGGAATCTTAGATTCCAGAAGCACTAAGGGGAGTTTGTGGTCAACGTTATGCTCGGCGTTGTGTTGTCGGTCTAGAAGGAATCTCCAGGCCTTCATGGAGGCCCGCATTGGAGGCGAAAGCATGGTTAGATCCCATCTATCCCACCTGTCTCCCAAAAGCAGTAGTGCCAGGTCAGAGGTCGGTGCTATGTCCGCTTCAATTTCTACCCAAAGCGGTATTTCGGTAGTTGCGACCCAATTTTTCAGTTGGTCCAAGCGCGCCGCCCAGAGGTAGTCGTATAGGTCAACTAGGCCTGCCCCCCCTATTCGTTTGTGTGAAACAAGGTTGTTACGAGAACACCTAGCCTTCTTGCCGTTCCATATGTATTTCCACTCTAGGTCCGCCAATGTTTTGATATAATGAAAGGGTATATGGACTGGCAGAGTGCGAAATACATATAATATTTGGGGTAGTATCAGCATTTTATATGCCGATATCCTCCCCATCCATGACAGTTCCTTCTTTGCCATATCCCTAATCTGAGCCCCGAGTTTGGCGATCAGTGGGGGCATGTTGGCTTTAGGAATATTAGATACCTGACCCGTAAGCACAATACCCAGATACGTGATACCTGTTGTGCTCCATGTGTACGGCAGTTGGGATTGTAGGGCATTCTTAGTATGAGAAGCTACTCCCAGGTCCAGAATGAGAGATTTAGTAAAATTAACTTTATAGTAGGAAGCCTCTCCGAAAGACGTGAGTAGTGCATGTGCTTCTCTTAGTGACACTAGCGGGTCGGTTAGGAGCAGAATCACATCGTCTGCAAACAAATTTATAGTGTGAGTTCTATCGCCAAACTGGAAGCCTGAGATCGAGGGATGTGTGCGGACCGCCTCGGCCAGCGGCTCAATTATCAGGTTAAAGATAGTGGGGGACAGGGGGCATCCCTGTCTGGTCCCATTCGTGATGTCAAAGGGGTTTGACAAGAAGCCTCCAGAGAATACTTGTGCTGATGGTGCAGAGTAGAGGGCTAGAACAGCATTGAGAATGTTACCAGCAAACCCAAACTTATCTAGAACATTTTTCATATAGGTCCAATGGACCCTGTCGAACGCCTTCTCTGCGTCAATTGAGAGCAACAGAGAAGGCGTTCGAGTTTTCTCGGCCTGGTAAATCACATTGATAATTCTACGGGTTGCATCGGAAGTTTGTCTTCCCCTAACGAAACCCATCTGGTCGCGTTGTATAAGAGCAGGAATGAAAGTGGACAACCTCTTGGCCAGTAGCTTAGCAAATATTTTAGTATCTGTGTTGAGTAGGGATATGGGCCTAAAGTTCGCTGGGGTATTAGGGTCCTTGCCTGGTTTTGGTAGCGTGACTATGTGTGCTTTAAGCATCTCGCGGGGCAAAGTGGCAGTATCCGCAGCTTCGTTAAAAACACTAGTTAAGTGGGGTGCTAGAATACCACTGAACTGTTTGAAGTATTCATTAGAAAAGCCATCGGGGCCAGGGGATTTGCCTGTGGGAAGGGAGCGAATTATATTTTCTATTTCGCGAGGTTGGATGGGAGAATTAAGTATCTCGAGCTGCTCCTCAGTCAGGGATGGTAGGTGTACTTTATTCAGAAACGATTGAATAGAATCAACAGTTGGTTGAGGCGTACTAGGGTCTTTGTGTAGGTTGTATAAGGAACTATAGTACTCTGCAAATTGGTTCACAATGTCTTGGGGATTAATAATTTTGTGCGCTAACGTGGGATGCCTCAGAAACGCTATCCTGGATTTGGTGCGGGCAGCCTTAAGTCTGTTGGCTAGATATTTGCCTGCTCTGTTGGCATTAGAGTAATAGTGTAGTTTAAGGCGGCTGAGGTGTTTATCGTATTGTTGTGACATTATGTCCCTGAGGTGTTCTCTATGTTTCTGTAGTTGTTTAGTAACGGACTCTGAGGGTGATTTCTTATTTAGGGATTCTAACTCCCTCAGTTTAGAGAGAGCTTCGTTGTACTGTTGTGTTTTCCTTTTCTTTTCCCTAGCCCCTAGTTGAATTAGGACGCCTCGCATGAAGGCCTTGTGCGCATTCCAGAGCACACTTGGGTCCTCCACTGAGCCTGAGTTATCTAGAAAATAGTTATTGAGGAGCTGGGTCGTGTGACGTAGGCAAGTTTGGTCCTGAAGTAGTCTAGTGTTACAGCGCCAGATGGGGGGTGAGAGGAAGACTCCCTTTTCAGCAATTGACATAGAGACAGCAGCATGGTCGGACCAAGTGATGTCATGAATTAACGCTTTCTCAACACATTGCAACAACCATTTGTCCGTTAGGAACATATCTATGCGCGAATATGTGCCATGCCTGCCTGAGAAAAAGGTATAGTCTCTTTCGCTTGCGTTCAGGCAGCGCCAGACGTCAAACATCTCCTCGGCGTGGAGAACGGGTTGTAATGCCGGAATGCCCTTGGACTTTCCGCCAGAGGTGTCCACTGCGGGGTCAGAGGTGATGTTGAGGTCTCCACAAATCACAAGGTTCCCGTACTGTATGGATTTGGCTTTAGCGATCACCTTGCGCAAGAAGCGTAGCTGGTGTGTATTGGGCGCGTACACTGTAACAATCGTGTAGGGCTTAGAGTTAATGTCTCCCGTGAGGATTATGTATCTTCCTTTGTCATCTATAGTGACCTCCTTGAGTTGAAAAGCTAATGAGTCTCTAATGGCTAGCAACACTCCACCAGTTTTGCTGCCCGGCGTGCATGCCAGGTACACGAAAGGGAAGTCCCTATGTGAGCAGTGGGGAGCCTTATGCAGCTGAAAATGCGTTTCCTGCACACATAGTATATCCGCTCCCTGCCGGTGGGCCTCAGACCACAGAGAAAACCGTTTCGCCGGGTGGTTTAGCCCCCGGGCGTTAATGGATAATATTTTAATAGTCATTGTGACTAGGTTGTGGAAGGTTTTGTGATGATCGTGTGCTGTTACTCACTGTGACCAGAGGGGGACGTCCACCATGCGGCAAGTAGGCTTGTTTATGAAGGTAGGTGCGAACATCCACTGAAGCCGTAGGCCGGGGCTTGCAGGCGATACTGTGCAGAACAGAGAATTGAAAAAATGAAACAGAACAAAAAAAAAAGAAAAGTGCAAATGTCAACTGAACAATATTAATAAGTGGATCCATAACTGATCCTCGTGCAGACGTAACTGCTACTTGGAGAAAGAGGGGTAATGAGAATATGCTAACTGCACTATCTCGACCCCGGAGATAACAAGTGGCGGATGTGGATCAAGGGTTTGCGTTGTCACCGGCTTTTTTCTTGGAAGAGCGCTTGTGGGAGACCACTTGCCAGTCATCATGCAGCAGTTGTGGTCCAGCTGTAGCTGGTAAGTGGGCTGGGTGGTCCGGAAGTATGCCCCACTTACGTAAAAACGAGAGCCCTTCGTCCAGGGTGGTCACCGTGGCGGTGGTCTCAGCATGAGTGATGGTGAGAGTGGCAGGGTATTTCCATTTGTGCAAGATGTTGTGGTTACGTAGTGCCTTGGTGATGGTCAGCAGGTTGCGCCGTTTCTGTAGCGTGTGTCTGGATAGATCCGGCAGCATTCTAACTGAGGCGTATTGCTGGGGCATACCCCCTGGTTTGCGAGAGGCCTGTAAAAGTCTGTCTTTGATGTGGAAGAAGTGGATTCTTAGTAGAGTGTCCCGGGGGACATCGTCGGGGAGGAACTGTGGTTTGGGGATCCTGTGGATCCTATCTATCAGAAGATCCTGAGCCGAGGCTTCTGGCAGTATGGAAGAAAAGAGGGCTTGGGCATATTGCTGGAGCTGTGAGGGAGGAACAGATTCAGGAATGCCCCTCAATTTGATATTATTCCTCCTGGATCTGTCCTCGAGATCCGAGAGCTTGTCCTTTATCCATTCAATGTCCCTTCCATGCCCAGAGTGTGCCTCTACCATGGTGTTGTATGAGGTAGCGAAGGCCCCTACTTTGGATTCCACCTGTTGTACCCTTGTACCTAGGGACTGTACTTCTTTCCTGCACTCGTTTAGGCCAGAAATCATGTCAGCCTGCAGTGATGACCTCAGGGACAACAGCATCTCCTTGAGTGTGGTATCTGAGATAGGCCTGTCGGCTGTGGGGAATTCTGCTATGGGATCCCTCCCCCGTGCTTGCCTGGCGTCAGCGGGAACATGGGGCCTGCTTACCTCCATTCCTTCATCCTGTTGCGGCCTATGCGGCGAGTCCCTCCGCGGCTTTGATTTGACAGGGCTGCGGGTGGTGGGGCTGGGCGTCCCCGAGGAGGATCCGCTGGCAGCCAGAAGTTGGTGGTGGGAGCCTGGAGGCAGCCCATGGAGGTCAGGCTGTGCTCCGGTCCCGTTCCCTGCTCGTGGTGTGCCGCCATTTTGGGCAGATCCGCGTCCCTGAGGGATGAGGAAACCGTCCATCTTCTGCGGCTGCTGGGGATGCTTGCGGTTCCTCGTCATCCCGGACGGTGCTGTGGTGTTCCGTCTATCCGACAAGCGTGTCAGGAGCCGCGGATGGAGCCGGTGATCGCTGTGGCTGGTGATTATCTCCGGCGGGCGAACGGAGCTCCTGGATTACACGTCCATCTTGGAGTCCAGCCGCCACGCCCCCTATAACTATTAAATTATAGATACTGGAATTTTCTTAAAAATGTGGCTGTTAGTGAACGTAATGAATACGAATTTATCCGAGGTTACAAATTATCAAAAATAACAAATGATATTATAAGCATATAAACAAATCGAACGTAACAAATTAATAATAATTATTAAAAAATAATGATAAAAATGTTTTATTTATTATTAATTTGTTTAGTTCCATTTGTTTAGATGTGGCATTCGTTATTTCAGATAATTTGTAACTTCAGATCAATTCGTATTTGTTACGTTCACCAACAGCCAAATTTGAAAGGAAATTCCAATACCTATAATTTAATAGTTAGTTATTATTAGTTAGTTAGTTATTCTTTCAAATCGTCTTTCTTATTTTTGAATTTGTGAATTGCGATCGTAACAAATAACCCAAAAAACGAAAAAACAAACAAATGAAACGAAAACAAAACATTTTTTTGGCAGTGCACATGTCTAAGGGTCCTTTCACACGTGCGGTCCGTTTTTCGGTCCGCTCCGTGTGTCCGTCAGCTCAGCGGGGGGGTCTCCGCTGAGCTGTCGGGTGGACAGGGCGGTCCCCGCACACTGTGCAGGGACTGCCCTGTCTCTCCTCCGCTATCCCCTATGGGGAATCGGATGGAAACGGACCGTCTGTCCATTTGCATCCGATCCGTTTGGCCGGACGGAAGAAAAATAGGACATTCTTCCGTCCGAAAAAACGGATGCAGATCTGGCGGACGTTAGCGGATGCATCATCCGCTAACGGATCCGCTCCCATAGGGAAGCATTGAGGTCCGTTACCGGACGTCCAAAAAACGGACGAACGGAACGGACGTGTGAAAGGGCCCTTAGTATAACATGTTTATTATTTTTATTATTATTAAAGGGGTGTTCCACCCAAATGTAATGTTTATTAAAAGTCAGCAGCTACAAAAAGTGTAGCTGCTGGCTTTTAATAAACAGACACTTACCTTCTCCACGTTCCAGCGACGCGCCGACCGGGGCTCCGCTCCTCTCCCCCCCTCCCCGGCCGGCATCCTCATTGCGACTGTGGGCACCCGGCGACTGTGGGCACCCGGCTGTGGGCCTTCGGCTTCATGGCCGGGCATCCACTGAGCATGCGCGAGCCTCACTGCGCATTCGCGCGCGTGGAGCGGCCCGCCGCTGATTGGACAAGCGTCTAGGACCTGTCAGTGTCCTAGACGATCGCCAAAGGGAGGGGCTGCAGTAAGGCGATTAGGCCTAATCGCCTTACCAGCCCCTCGGCGGAAGCAGGAAGTGGGACAGGAAGTCCCACTCCTACTGAAGCCCACACTC
This sequence comes from Rana kukunoris, assembly GCA_029574335.1. Taxonomy (NCBI): domain Eukaryota; kingdom Metazoa; phylum Chordata; class Amphibia; order Anura; family Ranidae; genus Rana; species Rana kukunoris. The sequence continues at coordinate 9,680,350 of CM056058.1, forward strand.
CCCCCCCAAAAAAATGCCAAATGTGGCATGTAAGGGGGAGGGGAGGGGATTAAGCGGAAGTTCCATTTTTGGGTGGAACTCCGCTTTAATGTTTTGATATGTCCACAGCAATGTCACAGTCTGCCAAAAATCACAGATCTCCACCAATACTAGTGAAAAAAAAAATCTACAATAAAAATGCCATAAATCTATCCCCTATTTTGTAGACTTACCTGTCCTGGAGTCCAGCGACGTCGGCAGCAGAAGACGAGCAAACGCTCGTCACTCTGCTGCACCCATGGTGAGGGAACCAGGAAGTGAAGCATTGCGGCTTCACTGCCCGGTTCCCTACGGCGCATGCGCGAGTCGCTCTGCACCGTGCTCACTGGTCCCTGATGTGTTCTGGGAGCCGTGTGTTTCCCAGAACACTACAGGGAGCACGGAGATTGGAAGTGACGCACTACCTGCAGGTTCCCGCAGAGTGGACTCCCGTAAGTGGGGCCAAATACTTATCTTAGACAGGTATCTGCACCCCCCTCTTCCCTGAAAGGTGCCAAATGTAAAACCGGAAGGGGGAGGGTTCCGATGAGCGGAAGTTCCACTTTAGGGTGGAGCTCCGCTCTAAGGTCAGCAAATACAAAATTATGTTTTACTAGATAATCAGTAGAAATAAAGAGGGGGTTCAGACCTCCCCACTTTATCAGGGCTACAATACAAGTAAGAGAATATTAAATTCAGTACTATATTCCTAAATCTACAGCTTTCATTATAAAGAAATAAAAATCCTGCTAATCCTGCCATAAAGGTCCCTTTTCAAGCACTTCCTGTTACAGGGTGACAGCGCTCTGTCCTTGTCTCCCACTAATGTTCATGTGTTGTCACCCTGTCACGTGGGCTTTAGATGGAGACTGCAAGTTTCAACACACATTGCACAGACATGATCAACTGCTGTCACGATCAGAAAAATTACCCTGAGAAATGCCATGCAGCCATTGCTGGAGTGCATGTAGACAGGAAGTGGTGGCAGGGAGGCCGCAGGAGATGAGCATTGCTGAAATGCAACAAAGGATAAAAAGGAAACGAAAACATTGAAAAGTGTATTGCAGTTCTGAATGAGGCCTTAAGGCTTGCAATTAGTTTAATATTCTAATACATTAATGAATATTGCATTCTCCATCACACACACCCGTCAACATCCTGTTCCTCTAATTTACAAATAAGTCCTATTTGATTTTGGTGTTAATTGTACTGCACTTTATGGACAGCAGGGGGCAGGAGTTGAATATTCTGTGAAAATCTGTATTCACTTAGGGCAGAGACAAGTGAGCGGTGACATGATGCTTGGGGTGTCTGAAATGAAACGCTGGTATTTCATCCTCACTGTCCAATGCAGAGGCTCCGATTAACCTATACGTAGGCCACAGTGCCGTCTGACACCTCTGCATAGCCTGCGTCGGTGATTAGCGATGCTTGTCCTGCAGTGGATGGCTTTGAATTCCACTTGGATTATTCGTCTACGGTCATGATTAGGTCTTATGAATAACACAAGGGTCTAAAAAATGTTTTGCTGTCATTAATCCTGAGATTAGATCCTTGGATCAATCACCTGCCTTGTAACAGCAAGCAAAGTTAAAATTGGTAATTAAAATGCATCTTTCCGCAGGTTTTCCACGCATCTCTGCGCATTGCATGTGGGCACCTGATTCATTTCAATGGGCTACTTGCAAGATGCATGGGGGTGGAATTTACAATTATTGGCACCAGGGCCGCCATCAGGGGGGTACATGCATTACACCTGTAAGGGGCCTGATGGTCCCCAGGGGCCCCGCTGGCCCCCTCCCGTTTATTTTTTATTTTTTTGCATTACTCCTGTAAGGGGCCCGATGGTCTCCAGGGCCCCTTACAGGCCCGGCCGACCCCCCCCCCCTCCCGTTTTTATTTTTTGATTTAAACCTGTAAGGGGCCTGATAGTCTCTTAAAGCTGTATATGGGGCCCCAAAATTTGTGATGGCTGCCCTGATTGGCACCACCACATGTCTGCTACAGGGTAGTGCAATTTGTACACGTTCCTAACAGGCACAAGCCTTACCTTATTGAAAGAGGTAAGGGGGCGCTATTGCTGCCTTCTGGTAATGCTAGTTGTCTGGCTGTTTTTTGCTTCAGTTCTTCCTGATTCAGGGATTGAAGTGAATTCAGAAATTCTGATCTGCATTCTTTTTCCATGTCAGGGAAAAGCCAGGGGAGTTTGACAGCCAGGCAGGGCCGATCCTAGGGTCACAGACCCCTGGGTGCAGAAATATTTTTGGCGCGCCCTCTGTCAGATTGGATGGACAGCAATTTTCAAGTCTTGCCACAGATTCTCAATTGGATTTAGGTCTGGACTGTGACTGGGCCATTCTAACACACAAATATGCTTTGATCATTCGAAAACCTTTTAATTGTAGCTCTGGCTGTATGTTTAGGGCCGTCCTGCTGGAAGGTGAACCTCCACTTGCTCAGCGGGGATCTCTCCGCTTGTTACCAAGCTGATCTGAGCCGTTCGGAAAGACTCAAAAATACTAAGTTCCAGAGCCTTTCCGAGGTTTGCTGAAAACTGCTCTCGGCCTTTCCAGCTGTTTCCAAGGCTCTCCGGTGACCCTTGCCTCTGGCCGCATGCCATTAAGCTCAATGCGGAACAAATTATTTTAGTTTCCATTGACATCAATGGGGAAACTTGCTTTGATATGCAAGTACTTTGGATTATGAGCGTTCTCCTGGAACGGATTATGCTCGTTATCCGAGGTTCAGCTGTATATCTACAACTCATAATGTTGACGGTCAATAGGAAGAATGCTTCTTACACTTGTGGTCATTGAAAAGAATTCCCACCTTACAGCTAGCTAAAAAGATCAATGGTATCAGTGGGAATTTCTCTTAGCTCAAGGAACCCCTAGCAACCTCCGGAGGAACCCTATGGTTCCATCAAACTAGGGTTGCCACTTCATCCCTTTAAACCTAAACACATATGCATTACACAGATTCTGAGGCTAATTTAATGCAGATAAGGCACCAAGTGAGTTTGTTTAACACCTTAATCAGCCACAGAAACTGTGTAATTAAAGTGGTTGTAAAGGTTTGTGTGTTTTTCACCTTTATGCGTTAAGGTGAAAAAACACCTGGCAATGACGAGATCCCCCCCCCCCCCCCCCGCCCGTTTTACTTACCTGAGCCCATTTACCTGCTTTGCGCGTCCCCCGACATCCTCTTCTCTACGGAGTCTGGCTGTTGATTGGATAGATTGATAGCAGCGCAGCAATTGGCTCGCACTGCTGTCAATCATATCCAATGACGTGGCCTTCAGGGGACGGGACCGAGTCATACACGATGTGTCTATGGACAGGGAGCGCGCCCGCAAGCTAAACCACAGGGAGAGAGCTTCCCAGAGGGGGGCTAGCTATTGCGGGGAGGAGCCGACAAAGCCGCAGAGGGACCCGAGAACAGGAGTATTGGGGGCCACTCTGTGCAAAACGAACTGCAAAGTAGAGGTAAGTATGACATGTTTGTAATTTAAAAATAACGAGAAAAAAACCCCCATACAACCACTTTAATATGTGTTTGGTTTTAAAGGTGGCAACCCTACATGGAACCCTGCTTGAGAAGCCCTGCCCTACGGCATGTTTATACAGCATACTCCTCAGGGCAGATCCTAGGGACACAGGCGCCTGGGTGCAGAAATATTTCTGGCGCCCTCACATGGGTGTGGTCATTTTACTAACTCCTCCCCTTTACAAATGTTTTAATGGAAACGACTCAACCACAGAGATGCTCCCCTACAAAGTCTTCATTAACCTGGGATCCTTACATGATCTCTTAACAATAAACAAAATACAGGAGGAGAACCAGAGTACTTTATTGGGACCTGGAGGGGGGACCTCTCTGATGGACACAGAGAGGGCTTCTGTTAGAGAGTCTGTTAGAGAGACCCCCAGACATACTACAGACATGATACAGGAGATGGTCAGAGACTGCAGACATGATACAGGAGATGGTCAGAAACTGCAGACATAATATAGGAGATGAATAGAGACTGCATACACAGTACAGGAGATGGTCAGAGACTGCAGACATGATATAGGAGATGATTAGAGACTGCAGACATAGTACAGGAGCGGGTCAGAGACTGCAGACATAATATAGGAGATGATTAGAGACTGCAGACAATAGTACAGGAGATGGTCAGAGACTGCAGACATAGTACAGGAGATGGTCAGAGACTGCAGACATGATATAGGAGATGATTAGAGACTGCAGACAATAGTACAGGAGATGGTCAGAGACTGCAGACATGATATAGGAGATGATTAGAGACTGCAGACATAGTACAGGAGCTGGTCAGAGACTGCAGACATGATATAGGAGATGATTAGAGACTGCAGACATGATACAGGAGATGGTCAGTGACTGCAGACATGATACAGGAGATGGTCAGAGACTGCAGACATGATATAGGAGATGATTAGAGACTGCAGACATGATACAGGAGAAGATTACAGACTGCAGACATGATATAGGAGATGATTAGAGACTGCAGACATAGTACAGGAGATGGTCCATTAGACCCCTTTCACACTGGAGGGGTTTTTCAGGCGCTTTAGCGTTAAAAATAGCGCCTGAAAAAAACCTCATCTGCAATTCAAGTGTGAGAGCTCGAGTGGTTTCACACTGGAGCAGTGCGCTTGTGGGACGTCCAAAAATGTCCTGCACAAAGCTTCTTTGAGGCACTTTCATGTGTTTATACACATCGGCGCCCTCACCTCTGCAGGCGCCTGGGTGCAAAGCACCCTGCGCACCCTGTCTAGGATCGGCCCCGATACTCCTTATAGCCATAGACCTAAAGCTTGGGTGTGGGATGGCGCTATTGAATGCAAAGTTCATACAGAAGTATAACTGGCACATCATTAAAGAAAAGCATAAGCAAAAACATTTATTCAGCACCTGACAAATTGACACTGTGGACACCTTTGTGAGACAGGAAGGGGCCACTGCTTGCCTGTGGTCATCAGTGGCCAACATTGCTTTGTCCTATGGTGGAGAATAAACACTTTTTAGGACTAACCTTAAGCAAACAAGCAGTGAAGGAAGTTGTAATAAAAGTCAATCTCCTGATCTACAGATTGATTGTTCAAAGTTAGTGATTCAGAAAGTATTGAGGCCTTTGGAGAAACATAATAGCCAGGCAACTAGCATTCTCAGTAATGGCATTGTGAGTATTTTCTCAGTACACATCTGGCAGTCCATTTTTTTTAGTTTTTGGTCCCTCATGCCAGAGATTTAAAGGTTAATCCTCCCATTCCTTCTCCAAAGCGGGTTTTCAGCATTCTGAATATGCCCTTTAATTCTCGAGTCTCCACTGCTTCCCAATCTGCTGAGCGGTTCTGCTGCATCACAATGGAGCCGCAAGCCTCCTCTGACAATCTGGAGCTCCTATTCTCTGCCTCTGTGTACTGAGCCTCGCTCCCTGTGGCCTGCCGCTTTGTGACTTCCCAGCGTGGCCGGCCTGCTCTATTTTTAGTCACCCGGGCAATTTCTCACAAGGGACGGAGAAAGCTGTATTGAAATGACCACAGGCTAGTTCTTGGAGCTGAAAAGTTTCTCGTATTATTCTAGCTTCAATACAGAGATCCGAGGGGGGGGGGGGGGGCAATTTTTTTCCCCCTATTATTTTATAATACAAAACCCTTGTTTTTTTGTTCATTACGACCACAACTACGGAAGAAAATGGCAAACCCTGAGGACAAGCCAGCTGGACTGAGCTGTACAGGGCTCTAGGGATTTAAAGTACAACTTATTCATAAAAACTAGCAGAAAGGTAAATTTTCCTAGGGATTTATAGTAGATAGACTCGCTAGGGGGCTGGTAACACACATTTTCCTGTTATTGGCAGACATGAGGGAAGGGGTCTGAGACTGAGAGGGTTTTACTGCAGCAAATCAAGCTCTTGGTTATAGGTGGTGAAGGCTCTGTGCAAGGTGACAATGGTCAGACATGGGGACATCAAGAACTAATCGGGAGAAAGTCATGTATAGATGTGTGGAGATCATTGTTCCTGGCATGTTCTTGGATGCTAGCACCTAAGTGTGCTGGACAGGTAAGTTCAAAAATAGGGAACGGGGAAACATAAAAGCACTCACATGTAGCCAACATCCAAAATAATTCAATCAAAAATAGGAATTACTACAAAAAGTAGTAGGAAGGCGGACTTTTTCAGGCAATCACAGGGACATACAATTTAAGAAAAAATATTTAATTATATATCATAAAATCCAGAAACAAAAACTAAAATATACAAAAACAGGATATACAGAATATATATTAGCAATAGTAGCTTGCATCTCGCCTACGCGTTTCGCCAAACGGCTTCTTCAGGGCGAGTTTGAGAAAGGGCTGGTAGTATATGATTGCTAATTTCATATATCAAAAACGTTTGCTGTCCATCTGATTATATCAAGGATTATGTAAATATCCGAGTGGCACATGAGAGCTCAATGCGGCAGACAGAGTGTATCAAGTATACAAAAGAATGTCTGGTATGGTTAGCAACGAATCATCATCCACAGATGAATAAATGTATTTCTGGGGTAGAGCCAGAGATGGAAAGGAAAACCCGGGACCGACCACAGCAATAAAACATAGACCACAGCCAGAGAGGAGTAAAATCCAGTCGCAATAGGCTGAACCGGATTGTAATGTCCAGTATAGGACAGTCCAGTGAATCAGGAGTCTGGATATGAATCACTGATGATATGTCCCGGGGGGAGTCAGACCTGTGCTGCACAGGTCTGACTCCCCCCGGGACATATCATCAGTGATTCATATCCAGACTCCTGATTCACTGGACTGTCCTATACTGGACATTACAATCCGGTTCAGCCTATTGCGACTGGATTTTACTCCTCTCTGGCTGTGGTCTATGTTTTATTGCTGTGGTCGGTCCCGGGTTTTCCTTTCCATCTCTGGCTCTACCCCAGAAATACATTTATTCATCTGTGGATGATGATTCGTTGCTAACCATACCAGACATTCTTTTGTATACTTGATACACTCTGTCTGCCGCATTGAGCTCTCATGTGCCACTCGGATATTTACATAATCCTTGATATAATCAGATGGACAGCAAACGTTTTTGATATATGAAATTAGCAATCATATACTACCAGCCCTTTCTCAAACTCGCCCTGAAGAAGCCGTTTGGCGAAACGCGTAGGCGAGATGCAAGCTACTATTGCTAATATATATTCTGTATATCCTGTTTTTGTATATTTTAGTTTTTGTTTCTGGATTTTATGATATATAATTAAATATTTTTTCTTAAATTGTATGTCCCTGTGATTGCCTGAAAAAGTCCGCCTTCCTACTACTTTTTGTAGTAATTCCTATTTTTGACTGGACAGGTAAGTGTCCTCATTAAAAGTCAGCAGCTACAGTGTTTGTAGCTGCTGATTTTTAATTTGTTTTTGTTTTTTTAACACCAGACCTCCGCTTTAACCACTTAAGGACCGCCTAATGCCGATATACGTCGGCAGAATGGCACGGCTGGGCACAGGCAAGTACAGGTAAGTTGTTTTTAAAAGTGATTTCTCAACAAAATAAAGCATAGAGATATGGATGGATGGGGGAGTTTGCTTGACTCACATAGGCAGAGGCATTATGGGACTTGTAATTCTGCAACAGCTGGATGGCCGCCAGTTTGAGACGCCTGGGTTAGATGCAGTGAAGATCGCGTTAAAGTGGATGTAAACCCGAAAATGTTATTTTATTTTTTTGATGTCACAATGTACAGTATAAGATTTCCTATCATCTGTCTTGCCACACAGAGTTAATCCAGCTCTGAGCAATCCTCTTTTATTGTTCAGTGAAATAAAACAGACTTACAGAGAAAAACCTTAGTCCGTTCCGCCCCCTATCTGTGAGTGACAGGTTTTTTACATATCCCATGCACTAGCCTGGAGACAAGCATTATTTTCTCATTCCCACCCCCACTCCTTTTCTAAGGTCATGTGGTTACTTTTCTGGATTTTGACTGGATGTTAGTGATCATAGCAGAATTGACTGTAAGGAATACACAGGAAAAAATGCATGTTGACAAGAGGAGGGTAGAGGAGGGCGGGAGTCTACGGACATCATGACTCCACCCACAGAGCTCCAGACAACAGACCCACCCACAGAATCTGCAGTTTTTCTGTTCTTATAACAGACAGAGGGGAGACATTTGACAGGTAAGGATACATGCAGGAGGCATCTATATCCGTATAGATCAGCACTATGGCAGTAGTTTAGAAAGGATGAGAGTGGCTTTACACCCACTTTAAGGAGGAAAGCAAAAAGAACAGATCTCTGCCCACCTAACAGCATGCCACACTGCTTGACTCCCAGCTGAAGTGAGGGATGGCATGAACACCTGCAGGAGCGGAGCAGGTGCTTATTTTTTAATTATGTAGCAGTTAGCGAGGGGATTAAATGAATCTGTCGCCCTATCAGAAAACCCTCCTAAATAAACCGTGTTATATTTTAATCCGTTCAGTCATTCCTTTCACTCTGGTGACAGGAACATAAACTCGGCAAACAGAACGCTTCCATATATCAGCCCGGAACAGTTAATCATGCAAACTTCCATTCAGCTAATGTGAGTCAGTTGTTCATTAGCCGTCTTGCGACTGTTCCCTCGATCCCTCATACGGCGAAAAGATGAATCCAATTAATTAGAATTAAGTGTGAAGGGAATGCTGACTCCAAATTGATTCTGTACGTTGATGCAAATGGATAGACATTTAGGTACACGCGGATGTACAGGCGCTATCAATGAGCTTTATTAATCAGTGTTACGGGTCAGTGCATCATGATTACATATTAACTGTCATCAGAGGACCTTTACGAGCTGTGACCTATATACCGCAGGTCCCAAATCAAGAAAGGGACCCTGCAGAACAATGCAAAACTTTTTGTCTTTTGGCATTTCTGCATGCCGTTGGCCCCAATTCCAATGGGCGGAGGGTAAATGGAGCTTTCACTACGAGGCTTTGTCGTTTGTCAAGTCATTGACCCATACAGAGAGTGGGCATGGTGCTGTAGATGAAGGCTGAGTCAGAGCCAAATAGCACAAAAAAAACCCAGAGTGCACTGGCCCTGTGAAGCACCTTCTACCATTTATTACTAATTAAACATACCGTACATGCTCGAGTATAAGCCGACCCGAATATAAGCTGAGGCACCTAATTTTACCACAAAAAAATAGGAAAAAGTATTGACTCAAATATAAGCCTAGGGTGTCCAATGTCCATCGGCATGCCTCACTGTGTCTTACTTTGCCTCACTGTGTCCATGCCTCACTGTGCCCATGCCCCACTGTGTCTCACTTTGCCTCACTGTGTCTCACTTTGCCTCACTTTGCTTCACTGTGTCCATGCCTAACTGTGCCCATGGCTCACTGTGCCCATGCCTCACTGTGCCCATGCCTCACTGTGTCTCACTGTGTCTCACTTTGCTTCACTGTGTCCTTGCCTCACTGTGTCCTTGCCTCACTGTGCCAATGCCTCACTGTGCCAATGCCTCACTGTGCCCATGACTAGACTGACATTTAACATGGGAGTCTATGGAAAGGGGTGCCCAGCTTTGAAATTCGGTGCTCCCCGGGTGTAGGTCCCCCAGACAACAAACTTTGCACACGTATAGAGGAGAATGGGGCTACATGTGTTCCAAGTTCCAGGTCCAGGGGACCTACGACTGGCCAGTACCGAGGCCCCAAATTTACCAGAGTAATTACCATTTAACATTGGAGTCTATGGAAGGGGTGCCCGGGTTTGAAAAATCTGTCCCACCCCGGTCGCAGGTCCCCCAGACAACAAACTTTGAACACTTGTAGAGGAGAAATGGGGCTACATGTGTACCAAGTTCCGGGTCAAGGGGACCTACGACCAGCCGGTACCGGGTCCCCAAATTCACCAGAGAAATTACAATTTAACATGGGAGTCTATAGAAGTGGTGTCCGGATTTGAAAAATCTGTGCTCCCGGCCAACAAACATTGCACACTTGTAGAGGAAGAGTGGGGCTACATGTGTGCCAAGTTTACCGGTTCCCCAAAGTCCGGGAGATCAGGCGCAATAAGGTGACTCGAATATAAGCCGAGGGGGGCATTTTCAGCACAAAATAATGTGCTGAAAAACTTGGCTTATACTCGAGTATATACATAAATATATATTCATAGACATAAAGAAGCGAGCTAGTATATGACCATAATACTGGAAAGAGACACGATCCAAACATGGCCAGTTATAGACAGCAAATGCCAAAAACTGACGCGTTTCTGGGGTCCTGCCTCCTTTCATTGGGGCCTCTGTTGGCTCGAGGGACAGTATTAGCAGCAGGGAAAGGTTCCAGTTCAGTAGGCAAAGCTTAGGGCTCTTAACTCTCCTTGGACACATTCCCTAATGGCCAAGCCACATTCCACCCCTTCAGATAAACGCTGCCAGTTTGGGCTGAAGCCTGCTCCTCTACATGCTGTTTGCATTCAAGAGTGTTCACCGTTTGGCCTCCTCCCACTTGGTTGAGCTGTTTGCCTTTATGTCAATACAAGTTCTACCATTTGCGTGTGTGTGTTTTTGCCACCACCCCACTCTGCACCTACCCACAAGCTGTTGACATAATTGACCTAATATGGCCACATGTCCAAATTTAGACAATGTCATTGACCAAATATGGCCATGTGGCCGTTTTGGGTCAATGATGTCAACAGCATCTCCACCCCTTTGTTACACATGGGACAGGGAATTCTACTGTTGCAGTTGATTGAGACGGAGCTTGCTGTCATTTGACAGCTTCCTGTGGGATTCTGCTAAACTAACATGTTCAGAAATCTTTAATTTCTATGTAAAGTTCTTTACGATTCTAAATTTCATCCCACCTACAATGTTATCTTCACGATGGGTAAACACTATTTGCTAATGCGATTGTGCTACTAAAATTGGCAGTGATCTCCCGCAAGACTTCAAATTTTGTGCATTGATCGTTAAAGCATGCAAAAGCAAGTGTATCGATCGCTCGTGAATAATCGTAGGCGATTTTATTGCCGTGGTCGCACTAGCAAAAAGTTATTGTGTGCGTCCAGCCTCAAACCTGTCTCCTTTTGCCCTGGTTGTCTAGAGTTCACCTCTCCAGAGACCCCCACATCTATAGAGGGATGCTACAGAAGTCCCTGGAGAAAGGACGGAACGCGATTATGGGGCTCTGTAATGACACTCTCGCTGCAGATCGTGCGGATCGGCTGTGCCATGTTGGGTCAATAAGAAACTGAAGTCTCCCTTTCTGTAAACAAACAAATCCTATTATGTTGCAGCTTCAGCTGTCAGATAAGATGCGCCATCAAAATCCCTGGAAAGCCGGAAAGAAAGCCAGGCGGCCTTTATGCGGTTGCATGGAGCGCATTAAATGATGACAGAGCCTGGCGCCCTCGCAGCTGTGCCTGTGTGGGTATTAATGCTCTATTGTTGTCTATGAGAGAAATAAATACAAGCCGCAAACCACATTATTCAGTCTTATGGGAGCTGCGCTCAGCACATGGGACTGGCTCTTAAAGGAACAGTCCAGTCTTGCCATTGTCTACCTGTTGAGTGCTTGTTACTGTCAACCTAGCCAAATCCTCCTCTTCTGATTGGCTGTTAGTATACGTATGGTTCAGGCCAGGGGCAGACATGCCATTTGTCCTCTGGGATTTGGGAGCCATTTATAGTAGATGTGGGAAGGGGCGGTTTCAAGACTTCATTGACAATAGGAAGGTGAGGGACAGGAGGCCTTTTTCTTGATGTCATCATAGTCTCGGTTTGTAAAATCTAAGTCTATTAGGGGAGCATAGGCGCCGCCCCCCCATCTAATGCGTCCGGCCCTCTGATCTATATGCAGGGTGCCGGATGCATGGATTCCAATTTTTTTTTTTACGCACATGATTGAAGCCAAAGGTTCTAATAGGCTTCAAAAAAGGATGGGCTCAGGGCGTAGAGCAGTAGGCCACCCAGTTGTGTGACAATAGCAAATGAATATTCGCTATTGTCTCACTAATTCTCCTTTCAGCCAATCAGGAAGTGGGTCATGAGACCCATTTCCTGATTGGCCGAAAGGAGAAGGGATTTTATTGGCAGAGGAGGAGGGAGGAGACACACGGCCTGGGGCGAAGCATGGGGAAGCCTGACCCACCAGCCGCCACTGTGACTCCAGGGATGGCTCACCCACAGCAGCTCAGCCATCCAACATCCAGCACTCCCTGGCTCAGACAGGGGAGGGAGGAGGAGGGGAGATCGGAGTCATCCCGGGCAGGTCAACTGCGTTGTAAGGTAAGGAGGCTGTCTGTCTCCCATGGGGGGGGGGGGGGGGGGTGTATTCCTGGTGTTCCCCGCATTCATGTATGTCTCCCGGCCGGGGGGGGGGCTTGTCTCCTGCTGGAGGGGTGGCGTTGATTGGCCGCCTTCCCCCCAGAATGATTGAGCACCAGCCGCCACTGCTATCTATCTATCTATCTATCTCTACATTTGTCTATCTATCTTTTTATCATAAATCAGCATTTGTACTTGAGCAGTAGTTGAAAATAGAAGAAAGAAACACTAATGCAGCAATCACATCTAAGAGTTACTTGTTGTTAATTCATTTTAATAGCCAGAATAAATTATTATTCTCTGCCAATTGAACGAATTAATGCATCAAGCGTTTTTTCTACCAATATCCTGCTGCCAGAAGGAAAGTCGTTTAGGAGAGCTGGGAAAATGACGAGGTTCATGGGGCCTAAGTCACACTCGGTAAACAGGCTGTACCAGTGAAATTAAGGCCCAACTCCGATCCAATTCTTGGGGTGAGGCCCTCCCCCACACTGCAAGGGTTATATGCTTCTTACATGTAGGGGGGAGATGAGGCTGCCATACATACCCTATCCCCTGCTCCAAACAGCTCCAGTGCTCTCCTCCTCTCCCTCCTGCACAGTAGGCTATTGGTAAGTCCCTCTGTGTCATCATATAAAATGTGGGGCTATTGTACATAGAGGAGGCAGAAGTGCGACTGTGGCACTAATTTGCGGCACTAAAGGGCACTGGTTGGCATCACTGAGGGGAATTGATTGCCAGTACTGAAAGGCACTGATTGGCAGTACTGAAGGGCACTGATGGGCAGTACTGAAGAGCACTGATAAACCTCGTACACACGACCGTTTTCCTCGAAAAATCCATCAAGAAAAAAGCTGGCAGAGCTTTTTTGCCGAGGAAAATGGTCGTGTGTATGTTTTTCGTCAAGAAAACTGTCGTGGATCTCGACGAGAAAAAAAGAGAACACGGTCTCCTTTTTCTCGTCGGGAGTCTCAATTTCATCGTCGTCTTTCTCATCGGGCTGATTTACGACACGTTTGTGTGTATGCTTAGAAATGCACGCATGCTCAGAATAAAGTATGAGACGGGAGCGCACCTTCAGTGAAAGTAGCGTTCGTAATGGAGATCGCACATTCGTCACGCTGTAACAGACTGAAAAACGCGAATCGTCTCTCACCAAACTTTTAATTAACACGCAGTAACATGAGATTAGCAAAAGCAGCCCCAAGGGTGGCGCCAGTGGAATCAAACTTCCCCTTTATAGTGCCGTCGTACGTGTTGTACGTCACTGCGTTTGAGAACGCCGAGATTTTGTCTTGACTGTGTGTACGCAAAGAAAGCTTGACAAGATTCTCGACAAGCCTGACAAGGAACTCGTCAAGGAAAATGATATTTCATTTGCGACAAGAGGCCATAGGCAGCACTGATGGGCACTGTTGGGGCTGCACTGATCATCAGGACAATGATAATCAGTGCCTTGATGATCAGTGCAGATGTTCCCTTTTACACCCTGTCCGGTTACTGGCTCTCTTCTCCTTACCCTGTGAAAGCGCGAGGAAAGGAATGCCGATAACCGGCAAGTGTATTTACATCGTCATCAGCTGTGATTGGACACAGCTGATCATGTGGCAAAGAGCACCTGTGATTGGCTCTTTATCCCGATCTGCGAGCAGCTGTGTCCGAAAGACATAGCAATCATAGATTGCGCCGGGTCGGCACCGCAGTGGGTGTGCGAGGGGCACGGTTCTGGAAGGGCATCAAAAGACGCCCTCTCAGAACTGGATGACTGGACTGTAGCCCTCATTCAGCTCTAGAGTGGTCACCTGGGGAGGGGGGCGGTGCTGTCCCCCTGAAAAATGCTGCCCAAGGCAAACCTTGTTTGCTTCACGGCAGATATGCCCCTGCTTTCAGTGTTTGTGGGCAGTTATTTCTTGTGCCGGTGTTGGGTTATTAGTATAGAGGTCCACCTCTCAGGAAGCACCAATAATGCTTTTTTGAGTATCAGAACCACAAGAGATTGCGGGCTGAGATTCCACATGATGACCACATGATGTCCATATACCAAAAAAGAAATCATCGTGTTCCACTGGTGCATGGCTTTACCAGAAAAAAATAAAAAATCCATGTTCATTTAAAAAAATCAATCCAACGTATAATACTCCTACAAAAGCCATTTTGTGGTTTTAACATACAAAACGTTACTAAAATTTCCCTTTCAGGCTGTCAGTAATCATCAATAACTGCCGGGAAATTCAGACGGCTCCTTGATTCCCATTGGCCTGATGTGATAAATAGCTGCTTTCTTGGTAAATTCAGTGACAGGTACACTTCACTGTAAATGATACACTCTTTGAAGAACCTTATAGCCTTTTTCATTTTTTTTTCTTTTTTAAAGATCAATTTGATGTAAATAATTGTATCAGTTTGTGTTACATACAAGTTACAATCCCTGTATAATTAACTTTAGATCTACCAAAGTAATGTGATGTCAGGGGCGGACTGACCATTCGGTGAGTCGGGCAGTGCCCGAGGGCCCCGTGGTGGGGGGGCCCCGGTTCGGCTCAGTGATGTAGCACCCTCCTAGGTAGGTTGTTAGGGTCATAGGTACATTTAGTCCTTTTTGGGTCTTTTGTAATCATTAGAGCAGCTATTGATTTCTCTGGGCTGTTCCAGCCAGGCCCGGACTGGGACAAAAAACAGGCCCGGGCATTTTGGACTGAGCAGCCAACTTGTCCAGGGATCGGGGGGCTCAAGATGTCAGTAGACATTCGCGGGGGGTGGCTGGTGTCGGTCCTCCACACTGTAATGTTCAGGCACACTATATAAAGGGGACTGCACTGTAAAGGGGCACTGTAATGATATAGTGCCCCCTACAGTGCAGTCCCCTTTATATTACAGTGTCCCAGTCCTATTGTGACCATACAATGCTAGTACTATCTATCTCCTCTTGTGCCCACACTGCCCAGTGACACTAACTTGCTATATCTGGTGGTCCTGGACAACCTGGCTCTCTCTCTGGTGGTGCGGTACAGCGTGACTCTCTCTCTCTCCCTCTAGTGGTGCGGTAAAGCGTGGCTCTCTCTGGTGGTGTGGTACAGCGTGACTCTCTCTCTCTCTCTCTCTGGTGGTGCGGTAAAGCGTGGCTCTCTCTGGTGGTGTGTCAGTCCTGATTGGCTGAGACACAGTAGCGGCACTATTGGCTCCCACTGCTCAATCAAAGTCAGTCAGCCAATCAGGAGAGATGGGGCGCTGGGCCGGGTCGCAGCTCTGACCTGTGAGTTAGCTTGGGTGCCCCACATAACAGGTTACTTGCACTCAACAGGAGGGAGGGACCAGGATCCCAAAAGAGGGACCCGAGAAGAGGAGGATTAGGACTGCATTGTGCAAATCCACTGCAACAGAACAGGCCAGTATAACATGTTTGTTATTATTATTAGAAAAACAAAAAAAAATAGTCTCTTTTGTTTATATAGTAAAAAATAAAAATAAAATACCACCAAACGAAGTCTCTATTTGTGTGAAAAAAAATAACATACATTTAATTTGCATGACCGCACAATTACCAGTTAGGCCTCATGCACACTGGATGTTTTTTTTACGTTTTACAGCAGCTGTTTTTGGCTGTAGACGTTTTTTTCTACAGTTATTAAACTCTCCTTCTTGTTATCCTATGTGTCCATGCACACATAGGCTGTTATCAGCAGTTTTTGGCAGTAAAAAAAAAAAAAATCTAGTGGGTCCTGAGAGAGGTTTTTCAGCTGTAAAAACCCTCTAACGCTGATAAACGTTGATAAATGTCAATAAATGCTGATAAATGCTCAAAAACGCCACTCACCAGGGCTTTTTAATGACGCTAGCGCAGAAAAACACTGAAAAACGCTAAAAACCGCTATTGAGAAAACATTGGAAAAAGCTGAAAAAAGTTGAAAAACTCACTACAAAGCTACTAACATTTTTATAACGTTATTTTAACGTCCGCATTTGTGCATGAGGTCTAAAACTAGAGGGTTCTGAGAGACATTTTTAAGCAGTCAAAACGCTCTAACGCAGATAAACGATGGTAGGCGCTCAAAAACGCGACTGACCAGTGTTTTTGGACGTTTTTGATCCATTGAAAAAATAACCCCCCCCCCCTAAAAAACGCTTACGCAGAAAAACACGAATAAACGTTAAAAAAAACTTTAAACATTTTTGAAAAACTCACTGCAAAGCTGTTGGCATTTTTATAATGTTTTTTTTTTTTTTTTACGTCCAGTGTGCATGAGGCACACGATCGGATTTTACGGCGGAAAAACCTTGGATGGTTTTCCCAACGACATTCTGCTCAAGCTTGACTTGCATACACACGGTCACACAACGACGAGCTCAGAAAATGAAGTTCAATGCTCCGAGCATGCGTCGAATTGTTTCCAAGCATGTGTCTGAATTTTGCACGTCGGAATTGCTACAGAAAATCGCATTTTCCAATAGGATTTTTTTCTGTCTGGAAATTTGAACCAGCTCTCAACCTTTTGTTGGCAGAAATTCCGACAGCAAAAGTCTGATGGAGCCTACACACGGTCAAAGTTTTCGTTCAAAAGCTCACACCGGACTTTTACTGTCGGAATTTTCATTCGTGTGTACGGGGCATTTAAGTAGCGCAGTGCCGAATAGCAAAAATGCTCTGGTCATAAAGGGGGTAAATCTTTCGGAGGTCAAGTTATAAAAAAACGAACAAAAAAAACTGTTTGCAAACAGCAACCGACAGACCAGATCACATCCATATGCCAACAGACCTTCAGGCCGGGTTCACACCTATGCAAATTGGTTGCGGCTTAAACAGTAGTGTTGAGCAGAATATGCCATATTCGATTTCGCGATATATCTCGAATATATAGTCGAATATTCGAGAAATATTCGCTAAATACGAATATTCGTGATATTTTTTGGAAATTAAATTATTGCGAATTTTCGCTATTGCGATTTTTCGCTATTGCGATTTTTCGCTATTGCGATTTTTCGAGAAATGCGGAATGGAGCACTCTGATTGGCTCAGAATATTCGTGATATATTACAATACAAAATAATTGCGAATATTCGGCAAATGCGGAAGGAGCACTCTGATTGGCTCAGAATATTCGTGATATATTACAATATAAAATAATTGCGAATATTCGAGAAATGCGGAAGGAGCACTCTGATTGGCTCAGAATATTCGTGATATATTACAATACACAATAATTGCGAATATTCGAGAAATGCGGAAGGAGCACTCTGATTGGCTCAGAATATTCGTGATATATTACAATATAAAATAATTGCGAATATTCGAGAAATGCGGAATGGAGCACTCTGATTGGCTCAGAATATTCGTGATATATTACAATACAAAATAATTGCGAAATTTCGAGAAATGCGGAATGGAGCACTCTGATTGGCTCAGAATATTTGTGATATATTACAATATAAAATAATCGCGCGATATCGCTATTGCCGAATAATCGCATTGCGATTTTTCGGCAATATAAAATGAGCGCTGCAGCTACTCGGCCCAAGGTCTCTAATCATACCAGCAATGCTTTTAGACGTCGATGGGGATCTCTAGGATGTGATCTGTTCTAAAAAAAAAAATGAAAAAATTCGAATATTCGAAATAGCGAATATTCGCCGCGATATTCGTGTTATTCGCGAATACTCGAATATGCAATATTCGTAGCGAATATTCGCAATGCGAATATTCGTGAGCAACACTATTAAACAGCATCCAATTCGCATTACATTATAAAATACATTGATTTCAATGAGGCTGGTTCACATATGTGCGATGCATTCGTACTGCGCATTGCCAAAACAAGTGTGCGTTTTCTAGGCATTGGCGTGCGGCTCAGGTGCGAATTCAGGCCCATTATCTTCTATGGACACGAATCGGATTCGCAGATGTGTTCATTCCTCTTCAGGATTTCTCTCATTCACCTCAATACACTTCCCTCCTCCCCTCTCCCAGATCTCCAAATTCGCAGCCAAAACGAAGATGATCTGCTGAACAGTTCTCTTATCTCTCTGCAGAGATAAGAGAGCTGAAATTCGCACCACACAAATGTGAATCTAGCCTCACAAAAAAAAAAAAAGAAATACATATTTGGTGACCTGTCCTGTGACTGATTTTATCTCAGCAGTTGCACGGCTAGGTTGCCATTTCCATTGAAGTAAACTTGTTTTGCAGAGTGAAGACCAATCATAAATTTATGCAGCAACAAGCAAGTACAATCGTTCCAAAAAAAAATGACTTTCAGGTAAAACTTTATACTAATAATCTGACATGAGACTTCGCTGAGGACACGTGACTGCTTCCCTTTGGAAAGGGAGACATCTTATTAGCTGCACTGGTGACAGGAGGTGCCGGCACTTACCTGAGAGTGACGTTATCCCCTTGACAGGCGGTGTAATTACCATCTGGCGGGACCAGCTCTGAGCATTCCACGAAGAGAACTGGGCAGAGAGATAAGGAGGTGCAGGAGATGGGGGGAGGAAGGGAGAGTGGCACCACATGTGACAGGTAGGGCACAGGGCACGAGCGGAGGTGACATTCCAGGTGCAGAGGATGGAGAAGAGGGAGGGAGGGAGGGAGGACAGCGTTTATGGAACACAAGCGGAGGAGAAAAAAAAGAAAAAATGGAAAGAAGAGAGAGAAAAATAGAATCGTTAGAAATATGACAGGCTGACAATTGCTAAAAATGTAGACAATTATATCATATAGTCGTGACATGTCTGCTGCCGTCTATGCAATTTATAGAGTTTAATACTATAAAAATAACAATTAAAATAAAAGTTTTCATTATAAATGTATCTAGTGATAATGACATATTGCATATGGATGTTTCATATTAACCACTTTAAGCCAGAAGGTGGCACTCTAGGCAATGACAGAAAATCTCATTATTTAAGGAAGTCTTACTTTATTTTTTATTAATGTGCTCCTTTCCCCAGGAGACAATGCAAATGTAATATTTTGTCCTATCTTACTAAAGATTCACCTTCCAGCAGGACAATGACCCTAAACATACAGCCAGAGCTACAATGGGACGGTTAGATCAAAGCCTATTCATGTGTTAGAATGGCCCAGTCAAAGTCCAGACTTAAATCACATTGAGAATCTGTGGCCAGACTTGAAAATTGCTGTTCTCAGACGCTCTCCATCCAATCTGACAGAGCTTAAGAAGAACGGGAAAAAATGTCCCTCTTTAGATGTGAAAAGCTGGTAGAGACATCCCCGAAAAGACTTTTGCCGCGTACACACGATCGTTTTTTGGCATTAAAAAAAACCAAAGTTTTTAAAAACGTCATTTAAAATGATGGTGTGTGGGCTTCACATTGTTTTTCATCTCCTAAAAATGACGTTTTCGGGTTGTAAAAAATGATCGTGTGTGGGCTAAAACGACGTAAAAATGACGTTTTAAACCTGCGCATTCTCAGAAGCAAGTTAGGAGACGGGAGCTTGAATGGAACTTCCCCTTAAGGCCCCTTTCACACTGGGGCGTTTCTGAGTATTATTCAAGCGTTTTCAAGCGTTATTACAGCGTTATTCGAGCGAAGCCTTATCTGCAATCCCAATGTGCTGGTAACGCACCACTAAGGCCCCTTTCACACTGGTGTGAAAGGGTAATGCCTTTTTTACAGCGCTTTTCAATTCATTTCAATGGCGAGGGGCGTTTTTGGAGCGTTATTTTTCAGCGCCCGAAAGTTGCTCCAAAGATGCTGCTTGCAGGACTTAGTGTGAAAAGGTCCATTGAGATGCATGGAGAGCGTTTTATGAGCATTTTAAGAGCGCTATATTTAACGCTAAAACGCTGTAAAATTGCTTCAGTGTGAAAGGTGTCTAAGACCCTAAAGGGGTCTTAGGCCGCGTACAGACAGTGAGACATGTCCGCTCAAACATGTCCGATGGACCGTGTGCAGCGGACATGTCTCATCGGATTTTGGTCCGATGGCGTGTACAGAGGTGTATTTAGGTTTTGTGCTGCCTGACTAGGCCTGACTAAACTTGCGCACCCCCTAATTTAAATATGACCCACCCCTTCCTGTCAAAGCCACACCCCTGTCATATTCATGGGAAGAGGACAGAGGGATGCCCTGGGAGAAGGACAGAGGGTTGCCATGGGTGACCGACAGAGGGACGCCGTGGGAAGAGGACAGAGGGACGCCATGGGAAGAGGACCGGCCGGCCACCCCCCGAAAAGTGCCGCCCTAGGCCTGGGCCTTGTCGGCCTAGGCCAGAATACATCCCTGGGCGTGTACACACCATCGGAAGAAAATCCCCTCAGGCTGAGGACGCGTTGACGTGGCGGTGACGTTGACGCCGCCACGTCACTATCATTTTCCTTCCACTTCACAATTATGTGCCACTTTGTGTTGGTCTATCACATAAAATCCCAATAAAATACATTTAAGTTTTTGGTTTTAACGTGACAAAATGTGGAAAATTAAGGGGTATGAATACTTTTTCAAGACACTGCATTTTAATGGGGGGATCTCAGACAAACTGTACATGTTTCAGCGTACTGCTCACACCCAATTTACATAATTAAATGTTCTCTATAACATGGCAAATCTTCGCTTGCTGAGTTCAGGTCCACTTTAACCCATTAATCATCAATTAAAATCAGGAGCAAAGAACGCAAAGCCATAAAACAAACTCCAAAGCAACACGTTGGTTGAACTGGATGGACTTTTTGCAACGGTGTAACAACAGCCGACCTCGAACTGATTTGCGCACGACGCGCACCAATGAATGACTCGAGACATAAACAAGCATTAAGCAAACCAAACCTCGATTTTGTTACACCGGACGTGTTTCCTCTTTATTTGATATTTTTTTCCTGAGTTGTATATTCTGTCTGAAATAAGTACAGTCTTATCCCGGCGCCCCCCCCGTGATAAATACTCCGCCTGAAAATATAAGATCAAAAATCATTTTTCCTAGTATTGGGCTGTGTTGTTTATGACCAGCCGATGATAGATGTCTAGAGGGGGCCCTTGTGCCAGCGTGGAGGAGGGGCATTTCTCGGGCTGATAAATGTCCTGCAAATTGCTGCATTTCTCATGGCGAGGGACGGCTGTTCTGCTGTAATGCTCTGCAATACACTATTTAAAGTGCGCCTGTCCTTTGATTATAGCTGGCATTCTAAAGTGGAATTTTGAGGGTTTGTTCACACAGGGTAGCCCTGAACCTTCTCTTCTCGGGCCCCCCGCAGGCGCTCCTGACTCCTCCTCTGTCTATGTCCTAGATGCTGCTGCATCCATTGACACAGACACCGGAACTTGCCCCCCCCCCCGTCACTGGCTTTAATTGGCAGCAGCAGGAGCCTATGGCTCCCGATGCCCACGCAAAGCCAGTGAGACCTGGAAGTGAGGGGAGAAAAGAGCTGCAGACGTACACAGCGCTGGATTAAAAGAAGGGCTCAGATAAGTAAAAGGGGGGGGGGGGGGGGTTCTGATGCCTAAACATTTTTTTACCTTAATACAAGGAATGCATTAACCGGTTAAGCCCCGGACCATTTTGCAGGTATAGGGCCCTGCCCCTTTTTGCGATTCGACACTGCGTCGCTTTAACTGACAATTGCGCGGTCGTGCGACGTGGCTCCCAAACAAAATTGGCGTCCCTTTTTCCCACAAATAGAGCTTTCTTTTGGTGGTATTTGATCACCTCTGCGGTTTTTATTTTTTTGCGCTATAAACAAAAATAGAGCAAATTTTTTTTTAAAAATTCAATAGTCCTTACTTTTTGCTATAATAAATATCCCCAAAAAAGAAAAAAAAACAAACAAACATTTTTTTTTTCCTCAGTTTAGGCCGATACTTATTCTTCTGCCTATTTTTGTTTAAAAAAAATTGCAATAATCTTTTATCGATTGGTTTGCGCAAAATGTATAGCGTTTACAAAATAGGGGAAAGTTTTAAGGCATTTGTATTCATATTTTTTTGTTACTACTAATGGGGGCGATCAGCGTTTTTTTTCGTGACTGCAACATTATGGCGGACACATCGGACAATTTTAACACATTTTTGGGACCATTGTCATTTTCACAGCGAAAAGTGCTATAAAAATGCACTGGTTACTGTGAAAATTTCAATGGCAGTGAAGGGGTTAACCACTAGGGGGCGCTGTAGGGGTTAAGTGTGACCTCATGTGTGTTTCTTACTGTAGGGGGGCGGGGCTGGACGTGTGACGTCACTGATCGTCGTTCCCTATATCAGGGAACAGACGATCACTGACATTGCCACTCACTCACTCAGAAGAACAGAGAAGGTTTGTTTACACTCACCTCTCCCCGTTCTTCAGCTCCTGTGACCCGATCGCGGGACACCAGCGGTGATTGGGTCCGTGGGTCCCGCGTTCTGGTGAGTGGGGAACCTGGTGGGGGAGCACCGGACCACAGCATTACCACAAACTTACACCTTTTTTGATGGAAACCTACATCTAAGATTACTGCACATCTATCAACGTGATATATGTTTGGATTTTTGCAATTTCATGGACTGTACTTCTTATTACTAAGTTTGCACTTTGCACTTTATCACCAAATGTTTATTATTTAGTATTGTTGCACTCTATTGTATATTTATAATTTGCAGTACCTATCTAACTAGTCAATACACTGACACTTATACCCTTTTGACCTATAGGGTGTGGGACAGCGCCACTACCCCTTTCACACTTACCAGTCACAGAGATTCGGCCGGCGGCGCGCTCGCGACCCACAGCTGGGCTCTTAAAGAGGACGTGTATATATATATATATACGTCCATGTGCCCTGCCGTTACATTCTGTCGACGTATACAGTCGCGCGGCGGTCCTTATGTGGTTAAGGTATACAATGTTGAGGCTTTACAACCACTTTAATTTTCTGACTGAAGTTTCACTTTCAATAAAACTCTTCTATCTTTTTAGCTCCTTTCTCTCTCCTGTCAAATAAATTTGATCTGTGAAAAGTTGCTCTATTTTTTTTTTTTTCGATATCAGGAAACAAAACTAAGATATGACACATGTGCACATCATTTTTTTACTTTTTTTTCCCCAGCAGGATGGACAAAAAGTATTGTTTCAGATTTTGGCCATGTTTTCTCTTACACAACAGCATGACTAAACCCTCCGTACTGTGATAAAAACAACAGCATGCTTAATTAGATTTATAAAAGAACAAAAAAAAAAAAAAGCAATTGCCGAACTGTCACTAAGCTTTGAATGATGTTCTGGTAATATAAAAAAAGGTTAGAGTAGATGTAATCCCAATCACAAAAATCTCATAAAAAAAAATAAAAAATTAACGTGTTCATGTACTTTAAAGGGAACATTTTAATCTTTTTAAGTCTACAGCTTTCATTAAAAATAATCCCTGGTGATCCTGCCATGCCATAACTTCCTGTTATAGGGTGACAACTCCATGTCCCTGTCTCCCAGCTGTGCCTCCTGTGTTGTCACCCATCACATGGGCTTCCAATAGAGACTACACATTCACCACTTCAATACTGGGCATGTTTTCTTAGTTTCTGTTATAAAATTTTGCAAGTAAGTAATTTTTCCTCTTCACTGATGAGGCTGCATTAATGGGCACTGATGGGGCTGCACTGATGGGCACTAATGAGGCTGCACTGATGGGCACTGATGAGGCTACACTGATGGGCACTGATGGGCACTGATAGGCACCACTGCTGGGTGGCACTGATGGGCACTGATAAGCTTCACTGATGGACACTGATAAGCTCTGATGGGTACTGATGAGGCAGCACTGATAGCAAAGGGCACTGATAAGCTGCACTAATACGCTGTACTGAAGGGCACTGATTGGGCTGCACTAAAAATCGGGGCACAGAGAGCGCCCGATACATGCCCCAGGGGGGCCCATGGATTCCCTCCCAGAACTGGATGACCCCACTGTAGCCGTCTTTAAGCAAGTGGTTAATGCATAGCCACAAACTATCCCTGTTTCCCAGGCCAATATTGACTTCTCTCCTACATGTAAAAATAGAAAAAATTCTTCCCTGTTAAAAAAATAAAAAATAATAAAAAAAATCTGCTAGAAAATGATCAAGAACCCCCAAACATTATATATACAGTATATATATATATATATATATATATATATATATATATATATATATATATATATATATATATATATATTGTGAGGGAATTGCTCGGTAGCGGGTGTGTGTGACCCCCTGGATGGGTTCACTACACGCTGAACTATACAGAGAGGCAGTTGAGGATGGTTGAAAACAAAGGATATGGTTTATTCTTCCATATTGCTGGAAACAAGTGCAAGCATCAAAACAGCATAAACAAAACATAAAATAAACCCTTGCCACTTGGGGCCTCTATCTTCACCACACAGGAACCTACCTATGGAGTCTATATATATACACACCCTAGGGAATAAAATGGCAGTCGTTGCAACTTTTAATGTCACCAAGTATTTGCGCAGCAATTTTTCAAACATGTTTTCTTTGGAAAGAAACAATTTCATAGAAAAAAAAAACCCACTAAAGTTAGCCCAATTTTTTGTATAATGTAAAAGATGATGTTACGCCGAATAAATAGATACCTAACATGTCACGCTTTAAAATTTGGTACTTAAAAATCTCAATAGGGGACGCTTTAATTTTTTTTACAGGTTACATGTTTAGAGTTACAGAGGAGGTCTAGTGCTAGAATTATTGTTCTCGCTCTAACGATTGTGGCGTACGTAACCTGTGTGTATCTGCCTCTGATACTAGACAGTGCCTACCCAGCCACTGACCTCACCGCACGTCCCTGTTTCCTAGTCAGGGCCATCTTGAGTAAGGGCAGATGATTCATTTAGCGCAGGGGTAGGCAACCTCGGCACTCCAGCTGTGGTGAAACTACAAATCCCATCATGCCTCTGCCTCTAGGAGTCATGCTTGTGATTGTCGGGGTCTTGCAATGTCTCATGGGACTTGTAGTTTCACCACAGCTGGAGGGCTGGGGTGTCCTACCCGTGATTTAGCATTTACTTCCTGGAATCCATCTGCTCTTACTGTAGCTCAGGCATGCAGACAGGAGGGTGTGCTTAGCTGAGAAAGCCTCTCCTCCCATGAAGACTCCTGGGATGTATAACATAATTTTGGTCTGTGGCCTATGCCAAAAACTAGGAACTAGAAACAAACTGAAGGGATGTAAAAAAAAAAGGTTAAAACAAGTAATTATAATATACCTTACTATCTATTTACCACACCTCCCAACTTTTTGAGATGGGAATGAGGGACACCTATCAGAAAAAGTATGCAGGCATAGGACACACCCCTTGCCACGCCCCCTTAAAGGAGAATTGTACAAAAAACAAGATTGGTTAAACCCACAAGTGCTTTTTTACCACTACTATTCCTTTATATTGGCTTTTGGAATTTACAAATGCAGCTATTTAGAAATCAGATTAAAAGGTTTAGTGCTGGAAAACACTTTTTGATGGATAAAAAGTGCATTTTATATACAACTATAGAGATCAGCCCAAAATGAGGGACAAATGTAGAGGAATGAGGGACAGAGGGACATTGCTCCAAATCAGAGAGAGTCCCTCGAAATCAGGGACAATTGGGAGCTATGGGGCAGATTCACATAGATGTAATCTTCCGCTGCGTAATCGAAATACGCTACGCTGCCGTCTATCACCAGACTCTACGCCGAATTCAGGTAGTTTTTTTGCGCGTACGCTATTGTATCGTATTTTTTTTCCGCCGCGCAATCGAAATACGTGAGTAGGGGGCGTGAAGCATTTAAATTAAGCGCGTCCCCGCGACGATCGAACTGCGCATGCTCTGTTCAGGAATTTCCCGCCGTGCATTGCGCGAAATCACGTCGTGACGTCATTCGTTGTTTGAGTAGCGGCGTTTACGAACATTCCTATTCCCGGACGACTTACGTTAAAAATAATAAAAGAAATCGAAAAACGTTGAAATTCGACGCGGGAACGACGGCCATACTTAACATGGGCTGTCTAATATTAGACCAGCAAAAAGCTGGTATAGTGAAACGGAAAAAAAAGATGACTAAAGGTGCCGTAAGAGATTGCGTTTGAAGAGCGAAATTTTGTGGATTCCAGGCAAAAGCTCATTAGCATACCATGAAGGTGAAAAACAACAGGAAGTCCGCCCAGTGGCCGCAATTTTCAGGCAGCGTAGATCTGAAGGCGTACTAACACGTAATAAAGTCGAAATTTAGCACGCAGGTGTCTTTTCATGGTTTGAGGATTTCGACTAGCGTAAAAACGCTCGTAAATCGAAATTACTCCTGTCTAACAACATTTACACAGGCGTAATCGCTTTGTGAATCTAGGCCTATGTATTTACTAACACTAGCAGAACAAGCCCTCATTCACACCAGTGCAATTTGTCATGCAAATTGACAGTTCAATATCCCATGACAAGTTGCACCCCATTGCCGGCAATGAAACCGGTCAAATCCCGAAGCTGGTAAAGTTTAGCAACACTGGGGTGCAACAAAGGATGAGAAAAAAAGATACAAGGAAAAAAAATGGCAACTGTTTATGGTACACACAGTGCTTTAGCAAACTAAATGTTCAGTTCTGGTTTACATATACTTCTCCCTGTTATATATGGTATATAGTAATATTTAAAATTGTTATATATATATATATATATATATATATATATATTCTTTTTTTATTATACATTTTTATTTGTTTCCCCGAGCATTGTTTGTGTCATTATCTGTCCCATCTGCCTTGTTCCGAGCCCCCCTCTCTCTTGTCTTCTCCCCCCCATTCTCTGGTCCCAAAGGTTCGGAGGCATAGTTATGCAGCCGGCACCCTCAGACATGGTTTATGAGAATCCAATGTCAGGATATAATTAGTGGAATTCTCGGTGAGCCCTGCTGCACTGAATATTCAATATATCAGGGCCAAAACAATCTATTCTGAAACTCTAACAAAGGCAGTGGGTGTTTACAATGTGGCAGGGCGCAGCGTAGCATGGCAGAGGGAGAAGAGGGCAGGGAGGTACGGTGCGCCACACTGTGACATTCCGCGCACCCAGGAGGGAGTGAGGCAAATGTGTTGTACAGAAAAGGTGGTTACGGAATGTGTACTGCTTAAAGGAGAATTGCTCTCAGAAAAATGCACAACTGCCTGTGAACTTGCAGAAGAGTATGGCGTCTGGGCTTGGTCATCAGTGGGTAAAGCCAAAAACAAATGGACTCCAGCACACTCCTTATAGTCGAAGACCATCAGTGGGCGCTATAGTGAATGGACAGAAAGTTCACAGGCAAAGTGATCACTGGCACACTGAATCTTTTTTTTTTTTTTCGCCACCATAACAGCAAGCGATGTTTCATGGCCACAGGGGACCCCTTCGTTAGGCAATGTCCATTGCACAGGTTCCTGGAGATGGCAAGAAGTAAGCAGGTGCTGTAGCAAATACCAGCTGGGGACTGGTAACATCATAGATCAAAGTATATATTGCTAGCACACCATGGATCTCTAGGATGCCTAAACCTTTTTTTCAGGTGACTACAGCAGTAGGATGCAATGTTTCTGAGCCATGCGGGACCCTTTCATCACATGCCCGAGGAAGGGGTCGTGTGTGGCCCTGAAACATTGCCCTTGACCTTACCACTGTGATGTGACTATGATCTGAGTAAACATTTAGACATTACCATGGTGAGTTATTAATATATACTTTGGCCTATGATATAACCAGTGCAAAGTTTCAGGGCCATGCACGACCCTTTCCTTAGGCATGCAGTGAAGAGGTCTTGCATAGCCCAGAAACATTGCACCCTACCACTGTGATCACCTGAATAAAATGGTTGGACGTTATCTAACAGATCTGTGGTGTGCTGATGCTATAGGTAGTCACTGCCTTCCTAAGTAAGGGGTCTCCTAAGGCCCCCGAAAAGTTGTTTGCTCTTATGGTGGCAAATATGATTCATTTGATGTTGATGGTGTGGTCATGATCACTTTGCTATGATCATTGGGTAAAGGAATGCAGTGTGTCCGATGACGAGTCACCTCAAGATTTGTAGAAATCCACCAAATGGGGAGATAACTTCTTGAATGGGGTCAACATAAGAATAATACTCATCTTGATCCACATACGATGGCCCTCTATGGCAGGGTTTCTCAATCAGGGTTTTATGGAACCTTTGTGATCCTCCAGAGATTGCTAGGGGTTCCATGAAGAATGGGCAATTTCAGACTCGTAGATAGGTTCTCACTGACACCATTGATCTTTTTAGCTCTCTGTCAGGCGTCGTACACGCGACCGGTTTCCTCGGCAGAATCCAGCAAGAAACTTGTTGGGAGACGTGTTTTGCAGAGGAAACCGGTCGTGTGTACATTTTTCGACAAGGAAACTGTCGAGAAACTCGACGGGCCAAAAAGAGAGCATGTTCTCTTTCTCCTCAACGGGAATAGAGAAAATTGGCTCATCGAGTTCCGACAGCCTAACAAGGAACACGACGAGGAGAACGATGTGTTTCGCCCGATGAGTTCCTCGGTCGTGTGTACGAGGCCTTGGGGGATAATTCATCTCAAGTGTAAGGAGCAGTCTTCATCACACTAATGTATCATGAGTTGTAGATAGAGTCATTTTTAGCTGGGGTTCCCTGAGACCGGAAAGTTATTTTAAGGGTTCCTCGGTGATGAAAAGGTTGAGAAAGGCTGATCAATGGTCAATGTATGGTAGGCACTCTCCCTGGTCTATAGCCCTCTAATATGCAATAAATCATTTGACCCTCTTGTCTGCATGACCAAAAAAATTACTAATTAAAAAATTAAATAAACAAAGGTTACAGGCAGAATGGACTCTAAACGACTGATGTTTGCAGTATCTCTAGAGTAGCTCACGTGACAAATATTTATGTGGACATTAGCGTTAACCTTTGTGTCTTCCTGTTTTATTTACTGCACCGGCTGCATGTTAATTTTTATGACCTGCTTTAGTATAAAACTGTTATGTTTAATAGCCTACTGGCATTGACTGATGACTGAATTAAGACTTGCTTGGATGCGTTCTCTTATTTCTGGATGTCCTGGGTCCGCCTGGATGCGCTGCAATCCCTCGGCTTCAGGAAGAACACAAAGCAAGCACTTACTTTCCAAGGGTAGAGTTTTAAAAAAAAAAAAGTACCTTTTTAATACATTTAGGAAGATTGAGAAAGAAAGTGCACAGTTTTCCTTTACTTTTCTGAGGATGTTTTGGGGTCACCAAGACTCCTGCTAGTTGAAAATTCCCCATAATTCCTGCTGAAGTTACCTGCAGATACGGGGTGCTCTGTATATGGAGTCCTATCATGGACTTGGAATGCGGTGTCCTATCGTGGACTTGGAATGCGCTGTCCTATCGTGGACTTGGAATGCGCTGTCCTACCGTGGACTTGGAATGCGCTGTCCTACCGTGGACTTGGAATGCGCTGTCCTATCGTGGACTTGGAATGCGCTGTCCTATCGTGGACTTGGAATGCGCTGTCCTATCGTGGACTTGGAATGCGCTGTCCTATCGTGGACTTGGAATGCAGTGTCCTATCGTGGACTTGGAATGCAGTGTCCTATCGTGGACTTGGAATGCGGTGTCCTATCGTGGACCTGGAATGCAGTGTCCTATTCTGGACTCGGAATGCAGTGTCCTATTCTGGACTCGGAATGCAGTGTCCTATTCTGGACTCGGAATGCAGTGTCCTATTCTGGACTCGGAATGCAATGTCCTATTCTGGACTCGGAATGCAGTGTCCTATTCTGGACTCGGAATGCAGTGTCCTATTCTGGACTCGGAATGCAGTGTCCTATTCTGGACTCGGAATGCAGTGTCCTATTCTGGACTCGGAATGCAGTGTCCTATTCTGGACTCGGAATGCAGTGTCCTATTCTGGACTCGGAATGCAGTGTTCTATTCTGGACTCGGAATGCAGTGTCCTATTCTGGACTCGGAATGCAGTGTCCTATTCTGGACTCGGAATGCAGTGTCCTATTCTGGACTCGGAATGCAGTGTCCTATTCTGGACTCGGAATGCAGTGTCCTGTTCTGGACTTGGAATGCAGTGTCCTACCATCCCTGCTACAGAAAGAATGAAGAAATGAGCTTGTCTTAAAGGATACTGTGGTTGCCATTCCCTGATAGGCACACAGCAGTCAGTAAACAATAGTCAGTATACAAACAATAAAACAAAAAGAAGAGAAAATAAGTGCAGCAAAAAGAAAATAAAACTTTGTCAGTGGTCTGACCATCCATCAGATATTCACATGCTATCACAATAAACATACATGTAGACTTCCAACCCCACAGTAACTATGTTTAACTTAAACAGGTGTCTATACAAACTCAAAGAAACTATATGTAGGGTATTACCATAATGTATATTAGGTATTATCACAACTAAAGTTGACCATCTACTTTAGTTTTGTGATTTTGGCGTGATTCTAATGACCGATAACGCATCAAAATCCCCAAGATTCCATGTGTTAATGCAATGCATAGGCATAGAACCAACCTAAAATAAGAAAATATATATATATATACACACACACACACATATATGTTCTCACAATACTCAGTCTAGCAAAAAGAACTGTATAAAATCAGACTAAAGATGAGCTGTTCATTGATTGATTTTCTGTGTTGCTAGGCGCCTTTCTCTCAACCCTCTCCAAGTATAAAAAATGAAGATATTCAGCAGAGAATTGTCGGGATGAAGGGGCCACACAAAGCCGAGACAGTTAATAAGGTCAGCGAGCTAAGCATCACACACAAAGAGGGAAAAATCAGCGTCAAGATCAGGGCTACCGGCTACGAGCACGCAAAACCAGTCAGCTAAACAATGATTGAGTTGGAACAAGGCTCCGGCCTGCACGCCTAATAGAGAGAGAGAAGAGCGAGATTGATCGACAGCCTGTGATGTGGCAAGGTATGTAAAGTGGATTGAGATAGAGCCCATGACCTTGTGATTATATCGGAGGGTAAGATTTCTGTACAAAAGCAGAGTGTCTCAGCCCGGTAATTGAAATTGTGACACGTGCTCCCCTCTATTGCTTTGTACTGTCAGCTCCGGGAGCCCAGACCTCTGTATTTAGAAGAGCTAATAAAGGGGCTTTCCTGGCATTGTGATGTGACTTTCAATTGTCATATTCATCTTACTACAGATCACAGCTATTTATTTTTCAAGAAAATTAAAATTGAACAAAAGCCTTCCTGCTTCATTTAATAGTGGAAGACATAATTGTATTAGTTATTTTTTATTACATTAAAGGGTTTGTAAACGCTAAACAATAAACTTCTCCTTTTTGGTCCCCTTTAGTCTGTTAAATAGACCATTGAATGTGTTTCGTTTTCAGGATCAAAATACCTTTTGATCCTGATAGAAATATTGTGAGATGATAACATCCTGTGCTCTCTGTCTATAGTAACAGATTACAACCAATGGTATTCATCATGGTATCATTAAAGGCCACTTTTTGCAAGTGGACTTTCTTAACCGTAATCTTGATCTACTAAGATCTTTGTTGTGTGTTCTGCCCGGTGCCACACAGCCTCTTCTGTAAAATTCTTTAAGTTGGCTGAACTCATTTGTTCCAATGGAAAGCCTATAGCAGGAGTCTCCAAACTACGGCCCTCCAGGTGTTCAGGAACTACAATTCCCATCATGCCTAGTCATGTCTACGAATGTCAGAGTTTTACAATGCCTCATGGGAAGTGTAGTTCCAGAGCAGCTGAAGGGCCGTAGTTTGGAGATCCCTGGCCTATAGGAAAGGCAGCAAACTGTCTGACTCGGAGGATTTTCTGGTACATTGTGCCAGAAACATAATTTTTAGCATTGCTGTAAGCTAGAAAAATCATAGAATAACACTTTGGACTTTTTAAAAGAGAAGACAGAGGTTAAGGTAGCTTAGTTCCCTGGGTGGCCTTGGTTTTGCCATGTCTACTGATCCATGCCCACTAAAGATAAGCCACGCTCATTTTGTCCATTAGAATGCCGCCACAACACCCAATCATTTTTCCATGGACCATAAGTTTTCAACCTTAGATGGAGGTAAGCAATTTCAGCATCAGTACATCACTCAGCAAATGTTTCTATCGCTGGGTTTAGCAAATGTAGCAAGGCACATCTGTAAAAGAGGATTGATTCTTATTCGTCCCAACACCTGTTCCTCTAATCCTCTGCTCAAGAGTTACAGCTGTCTTAAGAATCTTTACATTCAACACACTTACAGCTATGCAAATATTGAAAGCTTGCATTCCCTGCTCTGTGCTGTGGTCCCTTCCACTGACTTATATGTCACTACTATGTCCTGTATTGACATAGGGGCCAAAGGGAGGAACCACAGAGAGCAGATGGGGACCAAGCATCCAACACTTCGTGAAGTGAGGCCAATGCGAAGAAACCATTGCTCTTCAAGAGAGAGAAGATTAGATAAATGAGACAGATGGGTATAAACCCTTGCAAGTGGTGCTTTGCTGAATTTTTCAAAAATGAGAGCCCCTTGATCCATGAGGAATGGGGCCCATGACTACTTGAATTATTTTAATGCTGTTTAGTTTTATGCTAATCACAATTAGGCGTTTTCCGAAATTCACACCATCAAATTATTATCTTTGGTGGTTATGCCATCTCAAGAGTCCCACCATGTTTTAACCAGAGCCCAGAGGCAAGGAGAATGTGATTCCTAAAACCCGATGGATGTTTTGTATTTTCCTGCAGTGAACAACTTTTTTTTCATGGATTCTCAACTCTAGGTTACCCCTAGCTCAAATGGTACCCCCTGTTTTGTGAGCCAACAAATCAGTGCTTATTGTGCTCAGTGATAATTTAACACACAGAAGATTTGTACCCAGCTTCTCATTTACAACTTACTTTAGACCAGCCTTTATCAACCTTTTCAACAAAACCCTTGAAATAACTTTACAGTCTAACGGGAACCCCTAGTAAAAATTACCATATCTAAAACTCAGGCAGAAATTGCTCATTCCTCAAGGAACCCCTAGCAACCTCTGTAGGAACTCTAAAGCCGCGTACACACGATCAGTCAAACCGAAGAGAACAGTCTGACGGACCATTTTTATCAGACCAAACCGAGCGTGCGTAGGCCCCATCGTTTTTTTTATCCATCGGTTAAAAAAAATGGAACTTGTTTTAAATTTAACCAATGGATACCTAACCGATAGAAAAAAACGATCGTCTGTAGGCACGTCCATTGGTTAAAAATACAGGCATGCTCAGAATCAAGTCGACGCATGCTTGGAAGCATTGAACTTCATTTTTTTCAGTACGTCGTTGTGTTTTACGTCACCGCGTTCTGACATGATCGTTTTTTTAACCGATGGTGTGTAGGCACGACTGACCATCAGTCAGCTTCATCGGCTAACCGATGGAAAAATCCATCAGACTGTTCTCATCGGTTTGACCGATTGTCTGTACAGGGCATAAGTTAATGAAAGTTGTGGCTTTATTGGCAGAGTTTAACTTTCAAATAATTAAATTGGTAACTTATAAGAGGCTTTGAAAAAAGCCCGCCATGGTCCGATTACCTATTGTTATATTTTATATATCTAAGGATAGGTCAGAGTCATCTGGTTTAATGAACATCAAGATTCTTTATTTCACAAATAAAATGTGTTTCATGACTACAAACTGCCACTTCCTCTGTTCAGGGTGATGTACTGAGGTTGGGAAGTTTACAATGATGTCATAGGATAGGGCTGGATGTGACCACAACCTCAACAGATGTAAGTTATATTTCTGTTTTTCATGATGTGAAAAATGGAAAAAAAATTATGTCATCAAAAACGACCATGTGTAGACTTCAGAGCATTTTTCTCGACTCGTTGTCGTTTTTGCGTCGTGAAAAACGGTCGTGTGTAGGCTTTAACGACGTGAAAAAACTGTGCATGCTCAAGAAGCAAGTTATGAGACAGGAGCGCTCGTTCTGGTAAAACTAGCGTTTGTAATGGAGATAGCACATTCGTCACGCTGTAACAGACTGAAAAGCACGAAGACTGAAAAGCACGAAGACTGAAAAGCATGAATCGTCTCTCACCAAACTTTTACTAACACGAAATTAGCAAAAGCAGCCCCAAGGGTGGCGCCATCCGAATGGGTCTTCCCCTTTATAGTGCCGTCGTTCGTGTTGTACGTCACCGCGCTTTGCTCGAGCATTTTTTTTTCACAATCATGTGTATGCAAGGCCGGCTTGACAAGAATCAGGTCGAAAAAAACATAATGTTTTCTAGACCATTACAAATGGTCGTGTGTATGCGGCATCATACTTTTAATGGATCTTTTGAGACAACTATCACCATTTTTTGGCCAACTAACTGCAATATAAGGGTTCTCCTGCCTCCCTCTTTTCTTTCCTGGTGGACACTCCAAGCTGAGACATCAGGCCAGCGCTCTTGGGACTGTACCCCTCATATCTTCATGGACCACTACATCCTACATCTCAACCAACATTTAAATGGTTTTGGTTAAAGCCCTCTAAGTTTTTATGGCTGTTTTGACCATGCTGTAATTACATATTCATGCTCATTGTCCATCTGTGATTGGAACCATGTTCATATTAAAGCAACTTTTTTAGTTTATTTTGATTTGTGGATTAAAAAAAGGTTATAAGGTAACCAATAAAGCTGTGGTCTTGACCTTCCAAACATAAATGGCTTTCGTGTCTTATTTGGGGATGGACCCATTAGTGAATGGGGTATGGGCTATAGTTTTCAACCGTCAAGAGTTTTTTGGTTTCAGGGAATTTGTGACTTGTCAGGACATATAGTATGCAGCGGACAGGCAACCATGAAATGACTGAGAGTATTCTTTCCCTATTCCTTCTGAATCCCAGCAACACAGCGGTAATGGCTCACCTTCACTTCACGTCTCCCTGACATAGGGAATGTTCATATGTAATGTTACATCATTATGTCTTCCTGCCAGCAAAAACTCTCTGAAATCACTCCTCAGAATTCGAAGCATGTCTTGTTCTGTCTGACATGTAAGATACACGCTTCACATGATTTCTGAGCATAATAACATGCAGCTCTTACTCCAGGACCCTAAGATGGACAGCTATTACATTACTGATACTTTCTGCAGCACTACAAGTATCCATATTGGAAGTTTCAACCTCCTTCTGACAATCTAATCTCCATTCCTGTTCTAGTTCTAGTGACTCTGTACTCAAATCAGAGACAGCCACGCAACTAGCATGTGTAAAGCCAAACTGAAGCTTCATACCTTTTTATCTCCTTATAGTCCAACATGTTATGCTCATGATCTGTGACTGATTTTCTTATTTCTTATTGAAAATGATTCTTTCCGCTCTTCTACTCCAAGGGTCCCCCCAGGCACACACCTTCCAAGAATAAAGCCCCCTCAAAAGCCAGGGCCCATAGTCAGTTCACCCTAAAAAAAAAAAATTATTTGTCTACCATGTCATCCAGCATACTGGCGTCAGCTACAGTATGCCTTTATTTTTTTTTATTTTTTTGCTGTACTCACAGTTTAATCCATTAGTTTAGTTTCAGACTCTGGCGGGGAAATAGGCGTTTATATGAAGAGGGGAACATGATTGACGGCCGGCTATGGCGCGTCATGCGTTCCGAAAAAAGCCAAAATAGGACTAGGATCTATACGGCGCTTGCGCAGTCAGCTCCTAGTCTGTGCGCAGGCTCCGTATAGTGCCTTGAAGAGCCGAGTCCTACTCCGGCTATTTTCGGAACGCGTGACGTGCCATAGCCGGCCGTCAATCATGTCCCCCTCTTCATAGGAACGCCTATTCCCCGGGGTAGTCTGAAACAAAAGTAATTGATTAAACTGTAAGTACAGCGCAAAAAATAAAAAATAAAGGCATACTGTAGCTGACGCTAGTATGCTGGATGGCATGGTAGAAAGTTGTTTTTTAGGGTGAACCTCCGCTTTAAGGGGCTACTCTGCAGTCACCTCCAAAAGCCCCTGTCCCAATTGGGTCAGTCAAAAGTTGCATTTGGCAGCAGTATTGCCTATCAGACATAACAGGGAGTATCATTTTTGTTACAGCTGTGAAGCAAATCCTCTACAGTGTTTTAGTGGCTTTAGTTGGGCTTTAATGGCAATGGCAGCATCTACAACCTCAGCCACAGGTTTCCGTTAATAGTAAGACACACAACAGGCATCAGTATAAGTGAGAAATTTTGCACTCCTACGTGCATTTCACTATTTGGTAACTGGAAAATTAGGGAATCTCTTCAAAGAGTAAATAAATTCACCCTTGGACAGTGGTCACCAGAGCAGGTTTTCCCAGTGGAGGATTTCCCCTCAGCTCCCCGATTGGGTGACAACTGTAAATTTTGGGATTTCCACTCACTTTCAGTTGGTCACTAATCAGTCCAAAATCCGATTGGGTCAGAACGCAGTGACGTAGAACACAACGACGTGCTTGGGTTTTTGGACCAATGATTTTGCATACTAACCATCGATTTGGCCCGATGGTCAGGCGTCCATTGGACCGATTTTAAAGCAAGTTTTAAAACTT
Organism: Rana kukunoris; assembly: GCA_029574335.1. Lineage (NCBI taxonomy): Eukaryota > Metazoa > Chordata > Amphibia > Anura > Ranidae > Rana > Rana kukunoris. The sequence goes on from CM056058.1 coordinate 9,717,210, forward strand.
TGGTGCGACGGTGCGATGGGCCGTATGCACGATCGGTTTGGACCGATGAAACTGGCCATAAGGCCAGTTTCATCCGTCCAAACCGATCGTGTGTACGCGGCCTTAGAGTTAAGAAAAAAGTTTTGATGTGGATATGCTTTAAGATAATGAGAATACTATCTCTGATGACCACTGTCCCAACTTAGTCTGTTATAAATATACCCTTAATGATATAAAGCAATACATGCATAACCCAATTTTAAGTACACATTGGGGTTTATTTACTAAATTGGAAAGCCCAAAATCAGGCTCACTTCTGCATAAAAAACAATGAGCTTCCAGGTTTAATTACCAGGCTTAATTGAACAAGCTGGGATCAGAAGCTCATTGGTTTCTATGCAGAAGTGAGCCTGATTTTGCGCTTTCCAGCTTTAGTAAATAAACCCCATTGTGTACTTAAAAGTGGGGTATGCCTGTATTGCTTTATATCATTAAGGGTATATTTATATATTTATAACCAAAGTACTATTTATAGAATATGTTTACTGTGACTTTCCCCAACAAAAAAAATAAAAAATATTCTGAACCTGTGAATGATTAAAATCAGAAAAAAAATTTCTTCGAAATATCCGATGGCGACAACATTTCTACGACAACGGGGACAATATTTACAGCTCTCCTCTAATAGTATCCTCGGCTGTCACTTCCAAACTAACACAATTATTTATTGTTCCCTCTGCAGCTTTGCTCTTCTCATCCACCTGTTTAGGATGTTCCTCTCCTGAGGCTGACGTTCGCCGTCTCATAACGACGTGTCCTGTAATCTCTTTTTGGACTGAAGTAGCTCAATCTCTCTGATATTTCTCAAATTTCTCTGTCATTAGATCCAAAGCCTTGCTTATTTGGACTCTCAATCAGATGCTTGAGTCTCAAGGGCTAGCACTGAATGAACAATCTTTTTACCATGCAAAAAGATTCTCTGCTTTTTTGCGGCACCTGCTTATTACCTACAGCAATGAGAAAATTGCTTCCATCATAACCCAACCTCTCCAAAAACATTTTTGTAAAGCTTTCGATAGAAAAAAGAAGTGGGGGTAAAATTTCTGTTTGGTTTCAGGATCCCTTTGTGCGATATCGATCCACTGCGGTGCATTATCACAGGTGGGTTCACATACATTGCATTATGGCAGCCAATTTATGTAAAATTGGCTTTCAACGCAACAGTTGAGAAAATACAACATTTTATAATGTAATGTACCACAGCAAATGGTATATTCAAGTGTTTCCAATGAGGATAATGCTACAAAATGCAGACATTTTAGACAATTTTAGGCTATTTTATGTTCCAGCATGACTGAACCACTGTGTACAAAGCCAGCTACATAAAGATGTGGTTTAAGGAGTTCAGTGTGGAGGACTTCAAGTGGCCTGCGCAGAGTCTTGACCTCAACTCTTCTGAACAGCCTTGGGATGAATTGGAATACTGATTGTGATCCAGTTCTTCTCATCCAACATCAGTACCTGACTTCACAAATACTCTCTTGGTTGAAGAGACATTAGACCTGTGCGATTCGTTATGTGACAAATCAAAATTAGGACGCAATTTTCAGTATTCCAAGATTCGGATGTATCTGAATTTCTGAATCACAAAAGTAACACAGTTCAAGTAATCAGAAATAAACTATAACAAAACAAATTATTTGAATTCATAAATGAATTGGAATTTGAAAATGAATGAATTGGAATTAGAATTTGAAAATGAATTGGAATTGGAACTTGAAAATTAATTAGAACTGGAATTCAAAAATAAACTAGAATTGAAATTCAAAAATGAATTGGAATTTGAAAATGAATTGGAATTGGAACTTGAAAATTAATTAGAACTGGAATTCAAAAATAAACTAGAATTGAAATTCAAAAATGAATTGGAATTTGAAAATGAATTGGAATTTGAAAATGAATTGGAATTTGAAAATGAATTGGAATTTGAAAATGTATTGGAATTTAAAAATGTATTGGAATTGTTATTCAAAAATGAATTGGAATTTGAAAATTAATTGGAATTTGAAAATGTATTGGAATTTGAAAAATGTATTGCAATTGGAACTCAAAAATGAATTAGAATTTGAAAATGATTTGGAATTGGAATTTAAAAATTAATTGAAATTCGAAAATACATCCATTGTTAAATCAGTGTTCCACATCTCTAATGCCCCGTACACACAATCACTTTATGTGATGGAAAAAAACGACGTTTTCTGTGAAGTAAAAAAATATGTTTTTGAAACTTCACTTTTCAAAGACGATGTTGCATACACACCATCGTTTTTTCACAAAAAGCGAGGTTACGTTCACCACTCTTTTCCATTGAAGCTCGCTTCATAACTAGCTTCTGGGCATGCGCGGGTTGAAAAACGTTGTTTTAAACAACGTTTTTTGCTACACATGGTGACTTTTTGTGAAACAAAAAATGACGTTTTGAAAAACGACATATAAAATTGAAGCATGCTTCAATTTTTTTTTTGTCGTTTTTTACAAGACATAAAACAACGTTTTCCCCTACACACGGTCAATGAAATTGACGTTTTTAAAAACTTCATTTTTTTTTCATCACATAAATGGATCGTGTGTACGCGGCATCATAGGCACAAACACACTCCAAATTCCAACAGAAAGATTTCCTAGAACAACAGAGGATATATTAGGTATGGTGGGTGCACTTCATACTGTTGCCCATGTTTTTTGCAATATGATGTCCAACAAGCTCATTTAGACCCGGTCAGGAGGCCACATGCCTTTGAGAATATGGGGGTGGGATTTACTAAAACTGGTGCACACAGAATTCTTGGTTTTATTGTCAAAGTTGAACAAGCTGGAGTAAAAAGCTGATTGGTTGCTATGCACAGCTGCACCAGAAGTGCAGAGTTTTTTGTAAATACCCCCATAATGTAGTTACAGAAAGTTGTTGGAAGCTCTAACTCCCCCCCCCCTTCAAATAAAATAGAGGGAGCTGGGCTTTTAAAATTTTAAGACCAGTGTTTGGCCACCACTATTTTTCAGTTATTCCATAGCTGAGCATTAAATGGTCCAGGAAACATGAAACCTCCCATGATGCAATGCACTGTCATAAAACTGGAAAGTGAATTATTACCTCTCTTTACCCTTCTCTGGCTATCTCTACTCTCTACCAATATCCAAGGAAAACAAATTTTTCAACTACATGTTCATGTACAGTCTTCCCTTATAGACAAAGATTATGCGCGACCGCCATCGTAGCCATTTTATAACCTCCGACATCCATGGCTAATTATCATTTTTAATGGTCAATTGTAGAAGAATCAGAGTGCTGTTCATGAACTCGGCTAAGCTGACCCTTTGAGCTTTGCCCTTATTTTACAGTCGGTAATATTCCGCCTTTCACAGGAGCCGGTCGGCACTCCGCCGTTTAACTTTCAAATCATATACCATCTTTTATTAGACATTCAGCGCTCAGAGCAAAACCTTTTCCAGATCCCCAGGGGAAATGCATCTCATATCGCCGCTTGTAATACCCATCAATGGATCAACACAAGTGTTCCTCGGCAAATGCTATGCTTTAAATTTTAAGACCTTAAATGAGCTCTCAATACATCGTAGAGAGGTTTTCAATGCCCACATACAGCAACATCTATTAATAATTTCCTTCTATTTCCAGCCTGCAAAATGATTCCTATAGAAACACAATCCATCATAGGCCGCTGACACCTGGGCTGGAATTCCACTCCTAGCCTGATTGCACATATATGAATTGTGATATAAAGTATACGTATAGTTACTTGTATTTTTCCTGCCATGAATCAAGGACCACTACAGAGCCCAAGAGGATCCAACAAACTCCTTATAGGATGTAGCCACTTACTCTCTACCCCCCCCCCCACAACAGTTACATAGTTATACTATATGGCCACAAGTCTAGAGAACCCCTTCAGAATGATTAAGTTCAGGTGGTTGCACTGAAGGCCAATGTTAACGTTACAGCATGCAAATATTTTGTTAGACAATTGTGCTCTTCCAACCATGTGGTAACAGTTTGGTGAAGACCATTTTCTGTTCCAGCATGACTGTATCCAGGTTACAAAGCCAGCTCTATAAAGACATAGTTTGATGAGTTTGGTGTAGAGGAACCCAAGTGGTCTTCACAGAGCCATGACCTCAACCCTACTGAACACCTTTGGAATGAATTGAAACATCAATCGTGAGCCAAGTCTTCTCATCCAACCTGACCTCACAAATACTCTTAGGGCTGGAAAGGCACAAACTCCAACAGACATTCTAAAATCCTGTGAAAATTTGTCTCAGAAGAGTGGAGGCCCTTTACAGCTTTAAAAGGGGTGTTATCTCCACATTAATGGTCAAGCTTACATAGGTGTGTGTGTAGATGCAACCTGGTGCAGAGGCAATAACACACACTTAGGCTTAGCCTGGACTGTTTGAGTGAATCCCGGACAGGTGGCAACCCTACATTAGACATTGCCTAGGCTGAGGTGATGTCATCAGTCTGCAACAGGCAGGGGGAAGTACTTCCCTTTGCCCCCCATCCTCAGTGTCCAGACTACAACATTGTAACTATGTGGCAAATCACAAGGCTGGAGCAGGGGCTAATCTCTGCCAAGAACTGCATTCACATGATGGTGTCATCAATGAGCTGGCATCTCAGTCCAGCAAGAAGATAGCTTGGTCCTTCTGGAGAGAAAAGCAGATGACGGCATTGTCGAGGGAAGTACTGTAATGTCTGTGAGCAATAATAAAAACCTGGAAGTGATGCATTACTCAGCATGCATTGACTTAAAAAATATGATGTCAGGTCCACTTTTAAATAGAGGGGAATGGTAATAAAAATAGCAGATAAAATAAAGAATGAACACACGTATAACATGGGGAGAATGTTACAAAGGTGAATCTTCACTTTAAATAAATGCTGCACCCAATATGCAGAGGCTGCACGCGCTATATGTCAAGCGTGCTCATTTTCACGCAATGTCGAACACACTGCCCCGAATGGGAGATGTGCGTTTGATCACAAATGACTTTCCAGCTATACCTTAACTAAGGTCGACCTTATCTCCCTCTGATCATAGCACTCTACTGACTGAACAGCAATCAATCTCATGACCTTGCTTCTATACAGACATCAGTCCCAGCGCTGCACCACACATCCTGACTGATTAAACGAATGGAGAGGCTGATGTCATTTTTGAAGGAGATTTAAACAGGAAAAAAAAATCTTTGATCTACACAGATTGGATCCTCTCCACTTTTTTTTTATTCTTGATATTTCGTTAATCAAATCTTGTTAAGTGGGTTTTACAAAAGCGAATTAAACACGCTGTGTTCAGATTGTCTTTTTCTCTATTCATTGTCCATAGGTATCCATTTCTTGACTGCCAATTTGCAGCAGCTGTTTGAAGTAGAGACAGTGGCGGCTGGTGCTCCATTTTTTTTGGGGGGGGGCGGCAAACTAATCAACCCCCCGCCCGCTCACCAGCCCTGCCCGCTCACCAGCCTGCCAGCCACGTATTTACCCCATCCAGATCACAAGCGGCTTCCCCGGCTTCTCCTCCCACCCATGACATGTGAAGGACAGCTACCTCCAGTTTTACCCCCACCTGCTGCACCATAACCTCCCAAATCCTCCCAATTACCTGATAAAAACGTGACAAGATTTGTAGAGTAAAATGGCCTTACGGCCTTTCATTTAACAAATACAAAGCTTAAAAAAAATAAAAAATCAGCCAAACTTTTTATACCTTGGTGGTCTTGGAGGGCAACGACACAACTTGGTCACTGGCACAAACTTTTGAACTTAGGCCTCAAGTCGCAAGACGCCGACTCAGAGACAATACACATCATCCACAGTGACCTACATTTTACCCCTTCCTGGTTAAACCCCTCATTAACCGGAAGGTACCCGAGAACCCCATATCACAGATGGGTACCAACCATTTTAATATATTCCAGCCTTTTTCCTCCTCCTCCAGAGACCCACCACTGCCAGGCTGTAGCCCCGCCAACCTAGGGAGGGTGGGTGGGAAGCTTCTCTCTTCCTGCTCCTGACTGACTCCTCATTGCTTCCTGCTCCCCACAAACTTCCCCAGGAGCCCTCTCCAGCCCTGGACACCCCTTTCCTTAAAGGAGGAACTACATTTTAATTACCCTTGCCTTTTCTACTGTCCCACCTCTGTCATGCCATCCCCTCCGCCTACTCTCTTCCTTCTTTTGCTCCGTAACTCCCTATCCGGTCATTTCTCCTCCTGACCAATCCGGTCTGAAGACCTTCCTGTCCTAATTGGCTGGGAGGAGAAGCAAGAAGAAAAAAGTGAATGTTCATTCGCCAATTTCACAATTGGATAGGCACAAGCCCACCCTTTTTTAACCCAATTAGAGCCTCTGTCTCTAATCATGTCCTTAAAAAAACAATAATGTGAAACTATTTGTCCGGCAAGCCGCATGGAGGTTAGAGGACGGCGCATAGAGATTGGGGGGGGGGGGGGGGTGGCACCTTTGTGCCCCTTAGGGACCGGAAAGAGTTTGACTTTAATTGGCAAAACTCTCACACAAGCGAATATTTCCCAAAGAATATTTGAATCCCCATTCTAAGCATATCAAAGCCTAAAAGCGAACAAATACTATTTACAAAAATGATTATTATACCGCCCTCTCTATTAATACTGAATTTATCATAAAGGACAGGTCAGCCTTTAAAAATCTGATCCGTGAACAATAAAATTGAGCAGCCCAAACGTGTGCAGGTCAGTTTGTTCATCTTGAGTAATGACTATAAACGACCCTCTTATTACACGTCTTAAGTTATCTCATCTCTAACCCGTCCTCCTGCGTTTTTCCCCCCCTGCCATAATTTTCTCCTATTTGAAGAGTAAATAGTCAGACGACTACAAAAAGAAGGTCATCGCAGATTGGCGATGACAATTCTCAGGCACCCTGGCACGCTTCCTATTGATGTCTCCGTCTCTTTTGTATAACAAACATCACTTTTTCATCAAGTATGATACTTAACGCTTGCCGGGGACCCTGCGGAGATCTGTTGTCAATTAAAAAAGATTAACAAGCTCTGAATTCTGAATAGAGAAGGAAGAGCTGAAAGATTTAGGAAGCAAAAAACATGTGTGCTTAATATACAATCTGTTTTTTTTTTAAGAGCATTTTTTTAATCAGCTTAAAATTCCAAAAGAAAAAGTAAAACGTGAACCGATTCCACAATCAATAGTGGTCTGTAGCCCTTTAACTCTTTGCTGCCATGGCTGTTTTTTTTTTACACATGTGTTGAAATGAAAATTTTAGGTCTGAAGTCTAGTTAAAACCACCCAAACATTATATATTATATATAAAAACAGAGACCCTGGAGAATAAATTTGTGGCAGCTGCAATTTTTTATTGTGAACCTCCACCAAGGGATTAGGGATGCCACTCCAGGCTTCTCTCTGTCCAAATCCGTTGACTCCTACTGAGGGTGCAGTCCAGGGGTGAGCCAGTCTCAGCTCAGTAAATGCAATATAAAGAAAAAACACCCCAGGTGCCACCCACCGACAAAGCCCAACAGCCGCTGGCCCTGGACACCCCATATGGGACACCCCATATCCTGGTCCTAAAACTCAATAGTTGTTATTGTGCTGGTGTCCAGCCCACCCGCATCATGGTAACCCATCATGCTGATCCAAGGCAACTGTGTCCCGTATTTACGGCATTTCAGTGGAACCCAAACGGCAACCCAGTTGAAAAAAACTGCTATAACCAACTATTTTATTTGTCTATGCGTAGAATGGACCCTGAGCCAAAGGAGACAACCAATCAGATAACTTGCTATAAGCTAAAGAGAAAGAAACTCATAGACAAATACGGATTGTGGACCACTCCAAACGACTTGGACATGCCAGCTAGAACTAGGTCTCTGACCAAGCTCCCTTACATAAATACATATGAGTGAGGAGAAAATTCTGGACAGCCGCACTCAAAATCAATGCCTTTATTAAAAAGAGGTAATAATCCAAAAAATGCAAGCCACAGCAAACAACGGAATACAGGAGCTGACACATTTCACACTTTCAAAAGTGCTTGTTCATAGCAAATGCAATGGTGTAAAGCAGGGGTGCCCAACCTTTTGAAAAGCGAGGGCCACTTAAGCGACTTAACCAGTAACCGGTCATGGGCCACAATGAGCAGAGCGGGTGGATGATACCTTTTTAGCGGTTGGATTGGAGGTAGGCATTTGTAAACGGACACAGGTCCATTTACATCTTCCACTCCTTAGGTCGCGTACACACGATCAGTCCAAACCGATGAAAACGGACTGAAGTTCAGTTTCATCGGTCCAAACCGACCGTGTGTACGGCCCATCGGACCATCGTCCGTCGGAAGAAAGTTTTAAAACTTGCTTCAAAATCGGTCCGATGGACGCCTGACCATCGGACCAAACCGATGGTTAGTACGCAAAAGCATCGGACCAAAAACCTGTGCATGCTCAGAATAAAGTCGAAGCATGCTTGGAAGCATTGAACTTAGTTTTTTTCAGCCCGTCCTTGTGTTTTACGTCACCGCATTCTGAGGCCTCGTACACACGATCGGACATATCCGATGAAAACGGTCCGCGGACCATTTCCATCGGATATGTCCGATCGGGAGTTTGATCCGATGGCGTGTACACACCATCGGATCAAATTTCCCGCCGCCGGACGGCGCGGTGACGTGGCGGTGACGCGGCGGTGACGTTGACGCCGCCACGTCACCGCCACGTCACCGCACCAGGAAGTTAAACACTTCCGCGCATGCGCCGAATCCATTCGGCGGCGGCGCGGCGGCAGTGGGGGTCGAGATGTCTGCTGGTAAGTGTACTAACCAGCAGCCATGTCGGGCGGACAGATTCCCACCGGATAGATTTCAAAGCATGCTTTGAAATCTGTCGGGTGGAGAAATCTGTCCGCTAGCCCATACACACGAGCAGAGATGTCTGCTGAAACGGTCCATCGGACCGTTTTCAGCGGACATATACCCTCGTGTGTACGAGGCCTGACACAATCGTTTTTTGAACTGATGGTGTGTACGCACATCAGACCATCAGTCTGTGAACCGATGAAAATGAACTTCAGTCCGTTTTCATCGGTTTGGACTGATCGTGTGTACAAGGCCTTAGAGGTGAATGGAGGGTCCGATTGGGTCAGAATGACTGTGTGAAAGGGGCCTAAGGCTGATGTATGGGTGTTTACCTGCACCACGAGTGCAGCACAGTTCACCTGTGGCTTTCCTGCAGGTTAGCTGCACTTTGCCAAAGACTTATATCCTGTAGGTGTGGTGCATAATCGGTTTAAAAAAGCAGCCCAGTAACCCTTGCAGAACAGATATGCCCATATACAGGCCTGTCGTTACAGGACAGGCAAAACAAACAATTGCTTGGGGCCCCCAGCTGTCCTGGGGCCCCCAACTTCCCCTTCCCAGACTGTAGCGTGGCAAAGCTCCTCTTCCTTCCTCCTGGAGTCCTGTCAGTCCGGCCGTGTACCGCGCGTGGAACAGGAGATTCATTTTCCTGTATCCGGCCGGACTGATAGGAAGTGCACACTGTGTGCTCACTTCCTTTTGGTCCAGCTGGGAACACAGGAATCTCCTGTACCGCTCGGCCCAGGCTCTAGGGGACTGGAGACCCATAATGATAGAACAACGGACTGACAGGAGGAAGAGGAGCTCGGCCACACTACAGCGGCAGCCTACAGGGAAGAAGGGGAGGTAAGAATAGAAAAACATAGGGACTAGGGAGGGGAGGGAGGAGTAAGAACATGGGTGTAAAAAATTAGTGTAGCGCTAACGTAGGTTTTGCGTGCGGGGGCCCCCATTTTGCGTCCAAACGGCCCTGCCCATATATACACTGTGATTTTAGTAATAAACTGACCTTTAATAACAGTATTATATTCTATTGTATTCCATCCCAGAGCAGGAGGTCGCGGGCCACATAAGAGGGCTCTGCGGCCCACTGGTTGGGCACCGCTGGTGTAAAGCTTTGTCACCAACCTAGCCATGCTGAAATACAGGACTGGCTAAGCAGACTTGGAAATCTTTTAGCAGCTTAAGCAGCTCCCTTCTACTTATTCAAACCAGCAATTTGCTGAACTTTAAAATTCCAGCAGACGTTAAAAGGGATCTTGGCAATATAGCAGATGGTTTTGGTCGTCACGTACAACACAATTCTATGAATGACTGAAGTTTTTTTTTTTTTTCATATGAAAGTCTGTTTTACCTCCCAAAGCATGATGGGAGCTTACACAGAGATATTTGGCTGTAAAATATGCAGTAAACGGGCAACAAGTGTGTAAAATGAAGGTAGATGAAATATTGTAATGGAATTTTAATGTGAATTAATTGTATTTCTCCAGTATATACCGAATTTTTACTTTTACGCAACAATAAAAGGCAAGGTTCGTTACATTCCTCATTAGGGGCTGCAAACCTTCTCATAAACAATAGCAACAGTAAACATTATTACCAGCAATTAGCATTATGCAAAATAGGTGCGTGGGTTAAGACACAAAATAATGGAACTGCGCTCAATGCGAGCAGCGGATTGCCATAGAGACTGGCTGGCCGGGAGATCGTTATAAGGACAAAGTCGTTATCTCTGGCTGGGGATCTTTATTGCACATTTTAATAAATGATTTATTTGGCAACCATCTCAATCTTCTCCCTTCCTGCAGCTGTAATTTACATGTCCTGTCGGGCGGGTAGCCATGTTTGTTCCCTTATAGGGCACTTGTTGAAGGGCGGTTAAAGTGGATTTGGTTTGCCAAAGCACTGAGCATTATACATCCTTCTACCATGTTTTCATCTTTTGTTATAGTTCAGGACTGCTGATCTCCTGTAGCCTTTTTGCAGCCGAATCCAGTCTACATGCACTACAGTGAAGGCTGCTTGGACTTTCCCAATGCAGGGTTTCCAGTGGTGGCAACTAGTGATAAGCTTGGGTTTGGCTGAACCTGCATGGCAGCTATGCTTTCTGGGCCCAAAGCTGCAGGTACATAAGAGGCATGGGATGCTTGTGACAACATTGGCCTTATATGGCCATGTGACCGTACTCGGTCAATGGCATTGATCTAATATGGACACAAGCATTCTTGTTCCTTTGTAGGGCTGACATGACCATGTGACCATATGGGGTCAATGATGTCACAAGCATTCTCGTTCCTCTGTAGGGGTGATATGTCCATGTGGCCATATGGGGTCAATGGTGTCACAAACATTCTTGTCCCTTTATAGGGTTGGCATGGCCATGTGGCCAAATGGGGTCAATGATGTTACAAGTATCCCTGCCCCTTTGTAGGGGTGACATGACCACGTGGCCATATTAGGTCAATGATGTTACAAGCATCTTTGTCCCTTTATAGAGGTAACATGGCCATATGGGGTCAATGATGTCACAAGCATCCCTGCTTCTTTTGTAGGGGTGACATAGCCATATGGGGTCAATGATGTTACAAGCATACCTGCCCCTTTGTAGGGGTGACATGACCATATGGCCATCTTAGGTAATTGATGTTATAAGCATCCCTGTCGCTTTGTAGGGGTGGCATGGCCATATGGCATTAATGATGTTACAAGCATCCCTGCCCCTTTGTCGTGGTGACGTGGCCATGTGACCATATTAGGTCAATGATGACACAGCCATCCCTGGCCTTTTGTAGGGGTGACATGGCCATATGGCCATATTAGGTCAAAGATGTTACAAGCACCCCTGCCCCTTTGTAGGGGTGACATGACCATGTTGCCATATTAGGTCAGTAATGTTTCAAGCACCCCTGTTCCTTTTTCGGGATAACATGAACATATGGCCATATTAGGTCAATTAATTTTTTTAGGTCAAGGATGTCACAAGCATCCCCACCGCTAAGGCAGTTGCAGGGCAGGCAATCCTCGCTGCAGATCATAGGCCCAACACAAATAACTGACGTAGATTTGGCTGAACATAGGTTTGAACTGAACCTGAAGCCGGACCCAAGCACATCCCTAGTGACCACATTGGACTATGCTTGCATAATATATATTAAATTAATCACTAGCCCCCAGTCACACTTGAGCGTGAGCAGTTTCAGGCGATTTTGGAGCATTGTTTTTTTGTTTGTGCATTTTTACACGTTTTTCGTGTGTCTTTATAAACTTCACGCTTCAAGCAACAGGGTGGGGTATAAATGGACACTATTAAATACAATAGGAATCTTGATGTTGAGCCTTAAAGTGCTTTGAGAAATTAGCTTTATAGCGAAAAGATATGAATAGGGTATAATCTCCATCACTAGTCCATGTGACTGGGTGACCTCACAAGAAAGAAAGAAAATAATGTTGTCACCATATACCAGGAAGTGACTGAACAAGGACCCTTATGGCAGGATTACCAAGAATTATTCATCCACTTTCTGACCGCCGGCATTTCCCTGTTCTGCCTAGCAACATGACAGGGATCTACTACAATACTCCCTGTCATCGGGAGAAGTGATCTCTGTCATTTTGTAGTGAGCCCAGCCCCCCACAGTTAGAATCACTCCCTAGGACACACTTAACCCCTTGATTGCCCCCTAGTGTTAAACCCCTTCCCAATGTCATTTATACAGTAGTCAGTGGCTATTTATAGCACTGATCACTGTATAAATTGACAATGGTCCCAAAATAGTGTCAAAAGTGTCCGTCATAATGTCGCAGTCCCGATAAAAATCACATTACTAGTAAAATAAATAAATAATAAAAATGCCATAAATCTATTCCCTATTTTGTAGACGCTATAACTTTTGCGCAATCAATATACGCTTATTGAGATTAATTTTTTTACCAAATATATGTAGAAGAATACATATCGGCCTAAACTGTGGAAGGAAGTAGTTTTTTTTAAATATTTTTTGGGGGATATTTATTATAGCAAAATGTAAAAAATATTGCTTTTTTTTAAAAAAATGTTGCTGTTTTTTTGTTTGTAGCGCAAAAAATAAAAACCTCAGAGGTGATCAAATACCACCAAAATAAAGCTCAATTTTTTTGGGGGTGAGGGAGAGAGTCTTCTGGTGTATTATCTGGGGATAGGGAAGCCCCACCACCTCTTTCCCCTCTCTCTCTCACCTCCCTCTTCCCCCCACATTTCCCCTCCACCCTCTCTCACCCCCTCTCTCCCTCACCTCCCTCTTTTTCCCCCCACCTTTCTCCTTCACCCTCTCTCACCCCCTCTACCTCTGACCTCCCACTCTCTGTCTCCCCCCATCTTTCTCTGTTTCTCACCCCTTCCCTCTCTCTCTTAACCCCCTCTCCCACCAGAGACCCAACACAGCCACCAGAGAACCCGCATAGCCACCAAAGACCCCACACAGCCACCAGAGACCCTGCATGGCCACCAGAGACCCCGAATAGCCTCTTGAGAAATATTTGTCTTGCCTAGGGCAGCACAAAACCAAAATACACCACTGGGCACAGCAGGTGTGTAGACCTGAGAACTTAGTAGGATGATGGGAACCTCTCATAATGAGCAAAGCAGGTGTACAGACCTGGAAACTCAGTGAAATGATGATAGGAATACCCTCATAACGGGCACAGCTGGTGTGCAAACCTGGGAACTTAGTTTAGGGATCTCACAAATAGAGTCCTCAAGAGAGGTTTAGGTTTTGGGTTGACTAACCATTTGGGAGCAAAAACCAGTCTGTAATTTTTGTGAACTGAGTTTATTATGCATGTTGATCAAAAATGATTAATATAAAGATGATAATGCATAGGCAATTAAACTGACCAATGCTATAAGACTTTTGTGAATGGAAAATTTTAAGTTCACTTGAAGCTTCATAAGCCTGATCCGTCAGCTTGAGAGTCAAAGGTCGGAGGTTACCGACACAAGCTCAGTGATCATGTGACCTTACACTGCAGTTGGACTGAAATTAATTTTATCTCTATCTACAGGCAGTATAATAAATATAGTTTACACGAGATGTAATCATTCTTCCTGCAATAGTCCCTTATGTGATGAGCGAGAGGAAAAAAAAAACAAAACAGATAATGTTATATTAAGTAACTATAATTTACTGTAATGTATTTAACAAAATACTCTCAGAGGCCGGGAGATTGATGAAATTTTCTATTAATCATAAGCGGGAGCTGGCTGATGAATATCTGGAGACGAATTTTAGTCTTTTTACCGTAATAAGTACACAATTATGTCCCAGGTTCTTTTTTTACCTCTCCGCGAAGACTGCTCGCGGTCCCCAGTTCCTGCGACATTTAGTGACACATTTATCTTGCTTACAGTCGTCAAATGCAGTCAATTTAATTTTATGATTATTGCTTTTATCATTTTTTTTATTTCTAAAAGTATTAAAAATGTAAAGCATGGCGTTACTTACATCATATAGGCAAATAAACCCCATTGTGTACTTAAAATTGGGGTATGCCTGTATATATATATATATATATATATATATGCACAAATATTTGTGTATAATTTATGTATAATTGTATGAGGCTACATGATGCAAGTAACACCATGCTTTCAATTTTAAATCAAATATATATATATATATATATATATATATATATATATATATATGAATGAATAATTTTATTATATAGTTATACAATATTTATAGGAACTGTTTTATCTGCCAAATAATTTTTAACTCTGTTCGGCCAGTGTCACGGTCCTGGCTCCCCTATCAGACAGCATAGTTGTGATATATGAAAGTGGCCCCATGTTTCACTCTTCTATGTACATTCTCCTCTGTCGCCATATGGCAAGAACATGATGTAGTGAAGTCATATATAGTGGAGTCCGGTTAGATAATTGATATTTAGGTATTAGTATGACGACTATAATTTATGTTACGCAGCAAAACCCCAAGTTCTCCAGAGAGTCTATTTTTTTGACTTCCAATACAGAATAAAGTCCAAATTCCACAGATGATACAAATCCAACAGAGTAATTCAAAGTCCCATTTGACTAGATCTGTGTCTTCATATTCAGAGAATATACAGAGAATATTCTGAGTAACAAGACTGACCTCCAGAATTATATTCCCTATCCACTGAATAGCTGAGCAATTTGATTGGCCGTCTTTGATCTACACCCTGTCTTTCAGAGTGACAGATAATGACCCCAACCAAATGTTTCCCATGAATAAATACCCCCTAAAGTCTAAAGTACCTCACACACACCTAGGTAGTCTTGCATAAGATTAACACATATAAGGGTCTTCTGTACCTTTTGATATGTTAGAATTCAGCTGGCTTGGACAGTTCAACTGAATTCCTGGTCAATATGGTAATACAATATATTGTGCCATACATACCTACACATATACTGTATATTAATATTACAACACTTGAGTGCTTGAATAGTCAGTACAACAGCTCAAAAAGAGCGATGACAGTGAGGCCTTTTTCACATTTATACGACTTGTCTCACGATTTTGTACTGCAAAATCGTATGACAAGTCATTCTCCATGATTTTCAATGAACACCATTCATACTGGCACGACTTTAAGTAGTGCCGACTTCAAAGTAGTCCCTGCACTACTTTGGTCTGATTTTGATGCCACTTACAGAGGCATTCATTGAAATCGCGACAGCGAATAGCTGCAAAATCGCGGTAAAATCGCAGCTGCGAATCGCGGCAAAATCACGGTAAAATTGCGCGACTTAGAAGTAGTACAAGTGTGAAAGGAAACTTCACCCTTCTACGTACATGCACCCCTGCCACCTTGTGGAAGAACTTGAGTGTTTGAGAGGTCAGTACATCAGATCAAAACAGGGAAATTTCAGAATTTGAGGGGTCAGTACTTCAGACCAAAATGAGGGACAGCCATGTAAGAAAGAAGGTCAGATGGCTGGGACAGGCCATCCAAATAAGGGACAGTTGGGCGTTATGGTTGTGGCAACATATTTCACTCTTCTATGCCCATTCTCCTCTGTGACCATGTGGCAAACAACTTGAGTGTTTAAGAAGTCAGTACATTAGGCAAAAGAGAGGGAAAAGTCTATAGGAAAGAGGGGCAGATATATGGAACAGTCCCTTCACATTAAGGACAGTTGGAAGTTATGGTAGCAGCCCTAATTTTTACACTTCTATTTACATGCCCCTCTGTCACCATAAGACCAGATCTTGAGCATTTGAGAGGTCAGTACATCAGACCAAAAAGAAGGATGACTATGAAGTAAAGAGGGACAGATGGATGGGACAGATGAATGGAACAGTTGGGACCTATGGTAGCAGCCCCATACTTCACCCTTCTATGTACATGATCCTCTGTCACCATATGGCTAGAACTTGAGTGTTTGAAAAGTCAGTATATCAGATCAAAAGAGGGAACTTCAGGATTTGAGAAGTCAGTACTTCAGACCAAAAAAATGGACAACCACGTAAGAAAAAATAACAGATGATTAGAACAGTCCATCCAAATGAGGGAGCTATGGTTGTGACGCCATATTTCACTCTATGTGCATGCTCCTCTGTAATGCCAGGACAATATCATGCGGTGCTCAGGGCAAAGATGCCAAATTGTGCCTCCCCCTTCATTATGTGTGAGCTTATGAGGAGGAGAAGGAGGGAGAACACCGCCCGCATTTCCTCCTGGCTTTCTCCTCCTCTCTTGCTGCTTCCAGAGCTGGGTTGACAGAAGTAGTGATGCCACTGTCACTACTCCTGTCAACCCTATAGTAGAAAGAACTTGTGGCGCACCCATCCCTACAATACATGCTGCACCCAGGGCAGCCGTCGCTGTGCCCAGGGCAGCTGTCCATTCTGCCCACCCCTGCTCATCTGTCACCAACTTGAGTGTTTCAGAGGTCAGTACATGAGACCAAAGCAGGGAACAACTCAATAGGGAGATGATGGATGGGATAGTCCCTTCAAATGGGAGGGTAGTTGGAATATATGTTGATGGCCCCATTTTTTACTCTTCTATGTGCATGCTCCTCTGTCACCATATGGCAAGAACATAAGTGTTTAAAAAGTCAGTATATCAGACCAAAACAGGGGACAACTGTAGAGCAAAAGGGATAGATGGATAAGCCAGTTCCCCCAAATGAGGGACAGTTGGGAGCTATGGTTCCCCATACTTCAATATTTTATGTGCGTGTTCTTATCACCATGAGGCTTGAACTTGAGAATGTACGCTTGGGCAGTCGCTGCAACAATTTTCTTCAGGATGCCCATATATCCCCGATCTGTTATTCTAGGGGAGATATCGGCCCATCTACAGCAACCCTTTCAACTTTAGTCTTTTGATGCATCTCTGTTCTTGCCCTCCCGCTTCTCTTCTTCTTACTTGTCTCTCTCCTTTCTCCATTACCCTCTTGGCCTCTGTCCTCAATTGCCTGTCTCTCCAACTTCCTCTCTATACCTCTCCCCTTTCTTTTAGTAAGAAAAATCTATGTTCCCTTCAGCAAAGTTAACAGCATCTTAGACCTTTTTCACACAGAGGAAAAAAAAAAAAAAAGTTCTATTTGTTCATAAAGATGAAAGGTTTTATGAGACAGCAGAAAATGTCACCGAAGATTCTGCAAGGGAGAAAAATGAACCTTTCGCACTTGCCTTCCCATGAGGAACACATCAGAGGAATAATATCCCCACGCTGTGCAACTTCGAATGAGGTTGCCTCATGGAAGCGAGGACAGGCTCCCCGGTGGCGCAGCGGGACGTAACCAAGGGGTGGGCGATGCAGGGAGATGTCGTCATGGGAGACGAGCGTAGCGCGCACGTAACGGGTTGAGGGACCACGGCAGGTGATTGATGTGTGCGTTCTGGAAGGAGACGGAGAGAGATAGCTTTCAATAGGAAGAAAAAGCGAGGTGGCTGTGCAATCCGGCAAGGAGAAAAATAAAGAGGGACCGCAGAGGTTACAGGAAGAACGGAGCGAGATAGAGAGATAAATGGCACTGTCAGGATGAAGCAGTGGTAGATGAGGAGATAACTGTGTTCTGTAATCCCTTATGGAAGTTTCCATTCCCTTTTTTCTAACCATAGCGGAGAGTTTCCTATATAACCCAATGTCGACATTCTTTACAGTGTGTTTAAATCTTTAATGGGTTAGCAACTGGCCCCCAGTAATATAAAGCCACTCAGGATGCTAAAAACCAGCAGCTTTCCCAATAACACTAAGGAGTGTATTTTAAAAATTATTTCATCCATTGAAACTGCATGCAAATTTATTCTGTGCAAATGGGGCAAAACTGACTGTTCTCAGACCATATTCTTTGCAGGATAAATGTGGAAATGTGGAAAATACTTCATTATGGCCATCAGATGGAGCTCATGAGCATACTAGTCGCCATAATGCTGGATTTTCCCCATTCACACTTTCAATTTGCAAAGACTATAGCATTCGATTTAGGCCCATTCACACCGAATGGATGAACAGCTAAGAACATGTCTAATAAATATAGCCCAGAGGCTGAAGCCCTATACACACTATGGGCCAGATTCAGGTAGAGTTAGGCTGGAGTATCAGTGATACTCCAGCCTAACTCTCACTTTGAGCCGGCGTTTCTGTTTTCTGTAGTCAGAAAACAAGAAACGCCGGGTTGGAGTTCCTATACGAGCGGCGTAATTGTATTTCGCCGTTGTATCGTAACTTCAATTTTAAAAATGGCGCGCGGGGCGTTCCCGCTGATTAACGCCGAGAATATGTTAATCAGAGGGAATCGGAAATTCACGATCGTATTCGGGCGCGACACAGTGACTTTCCGACGTTTCCGTAAGAGATACGCAGCGTAAAGATAAAGCAGCCCCCTAGTGGAGTATCCTATGTTAAGTATGGCCGTCGTCATCGCGTCGAGAAAAAAATAATTCGAGTCGTTTGCGTAAAACGTCCGTGAATGGGGATTGACTTTATTGACGTTCACTGACAGAATTTGGAGCATGCGCACTGACAGTCGACGCATGCGCAGTACGTTCGCCGCGGGATCGCGCCTAGTTATAATAATACACGCCCCCTACCCGCCCAATTTGAATTCCGCCGGCTCATTTTCGCTACGCCGCCGCAACTTTAGGAGCAAGTGCTTTGTGAATAACAGTACTTGCTCCTAAAGTTTCGCCGGAGTAACGTAAATGAGAAACGTTACTCCAACTTAAAGATTCGCCCATCTACCTGAATCTGGCCCCTATCAGTTTTCCTGCAGGTTTTTCTCTTCGGGTTTACCAAAACCATTTAATATGAGGTCAAACCTTAAGAGTTTCAATTTGTATGCAATCAGGCAGGCCCTTGCACTACATGGTTTTGGTAAACCTGAAGAGAAAAACCTGCAGGAAAACTGATAGTGTAAAGGGGGCTTAAGACCTGAGGTTCCGCTTCCACCAAAGGTAACACACAAAGCCTGTGATGATACAAACTCATGCAACCTCACTGATCCTAACACCAACACCCTCAGCTTAGATCAGTGGTTCTCAAACACCAGGCTGTGGCCCACTACTGGGCCTTGGTTTTCCCTACTTCCAGGTAGGGTTGCCACCTCATCCCTTTAAACCTGAACACATACTAATTACACAGGTTCTGTAGCTGATTAAAGTGGTAATTAAACCCACTTGGAGCCTTATCTGCATTAAATAAGCCCCAGAACCTGTGTAATTCATATGTTCAGGTTTAAAGGGATGAGATAGCAACCCTACTTCCAGGTTTCCAGCCAACTGCAGATCCCTTAACCTCGCCCAGTGCCTCCCAACTCCCATAGTGTCCATAACCACCCACATTGGCCCACAGTGCTCCCAGGTTTTCCTAGAGTCCTTAGCCTCTATAGACACCCCAACCTCCCCCAGTGCTTCCCAGCTCCTATAGTGTTCACAAACCACCCAGAGTGCTTCCAGTCCTCCCCCCCCCCTAGAGCCCTCAGCCACCATAGAGACCCCAACCTCCCCCTGTTCCTCCCAGCTCCCAAAGTGTCCACCAACCACCCACAGTGGCCCACAATGCATCCAGACCCTAGAGACCTCAGCTTCCATTAGGAACCCCAACTTCCCACAGTGTTGCCCATCATTTGCACTCCTATACTTTTATTGTGTGATTATAAAAACGTTATTCTCTACTGTTAGGGCATAAAAGGTTTTGGAATAATTGTAAAGTCTTAAAAAATTGGAGAATCGCTTGTCTAAATGGCACAAATATGAGCTCTTGTGTCTGTGCTGGCCTTAACCAGATAAAATGCCAGTCAAGAGAAGCCTGTAGCAAAGACGCAGTTTTAGGCGCAGGACTGGCATGACAGGGTAGCAGGGCAAGCATACGGGTTAACGTGGGGGTGTAGTTGGTCAGTGTAGTGGGTTGTAGCCAGAGAACGCTTCTTTAGGGTAGGTCGGAGGTAGGTAGGAATGTATATCTGTCGGTTATTGAGTAAGGGGTGTAGCAGTTGGGATCTTTGGAGGCCTTCTAAATTAATACCAATATGGCATAGTGGGGAACCATCATGGTATGGGATCCTCAGTTAGAAGAATACGTATCGGCCTAAACTGAGGAAAAAAATTGTTTTTTTAATATATATTTTTGGGGATATTTATTATAGCAAAAAAGTTAAAAATATTGAATTTTTTTCAAAATTGTCGCTCTATTTTTGTTTATAGCGCAAAAAAATTAAAACCACAGAGGTGATCAAATACCACCAAAATAAATCTCTATTTCTGGGCAAAAAAGGACGTCAATTTTGTTTGGGAGCCACGTTGCACGACCGCGCAATTGTCAGTTAAAGCGACGTAGCTTGAATGCGTGTACAATGCTTTTTTTAATGCCCCTCAATGATAATGCACCTAAAACACATTGCACCTAAAATTCACCACACAGGTATGAACCTGACCTTAGGATATAACTATGATGGTTCCTAGATATACCTATATCGAGAGACACCAAGTCTGATTGTTGCCGAGAGGCGCCTAAGCCTGCGTCACCGCTTTTCCCTGAATAAATATCGAGTGACCCTCCTGCCGGCTGCGGTGGTGGGATGATTTGTGAACTGTATAGTCAGATGAGTTTAAAATGCAATGCCATCTGGAGCCGAGTCCAGGCCCTCAGGCACTGCAAGACCAAGCTCAGGCGCGGCCCCCAGCTCACAGACTGCGCTTTCCAGTCATACGTTTTCATCTCATCCTCCGTCAATAGTCATATTCTCGTCTCAACAAACCTTTCTTTTTCCCACATCTGCCTTGACTTTTCCCTCTGTCAAGGACGTTTGTGCTTTCCGTTGCCATGCCGCTTAGTAATTCACCAGCGATGACATTCATGACGATGTGCTGGGCATTCTGTGGATGCTCTACAAAGCTCTGACACGCCGCATTATCCACCGCGTACGGAGAGAGTAGCTGTGTGACTTTGCCGTGGCAACGGAATTCTGAGGCGGCTGCAGCATCGCAGTCATTCATAAACCGTGAAGTCAGCCATTTTGTCTGCTTGGCCGATATTCCGCACTGTTAGGTCTGTCATCTTATTGCTGAGGGCTAATAAAACCGATGAGGCGTGAGACACCAGGGCGCGTTCATCAAAGTTTGTAAAGGACAGACCCTTTTGCTTCATTCCATGGACAGCGCATCCAAAAAAAAGTGCTAA
Source organism: Rana kukunoris (assembly GCA_029574335.1). Lineage (NCBI taxonomy): Eukaryota > Metazoa > Chordata > Amphibia > Anura > Ranidae > Rana > Rana kukunoris. The sequence continues at coordinate 9,738,771 of CM056058.1, forward strand.
TCGCAGTAACCCGTAGCAACCGAGTGTGTGAATGTCATGTAGAGCTTTTATTGGGTAAAATGGTAGAAAAGGGTGGTTCTAGGTGATGTCGAATTGTGCTTTATTAACAATGGCTGTGATATGACATCATCGGCGTGTGCCTTCCTGCTTCCGTGTTATTCTATAGCCACCTCGGAATTCTGTTGCCATAGTGGGAAAAGTCACTCAGGTCTTGTTTCGACTTGTGTTGGGGGGCAAATAAACACATTTTTGTTGTGGTTTTTTTTTTGCCCCCCCCCCCCCCCCCCGACCGCTGTGCCTTAACCACTTCAGCTTAGACCAGTCCATTTTTTGCGATAGAGCATTGCGTTATTTTAACTGACAATTGCGCGACCATGCGACGCTGTACCCAAATAAATGTTGTGTTATTTTATTCCCAACAAATAGAGCTTTATTTTGGTGGTATTTGATCACCTCTGCAGTTTTAAAATGTTTGCGCTACAAATAAAAAATAATTGGACCATTTTGAAAAAAATATATATTTTTTAACTTTCTGCTACTGTATAAAACACATCCAATACATTTCTTAAAAAAAAAAAATCGAATTTCTTCTATCAATTTAGGCTACATATTTTTGGTAAAAGAAAATCCCAATAAGCGTATATTGATTGGTTTGCGCAAAACTTATAGGCCCGGATTCACGAAGCACTTACGCCGACGTAAATCACTTTACGCCGACGTAGTGCAAATGTGCGAGCCAGAGTCACAAACCAACATATGTCCAAAAACAGGCCATCCTACCCCAACGTATCTTGCTTACGCCGGCGTAGCGTGGGGCCAAATATAGTTTGGACGCATGTTGCTTCTCCCATTGATTATGCATTCAAATATGCAAATGAGGGAAATATGGCGATTCACGAACGTAGGTGCGCCCGACGCATCTATGCGATATTTGCGTAAGTTGTACATCCGGCGTAAGTTATTCCCCATAGATGAGGCGCAACCCAGCAATAGACATGCAAAGGTCTGCCCCAGAGAACACAGTCCGGCGTATTGGGTGTACGTTACGTTCCCGGCGCACGTAGTGATCCGGCGTAGCTTAGGCAGTTGTGCTGGCGTAGTTGTGAGCATGCGCATAAGGGTGCAGTTTCATGCGTCCACGTCACGACTACGTCACGGCGCATGCGCGTTCGTGATACGCCGAGGCAAAAAAAACTGCACCATGCTCAGACCATCATTTGCATGGGGTCACTCCCACTTACGCTGGCCTGCGCCTTCGAAAATATGCTACGCTGGCGTATCTTGGTGAGCAATAGCTTGCTGAATACAGTACATGCCTCTCCTTATTTGACATATCAGCTGTTATTTTCAGCCATGTTACTATTTTCGTTTATAACCGACTACCATTGTTGAAAATAATGGTCATTATTAGGGCTAAAATAAAAACAATAGCTTTGGGATTTGAGCCATAGAACGTAAAATCAGAATGCACACGAAGATCCAGAGGAACGTTTGTTTTTGCCCTGCGGCCAATTCCTCTGCAGCCTGAAGAGAGGTGATGGTTGTGTGCTAATTGGTCTACAGAGAGTCTTGTCACCCCTTCAGGCAGAACCTTTCCCCCCCCCTAGGCCCCCTCCTGACGCTGGATTTACCCACCAGCATGTAGAGGTGGCCAGGTAGAAACAAAAAGGTATTCTGGGGAGAGACATCTCTACTGATTTAGGCATGGCCCTTAATGGCCCCCAACTGCCCTACAGTTAGAGGAACTGTCCCTCCTTCATATACAAATCCTTTGATGTTCCTGGATTATTCCTCTTTATGGTCTGACGTGTGGACCTCTATAAAAAAAATACTATTTTACTGCCAAAAGTGATTCCACTAAAACTTACACCCATGTCTTAAAAAATTAGCATTTATTTCGAAAAGCTCATATAAGAGAAAAGTAATGGTGGGTTTAACCAGTCATTATTGTGTATGGATTTGTTATAGTTCACATACCTGGAGGCATGGCAGGGGTGCATCCTTTATAAACGTTTTCCCTCCTCTCATCCTAAAACCCTGGTGCCCAACCTGCGGCACTTTTTGGGGGACCCTCGGGCACAAATCGGTGTTTTCCTATTTCCTGTTATAATAGATTTCTAGCAGACTCTAGCATGTCTCCAGTATATTGCTGTCTCCTGAAGCATGTCCTCAGTCTCCAGCAACTCCTATAGCATGTTTACAGTCTATGACAGTCTCCTGCAGAATGTCCACAGTCTCTGATCATCTCCTGTACAATGTCTGCAGTCTCTGAGCATCTATATTATTATGTCCACAGCTCTGACCATCTCTTGTATCATGTCTGCAGTCTTTGACCATCTCTTGTATCATATATGCAGTCTCTGAGCATCTTCTGTACAAAGTCTGCAGTCTCTGATTATCTCCCATATTATGTCCACATAACACCACCTCGTGTTGGATGACCACAGTCCCTGACCATAACTTGTATAGATTCTGCAGTCTCTGACCATCTCCCGCATTATGTCAATAGTCTCTGACGATCTCTTGTATCATGTCCACAGTCACTGATCATCTCTTATATCAAGTCCACAGTCTCTAACCATCTCTTGTATCATGTCTGCAGTCTCTGACCATCTTCTGTACAATGTCTGCCATCTCTGAGCATCTCCCATATTATGTCCACAGTCTCTGAGCATCTCTTGTATCATGTACACATTCTATGACCATCACTTGTATCATGTACACAGTCTCTGACCATCACTTGTATAATTTCTGCAGTCTCTGACCATCTCCTGCATTATGTCAATAGTCTCTTATGATCATTTGTATCATGTCCACAGTCTCTGAGCATCTCTTCTTTGATGCCCACAGTCTCTGACCATCACTTGTATCATTTCTGCAGTCTCTGACCATCTCCTGCATTATGTCAATAGGCTCTGACCATCTCTTGTATCATGTCCACAGTCTCTAACCATCTCTTGTATCATGTCTACAGTCTCTAAACATCTCTTGTTTGATGCCCAAAGTCTCCAACCATCATTTGTATCATTTCTGCAGTCTCTAACCATCTCCCACATTATGTCCACAGGCTCTGACCATCTCTTGTATCATGTCTGCAGTCTCTGACCATCACTTGTATAATGTCTTTAGTCTCTGACCATTGCTTTTATCATGTCTTTAGTCTCTGGTCATCTATTTTATCATGTCTGCAGTTTCTGGCCATCTCTTGTATCATGTCTGCAGTCTCTGACCATCGCTTGTATCATGCCTGCCGTCTCTGACCATTGCTTTTATCATGCCTGCAGTCTCTGACCACCTATTTTATCATGTCTGCAGTCTCTGACCATTTCTCAATAAATTGGTTTTAGCAGGGTTTAGCAAGACCTGAGAATTATAGACCTGGTTCCTCAGGGGTAAGTGGGTTGAGAAAGACTGATCTAGTGAGAGTGCCAGACCAAAGATCAAAGAGTCAGAATTTTTTTGTTTTGCTATTGGTGTTAGTTAATACAAATAATTTAGTTAATACTGCACGTGCCCCTACATAGAAGTGCACATATATATATATATATGATTATAGACATGAGATATACACATGATTCTGCACAGTGCAGCCACCCTGTAAACCTGCTATAGGTCAGTCAGCAAGCTATGAAAGAAGAAGGTTTCCATCACATTCCTGACGTGAAATGAAAGGAAATTTCTCCGATACTATCTGTGTCTCTAACAAATTCCCGACAGATGTTGGGCTTTAAATCATTAGACAGGAAGTGTCCTGGTAATAAAAGAACATTAAAATATTGATGTCGCACATGGCAACCGAGATTAAAAAAAAAACACAGAGCCTCGTATTTTCTCCGACCTGTCCTCCGTCTCATGCACAGTGACTAAGGCACCCCCCCCCCCCCCACGTCCAAGCGCGTTTCACTCCAAATAACGGCTGCGGAGGTTGTCAACACAATTACCCGCGCTCAGGCAGGCCTTGTCAAGGGTTGTTTGATAATAGGTTTAGGAGCAGAATCTAAAACACATATTATCACGCCAAACTGTAGTTATGGTTCACCTCTAAACACAGCTTACAGAGCGTCTGGGCGTCCATTTTGCACTTTGCTACCTTTAAATGGCTGCACAAGCTGTCACTCAGGGCTGGCGCGACATTATTAAATCGGTCCGATCATCATCCTTTTTTTTATTATTTTGGTCCCTGGGAAACCACTGCATGATGACTTTCATAATTTGATAAATATTATAGATTTTCACAAATGTTCCTTGATAAAAAAAAAAAAAATTCAGCATAGCAAGATATCGAAAAACAGTAATAAAGTATTAACCTAGTGCACCATTGTTTGTATCAATGAGAAGAATCGTGCCCCTTAGATGGTGTAATTAGGGAGAATGGCACCCCATTTTTGGTGTCATAGGGAGGAATATTGCCTCAAGAGCCGTATAAAGGCAAGCAAAGGGCCCGTCCATACAGGGCGCAGGGGCACTGCCCCACTCAGGGCCGATCCTAGAAGGGTGCACCGGGTGCACTGCACCCAGGCGCCACAGAGGTGGGGTGCCGAAGTGCTATCCTCCTCCTCCTCCTCCTTGTGTGTGAGCAGGCGAGCTAGTGTGGGCACAACTGTGAAGGGACAAACTGACCGCCATCAACGCTCCCTGCTCAGAAAACATCGTCCTCAGCCCCTACTGAAGCCTGCCCAATCTACCATCCCAGCGTCTGTGTTGCGGCTCCTCCCCTGTAGTTGTCTAGCAGCAGGATGCTGTAGACAGCGGAGTGGTGGGTGGAGGTACCATGGTGCCTATATAGGAGGGAATAAAGAGAATGGTGGGAAGAAGGAGAAGGTGGCAGATGAGAGGACCAAAGGGGAGCCTGTCACAGAGGCACTGGCAGGCTGCATTGGATGGGCACTGATGAGGCTGCAATTGATGTATAGATCTCTTGTATCATTTTCGCAGTCTCTGACCATCTTCTGTATCATCTCTGCAGTCTCTGACCATCTCCTGTATTATGTCTGCAGTCTCTGACCATTTTCTGTATCATGTCTGCAGTCTCTGACTGTTTCCTGCAGTATGTTTGGAGGCTCTCTAACAGACTCTCTAACAAAAGCCCTCTCTAGAGTCCCATAATGTCTTACTTTTAGGAGATTATGGGAGGATCCCAGGGTAACAAAGACTCCTTAGGGGAGCATCTCTGAGTTGGGTCATTGCCATAGAAACATCTGTAAAAGGGAGGCATTATTAAGATGACCACGTCCAAGCGGGGGCGCCAGAAATATTTCTGCACCCAGGTGTCTGTGACCCTAGGATCGGCCCTGGCCCCAATAATCCATGTGCCCAGCCCCTGCCGGATGGTATAAAGAGGCACTTTTTGCTTAGAAAATGATGTCGTTCTTGTGACATTTTGATGAGCCCACTTTAAATGCACACCTTTAATTTCCACTAAAACCTTGGAAGTACATCATCTACGTCCCCCCGCCCTTACTCCATCTCAGCAAAATGTTTACATTGAAACGACAAATAATTGTCCTCCCTTCCTATAAAAGATAACCTTGGCTCGGTCGTTTGGGCCGGGTAATTAAAGCTCCGTCCTGTACTGACCTTGTCTTTCCCTATTAGATATGACACAATCAAACGTAACCTCCCCACCCGCATAACGAGCTGGGACAATGCCCACTGCGCAAGAGCCCTTTACAGATCCGAGACCTCATCCGCCAGCCTTGCCAAGCAATGTCCGAGCAGCTGCATGTAAATAGCCGGCCACCGGGGCCTGCTTAGTGGAAAATCGGTGACACATGTTTACTTGATGGGCTGTGAATAGAAGTGAGGTTGATGGGGATTAACCGCGGAAATCAAAGAAGGGTTAAAAAAAAGTAGCTACATGTCACGGCGAGCTTAGAAGAATTATCAGGTATAAAAAAAAGAACGCCACCGTAACCTCCAAAATGTCCTTCGGTATCTTCCAAAACCTTGTAACTGCAAAGCTGGTGACACACGTGGCGACATGATAGAGCCGTTGAACGTTTGGTTCCATTTCTTGCCGAAATGCAAAGCAATCAAGACAAAGAGGTGCTTTCTATTGAAACTTCCCTCTACATAGCTCACCAAAAAATGGGGGGTCTGTCTGTATTTCCTATCTGAGATAATGATATAAAGTAGGAGTGCCAAACTCAATTTCATTGCGGGCCGCATGGTTGCCCTCAAAGAGTTGGTTGTATCTATAAGACTGGATGTCTTTAGCAAACCCCCCCCCCCCTACATCAGATTTCAAGTGTCCCCCCCCCCCTCCAACATCAGAATTCAACAGTCCCCCACCCTCCCTTATATTTTCTACTTTTCTTTTCTATTTTATTCTATTCTATTATTTTATTTTCTGTTCTATTTAATTCTTTCCTTGTCTATTATTTAACATTTATTTCTATTCTATTGTTTTATTCTATTATTTTCTATTCTATTTAAATTGACATCTATTTTTTTCCTCTTTTCTATAATATTGTTCTCTATTCTATGTCAGGTCACCTGTGGTCAGATGACTAGTGCACCCTGTTGGAGTCAAGGGTGCACCACAACGTAGTAAACCCTATAGCAGACTGCTGCGGATGGACCACAGAGTGGGTATGGAGGAGAGGTACAGACAGGAATCCTATAGGAAGCTTGAGCCAAAGATTCCCCAGGGCGCGGAGTCTAAGATCCAGTTTGGTATTCGCCAGAGCCTCTAGTGGTGAGGATGGCCTTCTCTGCAACTGGTCCAGGTCGCGGCCCCCTGGAGTCGCCTAGGTCACGCTCCGTAGGGAGAGAGGGGAAGCAGCCACTTAGGACACAAGGGATAGAGAAGGGTAAGCCGAGGTCGGGGCAACAAGCAGACAAGGTTAACCAAGGGACAGGCCAAGGGTCAGGGTCACAGGTAAACAGGAGTAGTCACAGACAAGCCAAAGTCGGCACACAGAAGTAACGTAGCATGCGGCAAGCAGGAACACCATACTAACAAACAGCGTTGATCAGCAATGCAGACCTGCAGTGAACTGGTTAATATAGAGTTTCTGGGATGGCCTGGGGTGGAGCCATACAGGGAGGAGAGATGATAAAGGCAGCCAGATAAGACAGTCTGCCTCTAATGAACACATGGAGAGAAAAGTAAGCTGCCAGACATACTACATATCCATGACATTCTATTTGAAATAAACATTTCAGAAGATGGTTATATTTTTTCTGTTTCATTCTATTCTGTTCTTTTTTTATTCTATTCTATTCCTTTATTTTCTATTCTATTTGGTTTTGTTTTACTTTATTTTCTACTCCTTCATTTCCTATTCTATCCCTTTATTTCCTATTCAAATTTTATTTAATTTGTTCGTTTTGTTTTCTGCTCTGTTTTACTCTATTATATTATATTTGTTTATTTTCTATTCTATTCTATTCCTTTATATTCTATTCAATTTTTTTTAAATCATTTGTTTTCTGTTCGGTTTTACTCTATTATATTCTATTTGTTTCTTTTCTATTTTATTATATTCTCTTCTGTTCTATTCCTTTATTTTATTTTCTATTCTATTTTATACTCTTCTGAAATTCAAATTTAAATTTGATTCTAAAACGATTCAAATTTAATTAAAATACACTTCGGGCCAGATCCACAAAAGTATACGGCGGCGTATCTCCAGATACGCCGCCGTATTTTTAAATCTGCGCCGGCGTATCTTTGTTTTGTATCCACTTTGCTTAGATACGACTGACGTAAGTCTAAGTTGCATATTTACACTGGCCGCTAGGGGCGCTTCCATAGATTTTCCGCATAGAATATGCAAATGAGTTAGATACGCCAATCCACGAACGTACTTGCTCCTGGCGCTGTTTTTTTACGTCGTTTGCGTAAGTCGTTTTCCGGCGTAAAGTTACCCCTGCTGTATAGAGGCGTACGCAATGTTAAGTATGGACATCAGGACAGCGTCGAATTTTCCGTCGTTTGCGTAAAACGTTTGCGAATAGGGCTTTGCGTAAGTTACGTTCACGTCGAAAGCATTGACTATTTGCAACGTGATTTTGCGCATGCGCACTGGGATACCTCCACGGACGGCACATGCGCCGTTAAAAAAAAAACGTAATTTACATGGGGTCACGATGATTTTACATAAATAACGCCCACATCTTATACATTTGAATTGCGCGAGCTTACGCCGGGCCATTTACGCTACGCCGCCGTAACTTAGGACGCAAGCCCTTTGTGGACACGGAACTTGCCTTACTAATTTGCGACGGTGTAGCGTAAACAAGATATGATGGCCCTTCAAATTCAAATTTCGTCCGAAAATTTTGGTTTTGTTATTTTGGATTCCTTTTAAATTTGTTGCTATTGATATTCAGAAACTCTGATATATCTGACTTTCCGAATAGAGAAAAATTTGTCCGAATTACGCAACGAACCACACATGTCTAAAGAGAAGTTCTGTCCTCCTCTGTACCGCCAACTGATGAGACAAGGTGAGGGCAGAGACAAGAGGGGGTGAGACAAGAGGGGGTGCCACGGCTGCAGAAGAGGTTGCGAGGGTCACATGACATGGCCTGGGCGGCCAGATTCCGCCAGTATACTTTGTGTTTGGCGTGTGAAATGGAGAAATGGAGAATTTTCGTCTACAATTTGAAAGAATGCCCCTCTCTTCTCTTTCAGGAAGTCTGAATTTGGAAAGTGGAAAGTAAGATCCTCTAGGGATGAATGTCCCTAGGCTCTATAAAGTTGTAAGCAAATTGTCGGCACTACATAATTATGAACAATGAAACAAATAAAACATAACATTGTCTTATCATCAGGTATGCGCACACATTTAGCAACAGACAAGCTGTGAAAAACTAGAGAACGCAAAAAAAAAGTGTGGTCACACATGGTTGAAATAGGTGGGAAAAACTGTCAGCAAAGAACTGAAAATAAAAAAAAGCCAACAATTCCAAAAATTATAAAAATGTTGTTTATACGATGTTTTTTTACAAAAAATGTCTTCAAGACTGATTTGAGCTGAAAATAGGTGATTTATTTATTGAGAGGGTATGAGATTTTTAGGAGAACAAGGTTGTCTAGTTTATGTGTTTGTAACACTTAATTTTGTAAATTGGATTAGTATTTGTATTCCAATACTTTAATCTGAATACATTAAATTTTCCTTATTTTTTATGATTTTTTTTAATGAATTAAAAAAAAAATATGAATTTTAAAATGTTTTACTTTTTTTAGGCAATTTTCTGCATACAAGAACAGGCCAATTTTGTCGAAAAGGTGCTTCCCTAACCTTTAGAAGCCATATAAAGCCTGTTCAATTCTTAAAAAGTACGAAAAACATATATTAAAGTGCAATCATCCCAAATTTTGTCAAAAGCTCTCAAATTTTGCCAAAATTTTGGAGGAAGGAAAACTGTCTAACTTACCTCTACCTAAAGGGTGAACTTTCCTATTCCAATTTTTTTTTATTTGTTTCTTTTGTTTTCTGCTCTGTTTTACTCTATTATATTCTATTTGTTTATTTTCTATTCTATTATATCATATTAAATTCTATTCTGTTCTATTGTATTCCTTTATTTTCTATTCTATTTTTTTAAATCATTTATTTTGTTTTCTGTTCTGTTTTACTCTATTATATTCTATTAGGTTTTTTTTTCTATTCTATTAAATGTTCTTATATTCTATCTCTTTATTTTATTTTCTATTCTATTTTATTCTATTCTGAAATTCAAATTTAAATAGGATTCCAAAACTATTCGAATTCAATTAAAAAACACTTCAAATTCAAATTTCGTCTGAAATTTTGGTTTCGTTATCTTGGATTAATTTAAATTTGTTGCTATTGAAATTCGGAAACTCTGATATATCTGACTTTCCGAATAGAGAAAAATGTGTCCGAATTACGATTCGGAACGCAACGAACCACACATGTCTAAAGAGGAGTTCTGTCCTCCTCTGTATTGCCAATATGATTTTTTTCATGAATTTTTGAAAAAATATGAATTTTGACAATTTTTTTTTTCTTTCTTAGGCAAATTTTTAGGCAATTTTCTGCAACAAGAACAGGCCAATTTTGTCGAAAGGTGCTTCCCTAACCTCTAGAAGCCATATAAAGCCTTTTAAATTCTTAAAAAGTACGAAAAACATATACTAAAGTGCAATCATCCCAAATTTAGTCAAAATCTCAAAAATTTTGCCAAAATTTTGGAGGAAGGAAAACTGTCTTACTTATCGCTACCTAAAGGGTGAAGAATTGTGTCCGTCGTGATAACTGTAAGCATGCTTGACTGTATGATATAACGGCACTTCTTAGATGATTACAGCAAACAGAAGGCTCAGTGGGAATTTTTTTCCACCTGCTGTATCTTGCCGCTTACACAGGTGCAAAGGGAAATGATAGGTCATTAGTTCCACCCTTGCCAGGGATAATGACAGATTGCCACCCAGAGGGGAACGAGCCCTGGCCAATCAGCTCCTTTCACCTTCACACTGAACCATCACATGGTGGATCCTTCAAGGGAGAATGTCACAAAGCGAATGCCTGTGTGATTAGCCTTTGATGGAAGAAGGTATTCTCAATTCACACAACACATGTCAGTTTTTGAGAATTGCTAGTAACTGAACTTGCAATGCTGAAGATGCTTGCCTGGTTATCTAATGCCGCGTACACACGATTGGAAATTCCGAAAAAAAAAAACGTGGATATTTTTCAGACGGAATTTTGGCTCAAACTTGTGTTGCATACACACGGTCACACAAATGTTGTCTGAAATTCCGAACGTCAAGAACGTGGTGACGTACGACGAGCTGGGAAAAATTTAGTTCAATAGTCTCTTCTGCTTGATTTCCAAGCATGCGTGTTCTTTTGTGTGTCGGAATTGCATACAGACGAACGGAAAAACTGAGAACCGGCTCTCAAATTTTTGCTGTCGGAAATTCCGACAGAAAAAGTCCGATGGGGCCTACACACGGTCGGAATTTCCGACCAAAAGCTCAGATCAAACTTTTCTTGTCGGAATTTCCGATCGTGTGTATGTGGCATCAGTGTTTTCTCACTTCTAGTGAGTGTTGGGAATAAAACCCAGCATAAATAGCCATACTCGGTTGCATTAATTCGATCACTGTGGAAACTGTCAAGACAGATGTTGATTTTATAGGAAGGTGATGGAACATTTTTAAAAACGTAATTTAAAAATGATCGTGTGTGGGCTTCACATAGTTTGTCATCTTCTGAAAAACGACAAAAAAAAAAAAATTCAAACATGCTGCATTTTTTCACGTCGTCTTAAAACATTTTGTTTTTCGGGTTGTATAAACCCGCGCATGCTCATAAGCAAGTTATGAGACGGGAGCACTAGTTCATAATGGAGTAAGCACATTCATCACGCCGTAACAGAAAGGCGCAAATTGTCTTTTACTAACAAGGAATCAGCTAAAAGCAGCCCAAGGCAAATAGAATTTCCCCTTTAGAGTGCCGCCGTACGTGTTGTACGTCACCGCACTTTGTTCATCATTTCTCAAAAACGATGGTGTGTGGGCAACATCGTTTTTAATGATGAAGTTGGAAAAACATCATTTTTTGGACATGCTGAAAAACAAATTTTTTTTTAATGCCGAAAAACGATTGTGTGTACGCGGCATGATGCTGTAGTTGTGATTGGTTCTTCGTAATGCAAGATGCCCATGTCTCTTGTGTTAGCTTTTTTCAGAGTCTTCAACATTCAATACTCCAGGGTGTGTTGGATGAGCATGTCCTCCACCTGGCACTGTGGTTCTGTTTGATGGTCCCTACATCACTACTGTATCATGAAGGGATGTAGGAGTTAGAAGGTGGAACCATAGCGTGTGATAGGGGGCACAGGCATCTTATGATATTGTAAGTATCAAATGTTGAAACTTCTGATGGACTCTGTATCTCCTTAAAGCGGAGCTGCGCCGAAAAATAATAATAAATAAAAGTCAGCAGCTACAAATACAGCAGCTACTTTTAATATATGGAGACTTACCTGTCCTGGGCGCCCGCGATGTTGGCGACCGAATCCGATCTCTCCCTTGGCTCTCAGGTGCTGCCGTCGCCATCTTTGGTAAGAAAATCAGGAAGTAAAGCACCTACTGGTTCCCTACTGCGCATGCGCGAATCACGCTGCGTGACTCCACTGGTACCTGCTGTCTTCTGGGGCCTGTATGTCTCCCAGAAGACTGTGGGGGGGGTGGAGTAGGCGCCGGACGTGGTGTAGGTCACCACGATCAACACAGTGGTCTATGCCCAGAAGTGAGAGCAAATACATGGATTTCACGGGGTATCTGCTCCCTCCTCCCACCTGAAAGGTGCCAAATGTGATACCGGAGGGGGGGAGGATTCCAAAAGGCGGAAGTTCCATTTTTGGGTGGAACTCCGCTTTAATGAAATGAAGATAAGAGATACAGGTCACCAGAAAGGTAACTATAATACCTCTACTTTGCAGGGAACTCGATTTGTGATGATAGTGTTGAATACATATAGTTTACATAGTTTTAAAGGGAGCAACCGAAACCTGAAGGTTTGAGTAAATCAGCAGGTCACACCCAAGAGGACCCTCCTGGTGCGTCGCCCTTTTTGCATTGACCAGTCACAGGGACAAGCAGGATGGCCAATGAATGAGTGCAAGTTTAGCTACACTGAATATTTTAGCTAGACCTGGAGGATGGAGCAATGGATTAAGTGACAGCAGGTCACACCCAACAGCATAGGTGTGCGTACTCTATTGCATTAGGGTGTGCACCCCAAAACTCAAACAACATGAGTTTTGGGGTGGCAGAAGAACGAAGGGACACTTCTCAATTCAATGTAAGTGGCAACCCTGACCCCTGCAGCCGGAACTATAAAGGCACTATTAAATTCTGCAGCTCTGAGCTGCTGTATCCCTCCACAAATTAAAGGAAAAGTCCCCTGCCTTACATATTATTACACGGATTATTTTGGACTAGTGATTAAAAAAATCTTTAGACACTCAAAAATGGACTTTGAATTTGGGGGTACTGAAAGAGAACCTGCACACAGAGCCATATGCTTACAGCACCAGTGATTAGGGTGTGCCCAGGCACACCTGGCACACCCCCTGCGCACGCCTATGCCCCACAGGATCTCTCTGGCAGGCTCTTTGTGTTGACCAGCTTTAGAAAATAGCAGGATGGCCAATGAATGAGTGCAAGTTTAGCTGCACTGGAGATTCTGGAGATTTTACCTAGACATGGAGGAGCCTATTACGGCTTTCTCTACTGACAGCACTGTGATTGGCCAAGCATGTGGGTCATAGCGCATGCTTGGCCAATCATCAGCGCGCAATGCCGCAGTGAATTATGGGCCGTGGCACGTCACTCGAATTTGGCGTGAACGACCCGTTTTGTTCGTATTTCGACAAACGATTGAACATACGATCGAACATACGTTTGACTCGAACACGAAGCTCATCCCTAGTCATGTGACTGAAGTTCTGTTGACCGCCCTAAAAAAATCAGCAGGTCACACCCAAGAGGACCTCCCTGGCATGTAGCTCTTCGCGTTGACCAACTACAGGGTCAAAATAGGATGGTCAATGACTGGGTCAAGTTTAACTGGATTTGGTACCCAACTGAGTTCTTTCTTATAGGGATTTCATAAAGCTGTCATCTCTAACGCCTCTATTACAGCGGCGGCTTTCGAAAATGGAAGTTTACAGGGCAAAGCAGTTGACGTATGACTATGCACACAAAGGAAGGGAAGATTTTATAGGCAGCGGTGGCTTTCAAGCTGCTCAGAAACCTTTATTTTATTCTTCTGATTGTAGCGTCCCTAACAAATCACCGGCAAATTAGACGGCGGCTGTAGATGTTCTGCGTGCCGGATAACCGCGATCTGGGGACTTCTGTTGTTTATGGAAAGTATCAGTTTTTTACTCTGTTGATGAAAGCGCAATGGTCTTTTCCATAAATATTTATAAAGGCAATTTTACAGAAGGTAACACAATAAACCATGTTGAAATGCATCGGTGTGCCATCTGAGGTCACATAACTATTGTTTATGGATAGAATTACAGCTTCTCCCCGGCACACTCATAAACACTCCTGACTTTATTTAATAACAAAGTAATAATGGATGATGTGTACAAACTAGAGCAAACCAAAATCAGAAAGGTAAAGTGAACTAATCAGGAAAAGGGAACCAATCGCATTCCAGCTGCCATTTTGCACAATGGGGTTTTTTGAATGACAGCTTATCTGTGATTGGCAGCTAAGGGGGAGACACAGTTTCTTGCTATTGGGCAAAATGACAGGTTCACTTTAAAGTCTTAAGTTAGGGGCAGGCAAGAAAATGGTCACAGGGGGGGTCCTTCCCTTCCCTTTACTTCCTGTCCTGTAGGCACAACAGGTAAGGGCCTACCACGCCAATCAAGTTGTATCCAACTTGAAGTACATAGTTATAGGTAGGTCAATAGGTGCCAGAGGATAAGCTGTGAGCCTTGCACAGGGAACCATGGCACCACTACAGGAGGGGCTACAGGAAACCAGCAGCATGCCCCCTCCAGGTGAGATTTCACCCCAAATTATGGAGACAGGGACAAGCTAGATATGACAGGTGGGGGCGCTATGTGTCCGAAGAATTCAGGGCATTTAGAATGAGATGCAAAAGGGTAGAAAATAGAGGAGTAGTGGGGTACACATAGTGTGGGCAATGGGGGATGTAGGGGGAACAGAGTGTGGGGTAATAGGGGTGCAAATTGAGGAACAGTGGGGTATGCAGATTAAGGGCAATTGGGGATGCAGGGGGTACAAAGCGAGGGTATGGGGGGGGGATCGAGGATTAGTGGGGTATACAGAGTGCAGGTAAGCAGGAATGCAGGGGATACAGAGTGTGGGACAATGGGGGGGGGGGGGTGCAGGCTGTAGGTAATGGTAGGGGCACAGAGTAAGGTGTAATAGGGGTACAGAGGGAGTTGTGGGAGGTACAGGTGGCACATAGTGAAGTGTAATAGTGATGCAGAGATGTAATGCAGGGGGTGCAGAATAGGGTAGTAGGTATGCCGGGGGTGCAGAGTATTGTGGCTATAGGGTGTACAGATGGTCAGACATTCGGGTGGCTCAGAGTGTGTGGTTAGTAAGGAAATGCAAAGATTGCATAGTGCAGGGTAGAGTATATGGGGTGCCACTGGGGGGGGGGGGGGCTGTCAGGTTGTATGGGCCCCTATATTTCTACCCCTGATCACAGATCATCACTTACCCCGGCCTCTTACTTTCTGATTGCTATAAAGTTACAATGTACCGTTTGGTCACTGGAAGAAAGGAGACTGGGGAAATGCTTCCTCCTGCATGCAGCAGACTGATGACATCATCTCATCATCTCAGCCTAGGCAAAGTCACTGGAGCTCAAGGTTAGTTTTTTTTTTTTTACCATAAAAAGTAAAAATAGTTATGAAAATGAAACTATCTCTGTATATTGTGATACGATTTTTTTTTTTTTAAAGCAGACTTGTACTGTTACTGAAAGGTCCACTTTAACACCGACGCTGAGGAAACAGAAATCTCCTCTCACATTTCAGGTTTAATATGACATATATAACTGTGAGACATTCTGCAAGTTAATGATATTAAAAATGACCTTTCTGCTTTAATCCGTGGATGAATTTAATTTTCTATAACCGCTATAACATTAAGATTTTGCTTCCTTGCAATTGCTGATGAGGACTATTGATGTAAAGGGGGGGGACTCTATTCGGGAAAATTGATGTATGGGGGGCACTCTGATGGGAACACCTGATATAAGGGGCACTCCGATGGGGACACCTGATGTATGGGGGCACACTGATGGAGACACCTGATGTATGGGGGCACACTGATGGAGACACCTGATGTATGGGGGCACACTGATGGAGACACCTGATGTATGGGGGCACACTGATGGAGACACCTGATGTATGGGGGCACACTGATAGGGACACCTGATGTATAGGGGCACACTGATGGAGACATCTGATGTATGGGGGCATACTGATGGAGACACCTGATGTATGAGGACACACTGATGGAGACACCTGATGTATGGGGGCACACTGATGGAGACACCTGATGTATGAGGGCACACTGATGGAGACACCTGATGTATGAGGGCACACTGATAGGGACACCTGATGTATGGGGGAACACTGATGGAGACACCTGATGTATGGGGGCACACTGATAGGGACACCTGATGTATGAGGGCACACTAATGGAGACACCTGATGTATGAGGGCACACTGATAGGGACACCTGATGTATGGGGGAACACTGATGGAGACACCTGATGTATGGGGGCACACTGATAGGGACACCTGATGTATGGGGGAACACTGATGGAGACACCTGATGTATGGGGGCACACTGATGGAGACACTGATATAAGGGACACTCTGATAGGGACAGCTGATGTAAGAGCGCATTCTGATGGGGACAATAATATAAGGAACACTCTGATGGGGACACTGATGTAAGGGGGCACCCTGAGAGAGAAACCTGGAACCTGAAACTTTGATGGGAACAATGATGTAAGAGCGGACTCTGATGGGGACAATGACATAAGGGACGATCTGATGGGGACACCTGATGTAAGAGCGCACTCTGATGGAGACACCTGATGTAAGAGCGCACTCTGATGGAGACACCTGATGTAAGAGCGCACTCTGATGGGGACATCTGATGTAAGAGCGCACTCTGATGGAGACACCTGATGTAAGAGTGCACTCTGATGGGGACATCTGATGTAAGAGCGCACTCTGATGGAGACACCTGATGTAAGAGCGCACTCTGATGGGGACACCTGATGTAAGAGCGCGCTCTGATGGGGACACCTGATGTAAGAGCGCACTCTGATGGGGACACCTGATGTAAGAGCGCACGCTGATGGGGAAACCTGATGTAAGAGCATGCTCTGATGGAGACACCTGATGTAAGAGCGTACTCTGATGGAGACACCTGATGTAAGAGCGCACTCTGATGGAGACACCTGATGTAAGAGCGCACTCTGATGGAGACACCTGATGTAAGAGCACACTCTGATGGGGACACCTGATGTAAGAGCACACTCTGATGGGGACATCTGATATAAGAGCGCACTCTGATGGGGACACCTGATGTAAGAGCGGACTCTGATGGGGACACCTGATGTAAGAGCGCACTCTGATGGAGACACCTGATGTAAGAGCGCACTCTGATGGAGACACCTGATGTAAGAGCGCACTCTGATGGAGACACCTGATGTAAGAGCGCACTCTGATGGAGACACCTGATGTAAGAGCGGACTCTGATGGAGACACCTGATGTAAGAGCGGACTCTGATGGAGACACCTGATGTAAGAGCGCACTCTGATGGAGACACCTGATGTAAGAGCGTACTCTGATGGAGACACCTGATGTAAGAGCGCACTCTGATGGAGACACCTGATGTAAGAGCGGACTCTGATGGAGACACCTGATGTAAGAGCGGACTCTGATGGGGACACCTGATGTAAGAGCGCACTCTGATGGAGACACCTGATGTAAGAGCGCACTCTGATGGAGACACCTGATATAAGAGCGCACTCTGATGGAGACACCTGATGTAAGAGCACACTCTGATGGGGACACCTGATATAAGAGCGCACTCTGATGGGGACACCTGATGTAAAAGCGCACTCTGATGGGGACACCTGATGTAAGAGTGCACTCTGATGGGGACACCTGATGTAAGAGCACACTCTGATGGGGACATCTGATATAAGAGCGCACTCTGATGGGGACACCTGATGTAAAAGCGCACTCTGATGGGGACACCTGATGTAAGAGTGCACTCTGATGGGGACACCTGATGTAAGAGTGCACTCTGATGGGGACACCTGATGTAAGAGCACACTCTGATGGGGACATCTGATATAAGAGCGCACTCTGATGGGGACACCTGATGTAAAAGCGCACTCTGATGGGGACACCTGATGTAAGAGTGCACTCTGATGGGGACACCTGATGTAAGAGCGCACTCTGATGGGGACATCTGATATAAGAGCGCACTCTGATGGGGACACCTGATGTAAGAGCGGACTCTGATGGGGACACCTGATGTAAGAGCGCACTCTGATGGGGACACCTGATGTAAGAGCGCACTCTGATGGGGACACCTGATGTAAGAGCGCACTCTGATGGGGACACCTGATGTAAGAGCGCACTCTGACGGGGACACCTGATGTAAGAGCGCACTCTGATGGGGACACCTGATGTAAAAGCGCACTCTGATGGGGACACCTGATGTAAGAGCGCACTCTGATGGGGACACCTGATGTAAGAGTGCACTCTGATGGGGACATCTGATGTAAGAGCGCACTCTGATAGGGATACCTCATGTAAGGGAACACCTGATGTAGAGGAACTCTGATTGGGGCAGTAAGGGTGACTCTTTCTGGGTAGGGTTAGAACCTTTGTCTGGTCATTGTTACGGTCTGTGAATTTCTGGTTTCCTTTTTTGTGGTACAAATTAAAGCTGAACTTTAGGCACAAAAACTTTTATGGACGTATGTTCTAATTTCTTCAATAGCCAAAATGTATTTAAATCCACTTTGTGTGCACTAAATGCCATGGCAAGCCAAGCTAATAAAAGTAGCAGTGACATCATCACTGGGCTCTACATAGCCGATGCAAAGAGCAGATCTGTGGGAGGGGTCCCAGCAGGCTCCACCCACTGCATGCTTACTGTAGAAAACGACAGGAGGGGGCGGAGACAAGACCAGTCACTCTGCACAAGGAGAGAGAGCAGCAGTGAGCGGTCTTTATTACAGGAAGTCTCACACTGGATGACTGTGCAGATCTGGAAGAAATACACAAAGCACGTCACGAATCACATAATAATTCTCATATCAGGCAATTTTCACTTATCCCGGAGATCAGCTTTCAATTTCCGCTCTGCTACTGACAGCTCCCTCTTTTCAGAAGCAAAAAAAAAATTTTTTTTCTTTTCATTGTTCTAATTGATACAAAGTGCGTTCACCCTTCTCCTCCTTCTCTCGTTAACCTCCTGAAATCCGTTCGTGATCCATTCCAATTCGCAGTTTTGCGCTTTTACTTCCCTTTAAGTCACAGTCCAGCAGACTGCGAAATAATTCAATCAGCGCGATTCGTACGGTGAATTTAATTAAGCGGAGAGAGTCGGAATCATTCCGCCGATTCACAGCCGTCTCTCTCGCTCTCTCTTTTTTTTCTCTGCGTTCATCACCTGACATAACTGACTGTAGGAGCCGAGCAGGCTGCGTCCCTTGGGACATGCAAATGATCGAGCGTCCGTCAGCCAATTCGGGGGGCGGGAGGATCACGTGGCTTCATTGGCATGCACGGTGCTGCAATTATTGTTTGAACAAAAACTGTGGGGAAAATAAATAAAAAATGTAGGTCAAAAAAAGGGCCTAAACGGCGAGAGATATTTTTAGGACTTTTACATTTTAAATCTTTTTTTTTTCTGTTCTGATGAATATTTATTAACAAGGCTTGAAGGGCCGCAGCCAACTGATTGGGGCTCATTGATGCAGATGTAGTACATGGCGCTGGGTGACGGCGGGATTATGTGCGGCCGGAACGCGTCGCCGGTGTACCGCTGTTAGGGAAATGGAAGGCAAGCTAGACAACCCTTCTGCGGTATCATCCCCGCTCCCCCATCCCCCCTACTTTCTTAAAGTATATTTAAAGGGAAAGTTTTCTTTCAGATTTGAGTTAAAAATTAAGTTTATTCTTCATATATTTTGGCTTCCCTGGTCCACCCCCCAAATCAACACTTTAATGGGAAAAAAAAAACCCTTTCCATTTTCATTATATACCTTATATTAGACCTAGTGATGAGATCACTGGGTCTCTTTGCTTCTTTGTGCAATGCAGGCAGATCATGGCTGGTAGGAGGGGCTTTTCACAGCTTTCTGAAAACAGCAGACCAGCCTAGGTAAGACCCATACGTGATGCTGAGCCTAGAGGGCTAAGAGGGGGGGCCAGGAGGTAGTGGGCTTGCTCTTGGGAGGAGTTATATGCAAATATCAAAATGCGTTGATGAGTGGTGTCAGCCTGGAGGAGCGGGCATTCCTTGGCAGGCTGTATTTGCATGAAGGCCTCCTTAGATTTTGGGTCTGTTAGCAGGGCTGTCTTAATGCATGGGCACTGCCCAGGACCACCAGGTGCATAGGGACCCCATGAAAATCTTGCATTACATCATACTTGCCAACTGTCCCGGATTTGCCGGGACAGTGACGCTTTCTACTGGGATGGCCATGTCCCGGCCAGTGTCCCATAAAATGTACGTTGCCCTCCTGATTCCAGTATTCTGCCCTCCTGACTTGACCCTGTATTGTTCCCTTTGTGTTGATTAGTCTTTGATTTATGGCATGTTTTCTTATTGTTTAAAATAAATTTTATTATGTTTATTTCCAGGGCCGCCATCAGGGGGAGTACAGGCAGTACACCTGGAGGGGCCCAGATGGCGACCCCCCCTTTTTTTATTTTTTTATTTTTGTAAGGGGCACGGAGGTCCCCAGGAGCCTGGATGGCAACTCCCCTTTTATTTTTCTTTTATTTTTTTAATATTTTTTTCTTTTTATTAAAGGGCCCAGAAGTCCCCAGGGCCCCGAGTGGCAACCCCCCCCCTTTTTTTAAAAAAAAAAACATTTTTATTTTAAAAAAAAATAATAAAAAATATTTTTTTCATTTTTTTATGTATATATTTTTTTCCTTTCTTTTTTTCCCCTTTTCTTTTTATTAAAGGGCCCAGAGGTCCCCAGGGCCAGGGGTGGCAACCCCCCTCCCTTTTTTTTAATAACCCCCCCCTTACCTTTTTTTTAGTAAAACATTTTTATTTTTAAAAAAATAATAAAAAATGTTTTTTTCATTTTTTTTATATACAGTATATTTTTTTCTTTCTTTTTTTTCTTTTTTCTTTTTATTAAAGGGCCCAGAGGTCCCCGGATGGCAACCCCCCCTTTTTTTTAAAAAAATATTTTTTTTTTTGACCAGGGCAACCTTTTTTTTATATATATTTTTTGTAAGGGGCCCAGAGGTCCCCAGGGCAAACCCCCCAATTCGTGCCCCCCCCCCCGCTTCTTCTCAATGTGCGGCCCCACCTGCTTCTCAATTTTCTCAATTAGCAGCGGCACCCCCCCCCACTTCTCAATTAGAGGCCCCCCCCCTGGTTCTCTGCTCCAGGGGGCCCATGCCTGAAGCTGTGTAAGGGGCCCCATAATTCCTGATGGCGGCCCTGTTTAATTCTATCAACTATTTATACTTTAATTCTTAGTAGGTGTGTAAATTGGGACAGGCTGGTAGGGGCCCCAATGCATTACTTTGCCCAGGTGCCCATGATGCTATTAACCACTTAAGGACCCCCGCACGCACATATACGGCCACAGAATGGCTCGTACAGGCACAAGGGCGTAAATTTACGTCCCCGCCTTCGTGCGGTTCGGGGGTCCCATCGGGACCCCCTCCGCGGCGTGCGGGGGTCCCCCTGGCTCCTAGAGCGATCCGGGACGAGCGGGCGGATGTCGGCGTTTACCCGCCCCCCCGCGATCGCTCCCAGCCAATGCGCGCGCTCCCCCTTCTGTCACTTCCTCCTCCTGTGTAAACACAGGAAGGGGGAAGTGATGTAATCTCCCATCGCAGCGGTATTTCCAACCGCTGCGATGAGAGGAACACCTCACAGTAAGTGTGCACCAATATTACACTGACACACACTCACATAGGCATACTTAACCCCTTGCGATCTGCCCCCCCACCCCCCCTGTCACAGTGTCACTGAATGCAGTGATCTAATCACTGCATTTAGTGTCAGTGTGACAGGCAGTGTAAAATCAGTTAGTGTTAGGTTCAGGATAGCCCTCCCACCCCCCTAATAAAGTTTTAACCCCCTGATCACTGCCCTAGTTAACCCTTTCACTCCCTATTGCCAGCGTCACTAAGCGATCATTTTTCTGATCGCTGTATTAGTGTCGCTGTTCCCGCTAGGTAGCTATTTTTTTTATCGCAATTTTTTTTTTTACTAAAGACATGTGGCTAAATAAATTTTGGCCTAAATGTTTGACTAAAATTTAGTTTATTTGATTTTTTTTTTAACAAAAAGTAAAAAATAGTGTTTTTTTTTCAAAAATTTCGCTCTATTTTTGTATATAGCGCAAAAAATAAAAAATCGCAGAGGTGATCAAATACCACCAAAATAAAGCTCTATTTGTGGGAAGAAAAGGACGCAAATTTTGTTTGGGAGCCACGTCGCACGACCGCGCAATTGTCAGTTAAAGCGACGCAGTGCCGAATCGCAAAAACACCTTGGGTCATTTACCAGCGTATTGGTCCGGGTCTTAAGTGGTTAAGAAGGCCCTGTCTGTTAGAAATCAAGGGGCCCCATACAGCCTACCTGACAGGGCCCATCTCCGGCCAAAAGTGAATGAGGACATAGGTTTTATCAGTTCCTTTCTCTACAGTCTCAGCTGCACTGATGATTGAATAGGAAGCGCTCTGAGGCTTTGCGGGCAGATTTTGCTCGGATCTGCCCGCTATTTGACAGGGCCGAGATGTGAATGACAAAACGCGGGATCTGGCATTCGAATGACACCTGCCTGTGTCTGCCGAGATTTTCGCACGATAAAACGCAGCAACCGGCATCGTGGGTCGCTTGTCGCCCCAAAAATAGTTCAGCAGCTACTTTTGGGCCACATGCGTCCCAAGATGCGGGTTTTGCCGCGATTGCATCACATTTTATCGCGCGAAAATCGCGGCAGACCCGCACTACGATTTGATGTTTCGCTCAAATCAGTGGCATCTTGAATGCGAGTCCCACATTTTGGTCATTCACACCTCGGCGGGCAGATCCGCAGCAAATCTGCCCGCGATTTAAAACACTGCAGTGGGAATGCAGCCTGAAAATGTCAAATCGCACATGAGTGCATTCAGGTGCCATTGATTTCAAGGGCACCTAAAAAAAATCACGTGTCGTGATTGTCGCGCGACAAATAGCTTAATAGTCGCAAAAAAAAAAAATCGCACACCGGTTGACGCCCAGACCTTTTTATGGCAACATGCGTCACGCGATTGCAGGGCGATTTGTCATGCGTTTTTAGGTGCCATTGAAATGAATGGCACCTGAGCACACTGCTGTGCGATTTGACATTGTAACAGCGCGTTTTGAAATTGCGGTTAAAGTTGTGTGAATGGGGCATTCTTCAAATGATTATTTTACTCGTTATCGATTGCAAGTATATTTTTAGAGCTGCACTTCTTATTACAAATAACATTTTTGGCGAATTAAATAAATAACACCCAAGCGCCTGACGCACCTAAATGCCAAAACGCTGCTGCCGGTTGGAAAAGGCGTCTGGGAGAAAAAGGCCAAAGCGTCCGATGTGCATGAGGCTCAAAAAGAAAACCCCGTCTACCAAACGGCGCTGTGCCGCCATGTTTAATTTTGGGCTTCCTGCCCCCAAAAAAAGGACCTCCAGACGGCGGTCGCTGCGGAGGCGTGGGAAAGGAAAGGCGCAGGTGTCATCGCGGGCAAGACAAAGGGAAATTCACAGTGACATCACCTTCCTCCCGGCCGCCGCGCATTCCCCCTGCTGTGACAGAGACTCTGCAGATAGGTGCTGCAGTGCCGCTAGACCATAATTCTCACTGTGGACGGCACAGAAATGAACGGCCTCCTCTGCCCCCCACCCCCCCTCCTTCCTTCTCCACGCAGCCGGAGAACGAGGGAAGGAATTAATAACAATAAAAAGGGTGAAACAAAAGGAGAGGAACGGGACCATCGGACTGTGAAATGAAATCCGCCGCTCCGTGCCGCAGCCGCCGTCCAAAACCCTTTAGCTGCCACCAGGGAAAGCTGCAGTGCTTACATAGGCTGCGGCGCGGTGCAGAGGTGGAGGCGGCATGTATGGGGGGAGGGGGGGCAGCAGCAGCTGGCGGTGAATAGGAAGGGTTAACCCCTCCGGGACCAGAGGGGGGCAATGAAGGGGGGGATTTGGCTGCCTTTCCATAAAACCGATCAGGAAGAAGCTTTACATATAAAGCCATCCATGTTTATAGTTAACGTTCAATATAAATGAAGATGAATCTATTACAGGAGCATCACATGCAAATCGAGCAGTTTGTTTTCTTTAGAAAGAAGCCACAGCCTGAGTAGAAAAGCCTGTCCCCTGCCAGCATGCTGCAGAGAAGGACCCCTTTCTCTCTCTCTCTCTGTGAGGAAGCAGCTGTCTCTCTGTAGAGGTCTTCCATGCCCCCAGTCAGAGCTAGAGCTCTCCAATCACAAGATTGTTCTTAGGTCTGACTAAAGCCTCATACACACGATCGGATTATTTAATGAGAATTGTGTGATGTCAGGCTGTTGTCGGATAATCTGAATACGCTCCATCAAAAAATGGTTATATTATATATTATAGAATAGAAAAATGGCTTAACCACTTAAGGACCGCCGCACGACTATATACATCGGCAGAATGGCACGACTGGGCACATGGACGTATATATACGTCCCCTTTAAGAGTCCAGCCGTCGGTACGAAGCTCCGTAACCGTGCCCGCGGACCCCATTGCCGCCGGTGTCCCGTGATCGGGTCACAGTAGCTGAAGAACGCAGAGACATGAGTGTAAACAAACCTTCCCCGTTCTTATCTTGTCAGTGATCGTCTGTTCCCTGATATAGGGAACGATGATCACTGATGTCACAAGTCCAGCCCCGCCCCCCTACAGTTAGAAACACATATAAGGTCACACTTAACCCCTAGTGGTTAACTCCTTCACTGCCATTGTCATTTTCACATTATACCACTTTTCGCTGTGAAAATGACAATGGCCCCAAAAATGTGTCAAAAGTGTCCGATGTGTCCGCCATAATGTCGCAGTACCGAAAAAAAAACGCTGATCGCCGCCATTAAAAAAAAAAAAGTTATTAATAAAAATGCCATAAAATTATCCTCTAATTTGTAAGCGCGATAAATTTTGTGCAAACCAATCGTTTAATGCTTATTGTGATTTTTTTTTTACCAAAAATATGTAGACGAATACGTATCGGCCTTAACTGAGGATTTTTTTTTAGATATATATTTATTATAGCAAAATAAAAAATATAGATTTTTTTTCAAAATTGTCGCTCTATTTTTGTTTATAGCGCAAAAAAATAAAAACCGCAATCAAACACCACCGAACGAAAGCTCTATTTGTGGGAAAAAAAGACGCCAATTTGGTTTGGGAGCCACGTCGCACGACCGCGCAATTGTCAGTTAAAGCGACGCAGTGCCGAATTGTAAAAAGGGGCAAAGTCCTTAACCTGCATAATGGTCCGGGTCTTAACCGGTTAAATGGTAACTCCACTTTCATGTAAAAAAAAAAATTGCAAAAAAAAGTAAAAAATAAAATAAATATGTATTTGAGAAGTAGAAAGTAGATAAAATATGTATATACTATACACAGTAATATATTTATATACACAGATCATTTTTCGGGGTATTTATATATATATATATATATATATATATATATATATATATACACACACATTTTCATTTTTTTTTGCATGAACGTGGAGTTACCCTTTAAGCCATTTTTCTATGGGGCCCGGTGATTTCTAGTTACACCCCCGTAGCGCTTCTCTCTGGCAGAATAGACTTTGATTTATAGCGTGCCCTTGTAGCATTTCTCCAATATTCATGGCGATGCCCTTCACCCTCAATGCATTTTTGATGATCAATTCATAAGGAGAATTTTTTCTTCTTCTTTATAATAGATATTTAATGATTGATGTATAAGGAGAAATGCTTATTTTTACAAGGATACGCTCTCGGCTCTGGCCGCCGCGGTTCAGTATATAAAGTCTCGGGCTGTGGTTTTACAGCCAAAAACGCCATAAAGCGGAGTTTTAGTTATGGGGTGTGATGTCACAGGGCAGGCCGGGGAGAGACTGTCCATAAGGAAAACAGTTAGTAAATTTAAGAGTGTCCCAGTTCTCTAGGCTCTGTGATTCATGGACCCCGGGGCCCGATTCTGGTGAGTCTGCACTTGTGTCTGGATAAAACTCCGGGACCTGTCAAGATTTGTGGACTGGATGCAGAAAGCTCGGCGCTGCAAGAAAAGTGTAGTGTATCACCGCCGAGAACATATTTCTGAGTTATCGTTACAGTGTTTACCTTAGAGTAGAACTCCGGCCTTCCCCTCAGCCTTGCACAGTTGTGCCGTCTCCTCTCCGGAAATGGCTTACTCTGATTTCACTGCACACTGTGAGCTTCCCACTGTGTGCATTGCAAGCTACAGCAAGTCATATAGAGCAGAGACCTTAACTCATTTGCTGTTTGGAGGACATCCAGTATTATCTAGCCCTCTCCTCTTCTGGCCTGCCTCTGGTTTTAATTGGATTTTAGTTCTATCAATGGTGGAGGCTGAACATCACATGTGGACTAACATCCACCCATCAGGAAACATTGGCATTTGCATAACTGCACCCAAGAGTGAGCCCACTTCCTCCTACCCCTTTCATTAATTGGATTCATTGGGCTCTTCCAATGGTGGTGGCTCAACATCACACATGGGCCTCATCTAGGGTGGTCTACATGCAAATACAGCCCACTCCTCCAGATTGTCACCCACCCGTCAAGGCATTTTTACATTTGCATAGCTCCTCCCAAGAGCCAGCCTACCACCTCATACCCCTCCCAATTTATTACTTGGATTCATTGGGCTCTTCCAATGGTGGTGGCTCAACATCACACGTGGGCCTTATCTAGGGTGGTCTACATGCAAATACAGCCTACTCCTCCAGATTGTCACCCACCCGTCAAGGCATTTTTACATTTGCATAGCTCCTCCCAAGAGCCAGCCTACCACCTCATACCCCTCCCATTTTAATACTTGGATTCATTGGGCTTTTCCAATGGTGGTGGCTCAACATCACACGTGGGCCTTATCTAGGGTGGTCTACATGCAAATACAGCCTACTCCTCCAGATTGTCACCCACCCGTCAAGGGATTTTTACATTTGCATAGCTCCTCCCAAGAGCCAGCCTACCACCTCATACCCCTCCCATTTTATTACTTGGATTCATTGGGCTTTTCCAATGGTGGTGGCTCAACATCACACGTGGGCCTTATCTAGGGTGGTCTACATGCAAATACAGCCTACTCCTCCAGATTGTCACCCACCCATTGTGGTATTATTACATTTGCATAGCTCCTCCCAGGAGCCAGCCCAC
Organism: Rana kukunoris; assembly: GCA_029574335.1. Lineage (NCBI taxonomy): Eukaryota > Metazoa > Chordata > Amphibia > Anura > Ranidae > Rana > Rana kukunoris. Next base: position 9,765,953 of record CM056058.1, read on the forward strand.
TGCTTCCTACACCGCCTCTTATATTAATTGGATTCATTGGGATCTTCCATCGGTGGAGGCTCAACATCACAAATGGACCCTATCTAGGGTGGTCTACATGCAAATACAGCCCCCATCAAGGCATCTTTACATTTGCATAGCTCCTCCCAATAACCAGCCCACTATTTCCTACCCCAACCCATTCATTAATTGGATTCATTGGGCTAGCGACTAGTCCAATGGTGGAGCTTCAACATACAACTGTGTTGTATATTATACTGGTAGTACAGATCAGTGTGTTTAGACTGTGCTGTATATTACACTGGCAGTGTCTGCGGAGCAATGAGATTAGTGGTGTGAGCGATGTGTATAGACTGTTTTGTGTATAACAGTGTGTTGTACATTACACTGGCGGTGTGTGCGGAGCGCTGTGTATAGTAGTACACTGTGTTGTACATTACACTGGCGGTGTGTGTGGAGCGCTGTGAATAGTACACTATGTTGTACATTACACTGTGGGTGTGGAGCGCTGTGAATAGTACATTGTGTTGTACATTACACTGTGGGTGTGGAGCGCTGTGAATAGTACACTGTGTTGTACATTACACTGGCGGTGTGTGTGGAGCGCTGTGAATAGTACACTGTGTTGTACATTACACTGGTGGTGTGTGCGGAGTGCTGTGTATAGTACACTGTGTTGTATATTACACTGTGGGTGTGGAGCGCTGTGAATAGTACACTGTGTTGTACATTACACTGTGGGTGTGGAGCGCTGTGAATAGTACACTGTGTTGTACATTACACCATCGGTGCGGAGCGCTGTGTACAGTACACTGTGTTGTACATTACACTGTGGGTGTGGAGCGCTGTGAATAGTACACTGTGTTGTACATTACACTGTGGGTGTGGAGCGCTGTGAATAGTACACTGTGTTGTACATTACACTATCGGTGCGGAGCACTGTGAATAGTACACTGTGTTGTACATTACACTGTGGGTGTGGAGCGCTGTGAATAGTACACTGTGTTGTACATTACACTATCGGTGCGGAGCGTTGTGAATAGTACACTGTGTTGTACATTACACTGTGGGTGTGGACAGGCTGTGAATAGTACACTGTGTTGTACATTACACTATCGGTGCGGAGCGCTGTGTACAGTACACTGTGTTGTACATTACACTGGCGGTGGGTGTGGAGCGCTGTGAATAGTACACTGTGTTGTACATTACACTGTGGGTGTGGAGCGCTGTGAATAGTACACTGTGTTGTACATTACACTATCGGTGCAGAGCACTGTGAATAGTACACTGTGTTGTACATTACACTGTGGGTGTGGACAGGCTGTGAATAGTACACTGTGTTGTACATTACACTATCGGTGCGGAGCACTGTGAATAGTACACTGTGTTGTACATTACACTGTGGGTGTGGACAGGCTGTGCAGTCCTCCTGGCAGTAGTGTGAGTAGTGCAGGGACAGCGGGGGGCTCTGCAGGGCAGGATTAAAGGGCTCCAGCAGTAGCAGATTTTCCCTGTGCCGGCTCCCGCCTCGTTAACTAAACAGTTTAAGCTCCTGATGGGACGGACGCGGAATACAGAATCAGGATTTCTGTGTGCGGAAATCTGGGTCACCTCCAGCTCCAGCGATCCCCCCTCCCCCCCACCTCTCCGCCATCCATTGCAGAGACATGGGGGGGGGGGGCACACACACTCCTCGTCACATCTCCAGAATGGAGAGGAAAGAGGAGGGGAGGAGGAATAGAAACGATCCTCCTGTGTACATGGACAGCGGGGTCTCCCAACATACACCAATGTCTACAGGAGGGGGCCGCTTAATGCAGAGAGGATGAAAAGCCAACCCCCCCCCCATCCCCCCATCAACATGATAATGACATTTTTTAAATAAAATCTCCCATTTACATTACGTCATTACTTTAGAGCCATCACTGGGTCTCTGTGCTTCTCAATGCAATGCAGACAGGTCATGGCTGGTGGCAGGGCCGTCTTAATAGCATCATGGGCCCCTGGGCAAAGTAATACTCTGGGGCCCCTACAATGATGACAGTGCAGGTAAACAGACATCAAGTAGGTAGGAGGCAGACTGCCTCCCCTGTGTATCTATCACTCTCAGTGCCATCATGGGGCCCCCAATTTCGGGGCAGCGTGGGCTCAAGGACAAGCTGCTTTGGGGAAAGTGCAGGGGCCCCCCATGCAGATGGGGCCCCTGGGCAGTGCCCTCTCATTAAGACAGCCCTGGCTGGTGGGAGGGGCCAGCAGGGTGCTGTACAGAGCTGTACTCTGTACCTCTGTACTCCTCATAAGAGCCCCGAGGCCTTGGGGTGCTATTTTATTCACTGACATCAATAAAGGGCACAATTCCTCCAAATTATACCGACAATGGGGCACAGTTCCTCTCACTGACACCAGAAATGGGGATCAATTCTTCCCATTGACACCAACAATGGGGATCAATTCCTCCCACTAACACCAACAATGGGGCAGAATTCCTCCCACTGACACCAACAACGGGGCAGAATTCCTCCCACTGAAACCAACAATGGGGATCAAATTCCTCCCACTGACACCAACAACGGGGCACAGTTCCTCCCACTGACACCAGAAATGGGGATCAATTCTTCCCACTAACACCAACAACGGGGCAGAATTCCTCCCACTGACACCAACAACGGGGCACAGTTCCTCCCACTGACACCAACAACGGGGCACAGTTCCTCCCACTGAAACCAACAATGGGGATCAAATTCCTCCCACTAACACCAACAACGGGGCACAGTTCCTCCCACTGACACCAGCAATGAGGAACAATTCCTTCCACTGACACCAACAATGGGGCACAATTCCTCCCACTGACACCAACAATGAGGATCAATTCCTCCCACTGACACCAACAACGGGACACAATTCCTCCCACTGACACCAGAAATGGGGATCAATTCTTCCCACTAACACCAACAACGGGGCAGAATTCCTCCCACTGACACCAACAATGGGGCACAATTCCTCCCACTGACACCAACAATGAGGATCAATTCTTCCCACTGACACCAACAATGGGGCAAAATTCCTTCCACTGACACAAACAATGGGGATCAATTCCTCCCACTGACACTAACAATGGGGATCAATTCCTTCCACTGACACCAACAATGGGGCACAATTCCTCCCACTGACACCAACAATAGGGATCAATTCCTCCCACTGACACCAACAATGGGGCTTGTCTCCACTTCCGAGAGATCCCATTGCAGTCACTTGGAAGTTCAGCCCCTCTTCTCCTTTCCCCCGCCACTGGGGGTGGGGGGCAGGCAGTCAGGGTGGGGTGGAAAGAGCTAAATGATGCCAGCCATGAGATGAGGCTGGCTACATCTGGTTTGCTGCAGCTTCTAGCGCACACTGCTACCTGCCCCCCCCCCCCCTCACGCTCTTATCTCCATTCAGCGGCTAGAATTGCTGCAGCCGTGATACAGAAAAGTTGTTGATATCCCATAATAAGAGTCTTTGTTCTGCTCCGGGGAGGGAGCCGATTCTCCCCGCACACAACCCCTGACAATTCACATCCCAGCGGTGGTCCGCCGCTTCAGCGCGCCACCTCCACCAGCGTCCCTGATCTGCTGAATGTCACCGGGAGAAAGTCACGCACTAAGCCTGATTTCCTTCATTACACATTCACTTCCCTCTTCCAGGACCCATCCTGAGAGCAACACAAACTTATCGCCCCCCCGGCGCGTTTTATTAAAAGCTCATCCACCCATCGCCAGAATTAAGGGGAGGGTCCGCATAGGTGAATGTGCGTTTGGGCGTGCACGCCACAGGTCCCTGCAGGAAACGTGTGCAAACGAAACCCCCAACCCTTTTTTATTGAACCCCTTTTGGACCACCCCCCATGCAAGATATACTGCAGCAGGGCGGCAGTCCTGCGTGAAATCACGTACCTGTACGTGATTTTGTGCACTGGGTCTGGGGCGTGCACGCCAGTGTGTTGCCATATTCTGCTCCCTATCGTACAATGCTCCGGAAGTCACGTGGCGGCCAACTGCGCATGCGCGATGCGTTCCAAACGCAATTGGGATGCGTTCCAATGGATTTACGAAAGTACAACCAGCGAACCCGGCATTCAGGGCGGCGTGGACTTAGAGGAAAGTGGCCAGTCAGCCTCATGTCCTCGCTATGCTCGCTCCGCTCGCTCGGCCTCCTGGCTCTTTTTTTTAACATCCTCCAATCCACGGGGATGTTAAGGAAAGAGCCTGGATGCCGACCAAGGTTTCCCTGGTGTGTACTGTCGTAAATCCATTGGAACGCATCGCAATTGCGTTTGGAACGCATCACGCATGGGCAGTTGGCCGCCACGTGACTTCCGGAGCATTGTACAATAGCGAGCCGAATATGACAACTCACCGGCGTCCTGCTCCTGCTGCTATTGGACACAGCGGGAGCCAATCAAAAAAAGTGTGTGCTCGGGGCGACCTGCTCCTGCTGTGATTGGACACCGCGGGAGCCAATCATAAAAGGGTGGGCTCGGGGCGCAAGGCACTGAGCCCTGAGCCCACCCAGTTGTGTAACAATAGCATATTAATATCAGCTTTGATTCTCCTCCCAGACCAATCAGGAAGCCAGACCCATCACCCATCATGGCCGCCTAGAAGGAGGAGGGAGGAGACACACAGCGAAAGCCGCCATGATGGCAAAGAGGAGGAGGGGAAGCCGCCTCCTGCCAACCGGAGGAAGCGCCGGCCGCGACCTAAATAGGGTAGAAGGGGAGGGGGGGTTTGTGGGTGACCCGACCAACCTGAGGGAGGTGAGGTCGGGGGTTGTCTGCATTGTTTTGCCGCCCCCACCCAAAAATATACCACCAGCCGCCACTGCTTTATATACAGTGTCCTGGAATGAACCTGACACAGACACCCCCCGGGCCAATCTGATGACCCCAAAAAAGGCCGCCACATCAATGCTTTACTCACTGACAGTACTTGTCTTGACCGGGAATGCCTAGAGGTGCACAATCCCCGCCCCCTGCTTGTGATTGGAGAAATCATAAATCCTGCCTCTTTTGTCCAATCACTGTGCTGTGATTCGTTACAGCACAAGCTGATTTTTGGGAAGGGGGGGGGGGTCCCTGATTGGTAGTTTGAAAGTTTGGAAATGTGGTCACCATACCGGACACACGATCGGAAATTCCGACAACAAATCCTGGCTGTGCATGCTTCCAAATTAACCGACAATAAATGCGTTCCGTCCGATCGCGTGTGCACAAATCCGGCGGACTAAATTCCAAAGTACAGACACGCATGCTCCAAACCAATACTGACATCATATAATATTAGCAGAAGTTGCCCATAGGGTGGCGGTAAAGAGCTAAAAAAACACGTGGTTTGGTGAATGTTGGCTGAAAATGTTCTGCCGTGTGTATGCATACCAAGTTCACGGACAACGCCTTTTGAAACAAAAATCCACAGAAAAGTCCGATATAAGTCCGATCGTGTGTACGACGCTTAAGTTCACATCTCGGTGTGACGGGAACGCATGCAATAGAAACGCGTAGAGATGCCATTGATTGTTAATGGGCCCCCCCATTTGGTTTAATGTGCCTGCATGTTTTTGGAAACGTCTTTTCTGCATTTTATTGAAATACGTGATGTTGGGCGTGCACGCGCGCACCCGCAGTAGTGCCAAGAAAGCCTAAAACGTCAAAATTCATTTAGAAGAATGGTTTTGCCTAAGTCACTGACCTCCCTTTTCCCCCCTGCCAGTTCCCTGATACACCTTGGTGATCGGAGCACACACCCCCCCCCCCCCCCCGAGACCCTTGACCACATTTTAAAATTTCGAGCGTTGACATTCTTTTTTTTTTGTAATGAATATACAGTGCAGCTCTCTGCGCTCATATGTGCTCCTTTTCAACCCCCCCTCCCCCACACCGAATAATGTCACTGGTATTCTGTGTACTTCAATCACCCCTTGACTGGTAGATAAAGAATTTTTTTTCTGACGCCCGCCGTTCGGCTCTCGGGGGCCGCCTTCTTCGTCTCTCTTTTAAAAAATAAGCTTTTTTCCGACAAGTCATTTTGCGCAGACTGTTTGCTCTCCCAATTCCATTCCGCCTGTGTTTGCTCAGCTTATAGTGACAGCCTGGCGTGGGGGGCGAAACGTCGGTGGGGGGGATTTCCCTGCAGATCTATAGTTAACGCTTTCATACCGCCTTGAGTCAATTTTTTTTTTTCGGATCTGCCTGTGCTTGGAAACAAACCGAGCTCTTGCTTTATGCAAAAAAAAAAAAGGGGGGGGGGATCGTCTTAGTATACAACACAATTCTCAAAAGCAGAAATCGCTCACTTAGGAGACATGAAAATACATAGAAGTATTGTGAAGAGTGGCGGGGAAAATAGGCAGGAAATAAGAGTTTTCTAGCCTTTCAATAACAAAAACAGCACCAGGAGAAGATCCCTTACTGTTCCTTTCTACCTCCCTCTACAGTCACAATATTGAAAAGGTATATATATATATTCAGCGATAGAATTCCTCAAAGTAAGCCTATTATAACGGTCACAACAAAAGCCTCGCATAGATCGGCAACCCCTTTGCAAGAACAGGAGCCAGGAGATATAATCAACACATTCCCTCCATTGTTAAAGACATACCTGGTACAGATCGATATCCTCCTTGAGCCGTTATCATCTGCTGGTTGTTACTCAGCACTGAAGCTCGTGTCTCTGCGGCACACACCTGCCTTAATCAGAAATACTTAAGTAGATTGCTGGACATTCAGTTTCCACTATTTCAACCCCAAAGTCACACGATTGTTGCCACGATTTTGATACGACTTGAAGCAATGCCTGTGTATTCTTGCGGTCCTGAACCTCAAAGTGGGCCCAAAGTAGCAGGGAGTACTTTGAAGTCACTGCGACTTGAAGTCGCACATATAGTAACGGTACTCATAGAAAATCATGGGGAACGACTTTTAATGCAATATTGCAGTCCCAAGTCGCATGATAAGTCGCACTAGCGGAAACCGAGCCTTAACCTCTATTTTGCCCATTCAGGACAGAGCAGCAGAATCACTTCATAGCCCCTTCCTTCTCTTATTAGATACCATCCTGACACTCCCTTACTTCCCAAAGGTTGCCACCTCATCCCTTTAGCCCAGGTTCACACTGGGCTGCGGGAGTGAAGCCGTGCGAGTTCAGCTGAGCGAGCACGATTTCACTCCCGCTGGCAGTCCCGATTTCGGCCGCAATTTCAGAGACATCTGTGCAGGCTGAAATCGCAAAAAGTAGTACAGACTACTTTTTGAAATCGGTGCAGTGCCGCAGATGCAGCGTCGCACCGATTAGGACGGTGCCATTGCCGGCAATTTGCGCCAAAATCCGCTTGCAAAATCCAAATTGCATGTCAAGACGCACCAGTGTGAACCAGGGCTTAAACCTGAACACATATTAATGACACAGATTCTTCAGCTGATCAACACCTTTCCAGACGTGAAGGTGTTACTCAGCCGCAAAACCTGTGTAATATGTGCTTCCGGGTCTGACTGGGCGTCATATTTGTATGACGCCCAGTAATTTTTTATTTTTGGCACATTTATATTACAGAAACACACATTATACATTATATAATACTGTAGTAGAGTGGATTATAGGATTTTTCAAGCATTTGAAATCGGTTCACACTGGGGATTCCTGACAGGCAGGGAGGGAGAGGGGGAGAGAAGACATCACAATACATGGTAAGACCTACCCCGAAAATAAGCCCTACTGTGTCTTTTGTTGACAAAATTAATATAATACCCGGGCTTATTTTCATGTAAACACGGTAGACGCCTCTCTTTTGATGCGGTGTATGGGCCCTTTCACACAGGCTGATCAGATCCACCTGTCAGTTTTTCAGACGGACCTGATCGGACCCTCCATTCAGCCCTATGGAGCGGCAGATGTCAGCGTTGACATGTCAACTGACATCCGCCGATATATCCGATCCGATCCTGTCCGTGAAATCCAGACAGATAGAAAGCCTATTTTCTATCGGATCAAATAGGATCAGATGAAAATGGATAGCCAATCTTTATAGAGGACAACGGGGCTTTGACAGGTCCGTCTCTGTACAGTGAGCAGAGATGGACCTGTCATCAGCCTGCTTAACGGTTATCAGTGGATCGATCCCTGATGAGCAAAGTGTAGTCCGGATAAGCCAGTGTGAAAGGACCCTATGTATTCAGTGATCGCACTCTTGGAACACATCAGCCCCGCAGTCTGGTACAGATCGATATTGCCCTTGAGCCGCTATCCTCTGCTGGTTGTTACTCAGCACTGAAGCTCATGTCTCTGCAGCACACACCTGCCTTAATCAGGAATAATTAAGTAGATTGCTGGACATTCAGTTAACCTCTACTTTGTCTATTCAGAACAGAGCAGTAGGTTTACTTAAAGGGGTTGTAAATAGTGTTGCTCACGAATATTCGCATTCGCGAAAAAATCGAATATCGCGGTAAATATTCTCTATTGCGAATATTCGTATTTTTTCAAATTTATTTTTAAAACAGATCACATCCTAGTGATCTCCATCGACGTCTAAAAGCATTGCTGGTATGATTAGAGACCCTGGGCCGAGTAGCTGAGGCGATCCTTTTATGTTGCCGAATATTCGCAATGCGAATATTCGTATTACGAATATTCGCAAATGCGTTCTCTGCCCTTCTGTGTTTTGTGTATAAAAAAAAAAAAATTAGCTTTAGTTTAGTCATATAAGTTTGTGTAAGTAGAGTTAGTGTTTAGTGCCTATTAGTTTAGTAATCCAGGAAATGATCTCCATTTTCGCGTGTTGACGAGAATTTCGCAATCAATTTCGCATTCGCACTAGCGAAATTTCGCAAATACCGAAATTTCGCAATAGCGAAATTTCGCAATTTTTTTTTTTTGATAAAATATCACGAATATTCGATATTAACGAATATTCGCGAATATTCTTCTATGTATTCGCGAAATATCGCAAAATCGAATATGGCGTATTCCGCTCATCACTAGTTGTAAACTCTTGTATTTTTTCACCTTAATGCATCCTATGCATTAAGGTGAAAAAACACCTGCCAGTGACTGGCCTCCCAGCCCGGGAGAGCGCTTCTCCTAGGGGGTTATACGATGCAGGGAGGAGCCGTGTGAGCTGCAGAGGGACCCCAGAAGAGGATGTTCAGGGCCACACTGTGCAAAATGAACTACACAGTGGAGGTAAGTATGGCATGTATGTTATTTTCTTTTCTTTTTTAAATACTCGAACCTTCAGTATCACTTTAATAGCCCCCTCCTTCTCTCTTTGAATACCTTCTCCACACTCCCTTACTGCACCTTGTACCCATCGCAGCCGCATGAAATTCCCAGTGGTTGAGTATGTGGGAGCCTGCAACTCTCCACACTTCCTCTTCCTGCCAGGATGCTGGAATGTACACCTGAGCAACCAATAACCGGATCCAAAGAAATAGTAATTTGCCCCGTGTAACCTGCAATCAGATGATAGATAGATAGATAAATAGATAGATAATCAATCTATCTATCTATCTGTCTGTCTGTCTGTCTGTCTGTCTGTCTGTCTGTCTGTCTGTCTGTCTGTCTATCTATCTATCTATCTATCACTGTCTGTATGTCTCTCTCTCTCTCTCTCTCTCTCTCTCTCTCTCTCTCTATATATATCTACTATCTATCTATCTATCTATCTATCTATCTATCTATCTATCTATCTATCTGTCTAGACGCCTCGGTTTTGATGCTGTGTATGTATTCAGGGAACGCACTCATGGAACACATCAGCCGCGCAGTCTGGTTGAGAGACTTGTGCTTATTCTCCTGTGCTGTCAGAATCTCCTCATCTGCTCCCCTCCTACACCATGCATCTCAATGACAGACGTGGCAAACCAGCGGAGAGGCTGGAATCACCAGCATGCAAGACTGGACTGTCAGTCTGATGTGCAAAGCCTTATGGGGAGAGATATTCATCACCTTCAAAGTGATTGACATTACACCCCCTGATGTATGTCGCTTGACACCCCGACTTCACATTTATTACCCACTTATCTCCAATATCTCACCCCCCCCCCCTTGATTCTCCATCCCCCCTCCCCATCTAATTTCTAAACAATCTCTATGTGCAGAGCTTAAAAGAAAACTTGGGCTGAGCAGCAATGGAGGCTGTCGATGAAAATGCTCGGTGCCTGGCCACCTGTGATTGCAGTAATCTGTGTCATTGACCCCACACTAGAGCTGCACGATTCTGGGAAAAATGAGAATCACGATTTGTTTTCTTAGAATAAAGATCGCGATTCTCGCATTTAAAAGATCGCTGCCCAAATACCGTGTGACATAAAATATTGTAACAACCACCATTTTATTCTCTAGTCTCTGCTATAAATATATATATATATATATATATATATATATATATATATATATATATATATCAGGGCTCAAAATTTCAAGTCCTGAGCTACTAGCCAGGCCTCAAGAGTTACTCGCCACCAGTTGCCCCACCTAATTCATACACTGCCCTGTGCCTAATTGCACCTGTAAACACGCCCTCATAGATTATCTCATGGAATGACACTGTTAAATGTTTTATGCAGAATCAAGTTACACAATTATATATTACCAACAACAACTTTAACAAAATGGCACAGGGCACTGGGGGCAGACCAGAGGGACAGGGCACTGGGGGCAGACCAGAGGGACAGGGTTTGGTCATGCAGCCCTGTCCTCACTCGCCCCCAGCTTAAATCCACTCGCCAAATGCTAGTAGGCGAGTGGAAATTTTGAGGGCTGTATATATATATATATATATATATATATTAGGGCTGTGCAAATTAACTTTTAATTAATTGATTAATCTTTAATTTTTTTGATCGATTAAAATTCTTTTGATTTGTACTCACCTCTCCGCCGGCTTCTGGGCCTTCAGGGAGTTCCGTCGGAGATCCGGTAACATCATGGACACTGGCGGGGCTTGCCGTGTCCATTTGAAGGGCTCCTTTGCTGTGCCTTCATATCTGCATGCCGGCGGGACCTTACTATCTGCCACACGCAAAGGCTGTTACACTTCCCTCTATCACCCTGGGATTCTACAACCATCCACTGGGAGTTGTGATCGTTCCCTTCATGGGATATCTACATGCCAATGGACTGATGTTAACCTCTCCTCATCTGGATTCAGCAGTGGAATCGTTGTACACATTTTTATCTGTGTACGGATGAAAAAGGGACATGCATTGGTCCCTATGAGATCGCGGGTGTCAGCGGATGAACATCCACTGACACCCGATCTCGCCCGGTGCCGCAATCCTCCGATTCTGCAGATGGAGGAAAACCCGATTTTTCCTTCCGTCTGTGGATCGGATCAGGTGAACACGGACAGACGGTCTGTGTTCATCAGATCCCCCCATAGGAGAGGGCTGAGAAAAGACAAGGCGGTCCCTGTACAGTGTGCGGGGACCGCCCTGTCATCCGCCGGCTCAGCGGGGATCAACAGAGCGATCCCCACTGAGCAAGCGGAGGTTCACAGGGCAGATCATCACTAATCTGCCCCATGTGAAAGAACCCTTAGGCCTTGTACACACGAGTGAATTTATCCTCTGAAAATGGTCCGACGGACCATTTCAGCCGAAAAATCCGCTCGTCTGTAGGGGCAAACGGACAGTTTTGGACGGATTCATCCGGTGGAAAAGTTTCAAAGCAAGCTTTGAAATTTTTCCGCCGGAGAGCTGCCCGTCGGATATGTCCGCTGGTTAGTACGCCTAACCTGCGGACATATCTGCCCGCACATGCGTCGTATCCTGTGAATGGATACAACGCATGCGCGCGGAAGTGTTTTACTTCCTGGTGCGGTGACGTGGCGGTGACGTGGCGGCTTCAACGTCACCGCCGCGTCACCGCGCTGTCCGCCGGCGGGGAATTTGATCCGATGGTGTGTACAGCCACCGGATCAAACAGCCCGGCGGACATATGCGATGGAAACAGTCCGTCGGACCGTTTCCATCGGATAATCGTGTGTACAAGGCCTAAAACTAAAGAACAACATGTTACAATGTTTATAGTTAGCTCAGTGGCTGAGGAATGTTGTGAAACTTTTTTTTTGACAGCTGTCAGCTTGAGCAGAGAACTCTGCATAGAATCGGGAAAAAGCTTTGTTAAGATGGCAAGGGGGAAAGAATCGCGATCTCGATTCTTAATGATTAATCGTGCCGCTCTACTCCAGACGCACAGTACTTTACTCTCACTGCCTTGATCTTCACACCTGGTGGCTCAAAGTACTGAAGCCACAGACAGCCAGATGAGTAGTACTTTCTGGAGGCCGACGGTGGCATTCTACTAAAACTCTAGTTTCATAAAAAAAAGGTAGGTGACAGCAAATGCTAGCCATTAAAACAAAGATACCTATAGGCTACTATTCCTGAATTGTGATCATTGGAAATGAAAACTCTAGCTATATCTTGCTCCATACTGGTAACACATAGAAGTATGCGATTAGCAGAGCTTTCTTTGTCAGACAATAGGTACTGCCCCTCTCGTCTTCGCTCTCTACTACCTACCTCTAAGCACCATCCCTTGGTTCCACCCCCTTCTTAGAGAATACAGAACCAAGTATTATTCATGGTGCAAAGTAGTTTGTATGGAATTTTCTAACGAAAGGCAGTAAAATCGGTCCCCTGCAGACAGCAGCAATAGACACCCTCAGCACCAATAGATCTCCATGCAACAATAGATCCCTCTCAGAATAGGTGTGTGCCACCTACTGTATTAGGGTGTGTGCCCCTAAAGTTCAAGCATGCATGGCTTTTATCTGCAGCCTTAGCTGCACTGGACATTGAATGAATGGGAAATGTTCTTTGCTGAGTGGCTTCATGTTCATTCACAAACTGAAGCATAATAAACAGTTTACTATGCTTCAGCTATAAAGCAACACAGTCAGTGAGTGTGTTCATTTAGAAAAGTAAGGGGCCAGTAAATTACATATTGACTAGCCCTTACCTCCGCTCTCTATCCTGAAATATCCCCCGCAGCGGAGAGGAGAGAAAGGAAACAAGAAGCACTGCGGGGCAGGGGGTCCAACACAGGGGACTTACGGTAACAATAGATCCACCCAACAACAATAGATCCCTTCCAGCAACAATAGATCCCCCCACAACAAAATTCTCCCAGCAACAATAGATCCCCAAAACAAAATACTTCCAGCAACAATAGACCCCCCACAGCAAAATACTTCCAGCAACTATTGATCCCTACAGAAACTACAGATCCAATTAATATTTGTTAATGTCTTCCTGTTTCTCCTCCTGAGACCCTATTGTACGAGAGTCCTAAGGCCACGTACACACGATCAGACTGGTCCGATGAAACTGGTCTGATGGACCGTTTTCATTGGACCAGGCTAAAGTGGTCTGATGGTCTGATGTGTGTACACACCATCGGACCAAAAAATAGACCAGAACGCGGTGACGTAGAACACACCGATGTGCTGAAATAAGGAAGTTCAATGCTTCCAAGCATGCGTCGACTTGATTCTGAGCATGCGCGGGTTTTTGGTCCGATGCTTTGGCGTACTAACCATCGAACCTGTCCGACGGACAGTGTCCGTCGGACAGATTTTAAAGCAAGTTTTAAAACTTCGTCCGACGGACAACGGTCCGATGGGTCGTACACACCATCGAATTGGTCCGATGAAACTGGTCTTAAGACCAGCTTCATCGGACCGGTCTGATCGTGTGTACGCGGCCTAAAGCCCCATACACACTATCAGTTTTCCTGACGGTTTTCTCTTCAGGTTTACCAAAACCATCTAATATGAGGTCAAACCTCAAGAGTTTCAATTTGTATGCAATCAGGCAGGCCCTTGTACTACATGGTTTTGGTAAACCTGATGAGAAAACCGTCAGGAAAACTGATAGTGTGTATGGCGGCGTACACACGACCGAGGTTCTCGCTGGAAACCAGCGAGAACCTCGCTGGAAGCTGCATTCCAGCGAGGACCTTGGCCGTGTGTACGCTTTTGGCTCTCTCCGCCCGGCGGGAATCCCGTCGAGCGAAAAGAGAGCACGCTCTCTTTTTGCTCGACGGCCCGCCTGGATGAATGGCTGGTTGCCATTCCCGACGGGCGGGTCGCCGATTTTGACGGCCGGCAGAGAACCTCGACGGGCGGAACAATGTGTTCTGCCCGTCGAGGTTCTCTGCCGTGTGTACACGGCCTATGGGGCTTAAGACTCGATTGGCTGCAAGTCCTAAGTCCTGATTAGCCAGGAGGAGACGCAGGGGGGGTTGGAGCAGCCGAAGCCGGCCTGGATAGGGTAAGTGTGAAGCTGGCGGGGGCCTGGCGATCGATCGATTGAGTGAGCCAGGGCGGGGTGGTGGAAGCAGTGATCGATTAAGCATTGGGGGGTGGGGTGGTTTGGCTGGCTGGGGGGGGCGCGGCCCCCACTACCCCCAGAATTAGGTATCGCCTAGGGTGTCAAAGATCCTTGCACCAGCCCTGCAAGTACACACTATAGAGGGATATGCTTTGTTTATATTTCATATCTGAGGTTTACAACCACTTTAAGCAAAAAAAAAAAAGTTTTGGATGTGTCAACTTCACAGGAAAGTCGCATGTCATGCCCAGCAACGCCGCAAATATGCCACGGTTCCAATGGTCCACAGACGATTCCAGTCCCGCCCCTTTCAAACTTGGGCACGCACAAACACGCAGCAGAGGAACGGCGATAACAATGAAATGTTCGCAGCCAACTCAAATGCATCTTAAAATGCTTCATGACAACAGACAGCTCTGAGCAACAAAACAAGGCGGCATGAAATATTCATCAAACAGACGAAGCTTGGGTAATGTATGTGATCATTTACATACACATCTGTGGCGGGCTGAAGGATGCGTTCTCTGAACAGCGCAACGCGCGCTCTATATATTACCAAGGTCTCACAAAGATATGGGAAATATTTTTTCAAAATCTGAGACTTGCTTAAAGGCCCACTGTACCCAATTATGTTTCTTATACCGGTATATAGGAAAGAAGTTGCCAAAAGTTCTATGAGGTTATCAATCAGAAAGCTTTAAAAAGTAGAAAAAGACTAAGAAATTCATTTAGACCAGCTAATTGTTTTTGTTTGTTTGTTTGTTTTATCCATTTATTTATTTATTATTATTATTATTATTATTATTTTTACATTTTTTATTTATTTGTTTTAACATTTTTGTTTGAGTACATTTCTAGTTTTATCCCAAGTATTTTATTTATGATAACTTTAAATTATAAAAAATATAGTGTATATTATATAAATATATATTAAGTATACATATTAATATTAAATCTATAAATATAAATAAAATACAGTATATGAATTATGAATATATGTGTGTGTGTGTATATATATATATATATATATATATATATAATATATTGACATCTACAGTACATAATATCATCAAAAGACAATGCAATGGACAAGGCCGAAACCCAACATTGGATGGCGATGATCTTCAGGCCCACAGTAGGCCCTGCATTAACCACTTAAGGACCCCTTCACACTGATATACGTGGGAAGGGCATGGCTGGGCACAAGCACATACCTGTACGTCCTCTTTAAGAGCCCAGCCATGACCCAGTCCGAAGCTCCTGCGGACCCGATCGCTGCTGGTGTCCCGCAATCGGTCACAGGAGCTGAAGAACGGGGAGAGGTAAGTGTAAACACACCTTCCCCGTTCTTCATTGTGGCAGTGTCATTGATCGTCTGTTCCCTGATATAGGGAAAGACGACCACTGACGTCACACGTCCAGCCCCACCCCCCTACAGTTAGAAACACATATGGGGTCACATTTAACCCCTACAGCGCCCCCTAGTGGTTAACTCCAAAACTGCAATTGTCATTTTTCACAGTAAATAGTGCATTTTTATAGCACTTTTCGCTGTGAAAATGACAATGGTCCCAAAAATGTGTCAAAATTGTCCGATGTGTCCGCCATAATGTCGCAGTCATGAAAAAAAAATCAAATACCACCAAAAGAAAGCCCTATTTGTGGGGAAAAAAGGACACTACATTTTGTTTGGGAGCCACGTCGCACGACGCGCAATTGTTAGTTAAAGCGACGCAGTGCCGAATCGCAAAAAGGGGCAAGGTCCTTAACCTGCATAATGGCCCAGGTCTTAAGTGGTTAAAAACAGACATGATTCTGTGATGGACATCACGCAATGGTTTAGTGCATAACACAACCCAAAAACTTCACCTGGTGCAGGAAAAATATGGACACACATAAAGAGTGACACAAAAAACTGTGACGGGTGCATCGTCAATTGGCCCTCCGAAAATGGCCCAACTCTGATCCCCGGGGCGTTAGGCTCCTGGCAGGGACTTGAGTAATCTGTGGTCCGTGCAGCTGAAGCCACATGGACCCAACATCCTTCGAGGGTCTGCTGAAACAGAACCCTCCTCGGTAAGTCTCCCTAAAGGGGAGAGCAGGTGAACTAAGCCAGAAGTCCATGTCCACCACTCCCAAGACTTTCAGAGCAGGCCCGAGGACCAGCATCCTACTCATCACACATAAAGTGCACCAACAAAAAGAAGACGCAACGTGACAAACGGGGGAACAATAAAAAATAAAGTGAGGGAAAAGGAAGGTGGGAGAGGTGAGTGGAAAGTGACCATCGTGCAATACGATGGCTGGTCCTCCGGCCAGGAACAAAAATTCCCCTGGTCCTAGCCGAAAGTCTCGGCCCTAGAGGCAGGTGTTAAAAAGGTGTATGTGGAGATCATGACCTAAGGTACCACACGATGAGTGCCCCTCAAACACTCGTGCAATGTATGGCACCCCTGGACTGCCACTCCAGGGGCACTATCTCCACAGGCTTTTCAACGGTCCCTGACCCCCGGTCCGGACCAGCAGCACCCTTCCCAGCCAGGAAGGTAGGAGAATAGGTCGGGGAGAGCCCACCTCAGCAGGCTACTACCCACAACCCCCATCCCTCCCACCTAATCACATTCAGGAAATACTAACTGCTCCTCCCGGCGAAAAGAGGAGCAAGGGTTCTCTCCCGAACAACTGACTGGGGCAGGCACTACCAAAGTCAGGCCAGAGGCCAGGGGCCCAGCGCTCCAGCTTCGACCTCATGCCTTTCTGTCCTGATCAGAAGGCTTTCACCTCAACGCCAGCAGGTTTAGCGTCCGCCGACCGCCATCACTTTCCCCCTTGCCGAGTACTAGGGACGGTCAGCATAGCACCACCTACTGGCCACTGATAAGAACAGGTACTACACTTGATCTTAGCCGAAAGACCAAGAAGTTATCCTTCGTTCTGAAGAGAAACCAAAGAAGGGAAATTAGGAGGACAAGGTTGCTTTAAGAATATCTTAAAACATGTTCTCTTGAAAAATACACCACCATATTCTATAGTCTCCCTTTAAATGTGTCTGTAGCCTGTGCACACTGTGTCTATTATGGTATGCTTGGCTGGATCTCAGTATTGCCCTATGCATTTCATGACTGTTCAGACATTTAAACCGGAGCCATCATCAGCCTTTTTTGCATAATGATATTTACGTTTAAGAATTGCCCCGGGTGGAAAATGTTAGTTTTCTCTTCCATAAAGAAGGAAATTAGCATAGATTTCCACGGTAGTGATGTTACTATCTCAAGGAACACTCTTGTCTCGACTGGCATCCCTGCATTCGATCTGGGGGCTTTACTCAGCAGTCAATGTACACAATAGGCTGCTATGTTCTCATTTACAAATGTAATATATTTCCTTCATGCTTCTTGGATTAGGAATAAATATATACTGTACAACTGTGAAAAAATTAGTTTTTAAGTCCACCTGTCACTAGGAGAAGATTATGGTGCATAAGAGAGATGGTGGAAATGGAAGGTGATGGTGTTGCCATTGCTTTACAGAGGTTTGGGAGAATTTTGAAATAGAGAGGCTAAATCCAGTCTTCAACAGCACTTGTATGCAATATGGTATAGTATTTATAGGAATTTTATTTGTAGTTTTGGGAGTGTTAAAGGGGTTGTAATGTCTCGTACACACGGTCGGACTTTTGACCATGCAAAAGTCTGCCGTGAGTTTGTCAGAAGTAGGGTGACCACATTTCCAAACTACCATTCAGGGACACCCTGCCTTCCCAAAAATTAGCTTGTTCTGTAAAGAAATACAGCACAGTGATTGGACACAAGAGGCCTGATTTATGATTTCTCCAATCACAAGCAGGGGGGCGGGATTGTACTCCTCCAGGCATTCTCGGCCAGGACAAGTACTGTCAGTGAGTAAAGCAGTGATGGGGCGGCCTTTTTTGGGGGCATCAGATTCGCCCGGGGGGTGGTTGTGTCAGTTTCATTCCGGGACACTGTATTGTCCTGGAATGAATGTGCCCGGGATAGACCTGCTAAATGCGGGACTGCCCCGGGCAATCCAGGACACGTGGTCACCCTAGTCAGAAGTCCGACGGAAAGATAGAGAACAGGTTCTCTATCTAAGGTCCGTTGGACTTCCGACCTAAAAAGTGAGATGGAGGCTACACACGGCCGGACTTTCTGAAAAAAAAAAAAAGTCTGCCTTTTTTTCTCGGAAAGTTTGGCCGTGTGTATGAGGCATAAGAGCCCCTAATCTTTAGTTATTAGTGTTTTCACCAAGGAAGGAAACATAAAACAGCCAACATATTTTGAGGGGCACCAACCCTTCCACTTCCTGTCAACAAAGGCCTAAGGGACACAAAATGTATAATCCATGTGAGCACCAGTCCAAAAATCTTTCATTTTTAGTGTTTGCACCAAAGAAGGAAACAGAGAATGGCCAACATGTTTCTGGCCTTCCATTTCCTCTCAACAAGAGCCTAGGGGACCAAAAATGTATAATACATGGGGGCACCAGGCCAAAAATGTAGCAGTTCATAATCTTTAATTATTAGTGCTTACACCGGAGAAGAAAACAGAGACATGTTTCGACAGCACAGACACTTCCTCTTAACAAAGGCCTAGGGGACCCAAAATGTATAATCCATATTTTAAAAATCTAATAAGGGGAACCAGGCCAAAAAATGGAAAAAGCCAAAAGCTTTAAATATTGCACCAAACAATGAAACAAAGAACAGCCAACACGTTTTGGGGGTACCAACACTTTCCCTTCATCAGTAAAAAAAAAAAAAAAAATATATATATATATATATATACAGGGCAGGACTTAGGGTGGTGGGGGCCCCTGGGCCCCTGGGCTTAATAATCGAGGGGGCCCCCCGGAGCAGAGAAGCGGGGGGTTGGGTTGTTACCGTGGGGGGCTGGATCGGCCAAGTTGTTGAGAGGGGGGGGTCTGCTGACCGATCAAAGTTGTTGAGCGGGGGGGGGCAGCCGCTGGGTGGACAGTGAGGGGGCACCCTGGAGCATCGAAGTTTTGTAAAGCAGGGGGGGCTGGGGGCTGCCGAGAATTCCATACATCCGCCAAAGTTGTTGAGTGGGGGGTGCCAAAATTGCCGCAAACGAGCGATTGCTGCGAAATTGCGTAAGGTGGGGACTGCTGCGAAATTGCGGGAGTTGGTTGCCGTGAAAGAGTGGTTGTCGCGATTGAGCCCGGGGGCCCCCTATTGGGCGGGGCCCATGGGCTTGAGCCCAGTCAAGCCCAAAGGTAAGTCTGGCTCTGTATATGTATATATATATATATATATATATATATATATATATATATATATATATAGCAATTAGAACAAGACTGAAAGATCACAGAATATATCATAACAAAATATATTCTGAAAGAAATGTAATTATCCAGAACTGGTAAAATTAGGTCAGGAGAAAATCCAATATGTATCAATTCAACATTCATGGCTAAAGGAACAATTCAAAATGTATCAACCAGAAATGAACAAGCAGGGTTTTCATTGCTGTCTTTATCACTGCTGGCCATTGTCAATAAAACAAGAAAATGATTGGAAATCAAAAATGTTACAGTTATCATCAGTACAGGAGATGAGGGGACACCTACTAATTGGGCACCTGTGCTGGTGACAACTGTCTAACATGGGAATTCCTGTCACTTTGGAGTGATTTCCTGTCGCTTTCCCTTGTATCTCTGGTACAAGCAGAGCCGTCTTTAATATTGATTGGACCCTGGGCAAAAAATGTCTTGCCCCCCCCCCCATGCAATTTCGCTCTGAGACATACAATAAATATCAGCTAGACTTAAAATCAGTTTACTGTATCAAATCAGGCAGCAATTGCAATTGGTTGCTAGAGGTTACAACATATCATTACCACTTACTGACTGGTTGCTAGAGGTTACAGCACACATTACGGCTCACTGATTAGTCGCTAGAAGCTACAGCACATGATTTCTGCGTGTTGATTGGTTGCTAGAGATTACTGTACAGTAATACTGCTCACTGATTGGTTGCTAGAGGTTACAGGTTCAAACATGTTCTCCTCCGATTATCTCTGTTTCATAGATTGTTTATGGACTGTGATCAGTGGCGATCCTCTGGCTCACCGCTGTTCACAGTTTCATAAACGGACACCATAGTTTGATGAGTTTGGTGTGGAGGAACTCAAGTGGCCTGCACACAGCCCTGACCTCAACCCGACAAACACCTCTGGGTTGAATAAAAATGTTGATTGCGAGACTGGTCTTCTTATCCAACACAAGTGCCTGACCTCACAAATAGTCTTATGGCTAAATGGATAGAAATTCCAACAGATACCTTCCAAAATCTTGTAGAAAGCCTTCCCAGAAGAGTGGAAGCTATAATAGCCACAAACAGGAACAAACTCTTTTTCTTTTTTGGATTGGGATGTCCAACAAGCTCATATAAAATTGATGGTGTTTTGGAAAGCCTTCTCAAAACAGTGGAAGTTGGTATGGCCACAAATTGGAACCACCTTAATAATAATGCCAATATTTTAGGAATTACATGTCCAACAAGCGCATATAGATGTGATGGTCAGGCGTCAAATGTTTGGCCTTATAGTATATTTGGTATTGTAGCAACTTTAAAGAAAGTTAGATTGTAGAAGAGTTTGGGGTCACTGAATGTTCTCCGATATCGAATGGCAACTAAGACAGCCATATATGGATGGGCAAAGAAGTCAATGCCGTATCCTGGCCTAGGCCAACAAGGCCCAGGCCTAGGGCAGCACTTTGCAGGTGGGCAGCACAGACAGTGTCCCCACCGGCTTACACTACACTGTTAGGCAAATTCGTTTAGCGCCCCCATAAATCGGCCGTATTGCTTCCAGTATGTGGGCGGTTGGCATTCTGGAACTGTGGGGGGGGGGGGGGGGGGGGGCGTTCCTTCAAATTTTTTACCATCCCTGTCCCATTGCAGAGATTTCCCTTCACTTCCTGTCCCATAAGCAAACAGAAAGTGAGAGGAAATCTATGCAAATTAGGGGAATTCATTGCCCCCCCTCCCCAGGCCATCAGAACTAGTGTCCCCACTTGAACATTTCAGGGTGGGTCTTAAACCGCAAGGGGTGTGGCCTTGGCAGGAAGGGGTGGGTCATATTTAAATTAGGGGGTACACGAGTTTAGTCAGACCTAGGGCAGCAAAAAACTAAAAACTAAACTAAATACATCCCTGCAAAGAATACTATACCTTTAAATTCCTTTTACTAAGATTTCATGGGTAAACGGAATGCTCCTATGAGAAAATGATGGGTCATCCAGAGAGAAAGGAGCCTAAAGGTATAACATAAGTGGCCTTTTCTGCTGCTGACTCAATATTTCCTAAGTGCCATCAGCACATTGCCTGTGGCAAACATGAAACAGAGAGAATATAATACAGTAGATAGCTGTGGAAACATGCAATACTGAATGAGCCCCTTGGGCCTTGCCTCTATACTCCAGTTTTCCTTAACCACTTAAGGACCCCTTCACGCCGATATACGTAGGCAGAATGGCACGGCTGGGCACAATCACGTACCTGTACGTGTCTCTTTAAGCCCAGCCGTGGGGTCCGAAGCTCCGTGATCGCACCCGCGAACCCGATCGCCCCCTGTGTCCCGCGATTGGTCACAGGAGCTGAAGAACGGGGAGAGCTGTGTGTAAACACACCTTCCCCGTTCTTCGTTGTGGCAATGTCAGTGATCGTCTGTTCCCTGATATAGGGAAAGACGATTACTGACATCACAAGTCCAGCCCCGCCCCCCTACAGTTAGAAACACACATGACATCACACTTAACCCCTACAGTGGCCCCTAGTGGTTAACTCCATTACTGCAATTGTCATTTTCACAGTACACATTTTTATAGCACTTTTTGCTGTGAAAATGACAATGGTCCCAAAAATGTGTCAAAATTGTCCGATGACCCCAGTCCATTTCTGGTGACACCTGTGTAATGGAACGTCCCACACTCCGCTTAAGTGCTTCCGTCATATACCGCTTCCTATCAGTCTGGATCTAGATATCAGATATTCCAGCTGCTCACATCAAAGACTGTTAAAATTGCACAATACACTCTACTTTCGTGGGCAAACAGTCTAAAGCCACCTGCACTTCCGTAAACGTAGGAACTTAATGACGTCAGCACACAGCTCCTTCTTACGCGTTTTGTCAGACTTGTAATATTACTGAAAGTTTTTTAAAGGAAGTCTTATTTAGATGTTAAATCTTTTATAACAGAATGCAACGTCTTTTTTTTTCTTAATTGTAAATTACAATAAATGTAAAGTTATATCCATTATGCCAAGCTACTACTAATACAATGCACACCTCCGTATATATAACACCCACACCTGAGCTAGAGGAGCTATTTGACATTTGTTTTCTTTGTGCTTGCAGCCTATCCTCTATGTACACAGCCACGTAAGGTATTAGGAGGCACCACAATGACAGTTGGTATTTAACTTCTGTGAGATTACTGGACAGCTTTGTGTAAATATTGCCAACTTTGTTTTAAACCTCTTCTGAAAATCTCCTGAAAACTTTAAATGTCTGTTCATGGACGCCATTCAAATTTCTTGTATATAAATCAGTCTAGAATTGATGCTTAGTGTCCTTTTATTTGGCTGGAACTCCAACAATAATAGAAGTTGTTTATTTTATGGTCAAGATTTTATGGCCGTCTCTTAACCAAGTGGGAGGAAGTTTCTGCACTTCTTGCCCCAGTGACAACTGAACAAGAAATTAGAAGAACGGGGATCACCAGAAACAGGAGCTTACTCAATAAGTGGTATAACTAGCAAAATGCAGCAGCCCGTAAAAGAAAATGGATTCTGATTGGCTGCCCCCTTTTGAAGTGTTAAGTGGCTAATCATAGTCTATGACTAAGACCCCAGTCCATTTCTGGTGACACCTGTGTAATGGAATGTCCCACACTCCGCTTAAGTGCTTCCGTCATATACCGCTTCCTATCAGTCTGGATCTAGATATCAGATATTCCAGCTGCTCACAAGCACACAAAGAGACGAGACTTGTTTGCCTGCTGAACATGGAGTGTTTATTAGAACCAAAAGTACAACCTTATATGCAGTTAAAGAGGAGGTAAACAGAACATAAATGAACATGAGCTAATTAACTAATCATTTGCCCAGACTAGGTGACTCAAAGATATGACCTTTCACAACCTGCACAACATGTTAAGAATGGGGATCAATAAGGACAGGGGATTACTGAATACATGGTGCAAAGAGCAAAATGCAGCAGCCCATAATAGAGATGGATTCTGATTGGTTAACCCCCTTGTGATGGGAGCATTTTTATATTGCAGCACAAGACTGGCAACCTCTCAAGAATAGAGGAACAAAGGGCTAACTGCCAAGCGACCAGTCAGAATCCACCTCTACTATTGGTTGCAGCACTTTGCTCCTTGCACCATTTATTGAGTAAGCTCCTCTGTCTGTACAAGAAAAAGTCATTCTGCAGCAGACATACTGAGATGCCTTTGATATTTATATGTCTAATGTGATACAATATTGTGTGTTTATGTAGCTACTAATTTCAGCACAGCAGTGGGCGCCAAACAATTAGATTTCCCACCGGCCCCATTTCTGTCTGACTCTGCACAGCCGTAGATTTCATTTCGCCAACAGACACACTGACGCTGTGAGTTAGCAAAGTAAATTACTACAAACAGGCCGGCTTCCCTCTTCGCTCTTATTACAGGGAACAGATTGTAAGGTCACAGGACACTTATTACAATATAAGCCTGACTAGGGATCTTAGGGCTGTTACTATGCAGCATATCTGGGTGGAGAAGGAAAAAAAAAATTGTTTTGGCTTCCAGAAGACTGCCTTATGAAATTTATGTAGCCGGTAATATAAGCCAAATGGGAAATGATGTTTATGAACTGGTGCCATATTTCAGTTCTCGTGTTGGGGGTGTAGTGTTCTATATACTCTATAGAGTATAACATAATTTCATCCGATCTCTGTCCAAAGTTTGCCGCCTTAACTTATGCAACATCCCCAAAATATGCCCCTTCCTAACCAATGACACCACTAAGCTTCTAATTCACTCCCTGGTCATCTCTTGCCTCAACTACTGCCTATCCCTCCTCATTGGATTACCCTTGCATAGGTCATGAATGCTGCTGTCAAACTCATCCACTTTACAAAATGCTCAGTGTCTGCTACTCCTCTCCACTGGCTTCTGCTCACCCAACAAATTAAATTCAAAATACTAATAACACCTTACAAAGCCATTCACAACTCTACCCCCAGCTACATCACTAAGCTAGTCTCAAAATACCAACCTAATTGTTCTCTTAGTTCCTCCCAAAACCTTCTGCTCTCTAGTTCCCTCCTCTCATGTTCACCTCCAGGACTTCTCCTGAGCCTCTCCCATCCAATGAAACTCCCTACTCAAATCAGTCTGACTATCCCACTATATAATTCCTGTATAATAATAATAATTATGACCATGTCCAGTGGTGGGTCATGTTGGGGGTGTAGTGTTCTATGTTTAAGTGTAATAGAATTGTATTATGACCATGTCCAGTGGTCAGCCATGTTGGAGGTGTAGTATTTTCTATGTATATAGTGTAATCAAATTGTATTATGATCATGTCCAGTGGTGGGTCATGTTGGAAGTGTAATGTTCTATGTATAGAGTATAATAGAATTGTATTATGATCATGTCCAGTGGTGGGTCATGTTGGGGGTGTAGTGTTCTATGTATAGAGTATATCGGATTGTATTATGATCATGTCCAGTGGTTGGCCATGTTGGGGGTGTAGTTTTCCATGTATAGAGAGTAATCGTATTGAATGATGATCACGCCCAGTGGTGGGTCATGTTGGGGGTGTATTCCCAAAAAAGTATTGGGTGCAGTTTTGGTTGTGCTGGGGTGCATAGGCATTTTTTGGGGGTTCTGAAAGTTGTTACACTGTTATGCACTCACAGGAGCTGAAAAAGGGTGTGTGTTTTCATGTAGTTGATGTAGTTGATGAAGCAGGAAAAGGTGACTACTTACCTCAGACTCCCAGGCTTAAGAACCAGGTCTATAGTGAAGCCAGTGTTGGCTTATTGGTTACCTCTTATGGCCTGCAGCACTTGCCTCCTTGGTTTGAATGCCAACCAAGACACAAGCTCATGGAGGTTGCAAGTTATGGCTAGCACTTGTGTCTTACAGCACTAGGGTCCTAGGTTTAAATTCCAACCAAGACACTACCTCATGGTGTTTGTATGTTCTCCCTGTTATGTTGTAGGTTTTCCTCCCACACTCCAAAGACATGTTGTCTCCTGTGTAAATTGGCCCATTATGTGTATGTATGCATGCGAGATAACGATCTTAGATTGTAACCTCTTTGAGGGCAGGAATTGATGTTAATTCAAAGTATGTAAAAGCACTGCATAATATTGCTGTTGCTATAAATATAAAGATATAAATACCCATACTAAAATAAATGTAGTAGAACCTATATCTAAGACCCCAGAGTCCTAAAAATATTACACATTTATATTTAGATTGTAGCAACGCAACAGGTTCTCTTTAAATACAGCTCATTCCTGTTTAGACAATGGGCACTGCCAAGGGTTAAGGAAAAAAAGTTAGAAATCTAAGTTTGGGGTTGGAAAGCTTTTAAAGGTTTCAGGAATAACAAGTAACATCTGTGAGCCATTGAACGGTGGGGGATCCCTTACCTATGAGCAAAGCAACAGCAGGTACTGCTGCTCATGTGAAGTTTATAACCCATCTTGCAGGCCCGGAGGATGGGCATGCAACATCTGCTGTCTAACTACCTCCTGTGAGCCATCTGAGGGTGGGTACCCAGGTGGATATAGAAGGGCACAAAGTACATGGAAGCCCGAGAAAGATGGTTCTCCCTGGAGCCCGTGCCTGATGAACCTTGGTATTTAATAAGATAAGAAAAGAGCTCAGCAGACTCCTGAGAATTTCTTCGGGAAGAGAAATCTGATTCACACTGCGAGATAAAGAATATGTTACACTTTGTACTGACACAATAGAGGCAGATATTTGAACTGCTGCAAAAAGGTGTTCTGTAAGCAGTAGCCACCGGCCATAAACTGGGGATAAACTGGGGATGAGCAAACTGGATTTGCATGGGAGTTGACCACTATAGTCCACGTATGACAACTACAGACAGACCTGGACAAAGGACTTATACATTTTAATGTCTTTGAAGGGATTGTATCTCTGAATCAGCCATTCTTACCCATGGTTCTATGGAAATCTAGGGTCCCTTCAGAGGTTCTTTGATCTGTGGCTGATTGACCACTCAGTTGATGGTGCATGCATAGTCCAGAGCTCAACGCCACTTGGCAGTGGCATTATGCCAACTATCTTTTAAAGGTATTCTTTATGCTAACCCCAAATAACTTGGTTTTAGCAGGGGTTCCTTGAGATCTAAAGACTATTGTAAGGATTCTTCTAGGGCAGGGATCTTCAAACTGCAGCCTTGGGGCCAAATTCGACCCACTGGAAGATTTTTTCTGGCTCTCTGATGTAAAAGGGCATTTTGATAGGTGCTTGGATGTAAGGGGGGCGCTGATTGAGACTCTAAGGTATGGGGGGGGGGGGGGTATGTTGATGTAGGGTAAAATTTGATGTGGACTCCTGGTTGAAAGGCTTATTTATTTTCTACTTCTTTTCTTCCCTTGTGCTTGCAGGAGCTAAACAGGCTTTGACACCTAGAGCAGCTAGGAGAAACTCCAGATCTTGTGGCATAGTGATTGGCTGTGCAGTGCTGACATTGTTGGGTGCTAGTCCTACCGGCTCTCCCGATTGTCAGTACATGACTGTGAACAGTCTATGACAGCTCAGTCAAAGCTCTGGGGGCACCGATGGGAACCACGCCTCAGAACAAATCAATGCATTTATGCCGCAGCTGAGTCTTAAGGCTTAACCACCTTGCCATTGCATATATGCATATAGTTGTTGTCAAAGGTTAAAGTGATTGCAGAGGAGGAAGGTTTTTTACCGTCATGCATTCCCCCCAATAACTCATCTGAGCCACCACTCGATCAACCGGTGTGCACGAGAGACTTGGCTGTCCAGGGACTCCCTCTCCTCATTGGCTGAGACAGCAATGGGCTCCATTGGCTCCTACTGTTGTCAATCACAGCCAATGAGTCAATGAGGAGAGAGTGGGGGGGTGGGGCCGAGCCACAAATCTATATGTCTTATGGACGCATTAGGGCTGTGCTTTGGAGTATTGAAGCACCAGTTACCCCATATCAAGCGACTTGCTATTGGGGGCACTGGTCAAGGGTGAGGAGACAGGAGCATCTAGCAGTGGACCTAAGAAAAGGAGGATTGTGGCTGCTCTGTGCAAAACCATTACATGGGCATTCCTAAGGCTGCAATTGCATGGAGCCCAAGTGTGATGTTGAGCACCCATTATTGATAGAACTGAAATCCAATGAATGAAAGGGGTGGGCCAGGGAGGAAAGAACCAGTTTTTAATTCACACTGTGAGCAACTGGCAATGTGCAGTGAAATCAGAGTAATTCATTTCAGGAGAGAAGACGGTAAAACTGTGCAAAACTGACTGGAAGGCTGGAGTTCAGATATAACTTACAAATCTTTTTCATAGTTCCTCTAACCATCTTTTTCAAAAAGTGTGGTTAGCCATTTTTTTTAACTTGCATTGCCCTTTCAATTACGGGGAAGGCGGCACCACATTAAGTCGATCTCTTTTCAAGATGGCTGATAGGAACTCCGAGCTGCAATTAGGGCTTTACACAAGCTACGCTGATAATCCCAGACTTTCCGAAACGGCATGACAGCTACACTTTAAGGCCGCTATATTAGGCAGGGAACTGCATTTTCTTCTTAGAAAATCTTATCCTCCAGATTACAGCTATATCAAGACATTTCATATTTAGAAAGCTAATTCAACTTGCAGAGCTCAAACAGGATTTGATCTGCGGTATTAAAGCGTCGACGATTGAAGCGAGCTGGTGACGTTGCGCCTAAATTATTGATTTATTTCTTACAGTAATCTGAGGAATGAAAGCTCGCTCACATCCTATTTAGAGGTTCTGCATTCATGTTTTGACACGTGTCACTGCAGCTTACACAATAATGACACCGCTGCTCAGCTTTGACTCTGCGGCCTTACGGAATTCGGTGGAGATGCCGCGGGCTAGGAGCTGGATGTTGCCTCCATATGACCTTATAGATGGCCCTATGTGACTTTATAGCTGCCCCTCATTTGGACCCAGTGACCTCTGCAGCTTAGGCCTCATTTAGCAATATAACAAATGAGAACTTTATTTATTTTTTTTACCCCATGGTGCGCAAAAAAAACACTATAAGTAAACAAAAAAAGTGCATGTGAACACACAAAAAAGTGCACCTAGAATGTGTCAAATGACCCTCTTCTGAAGAGGAAGAACCCTTCCCTAAACTCCCCAGGGTGCAAGACAAGGCACACTCAGGTCCGCTAAGCCAAAAGGCCAG
Organism: Rana kukunoris; assembly: GCA_029574335.1. Lineage (NCBI taxonomy): Eukaryota > Metazoa > Chordata > Amphibia > Anura > Ranidae > Rana > Rana kukunoris. The sequence goes on from CM056058.1 coordinate 9,794,811, forward strand.
ACGGACTTCGCTCCTCATGATCAGCCAGATGATCAACGTACATTGCAAGGATTTTAACCAACTTTGTAGCAGATTCCTACCATATGTTGCTCTGAAGAAATAGCTCTTTGTTTGATCATGATCTGTGCAGACTTGAATCTGAAATCGAGGGTCTGGATCATTATAATCACCTGGCGCCCTCTCAATGTTCTAATGAAGAAAGCTACAGGGTCTGAATCCCTTTAGAAATATTTAACCCATGGGTAGAATTTAATGAAAGCTGAAATTCCTATTGCAGGGGATGCTTAAAAAAATCTGACTATTGTAACCGATTGCCGACCAGCTACCGTCTTTATACTGCAGCAGGTCGGCTCGTTCTTGCAAATCGCCGTAGCTGTACATCAATCACTTTAACAGCTATAGCAGGCACGTGTGCACCCGCTGCATGGCTGGGGAGCTAATGTCCGCAACCACCCGCGATCGATCAACAGAGAGCCAGAACGGGGATCAGTCAATGTAAACAAACAGATTCCCATTTTGAAAGGGAAGTACAGAGTGATCGTCTGTTCCTAGTGATTAGGAACAGTGATCTCTCTGTACTCCCAGTCAGTCCCCCCCCTCAACAGTTAAAACACCTCCCAGGGAACACATTTTACCCCTTAATCGCCCCCTAGTGTTAACCTTATTCCCTGCCAGTGTAATTTATACAGTAATATTCAGTGCATTTTTATAACACTGATCGCTGTATAAATGTCAAAGGTCTCAGTCCTCAAGTACCCGAACATGCCATGTTTGCAGGTTTTCCTTTATCTTGCACAGGTCCTTTAAATCAGAGTTAATAGCTTGATATTTTGGACAGCTATTTTATCTAAGAGAAATTCCCAAAACATGGCCTGTTGGGGGGACTGAGTTTGAGAACTACTGTTGTACAGAAGACCTCCAGGTTGCCTTATTGCATTTTACAGAAAATTACAAAATTACAGAGCTGCAGATTGAAAATGAATGTCATTTTTTTTTTTAACATTCAGTTTCAATATGACTTGTGTAGCAATTGTATAGGCTGTACAGATTTGTTTTTTATTTGCAATTTTTTTCCCTTTTATACCATTAAATTACAATATGGCATGTGTAGCTATTAGCTTTTTTTTTTTCTCCACCAAATTGCAGTTACCATTTATGTAATTGTATAGCCAAAAAATCAAATTTTATTATGTGTGAAAAATGGAACAACTGCTGCAGAGGGGAACAAGAATTATATATCTGATGGTAAGTCCATTGTATTTCTTTTTGATATATTCCTCCCAAACCATGTGTGTTAATAAATATTATTACAAGTCTGATGAAGGTGCAAAAGTTACAAAGTATTTTTACATCGCCTTCCTACCTTTGAGAAATATTGGGTATCACACGGTTAGCAGTTTTCACGCCGACAGAGGAGTAATGAGTGTCAGCTGATTACACAGTCTCAGGTGTTTTATGAGTAATGGAGCGCTCCCATCTGCGGGGCCCAGGGACCGAAAGGTCATGTTTTCCTGTTCATCAGTGAGAGCGAGGGGCTACGGGAAGGGATGTGATCCTGTCACGCGTGCTAAGTGTTGTGGGAGACTTTATCGCCTTCCCTGAATCACAGGTGGGATCATTAATGTTCTTGTGTGACCAACGCAGCTGGACTGGACCTTCCATTGGCTGGTAGGGCTTGTCCCCACTGGCGTTAGATAGTACTCACAAACTCACCTCACACTTTTGCAAGCTCTTTATAAACATGTGTGATCGCCCGTGGATTTGGAATTTAAGATGTTGCCCTTCATTGCTGTTATTAAATGCCGCATTTCACACTTTTTGTTTTTAGTGTTCCCATGGCACACGTTCCTGGAGATGGCTTGAAGCAAGTGGGTATTGAAGCAACTACTATCCAGAGACCGGTATCAAGACAAGTCAAAGCATTTACCACCAGCATACCATGGATGATCAAGATAGCATCTAAAATATATTAAAGTGATCACATTACAGCACAGCAGTAAATTGCGTCCATTAGCAATGATCACAGCCTGATGAAGGGGTTCTGCATGGCCCCGAAATACTACACTTTTCATGATGGTTTAAATACATTTTTTTGATACTTTCTTGGGTTTAGAATTTGGGAAGTTGCTCTACTTTGCTGCACTTAAATGCCGCATTTCACCCTTTTTTTTAAGCGTTACCATTGCACACGTTCTTAGAGATGGCTTGAAGTAAGTGGGTGCTCTGGCAAATACCAGTTGGAGACCGATATCAACACAAGTCTAACGATATATCACCAGCATACCATGCATGATCAAGATAGCATCTAAAATATATTAAAGTGATCACATTAAAGCACAGTGGTAAATTGCATCCATTCGCAATAATCACATGCCTGATTAAGGGGTTCTGCATGGCCCCGAAACACTACACTTTTCGTGATGGTTTGAATACATTTTTTCGATGCTCCCTTGGGTTTGGAATTTGGGAGGTTGCCCTACATTGCTGTTCTTAAAGGCCTCGTTGCGCACTTTTTTTAAAGCGTTCTCATTGCACACGTACCTGGGGATGGCTTGAAGCAAGTGGGTGTTGTAGCAACTACCAGCCGGACACTGGAATCAACACAAGTCAAAGCATTTACCACCACCATAGTGTATTATAATTATATATAATATTTTGTTATAAAAACATATATATGTACTCACATTTCAAACAATAAAGCAAGGCATGTAATACACGAGTGGCAAGCTTGTACTCCTTTGTCACTTTCAGTTAGTCTGCTCCCCAATCCCGACACGTATCGTCACATGTCACGTGACTTCATCAGGGGTTCCCCTGCCCTTGACGTGCAGAATTAAAATTGCCGCACTGCAAAGCTAGGCACCGCAGTAGTGGCAATGTGAACTGCCATGTCAATTTGACTTTATTTTATCTCCCCTCCATTGCCAGTGTGAACTAAGCCTTTAACTTAAGCCTTTAACTAAGCTAGCCCAGCTGCCTTACATGGCAGCTGGGCTAGCAGTTGATCTATTTTAAGACTGCAGTTAACAGCTGGTTTAATGCCGCCCTAATATTTTTTTTTGGGGGGGGGGGGGTTTATCTTCAGGGAGATTTTTTTTCTTCCAATGAAGATTTTTAAATTAAACTACCAAGCCATAACCGCCATAGCCGCATTTGGCCACCGTTGTGGCGTAGTACCATTGACTTTAATGGGCAAGTTAGACAGCCGGCATGTGACATATGGTCGCCTCCTTAATATCTTTATTTTTTTCGATCTCCAGTGGTATTTTCTTCGCTCCCAGTGGTAATATTACATTGAACTACCATGCCATAACTGCATTAGTCTGCATTTGGTATGCAGTTATGACGCAGTTTCATTGACTTCAAATAGCCAGTTTGGCAGGAGGCAGTTGACATGCAGAGTTAAAATTGCCATACCCCAAAGCTAAGCATTGTAGTCATGGCATTGTGAACGCACTCCTCCGGAGGGGTGTGGTTGGGGGGAGGTAGTAAAAGAGCAGACCAACAACCTGTTTATTTTCCCCCCTTTGATGCCAATGTGAACTAAGCAACTAAGCCTTTAGCTAGCATGTAAGGCAACTGGACTACCAGTTGATTGCAGCGGCTTACTTTTTAGACCACAGTTGACATCTGGTTTACTACCTCCTCCTGAATGTCAGTTTTTTGGGGTTTTTTTTTGGTCTCCAGAGGTATTTTCCTCCAAATGGGGATTTTACAATAAACTAACCCAGCTATGACTGTTTCATTGACTTCAATTGGCGAGTTTGACAGGCGGCAGTTGACATGCAGTGTTAAAATTGCCTCATTGCCTAGCTAAAGTATTGTAGTCATGGCATTGTGAACTCACCCCCTTCGAAGGTGCGTGGTTGAGGGGAGGTAGTAAACAAGCAGACCAACAACCTGTTTATTTTGCCCCCCCTCCCCTTACACCAGAGTAAACTAAGCCATCAGCCACCATGTAAGGAAACTGGGCTTTCAGTTGATTGCAGTGGATTACTTTTCAGACCGCAGTTGACATCTGGTTTACTGCCTCCTCCTAAATGCTTTTGTTTGTTTTTTGGTCTTTTGGGGGGATTATTTTCCTCCAAATAGGGATTTTACAGTAAACTCCTACCATGCCATAACTGCCATAGCTGCATTTGGCATGCATCTATGACGTAGTTCCATTGACTTCAATTGGCGAGTTTGACAGGCAATAGTTGACATGTTAAAATTGCCACACCGCAAAGCTAAGCATTGTGAACTCTTAAGGTGGGTGGTTGGGTGGTTTTAAAAATGTGGACCAACCACCTGATTTTATCGGCCCCTTCTCCGCCAGTGTAAACTAAGCCTTCAACTGCCTTACATGACATTTTCCCGATAGCTGCAATTCCTCGTTGGCCTTCTTTGAAAAATGTTTACAAACTAGCGATAAGACTAAAATATTTCCTTCTTTCATTAAAAATATCTTTTTGTGAATGACAACCATTTGTTTTCCCTCTCTTCTTATAGCCGTCCAAAGCGGAGTCAGAGGCTCCATGAAGTGCTCTGTCTAATGTTTATGTGTAGCTGGTTAAAAAATACTTGTTGGAGCCGATCAATAGATATTAACAATTCATATATCAGCGTATAATATGCGCTCTCATCCATAATTCATGGGCGGCAGAGGTACTCGCTGAGAAAAGGCTGAATTTTTTACATCATCCATTTAGAACTCGCTTAGCCGCCTTTGATGTACCTTGTTGCATCAAAGTCAAAGTGTGTCTATTCTGAGCCATGCAGGACGCGGCTTGGCGTTTTTACTGTATATGTCAGCGCTTGTGCCGGCCGTTCATCCTGCTTTCCAATCCTTCTCGTCTCCCAGGACTGTCAGGATGACTTATTGATGTTTACGGTTTTCGAAATAGTTTTGGACTGAAATATATTTAGAGTTTCGTTTATGCGCTATGCTGACAACAGAGACTTGTTGTATTGGCGAGCATATTTAAAACCCAAGTCTCCGATTTATTGGCTTGGTGTTTTTCATTTTTAGTAGTTCTCTCTTACAATTTTCAAAATTGTTCTCTAGGCCATGCATTGTGCAGCTGGTAGCACCCTTAATAGACAACTGGAGGTGCATCCTAGGGAGCCCAAAGACATTTGTTTTTTGCTTCACAGAGATTGTGGCTGCTGGTACTTTCCTGTAGGAGCTGCTCGCTTCCAATATATTTATCTAATCTATCTATCTATCTATGGTTGGGTTGCAGCTTACACATGACAGTACTCGGGCAGGTAATTGGTTGATTAGGTGTATACTCTATCAAGGTGGCAGGATGGGTAAAGAGTTGCATGTTCCTACCTCCCAAGCAATGGAAATGTTACTTTTTTGTGATGGGCACTAGGGGCAGTAGGGAGGTGTGGGGTAGGTATCCATATACAGAGGGAGGGGGCTATTTAGTGAACCTGTACTCTGTTCTGAATCGGCAAAGTAGAGGTTAAGTCAATGTACAGCAATCTACTTAACCCTTCCTGATTAGGGCAGGTGTGTGCTGCTAAGACTTCAGCTGTGACGCTAAGTAACAACCACCTCAGCCCAGGTTCACACTGGGTACGATTTAGTTCGATTTGAGATGCGATTTCACATGTGAAATCGCATCTCGAATCGGCAGCAATTGCGGGCAATGACACCGTCCTAATCGGTGCGACGCCGCATCTGCGGCGCTGCACCGATTTCAAAAAGTAGTTCCTGTACTACTTTTTGCAATTTCAGGACGCGATTTACATTGACATCTGTGCAGAACCCTGCACAAATGTCTCCTAAATCGCGCCGAAATCGGGACTGCCAGAGGGAGTGAAATCGCGCAAGTTCAGCTGAAATTGCGCGATTTCACTCCTGCAGCCCAGTGTGAACCAGGGCTAAAGGTGATGAAAGCTCTCCACCCCCCCCCCCCCTCACTCCAATACTTAAAGAAAAACGACAGTCTCCCTTACAACCAGTTTGCCCTGCTCTTCTGGCCCCATCATCATTCAATTTGCATAGCAGGAGAATGTGACTGGCTCCCTATGGAGCCGATTCACATATCTCCGCAGCGGGTCCGGTGCGGTGTTCAGGAAAAACGTGTGCTTTTTTTTGTGCATTTTAGGTTCAATTTCAGCCCAAAATTCGGGCTGAAATCGGACCTGAACCGGTGAACCAGCACGCACCGGGGGGGATCAACTCAATATTGAAACCTACGGACTAAGACTGGGATGCCATTAAAGTTCATTTGTGTGTAAAGGCAGGTGTCCCAATACTTTTGGCAATATAGTGTATATTGTACTAGGCACAAAAGAAAGAGATTTAGTACTTCTGGGATCCCATTCGAGTTACAGATTTGGATGAAATATTAATGTTTTTTTAAATTAAATTAGTTTACTCGATGGCAAGTATTGTAAGTTGACAAACAATTTTTCAGAATTGGAGTGGCCCCGATCCTAATTTTCTGGGGTGCCTCAGCGGCGCCTTGTCGAAGAAGTGCTCTCCTTCGGGACACCCGTGTGGGAGCGCTCCCGAGTCCTGCTGCTGCGTCCATTGACACAGACAGAAGGACTCGGCCCGATGGGCATTGGTAGGCTGCATTTGATGGACACCAGTAGGCTGCATTTGATGGGCGCCGGCAGGCTGCATTTGATGGACGCCGGTAGGCTGCATTTGATGGGTGCTGGTAGGCTGCATTTGATGGGCGATGGTAGGTTGCATTTGATGGGCGCTGGTAGGCTGCATTTGATGGGCGCTGGTAGGCTGCATTTGATGGACGCCGGTAGGCTGCATTTGATGGGTGCTGGTAGGCTGCATTTGATGGGTGCTGGTAGGCTGCATTTGATGGGCGCTGGTAGGCTGCATTTGATGGGCGCTGGTAGGCTGCATTTGATGGACGCCGGTAGGCTGCATTTGATGGGTGCTGGTAGGCTGCATTTGATGGGTGCTGGTAGGCTGCATTTGATGGGTGCTGGTAGGCTGCATTTGATGGGCGCTGGTAGGTTGCAGTTGATGGGCGCTAGTAGGTTGCATTTGATGGGCGCTGGTAGGTTGCATTTGATGGGCGCTGGTAGGCTACATTTGATGGGCGCTGGGAGGCTGCATTTCATGGGCGCTGGTAGGCTGCATTTCATGGGCACACGTAGGCTGCATTTGATGGACACTCGTAGGCTGCATTTGATGGGCGCTTCATTAAAAAGATAGGGTATACATGAGCAGGGCAAAAGTGGTAAAGCCAAGGGGGAGCAGCGAAATTAGGTTTCGTCTAGCATGTCAAAAATCCTTGCACCAGCCCTGTATACCACAGCCCTGTCTGAACGGAGAGGAGACCGGATTTTTCTCTGCTGCAGTTCAGTATTCACTTACTGTAGAGGCCTTTTTTCCCCTCTGAGAATAGGTGCAGGGACTCAACCATGCTCCCCCCTCCCCCACACTGTAGGTGGCTTTGCCTCTCTCACTTGCAGGGAGATCATCCAGTGGGGGCATCCGCATCCGGGCACCAGGGAAAAAATGGAGATCACCGAGGGTGCAACAGACCATGTGCCCTCTCCCTCCCATGACTGCACTGCAGCCTGGGCACCTGCATTTCTCTTGTTCTACACATTGAAATCTGCTCAGGAGATCTAAACTGTGGGAGCCACTGGGAGACAAGCTATCAATTGTAAACACAGAAGCCAGACTTTTATGATTACAAGTGCTAGTGTTGAGCAAGGAACAGAGGCCGGAGGTGGCAGAACTGAGTTCCACCAAGTTCCAGATGAAAAAAAAAACCTGCTTATAGGTCTTGTCCCTTCCCCCAGCCTACGACTGGACATTGAAAAGAAAAACAGCAGACTGATCAACTCATCTCCCCGGCTCTCTCTCCTCCTATCAGCATGTCTTTGATTATCACATGGACACTGCAACACAACTATATGTCTTTTTGTGTCACTTCTTCTTAGTCTGAACTGTGCTGTACAGGGACTGCAGGAGGCTGATTCAGGTCTATTTCAGGTACTTACACACCGCTTGCATTAGAACAATACAGTTAATGATGTATTCATTTATACAGAGCTGCATGAATTAGTGTCTTTTATATCTGTCTGGAATTCAGCTTTAAGACCCTCAAAGTACTTTTTCTTCTTGATTGATGTTTCATGTTTTATTCATTCGTAAATACACATTCACGATCCCCTTTTATTCCTAAACAGTAATAATAATAATAGTAATAACAATAATTTCAGATTAAACTATAAGTGCAGACGTTACCCGCTGCGGCAAAAACTTTTAAAGTAAATAAAAGGAACTTTTTTTTTTCTTCTTTTTTTCGGCATTCAAAGCTATTACCAACTAAGCATGTAAAATATTTTAGTGCTTACCTCTCTGTACTTAGTAATCGGCTAGTTAACTCTGAACATCTGCCGCTCGTCTGCTTTTAATGAGGCGAACAATATGGCTGCTCCCCGTTAATATTTATAAGCCAAAATAGGCAGTGATTGCCTGGACGAGGGATAAGGACCCATACGTCGCCTGAGAAAGTGACACAATTTGACTGTTTTAGGCCTACTGGCTGCATGCTCCAAGTTTCTGACACTAATAAGTTGACACCTGACAATTCATAAAAGTGCCAATGTTCCGTTTCTGATAAGCTCAAACTGCTTGTGACTAAGCCTCATCTCCTTTCTTAGCAATGTCATGGCTAAAGCAATTTTCTCCACTTCAAACACTTAGAAAGGGAAAAACAAAAGTTCATCCACTATATGGCCAAACTTTGGTAGTCACCTAACCATCACACTTATATGAGCTTGTTGGACATGCCATTTCAAAACCAGTGGCAGTGCGTCCATAGTGGGCACAGGAGCACCACCCCCTCTCTCCTACACCCGTCACTCAACAATACATAGATTCATGCATTGCATGAATCTATGTATTGTCGCCACTGCTGCCCACTATTCAGGTGGCCGGCCCACTCTTGCGCGCCGGACATCTGAATAACAGCAGCGGGTGTGTTTTGGAAGTGTCTATCAGAGTCGGCGGCTCTGTTAGGCTTCCCAATTACAGACTATGGGCGTGCGTTCTCTGGTTAACACTGACACGCGTCTCAGCCAATCAGGTTCACCGGGTCTGGTTACCGGTCACCTCGACATCGAGGGAGGGAGAAGACATCGAGAGAGCGTGGAGGAGGATGGCTGACCCGAGAAAGGTAAGTGCCGGGCGGAGGGGGGGGGGGCAAACTGGCGTTATTTTGGGGCAATCTGGTGGCATTTTACGGGGCAAACTGGCGTCATTTTACGGGGCAAACTGGTGTCATTTTACGGGGGCAAACTGGCGTCATTTTACGGGGAAAACTGGCCGCATTTTACGTTGCAAACTGGCGGTATTTGAGGGGGCAAACTGGCGGCAATTGATGGGCACAGTGGTGACAATTGATGGCATAGTGGCTGCGTTTGATGGCACAGCGGCAACAATTAATGGCACAGTGGCAACAATTAATGGCACAGTGGCTGCATTTGGTAGCACAGTGGCAGCAATTGATGGGACAGTGTGGACAATTTTGAGCACCAGCCGCCTCTGTTCAAAACCATAAGCATTAATATAGAGTCAAACCTTCCTTTGTATCTTCAACAGCCTCTGCTTTTGAATGTGTCTTTTTGGAATTTTGCTCATTCATCCAACAGAGCAGCCATTTTCAACCAGGGTTCAGTGGAACTAAGGTTCCTCCAAAATGTGCTAGGGATTCCTTGAGCTATAGCTAATTGACCTTCTATTTCATAGTGTTTGCATAATTCACTGGCCAAAGCCTGTTAGCACAGCCAGCTGCAGGGCACCAATGATCTTTTCACCTGTCTATAAGTCCCCTTTCACACTGGGGCGCTTTGCAGGCGCTATAACGCTAAAAATGGCGCCTGCAAAGAGCCCTGAAACAGCCGCTGCTGTCTCTCCAGTGTGAAAGCCCCCAAGGGCTTTCACACTGGAACGGTGTGCTAGCAGGAAGGTAAAAAAAGTCCTGCTAGCAGCATCTTTGGAGCAGTGTGTTTACCGCTCCTCCACTGCTCCTGCCCATTGAAATCATACCGCCGGCAAAGCGCCTCTGCAGGGGCACTTTGCAGGTGGTTTTAACCTTTTCTTGGCTGTTAGCAGGGGTTAAAAGCGTGTAATGGCCAAATACCCCCGCAAATACGATGGTAAAGCTTCACTAAAAATGGCGTCGCTTTACCGCCGATGCCCCCATCGTCCCAGTGTGAAAGGGGCCTAAGAGTGGCATTTAGACCACCACTGTAAGGGAAGAATCCTTTCCACTGATCAACAATACAAGGGACATTTACCCCATTGACCACCAATGAATTAGTTTTCCTTGATACTTGAAAATTATTTCAAGGGTTCCTCTTGGGTAAAAAGGTTAATAGAGGCTGCAATAAAGCATTTTTTTTTAAAATCCGTAACTGATGGTGAATAAGAGAACCTGGCTAGCAAATGGTCTTTCAAGTCATCTCAAATATTTTCTGTCGGAAATTCTGACAGAAAATGTCCGATGGGGCCTACACGCGACCCAAAGCTCACATCTAACTTTTCTTGTCTACAATTCCAATCGTGTGTACGCGGCATAACAGTACAAGGAGGCTTGCTTCCAAATAGCCCTGTATGTATGTAGTCCCCTAGGGGAGTAATACCTACATGACAACTAGGGGGCAGTGTACAGGTCAGGTTATGTTACCTTGTGTCTCATCTTCATTGGAGCATGTACTTCAGCTCCCCAGAACCCCAGTGCCTACAATGTTCACTTTTTCCAAAGCTTGAAAAAATGTATTTCTAAAATCTTACTGGCATATATACCAAGCGATATAAGAAAATGTCCTTGAAATGACATTTTCCAGCACTTGGGATCGCTTCAAAGCTCCATGTCTGCTTTAATCCATCTTTAATTATAGTTTCAATAATGTAAAGGACCACCATACCTAAAGCAAAACGCCTACATTATGTGCATCTTATGAAAAGTGCTAAACACATCCTTAGCTATGTATGGAAGAGCCCCCCTCCCCCACCTGTAGCAAAATCGTTCACATTTATATTGGTTTGCTGTACAGCTTATTACATCATGTTATCTGCCAATCTTTTTCGTACAGTGGCTTTAGTAACGTTTAAAGGGAAATATACAGTTTTTTGCAAAAAAAAAATAATGCGCTTTTTATTTGTTGTTTTATATGATGTTATGATGATTTTTAAGAAGCCTTTATTTCACAAATAAACACATATAGCCGGATTCACAAAGCACTTACGCCGACGTATCTCCAGATACGCCGCTTAAGTGTAAATTTGCGCCATCGTATCTGTGCACCGTACCCATAGAACTACTGTAAGATACGTCAAAAAACTGACTTCATCCAACCGACGTAACTTGCCTACACCGGCGTTTTCTATGCAAATGAGGGAGATACGCCGATTCACGAACGTACTTGTGCCCGGCGCATGTTTTAAGCGATTTGCGTAAGGGTTACATCCGGTGTAAAGTTATTCCCCATATTGGAGGCGCAACTCATGCAAAGGTATGAACAAGGAATCGAACGCTGTCGAGTTTTACGTAGTTTACGTTGCACGTGAATAGGGCTGGGCGTAGGTTACGTTCACGTCGTAGGCAGTGATTCGACGTATCTTAGCCAGTTGTTTTGACGTGATTGTGAGCATGCGCACTGGGATGCGTCCAAGGTACGACGCATGCGCAGTTCATTTTAAGTACATGTCTGAAGCTCAGGCCATCATTTGCATGGCGTCACGCTTCATTTAAATGTATCACGCCCACTTCCACCTACTTTGACTTACGCTGCCTTACGCCTACGACTATACGTTACGCCGGCGCAACGTTGGGAGCATTTGCTTTGTGAATTCCATGCTTCCCTCTCTGTGTTGCGCCGCGGTATGTGAATCTGGGCCATATAGGGCAAATCAACGACATTCAGGTTGAAAAGCATACAGTTTTATTCTGAAACGAAAGGTCTACATTGAAGAATCCTTCTACTTTTTTTAAAACTCGAATAAAAATAAAAAATAAATGAAAAAAACTTGAATTTTTTTACAAGTCACATCTATCTTCTATTTTGGACTGCAGTTTACAGTATATTACTGACAAATCTTCTCTGGAGTTGCGGCTGTGTGCGTCTTACATGTCATATACTGTACTAGTTACATATTCCCGCAGATGAGCAAAGGCAAAGAGGATTAAAGTGAACCTGTCATGCCACGTAAAGCTGCCTTGGTGTCTTTGAAAGACCGAAAGAGGATTTGCCTTCAAGGCTGTACACTGAAATCCAGACGTGAAGCATCCAGGATAATTTATATTCCAGAATTCACCTAACAGCATTGTGGTTCTTCCAACTGGGATTGAAAACAGATGACATATTGGTCACGATGTTAACCAGTCCCAAAGTCCTATGCTTTAACGGTGGGCCCCTAAGACCCACTGTTTTGTCCAACGCTAGCTTTCAATAGCACATACTGTAGGTATTCCCATACATTGAAAAGTGGGTATTGGGTATATTCATACTGGGGAACTTTTAAAAGTGGCTGAGTCAGGCCGCGTACACACGATCAGTCCATCCGATGAGAACGGTCCGAAGGCCTGTTTTCATCGGTTAACCGATGAAGCTGACTGATGGTCTGAGGTGCCTACACACCATCGGTTAAAAAAACGATCGTGTCAGAACGCGGTGACGTAAAACACAACGACGTGATGAAAAAAACAAAGTTCAATGCTTCCAAGCATGCGTCGACTTGATTCTGAGCATGCGCGGCTTTTTAACCAATGCTTTTGCATACTAAAGATCGGTTTTGACCTATCGGTTAGGTGTCCATCGGTTAAATTTTAAAGCAAGTTCTTTTTTTTTTGACCGAAGGATAACTGACAGATGGGGCCCATACACGATCGGTTTGGAACGGTGAAACGGACCTTAAGTCCGTTTTCATCGGTTTTGACCAATCGTGTGTACGCGGCCTCAGAGATTATCAGGAGGTCGGATTAGAGTCCATCACTGTGGTCATTTGCGCCACTGCTGCCTAAGTTTATGTCTATTGATTATGTTTACATCTCCTCCGTGAGGCAGTGCAGAATGACTTTGGCATTTGATTGCAGGCTTTTCGGCCATTTTGAGTCATGCATTCAGGATGACTGAAGGCCAAGATCATTCTGCTAGCCCAGCTCGTAGCAAGCTGGCAAAATAATTGAGAAGCTGGCATTAACAGGCCAGATCCGGCAAGTTCCTAAGTATAGGTATATGTAAAGACCTCCCAACCAACTGATCCTTATTTAGCCAGTGCCTTCCTGCTGCTCTTTCTACTACCGGGTGCTCCTGGTTATGGGGGAGTATGTGACATCCTCCCACGTGACAATGGTCTCGTGTAGCAATCAGTCCTTTAAAATCCAACACTACCCAACAACTGGGATTCTGGTTCTGAGTAAGATGAAGGAATGGGAGCATCAAGTTAAGTTTTTGTAGAATGCAAAGCCCCTTTACACAGACGTTGTCACTTTGTTCTTAATGGCAAGGTGAATGTATCTCTTCATATTGGGACACAAACTTGGCCAATTCACACTAAGCATATGATGAAAAGATACCGTCTGGAAAGCCAAGCTGTCAAAATGACCAGTAGATTCAGGGATATAAGTAGCCATATATGCAACTCTTGACTTTTAAAATAGAAGTCAACTTTGGCCCCACCCCTTTTGCTTCCTGAGCATCCGTATTTGCCAGTAAGGACACCCATCAATTTAAGGACCAGTACGGAGCTTGAATGGTGAGAGCCAAGTTCAACTTTTACAGGGAAAGGCCCATAAAATTTTAGCGGGCTACATATTATACAGTTCTTTATAGAATACATGAGAACTTTTGGCATCAGGGTTGTTTTCCTCTTCTGGATCTTTGTCTTTTTTATCCTTCATCCTTAAGGGAATTGTATCTCGCCTTTCAGGATTATTCTCATCTGCCCATGCTCCTGTAAGATCCACACTGTGTGGCCTATGGGAAGTCGCACAGCTGTCACTGCAAAGGTTCTTGGAGGTCCACTTGCTTTTTCTGCACATGTGTGGAGAAACTTCTATTCATTCCTATGGATGAGGCTGTCTACTATACATCCCAACAATAGACAACATCTTTATAGGAATGAATGGAAATTTCCACATATGCACAGAAGAAACAAGGGAGTGGGATGGAAAGTTTGTAGCAATGGATGTGCAGCTCCTTGTGGACCATTCTGCATGGATCCTGCAGACATGTGAAAAGGTGAGTATAAAACCTTTGAAGGAAAAGCAAAGTAACTAAAAGGATAAAATGAAATTATGGACAAAATAAAAAAATATATATTTTAGAGAAGGGACTTAAAAGTGTTATTACTATTGACAGATGGGATCATATACTAAATGTAATTTTTAATGCTGGTGTTGTGTAAGAGGAACCATTGTACATGTTTTGGTAGTTCTGCCCTTGAATGTCGCCTGTTTGGGCACAAATACTTACAATGTATGAACATGTGACAAGCCTTAGGATTCAGAAGACCCCAAAAATCGCTTTTCTTTCCATACTCTCAGGCTCAATATCTAAGGCCAAAAAGGGTATTTTGCACTTCTTTTTATTGGCAGACAGAATCATAATACCTAGACATTGGAGATCTGAACTCACTCCCCCATTGAGGAATGGATTTCCAAAATTACTATCCTACAGCACATTGAAGATCTGACAGTTTTTTTACATGATAAATTTGAACAATATATCTCTACTTGGAGTATCCAAATCACATACATAAGTTCTGACCAATATAAGGACCTCTTGTAGCATTGAAGCCCCCAGCCCCAAAGACTGGAAGTAAAGGCTACCCTGCCTGCATGGCTACCCTGCCCCATCTTCCTTTGCCCAATCCCTACCTCCCTATCCAGTTTCTTCCTCCTGTTTCTAATATTTGCTTAACTTAATTCCCCTTTCTACTCTATATTCTACTCACTTCCTCTGTACCACCAACCTTATAAAGTAATTGTTTCACGGACCTGATCTCTTTTGGTTCCAAAACTAGAACAAGGGTTTGTATCACATTGGAGACTGTACTATCATTTTTATTGGTACATTGTACCACATACCAATCTTCTGTATCCCTCTTGTACCCCGTTGTGTGTTGAAAATGTAGCTCTTATGCCACGTGTACACGATCGGAAATTTCGACAAGAAAAGTCCGATGTGAGCTTTTGGTCAGAAATTCCAACCGTGTGTAGCCTCCATAGGATTTTTTCTGTTGGACTTTCCGCCAAGAAAAATTTTAGATCTGGTTCTCAAATTTTCCGACAAGAAAAGTTCTTGGAGAAAATTCTGATTGTCTGTATGCAATTCAAACACACCAAAAACCATGTATGCTCTGAAGCAAGTCGACGCATGCTCGGAAGCATTGAACTCCATTTTTCTTGGCTCGTCGTAGTGTTGTAAGTCAACGTGTTCTTATGCAAGAAAAGTTTGAGACAAAATTCCATCGGAAAGAAATCCATGGTTTTCTTGTTGGAATTTCCGATCGTGTGTACGCGTCATTACTATGTAAAAGAACAACAACAAAAAAAAAAAACGTAATGAATACGACTGAACACCCATGGTTTCTAAAATCATCTCCAAAAAAACTTTTCACAGTTCATCAGAGGTTGCTGGAACGTAGCCTTCAGCCCACTGACAACTCTATTGAGATGCTCCACACCAAGACACTGCTGAAGTTTGTTCTGCGATGAGACGGGAGACAATTGTATCACTGCAAATAGGTATTCTACACCAATACAAGATTAACCAGATGACACGGCTATAGACATGTAGTGCATTAGCATAACACCAGGCAGCATACTGTTGAGGACATCTATTATGGATTCTCTTTAATTGCCATCAGCCGCATGTCAGAGCGGCCGACAGTCGCCTTTATTCCGCTCTTTTGGCAAGTTTACTTCAGCATTTGTAATTGTTTGCGTGTTGTTATTTCCACTTCTTGTCAAAGACTGCTTACTCTGGACTACACAGGCTGCTGGAAATACAGTTTGTTCTAAGGCCCCGTACACACGGCCGAGGTTCTCGCTGAAAATCAGCGAGAACCTCGCTGGAATGCACATTCCAGCGAGGACCTCGGCCGTGTGTACGGTCTCAGCGAGCTTCCCGTCGGGAAGCCCGTCGAGCCGAAATAGAGAGCACGCTCTCTATTTCCTCGACGGCCCGCCCGGAAGAATGGCTGGTTGCCATTCCCGACGGGCGGGTCGCCGATTTCGACGGCCGGCAGGGAACCTCGACGGGCGGAACGATGTGTTCTGCCCATCGAGATTCCCTGCCGTGTGTACGCGGCCTTAGAGATGCATCTACTTATTGGCAATAAAATATAGATTTTTATATGGACATAACTCTGTTGTTTTTATGGCCCAACTTAACTTTTTAGTTTAGATTGGCTAAATACTTTCAAGATACTTCATGTCTTATAGTTTGGTTTTCTTTAGAAAGCAGTCACAATTTTAGTAGAAAAGCCTATCCCCAGCCAGCATGCTGCAAAGAGGGACCAGGGTTCTCTGTATGGAAGCCTCTCTGTAGAGGTCCAATACGCCCCATGATAAGTCAAGCCTGGTACAGGCTAGTCGTTTTTCTTTGTTCAAACCAGCAGGAAGGAGCTATGTTAGTAAAGTGATCTCCCCTACTGAGCTATTGTGTTCTGACAGGGTGTGGCCCTCCCGCCAGAACACTCCGGTCATCGCTCTCAGGCATTGACTGAGAGCGCTTAACGGGAGCCGATCGGCAGACTTTTTTGGGCTTCTGTCAGACCGGGTGCTGTACACACAGGCTGAATTTTGGCCAGTTTCTATTAAACCGCCCAATGCTACCAGATATTCTACCCGTGTGTACTAGGCTTCAGTTCTCTGCAACCCAGTAAGGTGTGATACTAAAATCAAATGAATTATGCATGGAGTGAGTGAAACAGGCTAAATTTAACCTTCCCTGTAATAATCACCAGTGCCCAGTTATATAACTATTGGCAATTTTCCCATTTCTGTAAAAGTTAGAATGCACGATTGGTGTTGGTGCCCAGTCACATGATCATTGCCAATATCTCTGCCACATGACCTTTGAGGAGTAGAAAGCTGTTTAGGCACAGCCAGCTATGTAGAGACTTTGCCTTAACAGCCTCCCGTCACAAATTGCACTTAAAGCATACTAAAAAATACAGTTATTGTCACAGAACAATAAACAACGAAAAAAGCCTTTGTCGTACACATTTTTCGATTTGCTGTGAAACATTGAGAAAAATCAGATGAATGTTCGCACGATTTTTTTATAGTGTGTACCCCACTTTACCTACGTGGATGCAGCATCGGTCTGATTCTACATCTGTCCCCCACCGGCTCTAACACTGAAAACAGAGCACTGCTGATCGCTCAGTTCTCACAGCTCCTAGAGCAGAGAGCTGATGACTTTTAGTCACCAGCTCTCTGCTCTGCCCTCTCTCGTTTACTGAAGCACTGGACTGTGGAGGGGCGGGACTAGGTTCCCGGTCCAGGCATGTGGGCAAATCCCGACTCTATTGTCGCGATCTTGCCTAAGCCTGGACCGGCTCTCTGACATCAGCCCACTGTCTGCTGAAAACAAGTCTCAGGAGTGCAGAACGAACTACACTCCTGTGATCCACAGGAGAAGTACAGCCAAATTAACTTTTGTACTAGGCACGTCTCAATATCCACCCAGGGGCGGACTGACCATTGAGCAACTCGGGTACTGCCCGAGGGCCTCATGCCACTAAGGGACCCCATCAGGGTTGCCAGGATCAGTAAAACCAGGGACAGTATGTAAAAATCTGTGTTTTTTTTACATCTGTCCCTGATATGTCCGTAACTGACATGCTTTTGATGTGAAAATCCAGAGATTTTAGCTGCCCCGCCTCTGCACTGCCTCCTGGTGTGGTGGCCATCTGTAAGCCCGGGGGCCCCATAATCTTCTATTGCCCGGGGGCCCCATGAGTTGTCAGTCCGCCCCTGTATCCACCCCAGAGTTTATCATCTTCTGAGTGCTCTCAGAGGCATAGAAGCCCAAGTCGAGAATAAGGTCCACCTACATCTTCAATATGGATCAGCTCCTTTTGAAGAAGACGCACTCTACTGTATATCTATCAGAACTTACCCTCACTTCTACTTACCCTCACTTCGAAGTTGCTCAGACACTGCCAACCCATCATAGAGTTGGCCTGAACAGTCTACCGCCACTAGCTTCTTAGCATTGGCTGAGACCCCATGACAATGTGTCGGCACTGGCGTGCACCAGACTGATATAACATAAGGCTCCCTTTATAACATTAAAAAGAAGAGATTATAGTTCATTTCATTAACTTTTCATTATATTAGGCCAGTTCTATACTAAAAGAACTCTTTTTCTTGATAGGTCAACTTTAAGCTGTCTTCTAGCCAATGCCTTTTATTGCTTTTTCGAAGTTCAGACCAGCTCCAACTTTTATAGCCCTTCTCCTGTCCTCTAACGTCTTTTTCCTTTCTGCTTTAGCTGGCCCCATAGCGCTACTTATAGTGTTTCCAAGCCCTTTCTTTTTATCTCCTCCAAAATTATTATACTATCAAATAAGGCATAAGTTCCCCCCGACAGCTTAAAAACCGCTTTATAATAAAGGAGATTAAGTAAAGCAAGTAAAAGCACTTCTCCAAAAGCAGTGGGTTAGTACTGAGCCAGTAAAAGTCAAAAAATGGTTTACAAACATTTAAAATCGGTCCTGTAAAAAAATTGTACCAGTCTCCTGTTTTTTTTTTTTAATACCAAGGCGGGTAGCAGAATTTTCCGTTTGCGCTCTTCAATCAACGTCCCTCTGCTGGTTCATTGTTAACTGTGCGTTAATAGATTCTCCCAGCAAGAAGCAGGGTGCAAAAAAAAAAAAAACATTGTAGATTCACTAGGGCTGAATTTGTTTAATCTGCATTGTCAGGGGACGTGTCGAGAATTATTATCGAGCCGGCGCTTACAAATTCGCCGCCCCAAAATCTCATTTATCCCGATATTTAAATCCCTCAGACGGAGGTAAGAAAAAAAAAAAGAAAATAGCATTTTCACTGGGCGACACATCAAAACAGCGATGATACTTTCTTGGAGAGAGAGAGAGGGAGAGATACGTTTAAAGCCCAGTATTGCTTTATGTTGCAGAAGCTTATTTCATATTAATAGGAATAAACTGGAGGCAGGTTTCCGAAGCGTTTTTACTTTAATGGCTTTCGTATATATAACAGGTTTTCTGCTAATGGGATCTCTGTCGTCGTAGTTTAACCCCTTATTTCAGCCTCAAATAGCAGTGATTAAAATGGTAATGTGGTTTGCAGTCTGCCTTGCTAGATAACATGGTAGCAGTGGTCCAAGTCTAAGCTGGGATGTTATCTACACCTTTCTGGGTTCCAATGCAAAATGTGACGCAAAATACTTTCTCATTAATAATAATAATGCCTTCTATATACATAAATAAATAGTGTAATGTAACATAACTATGGAGCTGAAGGCCACTTCATACTCATAACTCAATTATTTCCCTTGGTACCCAAATCTTTCTTTCGCTCATTTAGGTCCTATGTATGGTTCTGTATAAATAAGTGTACTTTGTCAAGTGGACTTACATTCTATGGCCAAATATTTATGGACAGTTGACCTTCACAGCTACACAAGTCCAAAGGAGAAAGGAGAATGGCAGCACAGTGGTGCAGTGAGTAGCACTTTCGCCTAGCAGCAAAAGGGTCGTTGGTTCGAATCCCGACCACGACACCATCTGCCTGGAGTTTGCATGTTCTCCCTGTGTCTGCGTGGGTTTCCTCCGGGTACTCCGGTTTCCTCCTACGCTCCAAAGACATGCTGCTAGGTAAATTGGATCTCGTCCAAAAAATTGGCCCAGTATATATGTATGTATGACTGTGTGTCCCTAGCGTGTCAAGATCCTACGGGGTAAAAATGACCGCACCAGCCAAGCAGACACTGGCTGGAAAAAGCGCCCAGAGGCGATTCAGTTCGCATGCGTTGCGCTATACAAGTCATTCATTCATTCAAAGAAGATTTTGCGGTCCAAGGCCCCAGACTATGGAACGCTTTACCAAACAGCATTCGGTTGGAGGAGAACCACTTGGCTTTTAGAAGAAAGATTAAAACTCATCTCTTTTGATGTCAAAGGAGACAGGAACAATGAGCGCCCAGAGGCGATTTAGTTTGCATGTGCTGCGCTATTATATAAGTTCTTCACTCACTCACTCACTCACTCACTCACTCACTCACTATGATGAAAGTATGGTACGTAAAAAGCACATCCAACCCCTCCAAATGATTGAGTTCTCCATTGATAGGTGAATTGATAAGTATCTTGGGAGTAGTTATGGTTGCTTTTTGATAGTGTATCCCAAAAAACTTTATATAGTGCTAAATCTTCAGAATTTGTTTTTGAAAACAATTAAAGTGATACTAAAGCTTTGTTTCTTTCTTTAACCACTTCCATACCGGGCCTATTCTGGCACTTCTCTCCTGCATGCAAAAATCATATTTTTTTTGCTAGAAAATTACTCAGAACCCCCAAACACTATATAAGTTTTTTTAGCAGACACCCTAGGGAATAAAATGGTGGTTATTGCAACTTTTTTTATCTCGCCCGGTATTTGCGCAATAATTTTTCAAACGCCGTTTCATGAATTAAAAAATAACAAAACAGTAAAATTAGCCCAATATTTCACTTTTATTCCTATTACAAGGACTGTTAACATCCCTTGTAATAGAAATGGTTTGTGACAGGTACTCTTTATGGAGAGACCCCATAAGACCCCACATCTCTCCTCAAGGCTGGAAAGCATTAGATTGTGAAAAAAAAAATCATATGACGTCCTTGGTCGGGAAGTGGTTAAATAACAAACATGTCATACTTATCTCCACTGTGCAGCTCGTTTTGCACAGAGTGGCCTTGATCCTCCTCTTCTGTGGGCCCTCGGTGGCTCTCACGGCTCCTCCCTGCATTAGATAACCCCCTAAAAGAAGACGCCGAGTGTTTGATTCGGCCCCGGCAACCGCATCATTGGATTTGATTGACAGCAGCGGGAGCCAATGGCTGCACTGCTATCAATCTATCCAATCAAAGCCTGGACTCCGTGGAGAGAAGGACGGCTGGGACATGCCAACAGAAATTTCGGGCTCAGGTAAGTAAAACTGGGGGCTGGGGGGCTGGACACTTGAAGGTATTTTTGCACCTTAATGCATAGGATGCATTAAGGTGGAAAAACAAAAAGGTTTACAACCCCTTTAAAGACAAAATATGTACAAAATGTGAGAATCTTTCTAAAAAAAAGTCACGTGGTGTGTGATGAAACGCGTAGGGGAAGGACTTGGGTGACATCACAATGCTCGAGTAGAAGGAGGAAGTGCAGTAACCGATACACAATACTGTACAGGGTCTCCGGAACCCATTAAATGTGAGTTTTTGTTTCATGGGATAGCAATTGAAGTTTTAAAAGGTATAAGCATTATATTTAGTTTTTTTGCCTGCATGTTGCTGAGTGGAGCATAAGGAGGAGACATGTACTAGTTTATAAAAAGAGGGTACATCCAACCATCATGGTCCAGAAAAGGGGCCATAAAGTATATTTTGACCGAACATAGTATGTTGAGGTGAGAGCACACTTGGAGGTGGTCACACGTGTAGTGGCTTATTTTGTGAGCACAAAAGGTTGAATATGCTGTAAAGAGGAAAATAAGAACTATAAAGGGACTTTTATTCAACCTTGAATGTTGTGGCACATGGTTGATTGATTGGATTGTGGTTTAGTATAGCATGTGATATGTCATGTCAGTAGTTGGATTTTTATCTAACATTGCATGGGGTATTTAGTTTACACTAGCACTGTACAAATTGCATTGACTCTCCATTGATGGGTACTATTAATGTTACAGCATGCAAAGATATTTTGGAGAACTGAGCTCTTCTGACCTTATGGCAACAATTTGGGAAGACCCTTTTCTTTTTTAGTATGACTGCGCCCCTGTATACACATCCAGCTACCAAAAGACATGATTTGATGAGTTTGGTGTGGAGGAACTTGAGTTGACTGCACGGAGCCCTAACCTCAACCCTACTGAACATATATTGGATGAACTGGAACACAGATTATGAACCAGATCTTCTCATCTGACTGTTGTACTTGGCTTTTACAAATGGTTATTTGGCTGAGTAGACACAAATTCACACAGACACACTCCAGAATCTTATGGGAAGCCTTCACAGAATCCTGTTTCTGTTCTGGAATAACTGTGCCCCTTGTGCACAAAGCCAATTAAGAGATAGTTTGATGAGTTTGATGTAAAGGAACTCAAGTGGCCTGAACAGAACGTTGACTTCAATCCTACTGAACACTTTTGGAAATAACTAAATTGCTGGTTGCAAGCCAGGTCTGTTTTTCTGGCTGAATGGGCACAAATTCCCTTAGACGCTTTCCAAAAAATGAGTGGAAGCTGTTATAGCCTCAAAGGGGAGACAACACCTTATTACTACTCAAGGTATTGGAACAGAATGTCCATCTGACCCATATGGGTGTGATGGTCAGTTGACCACAAAACTTTCCTACAGAGAGACATTTGGAGAAAGCCTTCCTAGAAGCGTAGCTGCAAAGTTGGACCAACTCCATAATAATACCCATGGTTTTTGAATGAAATGTTTAACAAGTTCATAAAGTAATGTGTAATGGTCAAACTTTTGGCCATATTTATATACAACTTCTAAATATGTCTGAGTTGTGCTACTTAGTGGCCATTTTTCTCCCACTCCACTGTTCTCTCTTTTTTTTTTTAAGACAATCTGGACAACAAAATTGCCCAGACAAGGTATGCACCAGAACTCAAACACAATGACATTCATACCACAATGTGCCTATTCTACAAATACAAGTCTTACAGAGTTGTGGTCTAGGTTCTAGGGCCTTTACGGAAGTACAAAAACAGCTTGGCAATACCCTTAGATCAATCATTTGTTGAAGCTACAATAACAGCACAAAATCACAGGGTGTTTTCTTGCTGTGCTTTCCTGTCCAGGAGAAAACTAGACATTGGAAACTATTAAGCCCAAGAAAAGAAGCAATACAGCGTGAAAACACTTTTCTGTAGTAAGTGGATAGGTACAAATCTCAGGTGCTGGTAAGGAAGAATAGCTTATTACTTTGCCTATCTTCTTTACAGAAGAATTCCATGGAAGATAAAAACAATCAGTTAGCTTAAATAATATCAGATGATACCCACTTGGGATTTCATCGTTTTAAAAATCCCATCAACTTTTTGGCTGCCGTACTTAGTACAACCGTTGCATTTAGTTGGCTCTGCTTTTGGCTCACACTATGGAATCTACAGCTATTTCTTTGGTTCAGATCATATGTATGCATAAGGCCGCGTACAAACGATAGGTTAAACCGATGAGAACGGTCTGATGAACCGTCTTCATCAGACCAAACCGATTGTGTGTGGGCACCATCGGTTAGTTATCCATCGGTTAAAAAAAGCCAACTTGTTTTAAATTTAACCGATGGATTCCTAACCGATAGGTCAAAACTGATCGTTAGTAGGCACGACCATCGGTTAAAAATCCACACATGTTCAGAATCAAGTCGACGCATGCTTGGAAGCATTGAACTTCATTTTTTTCAGCATGTTGTTGTGTTTTACGCCACCGCGTTCTGACCCGATCGTTTTTTTTAACCGATGGTGTGTAGGCGCAACGGACCATCAGTCAGCTTCATCAGTTAACAGATGAAAACAGTCCATCAGACCGTTCTCATCGGATGGACTGATCGTGTGTACGCGGCATTAATGTTACATAGATAAATCTGCCAAAGTCACCCTAAAGAATGGGTCCCTGCAAGGCACCAAAATATGGTATATTGACCTATGTCCAATAATTGTGGAAAGACAACCTTGGAGTGCTAACTCTGGTTCTGCAAAGCACCATCCGTTGATGTGACTGCAAGGACCCTCTAAGTTACATCTGGTCCAGTACCTTTAAGATTGTGCAGCTGAGTACTAGGTTTGTTTTAAAAGGATTATGAACCATGCCAGGCTATTACTAACAAAGCTTTAAACTTCACCAACACTCCATTCTAAAGCCCATTTAAACTAAGTTATAAAGGGAAGATGGATTATACTTACCTATTCAGAGACCTATGCTCTGGTCTGGTCATGTGATTTTTCCCAGAAGCCAGGTTCAGGGGTATGAGGGATCGCTAACATTGAATGAAATGCCTGTGCGGTGATGTCTACTATGGGGCATTCGTTGTCAGCTGTCCCTCCTCCCTCTTTAAGCTGTCACTGGGAGCCAATCATGTGACGGGACTAGAGTGCCCTGTGAATAGGTAAGTATAGACATCTTGCTTTCACATGGTAGTTAGAATTGGATATAGAAGGGGGGTGGGAGTAGGTTTAAGCTTAGTTAGTAATAGCCTAAACCTGTACCCAAACATCCCCTGTTGGAAGCCTATGTGACAGGGTGATAACAGTAGACCATGCATGTCTAATATAGGTTGAAACGGCCACTAGTCTGCATCAGAAGCCTGTGTGACAGAGTGATAGCAGTGGACCATGCCCACTTGATGCATTTTGAAAAGTTTAATGGTCTCCATGGGAAGCTCATATGACAGGGTGAAAACAAGTGACCATGCCTCCTTGATGTGTGTTAAAATGGATTATGGTATCCATGGGAAGTCTGTGTGACAGGGCAATAATAGTAGATCTTGCCTGCCTATTGTGTTTTGAAATGTTTAATGCTTTTAATTGGAAGCCAACATGACAGGGTGACAACAGTGGACCATGTCTGCTTAATATGTTTTGAAATGTCCACTGGTCTCCAAGGGAAACCTGTATGACAGGGTGATAACAGTAGACAATGCTTGCTTAACGTGTGATAAAATGGCTTCTGGTCTCCATTGGAAGCCATGGTAACAATGGTGAACTTTGCCTGCTTGCTGTGTGTAAAAACGGCTTATGGTCTCCATAGAAGGCTCATATGACATGGTGATAACAAACTGACCATGCCTATTTGATATGTGTTGAAATGACTACTGGTGGTGTCCTTTAGAAGCACTTGTAGCAGGGTAAGAACAGTTGACCATGCCTGCCTAATGTGTGTTGAAATGAAGTCTGGTCTACATGGGAAGTCTGTGTGACAGGGTGACAACAGGGATATGTGTTGAAATGACTACTGGTGGTGTCCTTTAGAAGCACTTGTAGCAGGGTAAGAACAGTTGACCATGCCTGCTTAATGTGTTTTGAAATGGCCACTGGTCTCCAAAAGAAACCTTTGACAGGGTCACAACAGTAGACCATATGTGTTGAAATGGCTTCTGGTCTTTATTGGAAGCCAATGTAACAACTATGCTCTCTATGGGAAGCTTGTATAACATGGTGACAACCATTGACCATGCCTACTTGATGTGTGTTGAAATGACTACTGGTCTCCTATAGAAAAAAAGGAGACCAGTGTGGCAGGGTAAAGTGTGGCAGGCTAAGAACAGTTGACCATGCCTGCCTAATGTGTGTTCAAATGGCTTCTGGTCTCCATTGAACACAAATATGAAAGGGATTACAACGAAGGAGCACAATTGGGAGACAGATGCAGTTTGTCACCCTATAAAAAGAAGTGCTTGAACAAGAATTTGTATGACAGAATCACCAGGTATGATATTAATGAAAGTCTCAGTTCTAAAGATATTGAAAATGACCTTTAAAATTACGTTAAAGCTTATATTAAAGTGAAATGATGGGTTTTGCATTTACTCTATTAGTAAGCAATAGGCACAAGCTGTAAACGCGTTATAGGTTACCTCTATGTTTAACACAAACTCGGAAATCTGACCTCAGTGTACTAATAACCAAGAATCCATTCTTTCACAGCGCTCGCTTTAAAGCTGTATCAAAATCCAGCCAGAAATTCATGATTGGAAATAACTACATCAGGGACCCCCGGAATTCATTAGCTCCAAGACCTACATACTAGTCAAAGCACAATTCTATACAGAGAAGGAATTTGTATCTCTCTCTTTACTGGGTTATACGATAGACAAAAGGCCAACTGAGGTTACAATGTTACCGGTGACACAGATAAATGAAATCTGACCGTGCATGTCTCTACCTCTCTATCTGAGTCCTCAAACGTGCACAGAGCTGACGCGTTTCACCTATAAGATTTGTGAGCCCTGATGGAATACAAGCGGCAAGGCACAATTACTCCTTTTAGCAGAGTATAGGGCAAAGCCATGACTTTATTTGACAGTCTGTCTCCATTGAGGGTAATTTTAATCCTGGTTGAACAGTGATCACTTTGTGTATGATGCAGTGTTTATCAGCAGTAATAGCCTAAACGGCCTTTAAGATGTGACTGTATTGATCTTCCTGCCCTCATTCCCTGTATATTAGTCTCTCTCAAGCCCAGCCTCCCGTGTCACCCGGGTATTGACTTTCCTGCTTCTCGGCGGCTCCAGGAATTCACGGAGGTCTTTTGTTATAGGAGAAATCTAGTCAAATATTAACATTGTGTTAAAACTGTATTCTGGTGCAAATCCTTGCCCGCCGCGTTAATTTAGTTTTCATCTTCATGAGATCTATATCTAATGCCGGGTCTACGTTTAAGTGGAATTCAAGGAAAACAACTAAGTACTTACATAAAATGCATTTAAGGGTGTGTATAAAAATCTTTCAATCTATCCAGCTGTCAGAATTATACAGTTCTGCCACACAGCATTACTGTATTTCATTAATATTTACAAGTTTCTTCCCCACCCCAGCCTGTGACTGGACAGCGAATGGAGAAGCAGCAGATTAATCGATTATTCTCCTTTTCACTTTGCTGTCTCCCCCTATAAGTTGCATTGACAGGTATCTTTATATAGGGTGGTCTTACCCGGAAGGGTCTCAACACAATTTAACCTACCAGCATGTCTTTAGAGTGTGGGAGTACCCAGAGGAAACCCACGCAGGCACAGGGAGAACATGAAAACTCCAGGCAGATAATGTCATGGTTGGGATTCAAACCAACAACCCTTTTTCTGCTGGATGAAAGTGCTAACCACTACACCACTGTGCTGCCAATCAGTAGACTCCTTGCACTGCGGAGTAACTGATTGGCTTCTTGTCTTGCTCTTGTCCAACAGAGCTCTGTTTTACAGGAATTGCAAAAGGCTGATACCAGTTTGAATTCAGGTACTTATGCTAACATTCTTATTCAGGCATTAAGACATGTAATGGTGTATAAATGAATAGATGAACTACATATAAATTACGAGTTCAATCATTTCAACAACCCAGAATATGCCTTGTTGAATGCAGTCGTTACATGAAAATACTGTGAATGACCATAACCTGCCTAAAAACAATACATGATTATGATGGACTATAACTTGCTACCAGTTTTTCACCTTTACTTAATGAGCTTTGATTACCTCTGAACCTACAACTGCCTATGGACAATCAATAGATGCTGGCTATTTGGAAATACTTACAGAGCCAATCATCGTTAGACTTTTTATTGTTCCACCCTGGCCCTTCTTTTCAGTTGGTATTTTCCTCAATATACAACAGCTTAATATGAATCTTGGTTATTTAGTTATATGACTAAATATAGTCACGCAACTAATTTCCCACCTCCATACTTCCCTCCCCTCTCCTCCTTACCCCCATCCATCCAGCTGGTCTCCAGCCCTTACACATAGGATTACACTTCAATTGGGTTTTTTTGGCGGACCTCCTGGGAGGGGATACACATACCCCCCCCCCCCCCTCACAATATACTTCATCTATCATGATGACCGCATCAAACATTTTTCCATGAGTGTATCCACAGTGCGGGCTGAACACTAGGGTGTCCGGACAGCGCGCATAGTTTGTATGTTTTTGTGTTTGTCCTGAGTCTTGTCTAAGTGTTATTTGTTCTTTTCTTTTTTAATTTTGCATAGTGGTCAGCCTACATAGGTAGGCGATCAGCCTTAGAGTTCCTATATAGTCGTGCTGTACATAATTTTAACTTTGATACACATTAATAAATACTGTTTTGTATCTTTAAATATTTCTGATCATTATTTTTGTTGCTCCAAGTAACCCCTTCAGGCCCCTAGTGGGCCGTACAGTCCCTTTCCCCGGTTCTTTCCCCCCTTTTTTGTTATATCATATTTATGGTTACAGCAACATTACCTAATTAGGTATATGATCCAGTACAAGTGGTGACAATCATCACCAGTACACTAGTGGATACTTGCGCTTCCCCTTGCTTCCCTTACCCTTTGATTAATATACATATAAATAAACTTTACAAATCTTTAGGTCTATACAGTTATGAGATTTACACAGATCTGCTACTCAGCCTGTCTACTGTACTTCAAGTGATACTATAGGTTCGAGTTTTTTTTTTTTGAAATAACAAAAACTTCATACTTACCTCTAATGTGCAGCCCGTTTTACACAGAGTGCCCCCAGAGTGCCGAACTGCGTTTTCTGGGGTGCCCCGGTGGCTCTCTCGGCTCCTCCCCATCTCAGATAACCCCCTTCTGGGAAGCTCTCTCCCAAGGAGGTTACCTTGCGGGCGCGCTCCCGAACCCTGCATTCGGCGTCCATAGCCACCGAGTGCAGGTCTCGGACCCCGCCCCCAATGGATTTTATTGACAGCAGTGCGAGTCAATGACTGTGCTGCTATCAATCTATCCAAAGAAGAGCCGAGAACCCCTAGCAAAGATCCAGCACGTTTGCGACGCAGGACATTCTAGGGCTCAGGTAAGTAAAACGGGGGGCTGGGGGGGTGGTAATCGTCAGATGTTTTTTCACCTTAATGCATAGGATGTATTAAAGCGGATCTCCACCCTAAAGTGAAGATCCGCTGATCGGAACCCTCCCCCCCTCCGGTGTCACAATTGACACCTTTCAGGGGGGAGGGGGGTGCAGATACCTGTCTAAAGACAGGTATTAGCAACCACTTCCGGCCCGCAGTCTCGGGCAAAAGACGGGTTTTTTGGCGACACCCGTCCCCCCCCCCCCCCGTTGTGTGCTGGGAACTCTCAGCTCCCAGCACACAGCGGGAGCCAATCGCCGGGCGCAGCGCGACTCGCGCATGCGCCGTAGGGAACCAGGCAGTGAAGCCGCAGCGCTTCACTTCCTGGTTCCCTCACCGTGGATGGAGGGGGGAGCAGCAGGGTGACGAGCGATCGCTCATCCTCTGCTGCGGACGCCGCTGGACTCCAGGACAGGTAAGTGTCCTAATATATAAAGTCAGCAGCTGCAGTATTTGTAGCTGCTGGCTTTTAATATTTTTTTCTAGTGAACCATCCGCTTTAAGGTAAAAAAAACAGGAACTTTTACAATCCCTTTCAGTAGCATTTGCAGGCCTCCACCCAACCCCAGCCTGTGACTGGACAGGGAAAGGAGAAGTAGCGGACCGATTAGTTCTTGTTTTCACTTTGCTCACTCCTCTTCCTAAAATACTCCTTGCACTGGAGAACAAATGATTGGCTCTTTGTACTGTTTCTCCCTTCCCTAGTCTGAGCTGTGCTGTACAAGGACTACAAAAAGTTGATACAAAGTCAAATACTTGTGCTAATATTCATCTTTAGGCATAACATAATGTACTGATGAATAATTGAATAGAGAATTGCATTTGTCTAATGCCGCGTACACACCATCACTTTTTGTGATGAAAAAAAATGTCATTTTTAAAAATGTCATTTAAAATGATCGTGTGTGGGCAAAATGTAATTTTATGTCTTCTGAAAAATGACCAAAAAAAAATTCGAACATGCTCGAATTTTTTATGTCATTTTTCAAAATGTCATTTTTTGTGTCATAAAAAATGATCGTGTGTGGGCAAAACTACGTAAAAAATGACGTTTTAAACCCGCACATGCCCAGAAGCAAGTTAGGAGACGGGAGGTAAAACTACCATTCATAATGGAGTAAGCACATTCATCACGCTGTATCAGACAAAAAAGCAGGAATCATCTTTTACTAACAAGTAACCAGCTAAAAGCAGCCTCAAGGCAAATAGAACTTCCCCTTTAGAGTGCCATCACTTTGTTCATCATTTTCCAAAAATGATGGTGTGTACGCAACGTCATTTTTTAAAATGAAGTTTGAAAAATGTCATTTTTTTTCATGAAGAAAAATGACATTTTTTTTCATCACAAAAAGTGATCGTGTGTACGGGGCATTAGTCTTCTACTTTTGTCTGGGGTTTATCTTTAGGTGAACCTGTTGCTTTGCCATGCTTGAGCATACCACAGGTACATTTTAACTTAGAAAAAAATATTTTAGGTAAAAAGAACCAAATTTATCCACTAGAAAGACAGACATTTTATAATACAGAATGTAGGGATGTAGTTTTTTTGCTAAATTCCTTTTTGTATTTTTGTGATATCTGTAGCCAGCAGTGGGCTGTAGTGAGCCTAACTGTCCCTCGATTGGAGTGATTTTCTAAGCATAGAATGTATTTCCTTTGCCACATTTTACAGCTTGCTCCAGTAGGGTGCGCTATAGAGTGGTAACATTTTGTGTTGTGGTTATTTGATACCCTAAGCCAGTGGTCTTCAAACTGCGGCCCTTCGTTTGCCTGTTATCTGGCCTTGTGGCACTATTAAACCAACTGACACCAATGATGGGGCACATCGCCCCAGTTGACACCATCAATGTGGTACTATTCCAAACAATGATGGGGCAGTTTCTACTCCTATTGGTCACGGTCTGGCCCCCCTAAAACCTGAAGGACAGTAAACTGGCCCTTTGCTTAGAAAGTTTGGAGACCCCTGCCCTTAGCAATCAGTGGGCCTGGGGGAGAGAACTAATAAATATCTAAAGGCACTTCCAGTTCAGTCTCTTCCTTACTGGAATTTTTCCTTGCTAGATGCTACAGATCGTAAAAGTTCCTTCTCTTTTAGGCTTTGGGTCTAGCCATGTAAAGAAGCAGGGATCTCCTCTTATTGGAGGAACCTCTGAAAGTGTCGGAGAAAAGAGTTTAAGGCCTAGAGGTAACAAGCTGTGACTGTCCTACACATAGGGAGACATGGTGAGAGAGTGGTTGAGTAGGACATTTTTCTCAGGAACCGTCTTATGTTTGCCTGTCTTGGAAGATAAGGATTGAGATACCACTAGAACCTCAATTACCAAGATTCAGAGATCTTTAAGCAGAGCTTTTTTTCTCAGAAAATAGGTGCAGGAACTCAACCACGACCCCGTTCAGATTTTACAAACAGTAGAAGGGTATTAAAGGTGCATTAAATACCAGGATTGCATTACATACAGAGTGCATAGTTCAGGGGGGTTACACACAGAGTGCAGAGCTGTCAATTGTAAACACAGAAACCACACTTCTTTGTTTACAAGTGATTGTGGTGAGCAGGCACCAAAGGGTCTGAACCAGAGGTGGTGGAACTGAGTTCCCCCAAGTTCCCCCTGAAAAAAAGCCCTGTCTTTAAGAGTCCAACCAACATAGTCTACGAACTGAAGGTAACTATGAAAGCCATTGAGAAATCTTAAGAAGTGATCAAGGCTTAGCTTGATTTTTGAGATCCAGTGTATTTTTAGGGAAATCCTGATCCAATGGGTGGAACTCTAATGTAGTTACTAGTCAGCTAAAGATCAAGATTCCTTTAAATGATTGGGTCTCATCAATAGCCCTTAAAATGGATCATGTTGAGCAATTCCATGGACTTTAAAATTACCTGGAGACCAATCTTAAAAAAAATTACTGTCTTGAAATCCATTAAGATCTGTTAATGGTGTTTATGTCCGATGTACAAAACTGTGGCCAAAGATATCTTTACAGTATACAGTATTGTAAAGCGCTGCATAAACTATATAAATCCTGTATAATAATTATTAATATCTGTGTTCTATGGACCTACATCTGGGGTTGGACCCTAATAATGTGGGTATGAGACACAGAAGGATCTACAGCAGGTCGGGTGGCATGGTTGCTGCACTGCAGTGTGTTATTAATGGAGTGATGGCGGGATGCTTGCAGTGCCGCAGGTTCTATACGATATACACTTGCGTGCTGCTGTGTGGCTGAAATGATTGCACTTTTCGTGGGGTGATGCCCGGTTTTGTCCTAGGTGTCTCCTTGCGTGAGCAATCCACTCTCCCTCTTTGAAATCCCTGAGTCCGTAGGAGGCAGATAAAGTCTCTGTATTGATTTGCGGCTCAGTGAAGCATAGAAGATTTTCCTATTTTCTTAAGTCAATCACGGTGAAAATGAAATCATTTTATGTCGGCTGCAAACTCACGACTCTTTTTCTTGTCATCCTCCTCTTTCTTTTCTATTTTAGTTATTGTACCTTTTCTTGTCAGTCCCAGCATTCCTGGCTTATCCCAGGGCATGGCCACTTTTGGCCTGGGGTAGGTTCAAGTAAGTGGCCAAGTGCCTTTGACTTGTGGCACCCCACCCCTATTAAAAAAAAAAATATAATAAGGATTTAATGTCCATGCACACTAAGCATTTTTTTTAATTCAATGGAGTTGACTTACTATAACTGGAGAGTACAAAATCTGGTGCCTCTGTGCATGGTAGCCAATCAGCTTCTTAAGCGTGTTTAATTAAAGTGACACTAAAGGTTCAAATATATATTTTTAACAAACATGTCATACTTACCTCCACTGTGCAGCTCATTTTGCACAGAGTGGCCCTGATCTTCGTCTTCAAAGGTCCATCGACGCCTGTCTCAGCTCCTCAATGCTTCTGATAACCCCCCCTGGGAAGCGCTCTCCCAAGGGGGTTACCTTGCGGGTGCGCTCCTGAGTCCTGTATTCGGCCATAGCTGCCAACCACAGGACTCGGCCCCACAAGGGGGGACTACAGAAATTAAAGTTTTCTCTTCTACTCTCAGCCACGAACTGAGAAGGGGGGAGACCGGGCCCCTGGGAACATTCAGGCCCCTTACAGGTGTAATGCTTGTATCCCCCT
Source organism: Rana kukunoris (assembly GCA_029574335.1). NCBI lineage: Eukaryota > Metazoa > Chordata > Amphibia > Anura > Ranidae > Rana > Rana kukunoris. The sequence continues at coordinate 9,827,734 of CM056058.1, forward strand.
GATGGCGGCCCTGTTGGTAGACCCTGGTGGGCTACGTCAGCCAATGGCTTGCAAAGCCCAACAGTGGGATCTCCCTGTCATAACTACTGACCACCTGGGACATTCAATGCATTGTGGATCATTGTTTATTGTTGAAGTAGTATAAGCATTTTAATCTGCCCTTTTTAAGTTTTTATTGAAGATTTTAAGCATACAACGAGACATGACTGTACAAGACACTGGTACATTTTTCCAGGTTTCATATTGAGAATTATTTAAATATTGTTAGAATTATCCTAAAAAAAAATTAAGCAATTTTGGATGATCGTGGATCATTTACAAATATGTCATCAGGGTTTCAGATGTCAGTAAATTAAAGGTAAGTAATTCCTGGAGGAATAAGAAGCAGAAAGAAGACATTGCTTAGAAATCTACCGCCCCTTGTCTAAAATAGTTGGTAGACAAAAATGAGAAGTCAAAGGGATAGGAAAGAGTTGGGAGTTATATGTAGTGCCTGTGTACTTTATAGTACCGGTGCTAGTGAAATTTAAGGGTAGATCAGAGTGTAGTTAGACTCCGATCCAAATTGTTAAGTGCAAAACAGGGTATCTGTCTCATCTTGGCTGTGCTGTGGGCTTATTGTGTTGTACTGGGGCGTTCATCCAGCGGAGTCAGGGTTTGGGTGCTCTTTCCCAGTAGCCGATCAGGAGGGTTTGACCTTGCTGTGCATGCTGGGAGAGGGTATTTATGGGGCAGACGCCATGAGTTCTGGGTCTTCTTCGTCCAGTGTGGCACCCACCTTTAGGGTCCGTTATGGCCTACCTGGCCGGGGCGTGCGTGCCATGCAGTGTTCCTGGTTCTGGGGCCATGCTGATCCGGAGCATCTGAACAGTGACGGGAACCCAGTGAGTGACTGGGTTCCCACCTTTAAGGATCCCAAGCTGTACTGCTGTTCAGTGGGGATCCAGTCTGAGGAGCGCCATTGAGAGGCTGGCAGTCCAAAGGGGCCTGGACAAGCCACCGGGGATCGAGGTAGCTGGACACTGAGGGATTGATCACCTGTAAGTCGGTACATGGATGACAAGTTGAAGGAGATCCAGGTGTAACTCATCTAAGGAGGTGTATCTCCAAGAATTCAATCCAGAGAGGGCCTGTGGCAGAGGTATCTTTCTGAGGCTCACCGAGGAGAGTCTGTGGCAGACACTTCTCCTCAAGTTTAATTTCAGCAAGGAGGGTCTGTGGCAGAGACTTTATCCTGCAATTGACCGAGTGATCACTCGCCCCTAGGAATTTCGGAGGAGCCATGAGGTAATACGCCGCCCAAAAATCCAGCAGATCCTTCCTGGGTAATGCTACATATAGAAGGTCGGTTGATGTCCAGTGATAAGGATAGCGCCTCCTAGCAACAGGAGTAATAGTGCCCCAAAGGTTGGATAAAGACACTGCCATTTATCAGGTCCTTCAATTGATGCATTAAGATAATTTGGTTGATGTCTGTCTGCCTGTTCATAGCTTGTTCTCACTATGAACCTACGGTCGATCAAGGGAAGGAAGCAGTTTTATTACGCTGAAATTTTGCTGAACCATTCTATTCATGTTTAGTACAGAATAGATATTCAAAAGGCTATAAAATAAAGGAAGCAACTGACACCTTTTGTATTGTGATTCCACAATTGTAGGCTTTTTCCTGGCTCTGTGATCATCTGTGTGACCTTATCTATGTCCCTCTCCTGCATATCTGGTGTAACACAAGATAATCTGAGGTTCACAATGCAGCCGATTCCCATTCACATCAATACACTATGCTGCACCATTAGCCATGCGTTACGCTCCACTCATCTGACTAGAAATTGCCCTCTGAATTCTGATTATACCAACACACTGACTGCATACAACGTGCTGTTATTATGGTGGAACAAAGCACCTCTGACACCGAGCCCTCGATAGAAGCGTCTATGAATTTTAACCTTGTTTTTGTGGGCCAGATTATTTCTTTGGTGCTGCCATTGAGCAAAATACGCATCGAAATTTAGCAACACTCACTGTTCAATTCCTTAAAGGGCCAATCCATTCAAAAGTGAAAGTTTATTTGGTGGGCCCTGGTGGGTTGAGTCAGACCCTGATTTGGATATTCCACCAATGGGATCTCCTGGTCTATATTTACTGACACTGTTCCTGTCCACCTGAGAGATTTTGGTGGTCTTACCCATCTTTGTGTGTTCATAACTCCTCCCATTACAGGTGAAACTCAAAAAATGTAATATAGTGCAAAAGTTCATTTATTTCACTAATGCAACTTAAATGGTTAAACTAATATATGAGATAGACTCATTACATGCAAAGCAAAAGAGTTCAAGCCGTGATTTGTCTCAATTGTGATGATTATGGCTTACAGCTCATGAAAACCCCAAATCCACAATCTCAGAAAATTAGAATATTACATGCAATCAATAAAACAAGGATTGTACATAGAACAATATCGGACCTCTGAAAAGTAGAAGCATGCATATGTACTGAGTACTTTGTTTGGGCCCCTTTTGCAGCAATTACTGCCTCAATGTGGTGTGGCATGGAAGCGATCAGCCTGTGGCACTGCTGAGGGGTTATGGAAGACCAGGATGCTTCAATAGCAGCATTCAGCTCTTCTGCATTGCCGGTCTCATGTCTCTCATCTTTTTCTTGGCAATGCCCCATAGATTCTCTACGGGGTTCAGGTCAGGCGAGTTTGCTGGCCAATCAAGCACAGTAATCCCACAGTCATTGATCCAGATTTTGGTGCTTTTGGCAGTGTGGGCAGGTGCCAAGTCCTGCTGGAAAATTAAGTCAGCATCCCCATAGAGCTCGTCTGCGGAAGGAAGCATGAAGTTTTTCAAAATCTCCTGGTAGACAAGAGGAAATTTCTCTACTTCCTGTCTATTAGAAAGAGGTCAGATGAAACAGGAAGTGAGGGAAAATATCTCCAATTTCCGACTGTTAGAAATTTGTCAGAGGGAACAAGGAGTGAGAGGAAATCTCTCCACTTCCTGCATATTAGAAAGAGGTCAGATGACACAGGAAGTGAGGGAAAATCTCTCCACTTGCTGACCATTAGACAGCTATTGTAAGGCACAAAATACAGAAATAAAAACACATTTTCAGTAGAATAAGTAACAGTTAGATCCTTTGTCAGGAATTTATTTGTATGCCCCTATGAAGGGGATCTTTTTTCTCTTCCTGTCTGGGTGACGGGCAACAGAACGAACAGCAAATCTTCTAACAAAGTCTACCCCAAAATGAAGTGAGTACACAGGGAAATACAAGTGAGGTTTTTTTTTTTATCTTCTGTGTTGAGAAGGTGGAGCTTCACTGTAAAATCGTACAGCTTCCAACGTGCTTTATTAGCCGCCGGCTGACAGAATCTCAGCTCTGTCCAGACAATGCGGGAACTGTGCTGAGTCAGAACATCGCTCAGCGCTCCCCTGCAAACCCCGCCGATGACTTGTGTGTAAGTTATACTAAGTATTCTTCTTTATTAGTCCTCCTAGATTAGCCCGCCCTGCTTCCGTAAGCACCGAGAGCGAAAACTAGGCCAGTTTACTGTATATTTTTTCTTTGTTTGTCAAGCGCAAAAAAATTCCTGTCAGTTTTACGGTACACGGGAGGATCGGCTGCTCCCAGGGAGGCGGGAGGGGAGGACTTAATGCAGATGTAAGGAGCGCTCGCCGGCACTGTGAATCAAAGAGAGGAAAGGAGGACAGACAGCGGAATTAACCCTTCCGAGATGAAGAGACTGCTATATTTTTAAAGAACAATTCCAGCTACTACTGCGAGCCGGCAGACCCTGCAGCTGCACCAAAGCCATAATAATATCTATATATACCTTAACAGTTAATTTACATTATTTGCTCCCCATTGGTCAGATAAATATACCGATGTAATCATTGTTTTTGTATCTGTTTAATAAGTGCAAAATCTATTGAGGCAATAAATTCCCTTGTTCTCTGCCTGTGCTAGTGACATTGTTCACAGTTCTTTCTGTGAACTACATAAACAACCCCCTACCTTAGGGTGACCAGACATCCCCGGTTTCAGGGGACAGTCCCCAGATTGAGGACACTGTCCCCGGACCAAGTCTGTCCTTGGTTTTGTCCCCAGATTGGATTTGAAGAGAGGCTAGGGCAATTTTAAAGACAGTGCAGAATAAAAAAAGTAAAAAAAAAATCTGAATTTCCATTTTCTGTGCCCCTTTCTGATGATCATGTGCTGGTTGGAGTGAAGGGAATATTTCTTTGGTTTCGGGTGCCCATTCAGCTCCGCTCACATGTTCTTCTGGCTCAAGTCCCGGCCAGCCACTGGCTGCTTATCTCCTTGCCTTCCCTGGTGGAGGGATCTTCCTCCGCTCCCCACCCAGTAGTAGCCGGGGCTCAGTGAGTGAGACTTGACAGGATGTGAGGCGGGTGGCAGCGGTGACGGTGGCAAGTTATTGTCATAAAAAGTGTGTGGGCAGCTGGGTACCGCCCTAGGGCATATTTTCAGGAGCAGTGATTTAAATGATGCTTAAAGTGAAACAATAAAAATTAAATATTCCTTTAAATATCGTGCCTGGGGGTCCCCTTAGTCTGCCTGTAAAGTGGTGCATCTGTATAATGTATAGAACATGCAGCAGCAATAATGAGATTCCTAAAAGAAAAAAAATGTAAACTTGCTTGCGGCTGTAATATTTTGCCAACTCTCGGTATTATAGACGAAAAATCTATGAAAAAAATCCTGCGGGTTCCCCCCACCCAGTCCATACCACCCTTTACCCTTACCAACCATAAGGGGAACGCCACGGCAAAATGTAAAAAAAATTGTCATGGGGTCCCCCCCAAAATCCATACCAGAACCTTATCTGAGCATGCAGCCTGAAAGGTGCTCTGCCAGCACAAAACACTGAAGTGGGAGGGTAGAAAGCAACATTTTAAGGTTTATTAGGGCTATTGCAAGCAAAAGTCATTCACAAATTATCACATGCAGGCAGCGCCACCATTAGAAGCAATGGGGCCCCATACAGCCCACCTGCCAAGTCCTGGCGGGCAAGGCCAGCACAAGTCTACCGGATGGCACCCTGTACCAAGAAGACGCTTCCTGGTTCCCACAGCCCCAGCTGCTGACGCAATGGGGACTGGGGACTGGTCCAGGAGGGATGTCTGTATTGGTGGCCCTGAAGGTTGGGTTAGAGGACTATATAGCCCTGTACACACGATCTGATATCTGATGGAATCTAATCCGATGGATTTTTTCGTTGGATATCCGATAAGCCTGACTTTCATCAGTCTTACCTACACACAATCAGTCAAAAATCTGACCGTGTCCAAACGCGGTGACATAAAACACTACGACGTGCTGAGAGAAATTAAGTTCAATGCTTCCGAGCATGCGTCGACTTGATTCTAAGCATGCATGGATTTTTGACCGATGGACTTCCACACAGACGATCAATTTTTTCTATTTTTTTTTATCCATAGGAAAAATTTAAAACATGTTCTATTTTTTTTTACCAATGGAAAACAAACCGATGGGGCCCACACACGATCGGTTTGTCCGATGAAAGTGGTCCATCGGTCCGTTTTCATCAGACGAACCGACAGGACTTAAGGAGTTCAAAAAGTATAATAATGAGTTTGTACTTTGTCTCCTATCCACGCCTACACTCGTATTATTGTCCGATCTAGGATGGAGTCTGGAGAATTACGTACATGTGTAGCGGCTTTTTTTTTTTCACAGACTGCGAACTGTCATGTATCTGTTTCTCACTAAGCGCCATGTCGAATATATCCAGTGTGAAAGAGAATTAGAAGATGTGTTAACCACTTAAGACTATTAAATATGAACATTGTACATTGAATCTGCCACACATTAAAAGCACTCAGCCAAGTAACAAATTATCCACACTCCCCTCCCTGCGAGGATGTTCATGCGTCAGGCACTTATTAGATGCACATTTTAGACTTGCGACCGTGAGGCCAGTGTTACAACGGCTAAAACAAGTGACTTCTCCGGCGATAGTAAAAGAGGAAAAGAACAAAATTTATTTCATAACATTTCTATATATATTTCAATATTTAGTACAGTAATATACTGTATATGGTAATATAAGGACACTATTCACCCAGGTTGGCTTTTTGTCTGTCTGTGCAATCTTTGGTAGATATCAAATACTGTAATATAATGTAATATGTTATGACTGCATTTGTTTTCTTTTCTAGGCTTTCTTTCTTCTACAGTGGAACCTCAGATTGTGAGTAACGCGGTTTCTGAGCGTTTTGCGATACAAACTATTTTTTTCCCCTGGCTCACTTTGCAAGAGTTGTCTCGCAAGATGAGCAGGATTCAAGCCGCTGGGGTGTGCAGTACCACATTTGGCCAAAGGTGTGGGGGCGTCAGTGTATGCAGTACCACATGTGACCACAGGTGACGCTTGGAGACACTCAGAGACACTCGGAGACACTCAGAAACATTTGAGATTGGAGTGTCTCCGAATGTCTCCGAGTGTGTCTCCTGTCTTTTTTACAATTTTTGACTTTTTTTTTTAAAGAAATGGTTTGACCCCAGAGTACCTTGTCCCCATGTTGATGGGGACACAAGCTTCATCCCCACAACTCTTGCCTGGTGGTTGTTGGAGTCAGCTGGTGGGGGGCGTTTCGGAATCTGGAACCCCACTTTAACAAGGGGACCCCCAGGTCCTTCCCCCCCTATGTGAATTGGTAAAGCCGAGACCCGACACAGTCGAGTAGTTTTAAATTACTCTTTTTCCTTTAGAAATGCACCACTTTACATGCATACTATAGACAACCCCCAGGCACAAAGATTAAAGGAATATTGTTTCACTTTAAGCATTATTAAAATCACTGCTCCCGAAAAAACTTTAGTTTTTAAAACTTTTTTTGCATTGCGACATGTCCCCTGGGGCAGGACCCAGGCCCCAAACTCTTTTTATGACAATGAGGCCTTGTACACACGAGGGAATTTATCCGCTGAAAATGGTCCGACGGACCATTTCAGGCGAAAAATCTGCTCATCTGTAGGGGCAAATGGACAGTTTTGGACAGATTCCTCCGGCGGAAAAGTTTCAAAGCATGCTTTGAAATTTTTCCGCCGGAGAGCTGCCCGTTGGATATGTCCGCTGGTTAGTACGCCTAACCAGCGGACATATCTGCCCACACATGCGTCGTATCCTGTGAATGGATCCGACGCATGCGTGCTGAAGTGTTTTACTTCCTGGTGCGGTGACGTGGCGGCGTCAACGTCACCGCCGCGTCACCGCGCTGTCCTCCGGCAGGGAATTTGATCCGATGGTGTGTACAGCCATCGGATCAAAATAGCCCGGCGTAAATGTGCGCTGTAAACGGTCCGGGGATAAATTACATCGTGTGTACAAGGCCTAACATGCATGTAAGCCTTTAAAATTAGCACTTTTGGTTTTTCATGTTCGTGTCCCATAGACTTTAACAGTGTCTGCGTGTTCGAACAAATTTTTTGCCTGTTCGCAAGTTCTGTTTGGCTCATCCTTACCTACAGTATAGGAACAGCACCCAGCTCCTTTTTCGGTTGATGCCCCTGTTTGGGATTTACTCTCTCTAATTGTCCCACTCACCAATATCAGTGGAGTTAAATCTCAAATTTTCAGTTGCCACCAGAACAAAAATAGAGGGGGGGATCTTCCAATTGGGACAACTGAATTACCAGCATCTGAATCTCATTAGTTGGAAATTACCTCAATATCTATTTGCTTAAGACCCTGACACAACTTTGCTAGTATCTTATCTATAAGCAGGGTCCCCCTTTACACATATCATATCCATATACCATTATCAGATCATATATTTTAAGGAGAATCATTTCTTCTTGTCTTTATAATCAAGCCTGTTTTATATTAAAATATTTTTATACTCAGGATTTTTATATTACCCTCATATTTTAAAGTAATCAAGTAACAAAGGCGAATGATTGATGTGGAGCTAAAATAAGAGAGGCTGTAAAAACGGAGGAGGAATAAAGGATGTTAAGATGACGGGTTAACACATTTGTTTCCAGAAAGGATTGTGGGTAAGTCAGTGTAAGGAAATCAGATTGACGGATGGCAGCTTAACTTTGCTTTTGTTCTTTTAAAGAACTTCCATCTAGCAGAAATTGATAAATATAACCATTTTTTCACTGGTTTTCCAGTAACAGGAGAAGAACTTGTACACAGGTGCAGTCTGCTTTCTCCACTGCAGGTGTCGCTATCTGCAGGGGCACTGCAGTTGGAGAGAAAGTCGGAGGAACATAGTTCCATTATAATTTCCTGGGTCATTGGAGAAGTGATGTAATTGGATGCTGATGCCCTATGTGACTCTGCCAACCATCTTGGGCCAGACAGAGCGTTTTAAAGGCCCTGGCTGTCAGGTTTGGTGTGGTTTTGGCGAGTTGGTAGAGTGGGGCCAGGCACCCAGCCCGTGAAAGATAAGGGCTTCTGACGAGGAGGGAAAGCACAAAGTTCTGGACACTTTTCTGATTGGGCAAGAGACAACCAGGCCACATTATGCCCCCTATCAACAGACGCTGTCAGTTCGACTGGAATCTCCCTCACGTTGTTGAAAACTGTGAGTGCACCTGGCTGAGTAGCCTTCCACCCGCATTTGTTGTGAACTGTTGCCACATTATTTCAATACAGGTTTTATATTGCACCCGACTGTGTGAATTACTGCCGCCGCACACAGTGCACCCTACCTACAAGCTACTGTGATGACTGGTATCCACATAACAGAAGCATATGGGAATGTCTCCTCCAATGATGACCATCTTTTGATCAGGACAGAGGGCTAATGTTATGGCGGTGAAAGAAACTGGGCTAAGGGAGTAATGACTCAACTCTCGGGTCATGGAACATGGTATAGGTTACCTTTGCAGAGAATTTTTGGTAATTCTAAAACATACCTCAACTTTATTAAGTGTATCTAAAGCCAAACTTTTAACTGTAATTGGACATGGCATGGAAGGACTGGACCCCTGTCTGGAACTTTATGCTACAACCACCAGCTGCTGATAAGCTTCCTTGTTTTACATGCTGGTCCACTGCTGGTCCGAAACTAGCTGGCCCAGTGCCTTGCAGGGCACCGTGGCAGGCTAGACAGGAGAGATCCTGATGGGTGACACTACGTGACACCAACCTTAGTCATGCCACTGCAAGAGGCTAATACCAACTAAAATTCAGGTACTTGCTTGAGTTTGCGTTGAATAATGTATTAATGAACAGAGTGTGGCATTAATTTGTGTCCTTTATATCTGCCTGAAATTCAATCTTAATGTCTGATAGTATCAATATAACACTGGGCAGCAAACCATTAATGTATATAAAGGCCCATTCACACCATTGTGGTGCATTAGCACACTCCTGTTGAGGGGGTTGTCCATGGACTGCTAAGCACACCCAAATACATGAAAAACTGTTTCTTTCAGTGCGCCACAACCCATGTTAGTACGTCACCATGCGTTCCAATCACTGCAATGCACATTCATCAGTAGGGTACATTAGGGTGCCAGTTATTCTGAATGACACCACATTGCACCAATGTATGTAATGTACATTTGCCACATGTTGCGCTTAACGGCAAAATGATGGTGTGAATCAGATTCTTGGAGTCCAGTGCTAAAAGGCTTGTGTAAACTTAGATAAAATGCCTTTTCTTTCCCACTTTTGCCAATACTCAACCCAGTCTCTGCTTGACATCCATGTTAGCTAGCATCGGGAAGATTTTTCTATTTTAAAAGTTCGATCGACCGTTGAATTCCGTAGACGTGGCTGGGGAACAAAGGGGGTTAATTTGGCGGTCGGATGACTGCGATGGGACACTAGCTGCCCCTTATTCTCCGGTGACTGTGGATATTTAATTTTACCGTTTCCCCCTGTAGTGTTGCTTCTTCTTGCCCCTCGGGTTAGAGCTGTGCTTTACACCAAATCACGTCACCACTTCAATTACTGCTTAATGGACCGTTCCCCTCACACTTTCAGTTCTGGCTGCGGGGAGGCCTGGGGGAGCTGTAGATAATGGGTGGGGGATGATTGAGCGCGAAGATATAAAGAGTAAAGGGGAGGGGGGCAAGATAGAGAGGGGAGGGGGGGGCAATGACAGGAGGAGAAAGCAAAAGACAAGATGACTGGAGTGAAACAGGACACATCAAGATGATGAGCGATTTGCGCTTGTCTGAGGCCGAGCGCCACAGAGCGACCAGGCGTCCGTACAGCAACCACGCACAGGCTGCACGCAAGCAGCACAAGACAAAATGTCATGCTGGTTCCTTCCGATATTAAAGTGTCATTGCCTGGTTCCCTGGCAACACATCTTCGGCGCTTAGTGGTTTTTTTTTTTTTCATTTTCCGCATTGTTTCTTTCGGTGCCCTTTATTAAGGGAGAACTCCAAGCGAAACACAAAATTGAGTCTTTCATATGTAAGATAAGAAAACCTATTTACCCATGACTGTAAGTTTCGTCATCGCAATTTAAAAGAAAAAGTCACAGGATTCAGGATATTGCGCTGACCGTAGGAAATGAAGCTTGTCTTGGGTAGATGCCTACAGTCAGAGCTAAATTGGAAAAAGTCATAAAAGAGCAATGTGTACTACAAGGGTAATTCATTTAAAAATGTAGATATATTAATAAAAATAAATGAGTAATGAAAAATGTGACTATTCGTGGGTTTAAACCAAAAACTCCCCCCGCTGGAAAAACTTTGGTGCACGAATTGCTAGAGTTTTGTCAGGTAATTGGCAAAGTTAGTATTGTGTTGAGCAAAGCAACACATTTCCCTTCCCCAGCATACTATATGGCCAAATTCTTGTGAACACTTGACCATTACACCTATATAAGCTATTGTAGTTTTCCATCCCGTACCAAAACCATGGCCAATAATATGGTGGGTATGGTTTTGAGTTTTGGACTTCCAAGTGGAAGCTGTTGAGGCTCCTTCATTGCTTTAACAGCCTCCATTCTTCTAAGAAGGCTTTCCACAAGATTTCGGAGATGGTCAGTAGGAATTTGTTCCACCTGAATTTCTTTCACACCAAACCATGTCTTTGTGGAGCTGGTTTGGTCCACAGGACCTCTGTAAATATTTACCATAAGATTTTGGAGTGTGTCTGTGGGAATTTGAGCCATTCAGCCAAAGGAGCACTTGTGAGGTCAGGTCTTGATGTTGGATGAAGAGACCTGGACCACAATCAACATTCCAATTCATCCTAAAGGTGTTGAGTAGGGTTGAGGTCAGGCCAATACAGTTCCTACACACCAGGCTCATCAAACCATGTCTTTGTGGAGCTGGTTTGGTCCATGGGACCTCTGTAAATATTTACCATAAGATTTTGGAGTGTGTCTGTGGGAATTTGTGCCCATTCAGCCAAAGGAGCACTTGTGAGGTCAGGTCTTGATGTTGGATGAAAAGATCTGGATCACAATCAACATTCTAATTCATCCTAACGGTGTTGAGTGGAGTTGAGGTCAGGCCAATCCAGGTCCTACACACCAGACTCATTAAGCCATGTCTTTATGGAGCTGGCTTGGTACACAGAAGCTCAGTCAGGCTTGAACAGAAAAGGACCGCTGGAAAGACTCTCCCCAAGGTGTCTGTGGGAATTGGTGCCCATTCAGCTAAAGGAGCACTCGTCGTGAAGTCAGGTCTTGATGTTGGATGAGAAGATCAGGATACCAATCAACATTCCAATCCATCCCAAAGGTGTTAAGTAGGGTTTAGGTACGGCCATTCCAGTTCCCCCATACCAATGTATGAAGTAGGCTTTGTGCACAGGGGCATGGTCATGCTGAAATTAAAAAAGGCCCTCAGCAAACTGTTGCCACAAGGTTGGAAGTACCTATTTGTCTAAAATGACTTTGTATGGTGTAGCATTAATCATACTCCTTATTGGAAAAACTCAATCATTTGGAGGGGTGTCCTCATTAATTTGCCCATATAATGTCAATACTTTCTCTCATTGCCTTCCATCTCAAAAATTAAGTCAATTATAGTTTCCATTATAAATACCCACTCTAGTGGTGAAAGACCGCATTACGCAAATTCTAATCACAACCAGTTCCATCTTTATACGAGTAAGAAAGTGATATGATGGCTAAAATCTTGCCAAGAAATTCAGTTCCCTGAATCAGAAGATTATGGATGGTGAAGGTCAGGAATCACAGGAAAAATATACCTGGTTTTTGCATTGGTTGAATTGATTCATCTCTTTAATTACTGACAAGTTTTGGTTATACAGGTATTGTGGTCTAACCAAAACGTTGAATTCCATTTTTGGACATAGTGGGGGAGGGTCAGACCCTTTATTGATAACTATATCTCCGTGGTCCTTACTTCCTGTGTGTCACTAAGACAGGAAGTGAGGGAAAGTGGGGACACAGGGGAAGATGTAGACTCCATGCTACCTAAAGCATAAGTAAAGGAAAAACTTTTTTTTTTGTTTCAAATAGCGTGGAGAGGGATTAGAACACCAGTCTGATGGACCTGTCTGATGAGGTGCATACCTCCCAACCGTCCCGCATTTCGCCTGAATGTGCAGCGATTTTCGCGGTAAGTCCCGCAATCAGGGCTTGAGTCCCGCGATTCTGCGCCCCCCCCGCGATTACCGTGATTCGCGCGGAACCCCCCCCCCCGCGCAACAACTCTGATCCGTGGAACTCCCCCCCCCCCCGCTCAGCAACTCCGTTCCGCGGAACCCCCCCTGCTCAACAACTCAGATCCGCGGAACCCCCCCCCCCGCTCAACAACACATGGCATACTTTAGTTGATAGATGTCCCTCATTCCCATCTCAGTTGGGAAGTATGCAGGTGCAAATTTAATGAAATGTTAAGGGAGGCTCTAACTTTCCATGGATTTGGTAAATCAAAAAAGAATATTGTACATAGATTGTTTAATCATGTTGAAATGCATAGGACCAGCCTTAAGATCAATGTGCAGGTTGCAATTTGATTGTACAACCCCCTTTAAAATTAGGAACACATTTCTAGTGGGAGGGCCTGCCTAACTAGATGTGGCTGATGGAAGGGGTGGAGCAAGGGGTGGGCAAGAGGGACAGCTGCCCTGGGTGCAGTGACACAAAGGGGCCAACAAAGGATGCAGGGTGGTACACCCATTCTAAGGCATGCATTAACGGTTGGCGAAGGGGGCTCAATTCTGGATCATTGCCCTGGGTGCTGGATGACCCTGTCCTGGTACTGGCTGTTAGATGAGCTCTCACCATGTGGATTGATCGAAGTAAATTGAACAGAGATTGTATAAGCACATTGTCACATGTGTGGTCAGCTGTAATAGACTTCCTCCATCTAAACTTTAACATATCCTTAAAAATATGATCTTTTACTGGGCTGCAGAGCTGGCGATCAAATTAAAAATGTTTGCGCAAAGGCCTCAAAAAACAAACAAACAAAAAAAAAACTTCAGTCGCATTCCCCTCCCTGTCTGCTGCGGCGTCCTCTTCTCTCTCTATTCTCTTTTGGATTCTTTCCCCTAATCTCAGCTAATTACGATGAGACATTTTCTTAATACTCAATTAGCCGGGACCCCTTTGTCAGTCATATCCCGTCTTCGAGGCTGCCGTTTAGGATAAAGTTATTTTTAATTGAATTAATTCCATCGCAAATCGCCAATCAGCTGCCTACAGAAAGACTTTCAAGTTGGTTGTATTCAGCGGGAGGAAGAGGAGGGAGGGAGAGAGAGAGAAAGAGAGAGAGAGAGAGAGGTGTGGGGGGTGGGGGGTGAAGTCATTGTTTGTGTTCTCGTTTTATTAAAAATGTGAATGAAGTGGAGTTAAAGAAAACGCAGAAACTCCGGGGACTGAATTATACACACGGATAGAACATGCGTCTGTTTTGACCTCAACAACCAATCACGATGATGTTTTCTGCGCACTAAGAAAACCAGTCTGTTGCTATGGCCAAGGAATATGCTGTACGTTCCCTCAGTTTTCTTCTCCTATTTCGAATACTCGATATGTGCTCTGAATTAGCCAATGAGCGAAATGACTCCTCCCTTATTCAGGTTTAAACATAATGTAACAATAAGTATATATAATAATATAAAATTAAAATAAAATATTTTAAAAATATATGTGTATAATAATAATAAAAGATAAAATAGTTCCAAAAATGAAGCACTCTCCCTTCTTTAGAGCTAAGCATAAAGAGGAAACTATATAAAATATATAAAAATAAAAGATGAAATAATAGTTCAAAAAACAAAAAAGTACATCATAATATAAGACAAAATTATAGTTCATATAATAAAAACAAATTATAATAATAATATAAGGTAAAATAATAGCTCATGTGAGAGCGCATTCTTTATGGCTACGCGTTTATAAACATTAGAAATGGGGTAGATTCAGGTACACGTAAATTTGTGCAGCGCATTCGAAATACTCTACGCTGCCGTATTTTACCAGGCTCTAAATGGAATTCTGGTAGATTTTTGCCCGTACGATACGGCGGCGTAGTCTATTTCTCGCCGCGTAATCGAAGTACGCGATTAGAGGGCGTGAGGGCGATCGAACTGCGCATGCTCCGTTCAGAAATTTCCCGCCGTGCATTGCGCGAAATCACGTCGTTACGTCATTTTTTTTTTGAGTAGCGTCGTTTACGAACATTCCTATTCCCGGACGACTTACGTAAAAAATAAAAACAAACGTTGAAATTCGACGCGGGAACGACGGCCATACTTAACATGGGCTGTCAAATATTAGAGCAGCAAAAAGCTGATATAGTGTTACGCAAAAGAAAGATGACTAAAGATGCCGTAAGAGATTGCGATTGAAGATCGTAATTTCGGGGGTCGCCGGCAAAAGCTCATTAGCATACCCCGACGCGGAAAACGACGGGAAGTCCACCCAGTGGCCGCAATTTTATTGCAGTGTAGATCCGAAGGCGTACGAACACGTAATCCAGTCGAATTGAAGCCCGCAGCCGTCTTTTCATGGTTTGAGGTTTCAGACTAGCTAAAAAACGTGCGTAATTCGAAAGTACTCCAGTCTAACACCAGTTAGACAGGAGTTACGGCTCTCTGAATCTGGCCCAAAATATCTAATAAGATGAAATAATAGTTTATATAATAAAAAAGTAATATTAGCAAATAATGGAGCACAATGTGCATATTAGGTTAAATATGATCTAATGCTACAAATGATACAAACTATTCAAACTTTAAATATTAATAACTTTATGGATTTAGTGTATAATATCTTATACTGCATGGCCCATGCTGTAAGACCCCTTTCACACTGAAGCGTTTTTACAGCGTTTTAGCGTTAAACATAGCGCTCTTAAAACGCTCATAAAACGCTCTCCATGCATCTCAATGGACCCTTTCACACTGAGTCCTCCAAGCAGCATCTTTGGAGCAGCTTTTGAGCGCTGAAAAAAATGCTCCAAAAAACACCCCTCGCCATAGAAATGAATTGAAAAGCGCTGTAAAAATGCCTTGCCCTTTCACAC
This sequence comes from Rana kukunoris, assembly GCA_029574335.1. Taxonomy (NCBI): domain Eukaryota; kingdom Metazoa; phylum Chordata; class Amphibia; order Anura; family Ranidae; genus Rana; species Rana kukunoris. The sequence continues at coordinate 9,843,205 of CM056058.1, forward strand.
CGAGGCACTGCAAAAACGCTCTAAAACTTTAGGGTCTTAGGCCCCTTTCACATTGGGGCGGGAGCCGCACTGGCGGTATAGCGGCGCTAAAAATAGCGGCTCTATACTGTTGGATTTGCCGCAAGTTGCGGCCGCTAGCGGTGCGGTATTAACCCCCGCTAGCAGCCGTGAAAGGGTTAATATAGCCCGCAATGCGATTTCCCATTTTTTTTCAATGGGAAGGAGCAGTGAATAAGCGGTATAAATGCCGCTCCTCTCACCGCTCCAAAGATGCTGCTGACAGGAGATTTTTTCTCTCCCACCAGCGTCAGTTTCATTCAGGGAAACAGTATTTTGCTGGAATGAAGGTGCCCGGGACAGACCTGCAAAATGGCCACCCTAGTCGCGTGGTACCGCTCCTTGCAATAAAAGTCGTGTCATTACCATCAAGAATGAAACAGGCCTAAATACCATATGAATTTCCCTCTAAATGAAGTGCACCCCAACACACAGTCTGGCATGCCGTACCATGCTCTGCAGTAAAATGCTCCTCTTACTGCATGTTACCCCCATGCATAAGCATTAAGGGAGGTCCAAATGCCATCTGTATTTTCTTATCCTGCAGCCCATAATGTTCTAATGTCCTGTTGTATAAATCTTAACATACAACACTGATCCCCTTCATAAACAGATTAATATACATTCATATTGCAAAAATTATCTCTCTTCATAAATATTTAATATCCTCCAAACAACAGCAGTAGATCAAATATGTCTTATAATGTTACTGAACACACATACAGAGACAGGAACCGCATGTTTATTGAATGATTTTCTTTATTTACGAAGAGCACATAAACAAGGCTGGCTGTCCCCATGTTGATGTCGTAGACGAGACACCTACCCTGCCCCGGCCACTCACACCACACTATTCCCAGACATAATAGCGCCAACACCACAAAAAATGAGTTTTAGTGCAGGCGTGCCCCATATAGTGTTTACACAACCCTCGGATAGATCTGCACACTTTCCTCTAATAGCATTACATATACACCCGCTGGCCAATTTATTAGGTAGTACCGGGAAGACATAAGCACTGCTGAAAAATGTGTGTTTCATTACATTAGTTTTTTTTTTTGGGGTCATTCGTTATGATCCCAATTCGTGAATTCGTAATTTTGAAAATTCGAAAATCTGAAAATAGGAAAGTAAATCCGAAAATTCAAAAGAACGAAATCCAAAAATTCTAAAGATGAACTAACTATTAAATTATAGGTATTGGAAAGAATTGTCTGCATTGTGTTCTATGTATGGTAGCGGATGTCCTGCTGTGGTTTTCTTTCTGTTCCATTTTTTATTTTATAATATTTTTTTTTTGTCTTAATAAACATCTTTGATTTTAAAAAAATTATAGGTATTGGAAATTCCTTTCAAATTTGGCTGTTATTGAACCTAATAAATACGAATTTATCCGAAATAACGAATGGAATGGAACAAATTAATAATAAATAATAACAATTATAAAACGTTTTTTTTTGTTATTTATTATTATTTATGTGCTACGTTCCATTCATTTAGATATGGCATAAATTATTTCGGATGATTCGTAACTTAAATAGATACATTCGTATTCATAAGGCTACTTTTCCACCGGGGGCGTCGGCAGTAAAGCACCACAATTTATTTGCTGCCCTTTTCAGCCGCCAGCTGGGTGCTTTTAACCCTCATTAGTGGGCGAAAAAGGGTTTAAATCGGCCGCAAACCGCCGTATTTGCACAGTATTTGTGCAATAATTTTTCAAACGCCTTTTTTTGAAAAAAATAACTTTCACGAATTAAAAAATAACAAAACAGTAAAGTTAGCCCAATTTTTTTGTATAATGTGAAAGATGATATTACACCAAGTATATAGATACCCCACATGTCACGGTTTAAAGTTACACTCATGGAATGGCGCCAAACTTCGATACTTAAAAATCTCCATAGCTGACACTTTAATTTTTTATTTTTTACAGGTTACCAGTTTAGAGTTACAGAGGAGGTCTAGTGCTGGATCTATTGCTTGCGCTCTACGTGGCGATACCTCACATGTGTGGTTTGAACTGCGTTTACATATGTGGGCGGGACTTATGTGTGGTTTCGTTTTTGAGCACGACAGGGGCGTTTTCCTTTTTATTTACACTTTTTTTTTTTTTGGATCACTTTTATTCCTATTCCAAGAAATGTAAACATCCCTTGGAATAGGAATCTATCGTGACAGGTCCTCTTTAAGGAGAGATACAGGGGCAAAAAGACCCCACATCTCTCCTCCAGGCTGGAAAACATGAAATTAAGAAAAAAATTCACTGATCTCATTCTTACCAGTCTCGATTGCGGCTTTGTTTACATGCAGGGCCAGGACATGATGTCATAACATCGCGCCCGGACCTCTGACGGTCACAGAGATGACTGGTCACCATGTGGTCACCAAAAATCTCTATGGTCGCCATCCGGTGGTGCCCAATTCTTTCTCCGGGTCCCCGATGGCAGGGTAGAGCCCGGAGAAGCATTGGATGGTGGCGGGAGCGGGGGGGACATCCCTTTCAGTTGCCTGTAAGAACGATCAGGTGACAAAACTGCCACTATGATCATTCTTATGGAGCGCAGAATCAACGGCAGAAAATAATGATATCTGAATGATGCCTGTAGCTGCATCCATCATTCAGATATCCCCGCTGAAAGTCAAGGACGTCATATGATGTATTTCGGATGGGAAGTGGTTAATCTGGTGCAGAGAACAGTGGTCTCTCTGCAGAGATCTGACACACCCTCTGATGAATCTGAGCTAAAGCTTAAAATCAACAGGGAGCATGAGCTTTGTGGATCACACATCTATAGGTCTGACTTGGCAGGGGGTGTGTGACACCCCTGCAGAGGGACCACTGCTTCCACACAAATAGCAAAGGCTTTTTACTGCAGCCTGCTGGCAGGTGAGAGGCCTTTCTACTGTGGCTGTGGCTGCTTTCCAAGGAAAACAAACCATAAGATTTTGCACAGCTTTTATTTTGATGAACCTGGCATATATTTAGCTGATCATACAAAATTTATAAGCTTTTCTCTTGCACCTGGGAGGATTGTTTCCATACTTTCTGCCTCTGTTGTATTTGTAATTTGCAAAGAGTACACCGCTACATTAAATCCAATTTAAAATTCAAACATTGCCTTCCAGATCCTTTAGAACAGCTTCACAAACCCCCATAAGAAGCAAAACAAAGATACCTGAGTACACTGACCCTTATGGATGATCTCATTAAACTAGCGGGGGGCCCATGAATTGAAAACAGCCTGGGGCCCAAAGTGTAATTAATCCACCGCTGATAAACATGCGTACACATAGATACGGTTCCAGTGTCTGCCCCTCCATTGTCCAACTATTTTAATTAACTCAGAGGTCTATGTTTTTATCCAAAATGCGCACAAATTTCACCCACGCGTTTTTCCAATGGAATCTAATGCGAAATTGAGTGAATCTAAGGTGAAAAATATCAATAAATAGAGCCTATAATTGCATGCATTGGTGGATCTTTTTTAACCGCTTGCCAGCCTGCCGCAATACAATTACTGCGGCAGGTCGGCCCGTACAGGCACAGTCACGTACCTGTATGTCGCGGCTTTATTCCGGGTCAGCCTGCGCATGTGTGCGTGCACCCGGGAGTTTAAGCTGCCATTTGCTGTAGCACAAGCCAATCAGCAGGTCTTGGGCCAATGATTTACGAACGGCACCCGCTGATCAGCTGAGCCAATGACAGAAGACAGCTCTGTGTTGGTAAACAACACAGGGCTCTCTACAGTCTGCAGCGATGTGCCATTTTTTCTCTCCCTGCAAAGTGGCGAGTAAAAACAACACACAGCACACTTGTTAGGCAGACCGTTAACCCCTTAATCGCTCTAGATGTTAACCCCTTCCTAGCCAGTGTCCTTAGTACAGTGACAGTGCATATTATTCAGGCTGGATTCACACATTTGCGGTGCAAATTGAAGCAGCGGTTTCCCTGCAAAGAGAAAAATCAGTTGTTCGGGGGTTCCTCTGCCTATCATTGTCACCTACCAGTGTCCATCAGTACCACCCATCAGTGATCATCAGTGCCAATCAGTGCCACCTATCAGTGCTGCTTATCAGTGTCACCTATCAGTGCCCTTCAGTGTCACCCATCATTGCCACCCATCAGTGCCATCTCTCACTGCCGCCTCATCAGTGCTTATCAGTGCTTACTATCAGTGCCCATTAGTGCCACCTTATCAGTGCTCACCAGGGCCACCTATCAGTGCCCATCAGTGTCGCCTATCAGTGCCCATCAACGCACATCAGTGAAGGAGAAAAATTACCTGTTTTCAAAATTTTGTAACATACTATGAAACAGTTTTGTTTTCTTGCTTTTTCTAAATTTTTGGTCTTTTTTTGTTTTATTTTGCAAAAATTTTAAAACACAGCAGCAATTAAATACCACCAAAAGAAAGCTCTATCTGTGTGAAAAAAAATACAAAAAATCTCCTTTGGGTACACTGTAACATGACCGCGCAATTGCCATTCAAAGAATTAAGCCCTGTACACACGATCGGTTCGTCCGATGAAAACAGTCCGATGGACCGTTTTCATCAAACGAACCGATCGTGTGTGGACCCCATCAGTTTTTTTCCCATCGGTGACACCTGTTTTAAAATTTTCGTATGGTTAAAAAACCGATAGAAAAAAATCCATCGGTCAAAAATCCATGCATGCTCAGAATCGAGTCGACGCATGCTCGGAAGCATTGAACTTCATTTTTCTCAGCACGTCGTTGTGTTTTATATCACCGCGTTGGACACGATCGGCTTTTTAACCGATGGTAGGCAAGACTGATGAAAGTCAGCTTCATCGGATATCTGATGAAAAAATCCATCGGTTCGTTTTTATCAGACGAACCGATCGTGTGTAGAGGGCATGAGAGTGCTGAAAGCTGAAAATTGGTGGTTAAAGGTAACCCAATGCATGAAGAAGCTGGAGCGTAAAAGGAAAATAAGGATCTGTGGAGGGAATCATACTTTTTTTTTTTTTTTGGCACTACTTTTTTTTTTTTGGCCCAAATCAGCTTTAGATTTTTTACAGACAGTCCATAAGTTTGTGGCCCAATCTCTGGTCAGGGCCAGGCTTGGAGAGAGGCTTCCATTGGGGCAGGGCTGTCTTAATGAGAGGGCACACCCGGGCACTGCCCAGGGGCCCCAGCTGCATGGGGGCCCCTGCACTTTCCCCAAAGCAGCTGGTCCTTGAAGTGATATGTATAATAATCCGCGTTGAGGTAAGGATGGTCCTTGAGCCCACACTGGCCTGAAATTGGGAGCCCCAGTCTGTCTCCTACCTACTCAATGTCTGTTTACCTGCACTGTCATCATTGTAGGGGTCCCAGAGCATTACTTTGCCCAGGGGCCCATGATGCTATTAAGACGGCCCTGCATTGGGGATTGACTTCTTTCTATCACCTCCTAAGGAGTCAATGCCCGTCCACAGCTTTGCATAATCGTGCTCTGATTGTGGTTAGCAGTCAAGCACTGTCATACCCCTCCATCTGTGCCCTTGTGGGTGTTCTTTACACCTCCTCCCTCCTGTCACCACAATTACAATTATAGGTCTGCTATTATGTTCTCCTTGCTATTTTTTTTTAGATGTCACCTGGAGCATTATCCTACATATGTATGCATGAGCAAGTAAGCGCATCTTTCACAAATGGTATAGAATGTAACTACAAAGCTTCTGTGCTTTTACCAGTTTATAGTAAAAAATAACGAACACTGGTGTTTGCAAACTCTTCTCTTACAAGTTTTTGTGAGGAAAACTCCAAAATGTCAAAAATGTCCCCAAAATATTAAACGGTAGGAGTATATAGAAGAGACTGCTCTGCAGATTTGACTTGTAGAAAAGGTTGGGTTGGTAGAAGCGTTGTTAAGGCCAGCAATCCTTATTAACGCCGTTCTGTATAGAGAATATCTATCTGTAAAATATGTCTCCATCCAGACCATTGTGTTGGGTCGCTATCTGGGATGTGTGGAGTGGAGTCCCAGACCTTTTTGGGTATGAGTCCCTGAACTATGGCTTGCTTGTTGGTTGCTTTAAACCAGCCCCAGCAAAAAGAAGACCCTACTTGCAAGGCAATTCATTGCAGATATGTCTTATGTTGCGTACACACGATCGGACATTCCAACAACAAAACCAAGGATTTTTTTTTAGACGTGTAGCGACCCTACACTTTCAGTTAGGACGCTATTTAAATTTAGAGGGGGATGAGAGAGTTACCTTGCTCTCATCCAGTTTTCATTGTGTGAAATTGTTCGGGCTGTGCTTCCTGTGGTCCCATTCTGTCTTCCAGGGATGCATTTCCATTCTTTGGACATCAGGTGGCGCCAGAGGGCCCAGGCAGAAACCGCCTTTTCCCAGCAGCCAATTAGAAGTACTCCCTCGCGGGGCATGCTGGGGGAGGGTATTTATGGCATCGACGCCATCGTTTCCGGGTCTTCTACCCGGGTTTTCTACCCGCAATGGGTTGCAGGTGCGGCACCCACCTTAAGGGTGTGGGAACGCCACGGACCCCGCTACTATGGCCCACCTGGCCGGGGCGCACGTGCTACGCTGAGTCCCAGGCTCTGGGCCCTCATGGCTCAGGGCAACTAAAGTCACAGAGGGGCCCCAGTGACTCACTGGGTCCCCACACCGATAGAGAGAGATCCCAAGCTGTTCGGTGCTGTTCGGTGGGGAGTCGGTCTAGGGTGAGCCCGGAGGCAGGTGATCCTACAAGACTCAGACAAGCCATCGTGGATCTGGGTGACCAAACACTGACAGGTTGTATGCTGCAAACTGTTAGTCAGTGGCCCCAAATTATTGTCTGAGAGGATCCGTTCTACATCTCAAGCACCTGAGTATTGGGCCGGTGGCAGAGGCCTTCTACTGAGTATTGGGCCGGTGGCAGAGGCCTTCTACTGATCCAAATCTTAATAGAGCCAAGTCGGTGGCAGAGACTTGTTCCTCCTCAGTGATTCTTAGTGACGCTCTGGCTGCCAGGCCTGTGAGAGGGACCTGTCCGGGGGCACTACACCCACTCCGGCTGGAGTGGCGACAAAGTGAGACTGATTCTAAGAAGCAGGACTGCTTCTTTTCTCTTATTCATAGCCTGAATCTGCAAAGTTCTCTTGTTCACCAACTTATTCTGTCTACCTCAAGATGCTTGTTGGCCGTGTTGGACCAGGAAATAAAAGCATTGGAAACGTCTTGATTGCCTGGACATTCAGTCACTGCTTTCATCACTGCCATCACCCCTAGACACCTCACAGGGTAACCTATCTTTATGTGGCAAGAATACTCCCTTTTATCCTTGGGGGAGTGTACTAAGGCTCTTCAAAGTTTGGTTGGGCAGAGATTTTCTTTACTGTGGTGATATACCCCAACATACCTGAGTAAAAGTATTCTGCTTAACCAAACTTTGGAGAGCCTCAGCACACACCTTAAGGGTTGATGCAATTTTTTACCACAGAGACCTTACATTAAAAATCTAGTTTAGGAATTTAAATGCCAAAGCTATCCTAAAGCGCCGGCATTAATCTGCCGGTAATTAACCGTAGCCTTTGCTGCGTTGAACCTGTTCTTTGATGCCACAAATGACATTTTCCTTCCATTTTTTATTTTTTTTGATTATTTTATCCTGTATTGTGGACATCGCAGAATCATTCTTTGGGCGATGATTAGTAAGATCACAGAGAATTGTAAAGTAGCAGATAAATCATTAGCATCTGCTTCACAATGGCTGTGTCGCTGAGGTATCGAGCCTCTTAGTTCAGCTTTGTTATCGCTTAGGTAGGCTGCCTAATTCTCTAAAGCAACCAATTTGCCGCTCAAGCAACATTATTATATGTTGTTGTGGTTTTTTTTCCTCCTGGCTGAAAATGCCAGATTTGCCGGTCTGTGGATTTTTTTTTTTCCATTTGTTTGTTTTTCCTCTCTTTTTTTTTTTGTTCCACAAAACCGTAGAGTTTTATGTCCTGTTGCTTAGCAGCCAACAAGTGAAGCACGGCGTTTCCTGCGGCAACAAGATATTAGAGTGGCTACATGTCAGTTAAAGAAGTGCAAGATACTTTCTGATTGGCTGATATAGGTTACAGGACACCAGGCAAGGTGGCGGAGAGAAGGGAATTAATGGCACCAGGTAAATGCATATACAGTGAAACCTCGAATTGCGAGTAACGCGGTTAACGAGCAGGATTCAAGCCAAAGTGGTGTGCAATACCACATTTGGCCTGAGGTGCGCTGGGCTCTGGAGCCGAGCAGAGCCGTTTGGAAATACTTGGAAAAACTAATTTCTGAGGCTCTCCGGCGCCCCCCCCCCCACATCAGGTCACACCTGGTATTGCATGCCATTGAAGTCAAAGCGGAACTAATTATTTTAGTTTCCATTGACTTTGGGGAAATTCGCTTGGATATGCGAGTGCCTTGGATTGCGAGCATTCTCCTGGATTGGATTATACTCATAATCCAAGGTTCCACTGTAGGTGAATAGCTAGTAGTTGGTTATGTTCAACTAGATTTGTTCTGTAATGTTGAAGACATTTTATAGTTTTTCCCTCAGCCATCCCTGAACAGGGTTGGAGGCCTTCGACACCATCTGCCTTCCACATAAAATGACATTTTAACATCTCTACTCCAGCCATTTGTCAATAATTCACACTTTCAGCTGTGTGAATCAAATGATTAACACCTATGCAGACCTCCTGACACCAAGGCTGCGATTGTGTAACTAGAATGGAGGTCCTACAACTTTCACAACTCCCAACCTGTTCTTGGACAATCAACATCTGTCCTGACACATTCCATGGTGAATTGGTTGAGGTGTCTGTGCTACCAGTGAGGGTATAAATGCTGAGATATGTTCCTGAACTTCATTAGAACTGAAGAAGTGGCTTGGAGAAGATAAGAAATACCATCAACATTACAGAACAAGTCGGGTTGAATATGACTGTAAGGGATGAGCTTGGGTTCAGTGAAACCCAGAAGGTAGCTGTCATGGTTGGGCCAATGAATTGTGGAAAACCATCTTAGGCCAATTTGGATCAATGTTATGAACCTAATACTACCATGCGGTAGGGTGACCATGCGTCGCGGATTGCCCGGGACAGTCCCGCATTTTGCTGGTCTGTCCCGGGCACATTCAATCCAGGACAATACAGTGTCCCGGGATAAAACTGACACAGCCACCCCCCAGGCCAATCTGATGCCCCCAAAAAAGCCTGCCACATCTCCGCTTTACTCACTGACAGTACTTGTCCTGGCTGGGAATGCCTGGAGGAGCACAATCCCCGCCCCCTGCTTGTGATTGGAGAAATCATAAATCCTGCCTCTTATGTCCAATCACTGTGCTGTGATTCGTTACAGCACAAGCTGATTTTTGGGAAGGGAGGGTGTCTCTAAAATTTAGAGTCTAAATGGTAGTTTGGAAACGTGGTCACCCTACCATGTGGCTATATTAGGTCAACAATGTCACATAACTCAATGGCACGGCACTTACAGCTGCCTTCTGAGTTTAGACTTAAAGCGGAGGTTCACCCTAAAAACAATTTTCTAACCCAGCTTCCGGGTAGTGGCTCCCGCGGGAGTGGGCGTTCCTATGCACAGGCTAAGTGATCGACGTGATGACAAAAGCTTTCCCCCGACGCATAAGGCGCGTCACAAGTTGCCGAAAGAAGCCGAACTGCGAGTCCGCTCTATATGGGGTGGCAAACTCAAATTCATCGGGGGCCGCATCAGCAGTATGGTTACCCTCAAAGGGCCGGGTGCGCTACATATACAGTGCAGGGGTCAGGATTGCGCTAAGTACACAGTGCATGGGTCAGGATTGCGCCTAAAAATTCCTGACATCTGTACTCTATCCTACCTTCCTACCTGGACCAGCTCTGGTACCTCCCTTTGTAGGCTGCTCCCTCCCTTTGTATTGGGCTATAGTACCTTTTTTTTTATTGGGCTATAGTGGTACCATCCCCCTGGGGGCGGATCTTCTGTGTTATCAGTACTTTGTTTTTTTACGATAACTGTAAAATAGCAGCACACTTTGCTAGTGCAAAACTGCCAGCAATCTCTGCCACAACATTCAGTGGCATGAGAAAAATGCAGGCATCGCTGGCTGGAAGGACTGGGGAGGCGGGGTGGAGGTGGAGACAGGGCGGTGGTGGAGGCGGAGAAGGAGGCAGGCACCAGATCGGCATTGTAAGCCGTCATGCCTGCAGAAGGATCGGAGGCGGGCACCAGATCGGCATTGTAAGCCGTCATGCCTGCAGAAGGATCGGAGGCGGGCACCAGATCGGCATTGTAAGCCGCCATGCCTTCAGAACGAGCGGAGGCGGCAGTGGAGACAGGGCGGAGGAGGAGGCGGGCACCAGAGCGGCATTGTAAGCCATCTTGGCTACATAAAGGGAGGCGGAGACAGGGCGGAGGCAGAGACCAGAGTGGCAGCATAAGATGCAGCGTTGGAGGAGGGGGTGGAGGCGGAGACGGAGCGGCACAGAGTAAGGGGAATATGTAATGATTACATATTCCCCTTATGCAGAGGCGGCTTTTTGAGGCCTTAGGCAAATCTTAGACATGAGGCCCCATTCACACCCAAAATGCAAAAAAAATTCAAGCGATAGAAATTGATTGTATAAATTACATATATTAAGAGTCTTAAATCCTACAAACTTTGGATTTACAGTGTCTAGAATTTTCTCTAACCAATTAATCTTTAATAAAATATCATTAAACATATATATATATATATATATATATATATATATATATATATATATATATATATATATATATATATATATATATATTATCCACTCAATGATTGGTTGCTAGAGGTTACTGCACATCATTACTGCTCACTGATTGGTTGCTAGAGGTTACTGTGCAATATTACCACTCAATGATTGGTTGCTAGAGGTTACTACTTATCACTTTTTTTAGGGTACAGTTGGTTGTATGACAGAATGCAGTTTGGGGTGTGAGAGGTCATATCTCCCCTATATATTTTTTTTAATCCAGACGTGTTTTTTTTCCAACGCCAGCCCATTTTTTTTTTTAGAATCCAGTCCGGATTTTTTTATCAACTCTAGTTTTTTTATTCCAGTCCGGGTTTTTTTTTTTTTAACTCCGGTCCAATTTTTTAAAAAATCCAGTCCGGGTTTTTTTTAAACTCCAGTCCAGTCTTTTTTTAAAAATCCAGTCCGGGTTTTTTTTTCCCAAAAACCCGGACTGGATTTTTAAAAAGAACTGGACTGGAGTTGAAAAAAAAAAACCCGGACTGGATTTAAAAAAAAACTGGACTGGAGTTGGAAAAAAAACCCGGACTGGATTTTAAAAAAAATGGACTGGAGTTGGGGGAAAAAAACCCGGACTGGATTTTTTTTAAAAACTGGACTGGAGTTGGGGAAAAAAAAACCGAACTGGATTTTTAAAAAAACTGGACTGGAGTTGGGGAAAAAAAACCCAGACTGGATTTTTAAAAAAACGGACTGGAGTTAAAAAAAAACGGACTGGATTTAAAAAAAAAAAACTGGACTGGAGTTGAAAAAAACCTGGACTTAATTTTTAAAAAACTGGACTGGAGTTGGAAAAAAACCCGGGCTGGATTTAAAAAAAAAACGGACTGGAGTTAAAAAAAACCCTGGACTGGATTAAAAAAAAAAAAACGGACTGGAGTTGAAAAAAAAAACAGACTGGATTAAAAAAAAAAAAAAACTGAGATTAGGGTCCCTCAGGGAGTTTCTGCACATGGCTGAGATCCGTGGAGCGTGGCAGAAGAGGAGGAGCCGGGGGAGGGCAGTACCTAGAGCCATCCACTGATCCTTGACCTCGGGCAGTGCTCAGGCAGTCAGTCTGCCCCTGGCCAGGGAAAGCTAGTTGCAGGCATTACGAGTACCCATTATGAACAGCCGGAAGGACACAGACTGGGGACATTCCCTTCACTTCTACACACGTTAGGTAGATTAGGCGGCTCCGGGGCCCCTGGAAGCGCGGGGCTTTAGGCGACTGCCTAATTAGAGAGCCACCTCTGCCCTTATGTGCCACTCCGTCTCTGCCTCTGCCCCCGCCTCCAACGCTGTGTCTCAGGCTGCCACTCTGGTCTCCGTCCTGTCTCCACCTCCCTTTCTACAGCCAAGATGACTTACAATGCCGCTCTGGTGCTCACCTCCTCCTCCGCCCTGTCTCCGCCTCCACTGCCGCCTCCGCTCCTTCTACATTGTAATGCCTGCTCAGACTGGCCACGATGAAACCTGGCAAAATGAGGTGGCTGCTGTGCGGGCCACATTACAAGGTCCCGCGGGCCGGATTTGGCCTGTGGGCCTTGTGTTTGCCACCCCTGCGCTATACGGTGCCTGTGCACCGACATTCGGCTTCTTTCGGCAACTTGTGACACGCCATATGCGCCGGGGGGGAAGCTTTTGTCATCACATCAATCACTTAGCCTGTGGATAGGAATGCCCACTCCTGCAGGAGCCACTACCCGGAAGCTGGGGGGGGGGGGGGAAATAGCGATACAACGGTATGTACGGCTAAAAAAATTAAAATAAATCAGCGTACTGTCAATGTCGAGAGTGAGCACAATGTAATGTGAGATTTATTTTTTTTTTTTTAGGGTGAACCTCCGCTTTAACCTGTACTGACTAACAACCACTAGCTATATCCCTGGACACATAAGTACCTTTACAGACATACAGGTGACCTGACTCAAGCCAAGATGGTGGCACCACCATACTTTATTGCAGTTTTGCACAATCGTATTTAAGTCTTTCATAAAGAGAGGTCATTGAAGCCTGGATGCCCAGACCAAATTCCGTATGCCTTAGTTAAAGCCCAACTCTGCAATTTTTTCCCCCATGCAGACGGGCACTGCCGATTACTGCAAAGGTTAACTGCTTGTTTTGTCTGGGGGTGAACACAGAGCCTATACTGTACTCACCCGATCCTTTGAGATCCTCTGGAGATCCTCTGGAAAATGGCACTCCCATTGGGTCTATGGAAGTAATAAGATCATGAACAGTCCACCACACAAGTCCACCGCTAGACTGCTGAAGAGACCAGTCTTGTTCTGGGAGGATTGGAGGATTGGGTATATCTCAGCTTTCCGAACCCCCTAAACAAAAACAAGCAGTTAACCCAAGCAGTGCGGGCACAGCTCCACTGCGAAAAAAAGTTTGCCTGGAGTTCAGCTTTAATTGAACTATAATTCTATGACTAATTTGTCAAAGCTGTCTGAAAACTAAGGGCATGCACTGGTGTGCATTCCTCGTTCTCTTCTGCAACATTAATCAACATTGACAGAACTTGTGCACAAGGACTTAAACAGGTGTATTGCGGTCATAAAACAGATAAGCTGCTATCGCTTGGTAACAGAAAAGAAACAACTTGTTGGATAGGGGGAGAGAAGCATCACACCATTGAGGTCCTTCTACACCAACAAGTCCCCTCCAACTCAGTTCCCAGTATCTGAAATGTGATAGTTTGGTAGCAGTTAGAGTGCAATACAGCCTGATCAGCTGCAGAATCGCTCTCACTTTCATATTTGCTATGCAAAGGATTATGTTTATAAGGATAGATTTCTACTGACAGATTTTTTTTGTTCAACCTGTTTATTGGATTTTGGGGTGCTCCAGCCCAATGCAAGAGTGTCTTCTTAAAATGTGTGTGTGTGTGAATGACCAGGCTGGAGTGATGAACCATCTGGCAGATTGTTGGTGGATATCTATCTGATTGCTTTGATAAGAACTCTTCTGGGGAGTTGGTCCCCTAAAGGTGGACAGTGGTTGGGGATTCTCAAATTTGGGCAGTAGTGTCTTCTCGAAATTTGGCATCTTTAGCATTCCCAGAATCTCATCTGGAGAATGGTGACATGCCATGAGTAGAAGCCAACTATAAGGCAGGTACATTTTCTAAGGCAGACATTCACAACCAGGGTTCCATTGAACCGTAGGGCTCCTCCAGGGGTTGCTAGGGGTTCCTTGATCTGTAGCTAACTGACTTCCTATCTGATGTTGTCTGCATAGTTCCAGGTCCAATGCCATGTGTCAGTGCCAACAGTATGACTGCAACAGTTTTATTCTGGCCACCCTAGTAAGGAAAGGGCATTCCTCAAACTTACCACTGCCAATGTAAGGGGCATTTTTCCAATGACTCCCAAAGAAATATTCCTACCAGTGGTTCCTAGAGACCTGGAAATTATTTCAAGGGCTCCACTGGAATAAATTGGTTGAGGCTGTTCTAAGGTATTTACCCAGAAATGTTTTTTTTTTTTTTTACTGTTATCATGGGCTATCATGGGGTAATTTGACATAAAGAAAGTATGGAGGGCATCTCACGTTCACCTATGTGCCATGAGTAGAAGCCAACTATAAGGCAGGTATATTTGAAGGTATCGATTCAAAACCAGGGTTCCTAGGGCTCCTCCAGGGGTGGCTAGTAGTGTTGAGCGGAATACGCCATATTCGATTTCGCGATATTGCGCGAATATATAGAAGAATATTCGCGAATATTCGCTAATATCGAATATTCGTGATATTTTATCCAAAAAAAATTTAAATGCGAAATGATTGCTAAATTCTCATAAACGGAGATCATTTCTTGTATTACTAAACTAATATGCACTAAACACTAACTCTACACTAACTCTACTTAAAAGAAAGGAGAATAAGGGGGCAAAAGAAGGGCGGAGAAGATAATCGCGCAATATTCCTTTTGCCGAATATTCAAGTTATTCTGATTGGCTCTGATGCAAAAGAAGGGCGCATCAGAGCCAATCAGAATAACTCGAATATTCGGCAAAAGGAATATTGCGCGATTATCTTCTCCGCCCTTCTTTTGTATCAGAGCCAATCAGAATAACTCGAATATTCGGCAAAAGGAATATCGCGCAATATTCCTTTTGCTGAATATTCAAGTTATTCTGATTGGCTCTGATGCAAACGAAGGGCGGAGAAGATAATCGCGCAATATTTCGTTTGTCGAATATTCGAGTTATTCTGATTGGCTCTGATGCAAAAGAAGGGCCGAGTAGCTGATGCGATTCTTTTATGTTGCCGAAAATTCGCAATGCGAATTTTCGGCAACATAAAAGAATCGCATCAACTACTCGGCCCAGGGTCTCTCTCTAATCATACCAGCAATGCTTTTAGACGTCGATGGAGATCACTAGGATGTGATCTGTTTTAAAAATACATTTGAAAAAATATTCGTAGCGAATATTCGCAATGCGAATATTCGTGAGCAACACTAGTGGCTAGGGGTTCCTTGAGCTGCAGCTAACTGACTTGCTATCTGATATTGCCTGCATAGTTCCAGGTCCAATGCCACGTGTCAGTGCCAGCAGTATGACTGCAAAGGTATTATTCTGGCCACCCCAGTAAAGAGAGAGCATTGCTTAAACTTACCACCACCAATTTAATGGGAATTTTCCCAATGACTCCCAAAGAAATACTCTTACCAGGGGTTCCTAAAGACCTGATTTTTTTTACGAGCTCCTCTAGGATAAATGGTTGAGGAACGCTGTTCTAAGGTATTTACACAGAGGTGTTTTTTTTTACTGCTATCATGGGCTATCATGGGGTAATTTGACATGGGGAAGGGATGGAGGGCATCTCACCTTCACCTATGTGCCATGGCAAGAAGCCAACTAAGGCAGGTATATTTTAAGGTATTGATTCAAAACCAGGGTTCCGTGGAATCCTAGGGTTCCTCAAGGGATGGATAGGGGTTCCTTGAGCTGCAGCTAACTGACATCCCACCTGATATTGCTTGCATAGTTCCAGGGCCAAAGCCACTTGTCAATGCCAGCGGTATGACTGCAAGTGTGTCATTCTGGCCACCCCAGTAAGGAGAGGGCATTTCTCAATGTAACAGGAATTTTCCCAATGACTCCCAAAGAAATAATCTAACCTGGGGTTCCCAGAGACCTGCAGATTATTTCCAAGGCGCCTCTGGAATAAAATGGCTGAGGCTGTTCTACGGTATTTACCCATTTTTTTTTTTTACTGCTATCATGGGCTATCATGGGGTAATTTGACATGGGGAAAGTGTGGAGGGCATCTCACCTTCACCTATGTGCCATGAGTAGAAGCCAACTATAAGGCAGGTATATTTTAAGGTTTTGATTCAAAATTAGAGTTCCTCAAGGGATGGATAGTGGTTCCCTAACTGTAGCTAACTGACCTCCCATCTTATATTGCCTGCATAGTTCCAGGGCCAAAGCCACTTGTCAGTGCCAGCGGTATGACTGCAAGGGTATTATTCTGGCCACCCCAGTAAGGAGAGGGCATTCTTCAAACTTATCACCTCTAATGTTAGGTGCATTTTCCCAATGACTTTCAGAGAATGAATCTTAACAAGGGTCCCCTGGGTTAAAATGGGTGAGGCAGACTGTTCTAAGGTACCCAAAGGTGTTTTTTTTTACAGCTATCAAGGGCTACCATTGGGTAATTAGAGATGGGGAAAGGAGGTGGGCATCTCAGTGGTCAGGAAATCAATTGGCCTGCTAGAAGTTTGCCAAGAAATTGCAGCATCTGAGGCTTGCATATGGGTCCTTTACATTCCAGCTTAAAAAAATGAATTGAGCAAAATTCACAGGAGGAGCATTGGCCTTGATTTCGGAACATGACATATGTAATGCATTGGATCACTCTTCAAGGAGCATTCTAAAAAAGAAGGTAATAAAAACAGAAAAGTATATCTACAACTAAATTGTTTCTCTACCTCATGACTGAAGTGATATTAGGCCCCGTGTGGAGGATGAACTGTCTGTGTTGCCAACATTAGAATTCTTCTCTCCTTCTCTAACCTGCCCCACTGGCATGAAAGGGAGAGATTGATTGGTTGCTATAGTCACTTCTATTTCACAGATTTTCGAACATGAGGTCCATATTGGCTTATTATTGTTGACAAAAACGCAGCCAGGAGTCTAAAGAATAGAAAATTGCTTTTATGTAACTGTAAAATTCATGCATGATCGTTTTAAACTTCTATTAGAAACAGCAATCGGCGCTTCAGGGGAGCAGCTGATGAAACGAGCGCTTAGTATACTGAATAGCGAACATTTAAACCCAACAGAAACCAGCAACAGAGTTTAAGGGGAACTCCAGGGAAACACATAACTCTCAGGTTCTGCATATTTGTTATACCTTAATCTTACAGATGTCAGCTTCCTGCATGTGTTTTCCCTTCCAAAATCCAGTGACTACAGGAAACAAAATGCCTGATGGGGTAATTTATGTCTGCTGCTTTCTTCCTCTGCTGTCAGCATTTATCACCAAGTTTTCCTGACACCAAGAGAAAAAAGGTAATGGGGAAGGAAGGGAGCTCCAGCACACAGCCTGTGATTGACAGCCTCAGCTGTGTGGTGAATGTCAGCTCTTCACCCCCTGTTTTCTGAAAGCTCAGTCAGGCTGTATAAATCCTACATAAAGTACGGCTGTAGGAGAGAGAGAGGACTGCAGATAAACAGGTGCAACTTATGTATTATCCGAGGCCAGTAACTCCACTGGGTGTATGTTTACAATCACTTCAAGATTTTGTAATTCTTAAGAAATGTTTCACCAGCATGTGATCACATATCTTTTAGAGACAGTTGACAGTACACTGCCGCTGACAACAGGTAAGTTGCCACTTACACCAATACTCTAAGTTACACCTACTGCCACTTACACCAATACTCTGGGTTACACCTACTGCCACTTACACCAATACTCTGGGTTACACCTACTGCCACTTACACCAATACTCTGGGTTACACTTTTTTTCCTGGGTTACATTTACTTCCACTGACACTAATATTGGGGGGTTACTTTTGTATGCCACTGACAGCAATACCGGGGGTTACTATTACTGTCACTGACACCAATATTAAGGGTTACTTTTACTGGCACTAACATAAATACTAGGGATTACTATTAATTCCACTGACACCAATACCGGTTGTTACTATTACTGCCACTGACACCAATACTAGGGGTTACTTTTACTGATACTGACACCAATACTAGTGGTTACTATCACTGCCACTGACACCAGTGCTAGGGGTTGTTATTACTGCCACTGACACCACCAATACTGAGGGTTGCTATTACTACTACTAACACCAGTACTATGGGTTACTTTTGTTGCAGAGTACGATTGATACTGTAGATGCAGCGGAGTCTAATTCAGATCAGACACTGTGTAGTAACAGGAACTGGCTTCTTTATTGGAACATCATCACAGGCAAAAATTGTCACTGCACATCATGGTATAAAGAACACACAAAGAAAAAACAAGGCAGGAAAAAGAAACCAACGAGTACATACACTGGGGATAGAAAATGCAACATCACAGAGTATACATAGTATAGCATATCATTAAGCATTAGCGACATTTTGTGTCCTTTTTGTAAACTGCATCTGATATATACTGCATATACTATAGGCTAAGCTGTAGGTTTGTTGCATCTCCAACACCCCTTCTCAACAACTAAGGCTTAGTCTGTTAAACCTTCTTTGTGAGCCTTGAAGGGTTACTATCACTGCCACTGCCACCAATACTAGGGGTTACAATTACTGCAACTGACACCAATACTAGGGGTTACAATTACTGCAACTGACACCAATACTAGGGGTTACAATTACTGCAACTGACACCAATACTAGGGGTTACTTTTACTACCACTGACAACAATAATAGGTTACTTTTTCTGACACTAATACAAATACTGAAGGTTACTATTAATGCCACTGACAGCAATACTAAGGGCTACTATCACTGCCACTGCCACCAATGCTGAGGGTACCATTACTGCAACTGGAACCAATACTAGGGGTTACTTTTACTACTACCACTGACACCAATATTAGAGGTTACTATTAATGCCACTCACGCCAATACCCAAGGTTACGATTACTGCCACTGACACCAATACTAGGGGTTATTATTACTGCCACTGCCACCGATACTGGGGTTACTTTTATTGTCACTGACATCAATAATGAAGGTTACGATTACTGCCACTGACAACAATACTGAGGGTTACTATTACTGCCACTGGCACCATTACTGGGGGTTACTTTTACTGACACTATTACTGGAGGTTACTATTACTCCTACTTTATCTTCAGTGTGCATTACAGTACATTAAAAA
The DNA here is from genome assembly GCA_029574335.1 of Rana kukunoris. Lineage (NCBI taxonomy): Eukaryota > Metazoa > Chordata > Amphibia > Anura > Ranidae > Rana > Rana kukunoris. The sequence goes on from CM056058.1 coordinate 9,862,373, forward strand.
GAATACATCACCGACACTTTTATGTGTTGGGGTGCATTAGAGCCATTTTTTTTAAATGGTTGCCTAACTTTAAGCAATGCACCTCAATGCACACAAATGCTTTGCTATTGTGCAGCCCTCTCCAACTGTTAGGGGCAACACTTGAGGCCTCCACTGATTTTCAAATTGACCACCACTGCATTATTGTTCCGATCCCAGTAGCTGGTTTGTAGCTCCTCAGATGAAAAGACACCTGATTGGTAAGGCTCCTGCGCAAGGACACACACACAACCACCCCCCACCCCCCGGTGAGGTCCGGTTGTTTACACCAGTTCTCTCTTTCCTATCTATGTGGATATCTCTTTAAAGTTGCATTATTCTCGGCTGAACTCCAGTCGCTGCTTGCTTACAGTTTATTGAGAAGTCACCCAATCTGTTTTTTCCTCCTCGCAGCCAGCAGTTGGAAGCAGAAGAGCTGTGCAAAATTATGAAAGCGTAATAAACACTAATACTTTTAAAGGCCTTTAAGCATAGCTTGCGCCTCTTTATTGTAATAAAAACGTTCCCAGAGCTGAAATAGGATTCTGAGCCACATTTGCAGATTATAAGGCAAAAGTGTACGCTTATTATATTACTTTCTGTGTTTTAATATACTCAGAAATTAATGAGGACACTAGACGTTAAAAGGATCTGCAATACCGCACTTTTAATTTAAGCAACCGGAGAGAAACGCGGGACTTTCGCCGAGGTCTTTGGATGTGATGATAGCTTCTTGTAAGGCAATATCATTTTCTCAACCCTCATTAGAGGAAGAAATGCCGTACACGGGTCTCGCTTCGGCCTCCGGTGATCCACAAGCGGAGAATCGCCTACAGGGACCATAGTATATTTAAATACAAAGGACCCTTTCCCGTTAGGAGGGCACGATTGGATATTGCTTTTAATAATAATCATTTAATTATTTTAAAGTTATGATAGCTTCTCAAAGATTACATTAGCATGAATAGCCCAAACTCAAGAACGGATTCTAATTGAAATACTTTTGAAGGAGTTGAAGCTTTTAAAGCTGAAGTCTAGGCAAGAGGTGAAATGCCCAGATGGAATACGTCTTGTGATAGAGACACCCCTGCCAGACAGCAGGGTCCTGGGCCAACAGAGGAGGAGAAGATGACTCTACTTTTCCAAGGGGCTTACATGTCCATAGGATAAACTTGTCTTAGTTGATCTCATATGTTTACCTGGAATGTAATTTATTTGTGTGAACTCTTCCAAATTCTATTCAGCAAAACTTATCCAGGAATTACAGCCACTCCTGGATCTCCAGTGCTGGAGAAGGAGGCTCTGCTTTTCTAGGGGGGTTGATATCAATTGGATCAGGTTCTCCTGGCTGATCTGGTTTGTCTGCCTAGAATGAAATTAATTCATCGTAACTCTTTTAAATTTGGTTCAGCCAGTCTTTTTAACCATGCACCAATGCCAGACGTCGGAGTCTTGGACCTCTAATGGAAGAGGAGAAGACTCTGCTTTTCTAAGGGGGTTTTACTGTATATCTATTGTATCAATGTATCCTGGTTCATATGAATTTTGGAGGTGGGCATTGTGAACCAGACACCCCCTCCAAAAAGTGGGGTCCTGGACCTCCAGTGGAGGAGTAGAAAGCTCAGCTTTTCTAAGGGAGTTTGATATCAATTGGATCGAAATCTTCTGGTTGATTTGGTATGTCCACTTAGATTGTGATTAATGTATGGGAAATCTTCCAAATCCAGTTCAGCTAGACTTGTGATCCAGGCATCTCTGCCATTTAGCAAGGTCTTGAACCTTCAGAGGAGGAGAAGAAGAGTCTGCTTAGCTAGTCTGCTCATCTAGTCTTGTGAACCAGGCTGCCCTTCCAGGCAGCAGGGTCCTGGGCCTCCAGTGGCGGCTCAGCTTATCTAAGGGGGCTGTATATCCATTGGAACAACCTGTTCTGGCTGATCTGATATGACTATGCAGAATGTACTGTAATTTATTTATATGAACTCTTTCAAATTCTATTCGGCCAGCCTTTTGCAAAATATCATAGCTGAGTTCTGGGCCACCACTGGAGCAGGTGGGGTAGGTAGGAGCATCTTCTGGCCTACCAGAACAAGTTGTATAACCTAGTTGGGCTGTTATATGATCTATGCCACTTCTCCTGGGAATTTAGCCCTAAACAGGGCTTTTTAGATGAGCTCAGTACAGGATTACATATTTGCAGCTCTGGTAGGTCCTGTTCCTATACAGCAACTATCCTGGGTCCCACACGCAGCTGGTATTTAAGTGGGCACTAACTCCACAAATTACATTACTAGAGGAGGGGTTTCTCCAAAAAGGGAGCTAACATCTGCTTAAAATCGTCCTTTTACCATGTCATAATGACAACCGAGCCATCTAGTGGCAGCATGGCAACATTTTGACAAAAAATTCCAGATTTCCAACAACATTTTTGGAAAATTACAACCCTCAATCTTGCTCATTCCTATCTGTTACATAGAATAGACTAAATGATCCAGTCTAAGGTACACTCTAGCAAAAAAGATTTCAACACAACAGCTACTAGTGTCAACTAGCTGGACAAGATGAGCCTTTTTTTTCTCTATTGACACCAGCAAGACCTCTCCATGACCTGGCTAGAAGTAGAGCCAAATTGGATGAAAGTCCGAAATATTTCCCATACTAATCAGGCATCACCGGCGAAACGGTAATCAAGCGTAATCAGAGAGTGCGGTACAAAAGACAAGTCTGTTTTAGAACTGCAAATTGATTTAAAAGGAGAATTTCACTTTGGTCTTAAAATTGGCAGAATTTATATAAAGGCTGCAAAAAAATGAATTTTATCATTTAAAGCTGAACTTCAGTCTCACCTATCAATCTCCCCCTCTGCCTTAATCCTTACCTGTCTGCAATCCCCAATGCGATCCACAGGCTGCTGTGGTTTGAGAATAGAACAAAGTAACATTTGAAATGCTATTGCTTGCCAATTATAGAAAATGACAGCTGATTTCATTTTGAACATAAAAGGCGATTGCTGACATTATTAACCACTTGTTGACCACAATATGTATATATATATGTTGCAGTTTGCAAGTGGTTTGCCAGGTTTATGGCTGAAGACATCAGAAGATATCAGAAGGCAGACTGTATTTTCAGGCAGACCACCCTAGGTAATTGAACCTCCATGATTGAAACTAAACTAAAATCCAATAAATGAAAGGGGCAGGCCAGGGACAGTAGGCATGGATGTCCTCCAGCCAGAAGATGAGGCAGGCTCTATTTGACTTGCTGCATCTTCTAATTCACAATGTGCAGTGAAATCAGAGTAAGCCATTTCAGTAGAGGAGAGGAGCCAGTACAACTGTGCAAGACTAAAGGGAAGACTGGAGGTCAAATTGAACTTTTTATTCTATTTACATGTAGCGCTTGGGTACTTTAGAGTACCAGCGCTAGTTAAATTAAGAGGGAGATCAGAGTGTATTTAAACTCTGATCCAAACTGTTATGTGCAAAACAGGGTCTCTGTCTCAGCGTGGCTGTGCTGTAGGCTCATTTTGTTGCACTGGGGTGTTCTTCCAACTCCAGTGCTGCAGGTGGCAGCAGTGGTGTCAAGGTTTGGATGCTCTTTCCCAGCAGCCAATCAGGGAGGTTTGGCCTCTCTGTGCATGCTGGGGAAGGGTATTTATGAGACTGACGCCATTGGTTCTGGGTCTTCTTCTACGAGTGTGGCACCCACCTTTAGGGTGACCACATCACGGCGCCCCGGCATTATGGCCTACCTGGTCGGGATGTGCGTGCCACACGGTGTTCCTGGTTCCAGGACCATGTTGACCCGGAGCATCTGAACAGCGACGGGGACCCAGTGAGTGACTGGGTACCCACCTTTGAGGATCCCAAGCTATATTGCTGTTTGGTGGGGAGTCTGTCTGAGGAGCGCCATTGAGAGGCTGGCAATCCAAAAGAGCCTCGACAAACCAATGGCGGATCAAGGTAGCCGGACACTGATCACCTGTCAGTCGGTAGCTAAGCGACAAGTTGAAGAAGATTCAGGCATAATTCATCTAAGGAGGATTATCTCCGTAACTACAAATCAGAGAGGGCCTGTGGCAGAGGTGTCTCTCTGACGTTCACCAAGGAGGGTCTGTGGCAGAGACTTTTCCTCAAGTTCAACTTCACCAAGGAGGGTCTGTGGCAGAGACTTTATCCTACAAATGTTCGAGTGATATTCCGGCTGCCAGGCCATTGAGAGAGGCCTGTCTGGGTAAGCTAAACCCACACATAGGAGTGGCGCAGAGAAGTATTACACTTGGGAGCAGGACTGTTTCCCTACCATCATGCCTGAATCTGCTGTTCCCCTTTCTTCTTCAACTTTACTTTCCTCACCACAAGTTTATTGTTTTTACCCGGCTGGGTAATAAAGAGCACAGCAAAGAGCACCTGTTGTAGACATTCCTTTACTTCTACTAAATGCAACATGCATCATCCACCCCTAGGAATTCGGGGGAGCCATGAGGTAAATGTGTCACATAAACAACCAGCAGCTCCTCCAGGGGTAGTGCTACATACACCAGGACAAAAAATAGGGAATTGCGACCACCAAAACAGGAGGGAACAGATGGCAACGGATGTAACCTTTGATCACTCAGAACCTTCTGATCCACCAAAACAGTAATGCTGAGTATACACGGTCGAAAATTCCAATGGAAAAAGTTTGATGGGAGCTTTCTATCGGATATTCCGACTGTGTGTATGCCCCATTGGACTTTTCTCATCGGAATTTCCAACAGACTTTAGAAATTCCGACTGAGTTTTGGACGGTCAAAAGTCTGACCGTGTGTAGGCGGTGGTAGGTGGAAATCTTTCCAGTGGGAACACGTATAGTAATACAAAGAAAAATAAAGTTTCTAATCCTACTCCACAAACCAAAAAAGTTTTGGCTTGAGTTATGTAAAACCCAACATCACAAACATCATTAAAATCCACTAAAAGCTATAGAAAAAGAATAACGCATTCCGTAATACCAGCCACTTTCTGGAAATTAAGCCTTTAAATGGTGTTAAGCTTCTAGGCAGTGTAATTAATAATTCTTGTCAACAGCCTTTAAAATAGGCTGGGAAGAGTTTATTCGTTATGTGGAGTAAACTGTGCCTGCGTGTTATACACAGGGGGCTGTGGAATGTTTTTTTCCTGAAACTTCCCTCTTAAAGTTGGGGTGCGCGTTATAAGCCTGTGCGTGTTCTACGCTGATAAATACGGTATATGGTCCAACGTTTGAGAACACCTGACCATCATGTCTATATAATCTTCTTGGAGATCCCATTCCAAAACCATCTTCAGGTATTGATGTTGGGTGAGAAGAACTGGATCACAGTGAGCATTTCAATTCATCCCAAAGGGGTTCAGCAGTTGAGATCAGGGCTCAATAGACATGTGAGATTCATTTAAAGTGGAACCTCGGATTGCGAGCAACGCGGTTAATGAGCGTTTCGCAATATGGGCACTGTATTTAAAAAAAAAAAACTAACTCGGTTTGCGAGTGTTGTCTCACGAGACGAGCAGGATTCAAGCCAAAGCAGTGTGCAGTACCGCGTTTGGCCTGAGGTGGGGAAATGTCGGAGGTGATCGGTGCCGTTCGGAGCCATTCAGAAATGCTTGGAAAGTCTTGGAAATACTCCATTCCTGAGGTTTGCCGAGGTCAGCCAAGCTGTCCTCGGCCTTTTCGTGTGTTTCCGAGGCTCTCCGGCACCCCCCACCTTTGGCCACATGCAGTATTGCATGCCATTGAAGTCAATGCGGAACAAATTATTTTTGTTTCCATTGACTTCCATGGGGAAACTCGCTTTGATATGTGAGTACTTTGGATTACAAGAATTCTCCTGGAACGTTTAATGCTCGTAATCCGAGGTTCCACTGCAGTTAACGAATCGAAAATTCGGACAACATTTTCGTTATTCGAAGATTCAGATGTATCCGAATTTCTGAATCACAATAGTAACAAATTTCAATGTATCAGAAAAAAAAATAACGAATGTGAAAAATGTAAAAATGTATTTGAATTCGAAACATTTGAAAATGAAATTAATGTTTGGCTATATATTACGCATGAGTATTTTTTGTCAATGTATGGTGTGTCCTTTTCTGTGTATAGTTGAGGAAAGTGGAAAATTAACGCTGGACCCGTAGGGTTATCTCACTGGTACTGCTATTGTAAAGTACAGATGTAAATTATTTGGTCTCCAGGCAGTTTCTAAACCCCCAAAGGATCTCCACGGTCTCCTTGGCTTGTAGTGTAATGTAACAAAAACTCAAAATGAAGCGCCACATTACTATTAACCTTAATAGCAGTATTCCCAGGTGTGGCTCGAGTGAATTTTCAGTGCCCCGAGCCACAGGGATCGCATTGCAGGATCCAAGTACAGCTTACTTACCTTGTCCCCAGGATCCTGCGATGTCTCCCCGCGTCTACGCTCGATGCATCACAGTGCCAAGCTCCGTTCCCTGCCAGGGTTGGGACGCACGGGGACGTAGCTTTGCGCCAAATTCAAAAAGTGAAAAACACACAGGCCTGGATTCACGACGGACTTACGCCTACGTATCTAAAGATACGTCGTCGTAAGTACAAATGTGCGCTGTCGCATCTCTGCGCCAATTCACAAAGCTAGATACATCAAAAAGCAAGGCTTCAGCCACCTGACATAACTTGCCTACGCCGGTGTATCGTGGGCGCATAGTTACGCTGGACGCATTTGGCGTACCCATGTTAAATATGCAAATGAGTAAGATACGCGATTCACGAACGTAGATGCGCCAGGCGGAAAAGATACGCGGTTTGCGTAAGGCTTACATCCGGCGTAAAGTTATTCCCCATATAAGTGGTGCAACCCATTCAAAGGTATGGACCAGGGAACAGCCGTCGTATGTTACGTCGTTTACATAGTACTACGTGAATAGGGCTGTGCGTAGGTTACGTTCACTACATAGGCAGTGTATTGACGTATCTTATGCAGCTATTTCGACGTGACTGTGAGCATGCGCACTGTAATGCGTCCAAGATGCGACACATGCGCAGTTCGTTTTTTGAAGCTCAGCCCATCATTTGCATGGGGTCACGCTTCATTTTAATATAGCACGCCCACTTCCATTTCTTACGCCGACAACTATACGCTACGCCGGCACAACATTGAGAGCATTTGCTTTGTGAATACCATCCTAGCCTCTAAACGCTGCGCCGAAGAAAGATGCGCCGAGGTACGTGAATCCGGGCCACAATACATAAAATACATTAGGCCTCGTACACACGATAGGTTAACCAGAGGACAGCGGTCTGATGGATCGTTCTCATCGGTTAAAACCGATCGTGTGTGGGCCCCCTAGGTTATTTAACCATTTAAAAAAAAAAAAACAGCTTGCTTTAAATTAGGTCAAAACCGATCGTTCGTAGGCACGACCATCGGTTAAAAACCCGCGCATGCTCAGAATCAAGTCGACGCATACTTGGAAGCATTGAACTTAATTTTTTTCAGCACGTCGTTGTGTTTTACGTCACCGCGTTCTGACACGATCGTTTTTTCAACCGATGGTGTGTAGGCGTGACAGACCATCAGTCAGCTTCATCAGTTAACCGATGACGACGGTCCTTCAGACCGTTCTCAGCGTATGGACCGATCGTGTGTACGTGGCTTCACTGTATCAAATCATTTTACACCCCTTTTGTACCTAGTGGTTAGTGTTGAGCAGAATATGCCATATTCGTATTCGCGATATATCTCGAATATATAGTCGAATATTCGACAGATATTCGCTAAATACGAATATTCGTGATATATTTTCGAAATGAAATTATTGCGAATTTTCGCTATCGCGAATGCGAATTGCGATTGCGAATTGCGCATGCGAATTGCGAATATTCGAGAAATGCGGAATGGAGCACTCTGATTGGCACAGAATATTCGTGATATATTACAATATAAAATAATTGCGAATATTCGAGAAATGCGGAAGGAGCACTCTGATTGGCTCAGAATATTCGTGATATATTACAATACACAATAATTGCGAATATTCGGCAAATGCGGAAGGAGCACTCTGATTGGCTCAGAATATTCGTGATATATTACAATACACAATAATTGCGAATATTCGGCAAATGCGGAAGGAGCACTCTGATTGGCTCAGAATATTCGTGATATATTACAATACACAATAATTGCGAATATTCGGCAAATGCGGAAGGAGCACTCTGATTGGCTCAGAATATTCGTGATATATTACAATACAAAATAATTTCGAAATTTCGAGAAATGCGGAATGGAGCACTCTGATTGGCTCAGAATATTTGTGATATATTACAATACAAAATAATTTCGAAATTTCGAGAAATGCGGAATGGAGTACTCTGATTGGCTCAGAATATTCGTGATATATTACAATATAAAATAATCGCGCGATATCGCTATTTGCCGAATAATCGCATTGCGATTTTTCGGCAATATAAAATGAGCGCTGCAGCTACTCGGCCCAAGGTCTCTAATCATACCAGCAATGCTTTTAGACGTCGATGGGGATCTCTAGGATGTGATCTGTTCCAAAAAATGTTTTAAAACATTCGAATATTCGAAATAGCGAATATTCGCCGCGATATTCGCGATATTCGCGAATACTCGAATATGCAATATTCGTAGCGAATATTCGCAATTCGAATATTCGTGAGCAACACTACTAGTGGTTTGTCCAGTGCCCTGCATGTACTTTTATATTATATATAATGTTCTTTCTGCCTGGAAACTGGAGAATGGAGATTACGTCAAAAGTGCTTATAAACCAACTAGAAAACAGCGATAATAAATTAGAATCACTTGCAGAATTGAGCGATAGTGATTTGTGTGGAATTTCATCATCAAACATTGATAGTAATGACAGCGACAATTCTGCAACTGAGTAAAAAAATTTTTTTTCATTTGATTACATTATTGATTACATTTTATTATTATTATATTATTATTTGTTATAATTATTTATAGTTATTTATTATATTACAGTTTATGAGTTCGTGTTTCAAACTTTATCATACCCGGAATGTATACTAGACTCTTGTTTGGACAGATTTAAGTGAGTTATTTTTAAGAATAACAGGCCTACAATATAAAACGCCAAATTTCCATGCAAAACATTGTACCGCCCAGACCAATTTTCAGCTTTCAGCGCTCTCGCACTTTCAATAACAATTGCACGGTCACACTACGCTGTAGCCAAATGAAATGTTTATCATTTTGTTCGCACAAATAGAGCTTTCTTTTGGTGGTATTTATTCACGATATAAAAAAAAAAGAGCAAAAATTAAAAAAAAAAAAAAAACAATATTTTCTTCTTTCTATTTTAAAAGAAATCCAATAAAATCGAATTTTGTCATAAATGTAAGCCAAAATGTATTCTGTTACATGTCTTTCGTAAAATAAAATCTTGTTAAGTGTATAATAATTGGTTTGTGTGATCACAAACAGATGTCTGTAGATGATCTTGTACAGATGTGCACAGGTGATCACGGACATATGTGTGCAGATGATCATTGGGACATGTGATTTTACTGTTATACTGTATATGTGGGGGACAGGTGTTTTTACTTTGTGGGGACATGTGTGTGGTGACTAGGGATGAGCCAAACACCCCCCCCTGTTCGGTTCGCACCAGAACCTTCGAACAGACCAAACGTTCGCGCGAACATTTAGAACCCCATTGGCGTCTATGGGACTCGAACGTTCGAATTCAAAAGTGCTAATTTTAAAGCCTAATAAGCAAGTTATTGTCGTAAAACGTCTTTGAGAACCCGGCTCTATCAATGGAAAAAAAGTTTTAAAAACGGTTAAAAGAAGTCCTGAAAAAAACAACAGTTTTTAAAACTTTTTTTCCATTGATACATGTTCCCTCGGGCAAGACCCGGGTTCTCAAAGACGTTTTCACAGACATACTATAGACACCCAGCATGTACAATATTTAAAGTAATTTTTCCTTTTTATTTTTTTTTATTTAAGCATCATTAAAATCACTGCTCCCGAATCAGGAGCAGTGATTTTAATGATGCTTAAATCAATAATAATAATAAAAAAAATAAAAAATTCCTTTAAATATTGTACCTGCTGGGTGTCTATAGTATGCCTGTGAAAACGTCTTTAAATAGCACAATCACCTGCCTGCCAGTAATCTAGGAAGAACTGATCTAGCTAAACTAACAGTGTATAAATATATGTACAACACCTGGGATGTATATATATCCTTTACACACTGTAACATTAACTGACTAGCCTGCCTGCCTGTCTGCTCTATCTACCTGCAAAAAATGACACTCTCTCTGTCTCTCTCTGTTCTCTTTAACCACCGTCGCAACACACTACAGAAGGCCAACCTGCAGGTGGCCTTTTAAAGTGTGGGGCGTGTACTAAACCCCCTGAGCCATAATTGGCCAAAGCCACCTTGGCTTTGGCCAATTACGGCTTTCTGTACTGTCGATGCTCTGATTGGCCAAGCATGCGGGTCATAGTGCATGCTTGGCCAATCATAAGCCAGCAACGCCGCAGTGAATTATGGGCTGTGGCGCGTCATTCAAATTTGGCGCGAACGACCCGTTTTGTTCGTATTTTGACGAACGATCAAACATATGATGTTCGAGTCGAACACGAAGCTCATCCCTAGTCAGCAGCTGGTTTGGCGGTGTTTTCTGTGTATAGTGTGTCGTAATCTGTGTATTTTGGTGCAGCCATTTTCCGTCTTTAATATGCAGGCTGTGTTCTCTGCTCTATAGGGCTGCATCTAAACAACTGATTGGTTGCTAGACCCATTAACCTTATTTTTGCCTTCCTCCAATTGTCTATATATACGAGCGACCCATGAGATATGATTTTTTTTATGAATAATAGACATTCCTGGCTACATTAACAGTTTATATCAGCCCGGACATCATTAATAGGCTCTAAATTAGTCATTGTCATTTTGATTTGCTTTATTGGAATGGTTGGCAACGACCACGCAAAAATTTAAAAAAAAAAAAAGGTAAAAAAGAGAGAGAGAAAATTCATTAAATGTTAAATCATTTACTGCTGCCCTTTAAAATAAGACACATTAAACCTGGTACAGATTGTGCTCATTTCATGCATTAACCTTATTTGCGTACTTACTCCCAGAGACAAGATGGAAACCTGCATAGCAGGCACTTCGCTGTACTGATGCAGTCTGTCAAATTCTCTTCATTTACTGTGATGTGCAAAGGCGCAATTATACACTCCTCCGCAAACGGCGTTTCAACCTTACGTAGATGTGGCAAGCTTTTTCAGCTGTTTAGAATAAAGGCACTCTAGCCGAACCCAAAAAAATCATCATGGGGACACGTACACAAGGCTTTTATCTATCGTTGTAGCAATGCCTGAGCATTTCCTTCAGTTTATGCCACTAAACTAAAAAAATCTTGGAATATCTTATGGTGAGATATTGATTCTGCAGGCTACTGGCCCCCCAAAACAGTGGATTCTGGGGTGGGTAATATGGCCAGATATTTTTCAAGGCAGGAAGGTTGGTCTTTGAGGAAGCGGATTCCTTGCTTATTTGAGACATAGGTATGGAGATAAGGAGGGTTGTCTAATCTACATGCGGGGCGCAGGACACATAGGGCCAGATTCAGAGAGCCACTATGCCTGTGTAACTGGTGTTAGACTGGAGTAATTTCAAATTACGCGCGTTTTCTAGCTAGTCGAAAACCTCAAACCATGAATAGACGGCTGCGGGCTTCAATTCGACTGGATTACGTGTTCGTACGCCTTCAGATCTACGCTGCAATAAAATTGCGGCCACTGGGTGGACTTCCCGTCGTTTTCCGCGTCGGGGTATGCAAATGAGCTTTTGCCGGCAATCCCCGAAATTACGATCTTCAATCGCAATCTCTTACGGCACCTTAAGTCATCTTTTATTTGCGTAACACTATACCAGCTTTTTGCTGCTCTAATATTAGACAGCCCATGTTAAGTATGGCCGTCGTTCCCGCGTCGAATTTCTACGTTTTCCGACGTCTTTTATTATTTTTTACGTAAGTCGTCCGGGAATAGGAATGTTCGTACACTACTCAAACAACGAATGACGTAAAGACGTGATTTCGCGCAATGCACGGCGTGAAATTTCTGAAAGGGAGCATGCGCAGTTCGATCGCCGCGGGGACGCGCTTAATTTAAATGCTTCACGCCCCCTAATCGCGTATTTCGATTACGCGGCGAGAAATAGACTACGCCGCCGTAGCGTACGGGCAAAAATCTACCAGGATTCCATTTAGAGCCTGGTAAAATACGGCAGCGTAGAGTATTTCGATTACGCAGCGCAATATTAAGTGTATGTGAATCTGGCCCATAGATTCCAATGGTTTTTTTTTTTTTTAATCACATGATTAGGATCTGAGGCTCTAATTGGCTTCAAAAAAGTGTGCGCCCCAAGCCCACCAGCTTGTGTGACATTAGCAAATTAATATTAGCTATTGTCTTCCTGCTTCTCCTCCTAGCCAATCAGGAAGCGTGAGCAGCGCGATTGGCAGAGAGGAGAAGCGATTGTATTGACCGATACTGGAGGCAGGGAGGATGTACAGGGAGATCTGGAACATGGACGTTGATTACAGCATCTGTCATCTGCTCTGCATCACCACCAAGACCCCGACCGTGAGAGGGGGGAGTCGGGGGGTCTGTTCCCCCCCCCCCCGGGGCAGCTAAAGCTTGTCAGTATGTCATATACTGTTGACCTAGAACAAAGATTTATGGATGGGCCACATCATCATAATTAAAACTGTATCATGGGCACCTACATCATTCAGTGCACCCATAAGGCTGTGTGCTGGGCCATCAATACAAGGTGCACCCTTCTGTTACCCAAATCACAAAGGATGATCAAGGTACCAGCACCAGTATTGTATTTAGGTTTTCTGCTGCCCTAGGCCTGACATCACTCGCACACCCCCAAATTTAAATATGACCCACCCATCCTGTCAATGCCACACCCCTTTCTGTTTAAGACCTACCCTGAAATTTTTGAGTGAGGACACTAGTTCTGAGGGCCTGCGGGGGCGGGGGTGGATGGATTCCCTTAATTTGCATATATTTCCTCTCAGTTCCTGTATGGCTATGGGGCAGGAAGTGAAGGGAAATCTCTGCAATGGGACAGGGATGGTAAAAAAATAAACTGGCAGGGGCTATAACCCTCCCTTATTCTATCCAAAATGAAAAAAAAAAAAAGTGTGAAGACATGCCAACGGTGCAGCAGAAAACATAGTACAGTGAGGAAGGTTTGTAAGCCAGGAAGATAAGACTCAAAATTAGAAGCAGCTTTATGGGCTAGACGAATTTGCTTCTAAGCCCAGACCGCCACATAAGACTGGTGCTACACTAACAGTGTAGCGCAAGTCGGCGGGGACTCTTTCCATGCTGCCCCCCTGCAAAGTGTTGCCCTAGGCCTGAGCCTAGGCCAGGGTACAGCGTTGACCAGCACTCAATACACATGGAAGGAAACAGTATCAGGTTATGGAAGTAAACTGGTAAGGGGGTTAAAAAAAAACCTCCACCAGTTCCCTATATGATGACAATCCACGGTGGGAATCCAACATGCAATTGAAGAGTTGCCTGATTCTAAAATAATACCAGAGGATAGCTCATAGCTGCTCAATATATATATCCCTGCATGTTTTTTTGCCTGGAAAGCTTCCTTTAATTTGTAACATTGACCTTCCATTCTCCTATAGTCAAACCCCTCCAGATATTGTTATATTTCACAATAGTCAGTGCATTTCCTTATATATAATTTATAGAAGATTACCTACCACCTGTGTGTCATTCTACATTGCGAGTCACGCTGGTTGTAAAGAGCATTTTCTCACTGTGCAGGGCAAAATAACATACAGCATAGCTGCAAATTCAGTGCCTGAGTGCAAATTACTGCAACCGATGCTTCTAGCAATATGAACATTAAATCCCGGCGTCTAGAAAAATACACAAAGCAGAAGGAATAGATCCTCCACTTTCGCTTGAACCAAAGATGAGAGGAAAAAAAAAAGAAGGATCGGACTTGTGATAAAATCCCCACATGTTCCTAATGTGTAATTTATTTGCGAGTGATAAGTCCTGGTTATAATGTCGCCATATTCATTGTAAACTCAACAACGTGGTGAGTCACATGAAGAAAATCCCTGTTATTTATTTGTACACTTGTGACTTTGAATAGCTTAGGAGGAATGGGCTATTTTACTGCTGGAAGATAAAGAAGTAAGCTTCTCATAGGAGCTTTTATCACAGCAACCGTGCTACAATGTCTGTGTGGTTTCAGCAGAGCGCCGCGCGGCCTATGGAAGAAGAATGAATGTTATAGAATGGGGACTGGATGGAATGCATACAGCTATGCAACCAGAAAGTAGGGACAGATATCATGAGCAAGCACTCCAAAATTCTTTAGAAGCTAGTTCACTTCAAAGCATAGACAACAGCAGCAGGATCAGCGTTTCAGGGACTCACACCCCCCTTTTATCAAATCATTGCACCTTTTTAAAGTGGGCCTGTGAGTTCCCATAATGTCGGTCCTGCTGTTGTTTTCTATGCTTTGAAGTAAACTAGCTTCTGAAGAATTTTGAAGTACTATCTTACTGTATCTATGATTTTTGATGCCACCGCCTGTTGCACACCTAACTAATTTTAAGTTCTTAAAGAAACCATTTTTGCAGAGTTTTGAGCACCCCAGATTTTTTGGAGGCTGGAGTATGACTCACTGACAGGACCGCTGATAGGGGGGACCACCAGCCCTCCTGTAGGGGGCCCAGGTACACAGGGGAGCTGAACAGTAGGAGGAATTGGTGTGGTTGGGCAGAGGGGCTATTACAGAAAGATGCCCTCTGCAGCAGCTGAAAGACGGTTTCTCTTCCTCCTGTCGGCATTCAGCTACTGCAGGGAAAGACACTTCCCTGCACTGATTCCCCTCCTTGGTCTGCCTACTTCTGATCCCCCGTGTGCCCCATGTTGGGTTGAGAGTGGATGATTAGTGAGCAAGAATTAGTGTTAGGCTGAAGTTTAGGGTCTACCAATAGACCAACCATTTTCAACCAAAGTTCCATGGAAACCTAGGGCTCATTCAGAACTTGCAAGTGGTTCTTTGAACTATAGATGAGTGCCTGCATAATTTCAGGTCCAGTGACTCTTCGCCTAGCCAATTGTGTGACACCATAGACCTTTTTAACTGTCTGCAAGGGTGGCATTCTGACCACTGCTGTAAAGGGGGCATTCTTTCCAGGTACCCCAGGTACCCCAGGACAAAGTCTACTAAGACGAAACGATGTAGGTTGAAGCGGCGTGCTGACGTCACTGCGTTACACGGAGTCCCGGAGAGAACGGGCTGTGTTAGCCGGCCGGCTACAGAACTTTTTACATGCGATTTTATATCTACTCAAATGTGAGTGTGTTTTTATTTTTTATTTTCTATTAAATTTATATTGGATTACGCTATGTTCACCCTATTTTCCTTTCCTTATGCTTGGTTGTGTTCAACACTTTCCTGAACGGTAGAGTATTCCAGAGATTTTTGACAGAAGGACCTCTAGGCTGGGTTTATAGCCATATGCTTACAGAAAATCTCTAATTGGGATCTTCCCATCTGGTAAGAGACTGCTAAACACTAAGGTGGAGGATCCTCTTTCCTATCCGGTCATCTTTTTGTGGTGTTTTTGATGCCATTGTTTCTTATAGAGGAGCAGCACATCTTCAGATAGAAGATCACTCTTTGAACTACTTTTTGTTAATAGGACATTTCTTTTTGTCATAGAGACTCATTTGTATGTTGGAGGACCATATTTCACACAGATTGTGCTATTTATTCACTTTGGAGATCTTCTCTATCATTATATTCACTATTGATTGTCCACTAAGTGGTCGATATTTATGATATTTGCGCAGCTTGTTTCTTTCGTTTTCACTCTTCCCATTGACTAGCGATACATGATTTTTAGTAGAGGTTCCGTGAGATCTGAACATCTGTCACATTTTCAAGATATAGCATATTTCATACTCAGTGACATCTTTGCTGGATCTCTTTAGCTATCACCATAATTAAGCCCCAGGGGTGGGGTGAAGCATGTTGGCATTGTGGTCTCAAAGAATCAAGTTGAGGCTGCTAGGTTAACAGTTGGGTAGGGTGAGGTGTGCGGTGGTCGGGCTACCTGTTTCTAAATTCATTATGCTTTGGGTCTGGATGGACCTTTCCTCAGCCTGCACCCACACTGGTCAGCAGCATCCAACTAACTGGACTATGACAGCCTGAGCAGGGACCCTCAGTCTTTTATAATAGGTCAGAGAAAGCAGTTAAAGGGGCTTGGTGGAATTTTACACAAAGTGCCATGTTGGCTCCTCCCAAACATCTATAGTATCTATATAACACCTACAGTCCTTATTATTATTTTTTTACGTTTTATTATGCAGGGACTTGCATAGTACTGCTAAAATAAAAATGAAAACTTCATAAATCTTGTTTAACTCAACCATGCTATCGTTTTATGTGTAATGTTGTCTATCAATAACATTATATTTGCAATGTTCAATTGTTTCTTACTTGGAAGACTTAGTATAAGTATGGTATTGTTTTAGGGAAACCAAGTGTCATTATTTAAGCTATACTTCTGTAAGGCCAAGCATCAGCGTGCCATTTTTTTGTAACTCCAAGTGTCAGTTTGTCATTGTTCTAGGATCCTCAGTATCAATGCATCATTGTGCTGAAATCCCATATGTAAGTGTGTCATTGTTCTAAGAGCCAATGCAAAAGTATGCCGATGGAACTAAAGCATTAGTTGTCAATGAATGTTGTACCCCAAGAGTCATTGTGCCATAGTTTGTGAACCATTGGTGTTAGTGCAGCATTATGGTTAGACCCTAATGCCGCATACACACGGTCGTTTTTTTGTGATGAAATAAAATAACGTTTTAAAAAACGTAATTTAAAATGATCGTGTGTGGGCTTCACATCGTTCTTTGTCTTCTAAAAAATGTTGTTTTTTGTGTCATAAAAAAAGATCGTGTGTGGGCTAAAACAACGTTTTAAACCCGTGCATGCTCAGAAGCAAGTTATGAGACGAGAGCTTCAATTGAACAGTGCCGTCGTACATGTTGTACGTAACCGCGCTTTGCAAGAGCATTTTCAGAAAACGATGGTGTGTAGGCAACGTCGTTTCTTATAATGAAGTTAGAAAAACTTTGTTTTTTTTTCATGCTGAAAAACGTTGGTTATTTCATCACAAAAAACGAGCGTGTGTACGCGGCATAAAATGACTTCTGTTTTTTAATCTGAAGAGCTGGTGGACCATTTTTATAAACCTATGGACTCCATGTGCAGTGTTTTGGAGTCCCAACACCGACCTGATGCAAATCTTACTTCAGGGAACTTGAAATCTCCCCCCCCAGCCAGGGCAGACAGAGAAAAAAAAAACAATGGAATACAACCACATCCCAAACAATCTCAGCAAAAGAGTCCAACAGCATGAGACAACACACAATATATACATTTTACAAGGTTCCAGTGTGGCTGTAAAGAGGGTCCGACAGTACAAATCAGAAAGGAGTTCTCGGGCACCCCACATAAATTGACTCCTGTCACAAGGGGTTTCTACTTTTCCTTACTCTTTACAAATCCAACCCCCCCCCCTCCCCAAAAAAAATGTTTTAATTGGCTTTGGCTATAATAGCATGCATTGAGTATCTTCCCAGTCCTCTCATTCCCCTAGATTAGGGGTCTTCAAACTTTCCAAACAAAGGGCCAGTTTATTGTCCTATAATCTTTAGGGAGGTCTGACTGTGGTCAACAGTAGAGTAAATTTTCCTGGCATCAGTGGGAGAAACATTGCCACATTTGGTTTCAGGGGGAGTAGTATCATTGGAAAGAATAGTGCCCTATCGATGGTGTCAGTGGGAGAAATTACTCCCCATTGTTAATGTCAGTTGGCTGAATAGTGTCTCGTATCAGTGGGAGAAATAGTGATCGAAGGGCCAGATAAAGGCAAGCAAAGGGCTGCACTTTGGAGACCACTGCCCTAGATTCCATGTTCAATCCAATTGAATTAATTGGTTTGGGCAATGATCCTCTTACATATCTACATTTCATCATCCAGGTATGAGGTGCTGACTAGCGTTCAAGGCACATGACTACTGTTGAAGAACTATTAATCTTGAGAAGTCTTCTTTTGAGAAACATTTATTGCTCTCGCTTAGAATTTATAGGGGTTGATGGGATTAGACAGGTAACAAGAGAAAAGCCCAAATATTCCAAAGATCAATACCAAATAGGCTGGGAGAAACACAAAAGGGATGAATGCGATGGCATCTGTAGGCAGTCAGGCCAGGTGTCAAGATAAATAGTAAACTTTCAATTAACATGTTTGGATGTTCCATAGTAATTCCTTACTTTTTGGAGCTTAGGTCTATTCTAAGGGTTCCCCAGTCAATAGTGCTAACATGCCCTGGGAATCATAATCAGTTTAGTCAGCATGTATCTCATTCAAGAACCCAACGCAAAGCCGATTCCAACAATTAATACACCCAGCTTGTTAAAGTCCCAGGTCTATGGTTTGGACTATAATGTAACACTCTGCTTCCTGATGGTCTAATCTTGAGGTACCATATAATTCTCATGTCTCTACAGGCATCAGATAGTGTATTAAATGCCAGATCCGTGACATATTCATCTGGATAAATCTACGCGTTGAATCTCGGCAGAACAGGAATATGTCAGAGGAAATTTCACCGGCGGATAGGTCAGCCGGATGCGCTGGGATTTGGATATCCTGCAGGTAATTGTTGAGTGTCTCTGGCTGTTCTAATCCTGTCTGCTAAATCCATACAATCTAATTTTGGGTGCCGAAAGCGCTAAGGAAGTAATACAACAAGCCTGGGGTGACAGAGACATCTAACAATAGATTTAAACTGGAAGCTCGAACATCAAAGGAGAATGCATCAGAGGACCATATGGCCTAGATTCTATAGCATTAGTCTGAGACAGGGAAGATAATATTTTGTACACGGTATGCCGGTATGTATGTACGAATGACAAAAATACCCTGCAAAATGCGTGTGTACATTGCCATGGTAGGAATATCGCAACTCTAAAATTATAATAATCTTTTGGTACTTGGTAATATCAAATGAATATTTTAAAGATGGTCTATAAGTTCAATTTTATAATGTTATATTTTACAGTGGTAGGGAATATTATATAATTTGATTATTTATTTCTACATCAGCTCTCTTTGTTGCTTTCACTTTCATTCTCCCTCAATCGTCTAACCACTATCTACATTAACTTGCCCTGGCATTGGCTGTACATCTTTGGTCTGGACTGGTTTCCTGATAGTGGCAATGCTAGATCATCTTACTGAGACCTGATCAAACCTAGAGTGTCGCTCGAAGCTCCACCAAAATGACCTGGTGATTCAAATTCTGTTGGGTGCTAGCTTCCTAAGGGCCCGTCTGCCCCAATCACTGACTGTAAAAAAAAGGGAGATGGACGCACACACCAGGAAGCCACCCGGTTCTAAGTGTGTCAGAAAGGTTTCAGCTTTGCCTCCCACCAAATCATGCCCCCCTAATGCATTTCATCCACTCATGGGCTTAATTTAATTGGTGCTACTATACAATTATTAGAAAAAATAAATGTACCATCGTCCTATAGATTCAAATTAGAAGGAGCAGAAGCTTAGAGGCAACTTTGTACTTTCATGGTACAGTAAAGACTCACATAAACAATGTATACAAAAGTATATAAACTTATTAAGACAAAAAACAGGATTTTAATGCTGTTTTTTGTCTTAATAAATGTATATATTTTTATATACATTGTTTATGTGAGTCTTTATCATACCATGAAAGTCCAAAGTTGCCTCTAAGCTTCTGCTCCTTCTTTTTTCACTCATGGGCTTAGTCATAGAGGTCTGCAACTAGGCCCATAAGTGACTGAAACAAGTTAGTTGGCATGGCTTGGGAAGAGGCAAAGTTGAAGCCTTTCTGACACACTTAGAACTGGACGGCTCCCTGATGCGTGTGCTTCCATCTTTCTTTTTTCAGTGCTGGATCATGCCTGCAAAATTTGTGTTGGTACAAGATGACAATGCAAGAGCACAGCTGTCACCCCAAAACAGGAAGTACCTGACCCTAATGGCAAAAATGGAAGAAAATTGAAAACAAATTCTTGAAATGACAAAAGTTAAAAAAAAGTAATAACTGCGAAGGAAGAACTGATGGGAGAAATCAAAGATTTTGTTTTTAGCTGAAGGCAGGATAGGCTTCCCTGAAATGATGAGTTTGAAGGGATCACCTAAAGAGGACGGTTTGGGTGATATACTGAAACAAAATTGTTGATGTAGTTTGGGGGCAGAGTTATAAATGTTTTTTTTATGTTGTTAAAAGTTCAAATTTGTTGGGCAATCAGAAGAAAGTGGAGATGTATGCTCTTTCTGCAACATGAAGCATGATTGAACATGCTTTCTTGGCTGGTTGCTGAGCACAATGAAGACTTTTCCAACTCTAGCAAGCAAGCAAAGGGGTGAAACTGCCCCCAAGGTTAACCAAATGGCCAGCTGAGAAGAAGACATATATTTATGTATGTTTCCTCTAGTTCAGGGATGGGCAATTGCAGCCCTCCAGCTGTTGTGAAACTACATGTCCCATGCCTCTGCCTGTTGGGGGTAACTGTCAGTCTTTCTATCATGCGAGACATGCTTATAACTGCCAGTCTTGCAATGCCTCTTGGGACATGGAGTTCCACAAAAGCTGGAGGGCTGCTCCTTCTCTAGTACTAACAGCTATTCTATAATTTTTGATTGCAGTTCCTTTATAAAGCTGAACTCTACCAGATAAAAAATTACCAACAAGAATGGAGCTTTGTATTTGTTAATGCATAATCCAGAACTCATTTACACCTACTGTATGTGTTTGGTGCATGTTTTAACACGTGTCAAGAGTTTTTCCAATGTTTTACAGGAGCTAATTCACATATAGCATATGCTTTGTATTAACAGGCATTGGCCAAAAAAAGGTTATGTCTAATTATCATCCATCATTGTGTGTTATAAAGGCTTTGGTTAGGAAAGGAAATGCATTTCAATGCTTAATGAATAAAATAAACCTTGAAAAAAACACTGTCACGCAATGCATAAGTATGAAGATAGTCTATGTTTTTGTTTAACTGCAAGTTCCTGAATGTAATCTAGTATCAGCCTCTTGCAGTTTCTATACAGCAGACCCCAGACTGTAAGAGGGCACAAGGTGCAATTCTGGTGCAGTGCAAATACGTAGTTCATGTATTTAGCTGTAGTGTTGAGCAGAATATGCCATATTCGAATTCGCGAAATATCTCGAATATATAGTCGAATATTCGACAGATATTCGCTAAATACGAATATTCGTGATATATTTTCGAAATGAAATGATTGCGAATTGCGAATTGCGAATGCGAATATTCGAGAAATGCGGAATGGAGCACTCTGATTGGCACAGAATATTCGTGATATATTACAATATAAAATAATTGCGAATATTCGAGAAATGCGGAATGGAGCACTCTGATTGGCACAGAATATTCGTGATATATTACAATATAAAATAATTGCGAATATTCGAGAAATGCGGAATGGAGCACTCTGATTGGCACAGAATATTCGTGATATATTACAATATAAAATAATTGCGAATATTCGGCAAATGCGGAAGGAGCACTCTGATTGGCTCAGAATATTCGTGATATATTACAATACACAATAATTGCGAATATTCGAGAAATGCGGAAGGAGCACTCTGATTGGCTCAGAATATTCGTGATATATTACAATACACAATAATTGCGAATATTCGGCAAATGCGGAAGGAGCACTCTGATTGGCTCAGAATATTCGTGATATATTACAATACACAATAATTGCGAATATTCGAGAAATGCGGAAGGAGCACTCTGATTGGCTCAGAATATTCGTGATATATTACAATATACAATAATTGCGAATATTCGAGAAATGCGGAATGGAGCACTCTGATTGGCTCAGAATATTCGTGATATATTACAATACAAAATAATTTCGAAATTTCGAGAAATGCGGAATGGAGTACTCTGATTGGCTCAGAATATTCGTGATATATTACAATATAAAATAATCGCGCGATATCGCTATTTGCCGAATAATCGCATTGCGATTTTTCGGCAATATAAAATGAGCGCTGCAGCTACTCGGCCCAAGGTCTCTAATCATACCAGCAATGCTTTTAGACGTCGATGGGGATCTCTAGGATGTGATCTGTTCTAAAAAAAAATTTAAAACATTCGAATATTCGAAATAGCGAATATTCGCCGCGATATTCGCGTTATTCGCGAATACTCGAATATGCAATATTCGTAGCGAATATTCGCAATGCGAATATTCGTGAGCAACACTATTTAGCTGTTAAAATGGTTGTAAACTTTTTTTTTGTATTAAAATAACAAACATGCTTATACCTACATGCTCTGTGCAATGGTTTTGCACAGAGCAGCCCCGATCCTCTTCTTCTGGGGTCCCCCACTGGCGTTCCAGGCTCTTCGTCTTCATCGGGTGCCCCCACGGAAAGCCGCTTTCCATGGGGGCACCCGTGCGGGCTCGCTCCCGAGTTCTACTGCTGAGTCCATTAACACAGAAGGCCCCCTGCTCCTGTGTCACAGGATGTGTTTGACAGCAGCAGGAGCCAATGGCTCTTGCTGCTATTAACCTGTCCAATGAGGAGCTGGAGCCGCTGTGCCCATGCACTTCGTGGAATCTAATCGGGTTCAGGTAAGAAAAAGGGTGGGTCTAGGGGGAGCTGGAGCACAGACGGGTTTTCACCTTAATGAACAGAATACATTAAAGTGGATGTATACCCACATTTTTTTTCCTTGCTGTCACAGTGTAGAGTAAAAAAGATTTCCTATCATCTGTGCCCAGTCTTGCCACACAGAGTTAATCCAGCTCTGAGCAATCCTCTTTTATTGTTCAGTGAATGAAAATGGACTAACAGAGAAAAACCTTAGTCCGTTCTGCCCGTTGCTGTGAGTGACAGGTTATTTACATATCACATGCACTAGCCTGGAGACAGGCATTATTTTTTAATTCCCACTCCCAATTCTTTTCTGAAGTCATGTGGTTACTTTTCTGGATTTTGACTGGATGTTAGTGATCATAGCAGAATTCAGTGTAAGAAATACATAGGACAAAATGCATGTTGACAAGGGGAGTGTAAAGGTGGGCGGGGAGTCTACTGGCATCACAACTCCACCCACAGAGCTCCAGACAACAGATCCACCCACAGAATCTGCAGTTTTTTAGTTCTTATAACAGACAGAGGGGAGACATTTGTCAGGTAAGGATACATGCAGAAGGAATCTATATCCTTATAGATCAGCACTATGGCAGTAGTTTAGAAAGCATGAGAGTGGGTTTACATCCACTTTAAGGTAAAAAACCTTAAGGCTTTACAGCCACTTTAATGTTGAGTTCCTGCCCCCTAAATTTAGGGGGCGGGAATCTGACAACTGAGTTTTAAGTCAATGTGGTCATAACGGCAGGAGCAGTAAGGACAGCACAGAAGCTCTAACTCTTGTCTGAACTCTGAATTAGCTCTAGAACCACTTATGACTCATTATCATTGGCCAGTACATTATCACGCTAAATGGTACCCAACAATGATTGCTAAGATTGTTGGAATTATCATCTAAGTACATTGGCCACTAGTAATAGCTACATCTCTGGATTCAGTAATACCGAATTCATTTTGGGCTCTTGTAGCGGTGCGATCTAATTATCATTTCTGGTATAAAGCGTTCCGTATGGGAATGGTATACGCGGCGGCGTGATTGGCGCAGCCCTAATCAAGGCTGTCCTGATTTTCAATATTAAAATAGGAAGAAATACACATTGCGATCCCTATTATTTGGAAACTAATTAGCGTGTAAAGAGTTTCTTGCTCTGGGGAGATATCAGGTCAAATGATCAAGCAATCGCTGAAATCAACCTAAATTGCAATCAGTTAGAGGATATTAAAATGATGATCTGTGCCAATGAACATCCGTCTACAGTTCTTGTTCCTGAAAACCAACACTTCAAGTCTGCTGTAACGTCTTGTTCCTGATTCCAAACTTTGTTTTTTTTATTAAAGTGGAACTAAACTACCCCAGTCAGAATTAACTATTTGTAATCCTTATGCTGCTAGCATTAGTAAATAGATAGGAATGTATATCATATTTGCTTGTTTCAATTTTTGTATTTTTTTTTATTTCTTCAGTTGCTTACTGGTTTCTGTCCTAGGCCAAAATGATGCCATACATCCCAGGAGTCTTCCATCTGGAGGAGAATTTTTCCTGTCTAAGCACACCCTCCAGCCTGCATGCCTGAGCTAAGGGTTCAAGGGATTAAATGCTTCATGGATCATCTACCCTTACTCAAGATGGCTGCGGCTAGAAATGCTACCGATGTGTTTTTCAAAGTGATTTCTCAACAAAATGGAGACATGGTTAGATGGGTGATTTTATTTGCTTATAGAACTGGTCACAGGAGGGGTTTGGGGTCTGGGTGGGACACTTCAGAATGGTATATATTGCTAGCAGAGGGCACTTCTCACTCAATAATGCCATGTACACACGATCGGAAATTCCGACAAGAAAACCGTGGATTTTTTCTGACGGAATGTTGGCTCAGACTTGTGTTGCATACACACGGTCACACAAATCTTGTCGGAAATTCCGACCGCCAAGAACGCGGTGACTTACAAGACGTACGACGAGCCGAGATCATGGAAGTTCAATAGGCAGTTTGGCTCTTCTGCTTGATTCATAAAGACGAGCGGACTTTCTCAGTGGGAAAAATAGAGAACCGGCTCTCAATCTTTTGTCAGTGGAAATTCGGTCAGCAAATGTCCGATGGAGCATACACACGATCGGAATATCAAACCAAAAGCTCACATCGAACTTTTCTTGTTGGAATTTTCGATCGCGTGTGCGCAACATTACAGTAGCACAAATGAACAAAGGGGGAGTATAGCCTCATGTAAAGAATAATAATAAATAATAATAACGTACCATCATCCCAGTTATAGTAGAGAATAGGGGAGAGTGGGGGCAAGGGAATAGTAGCTGAGGCTAAACCCAAAGCTACCCACTCAGTTGGTTTGGGGGGACTATCTCGGTACTGATAAAAAAAACAATAAACATAATAGTATAAAAAGTTTATTAACGTATAAAATTGCGAAACAAACAATTGTACAGATCAATGATTCGTCAAGGTCTACTAGTTTCGCGGGAATGAAATTTATACATTAATAAACTTTTTATACTATTATAGCTCTACTCACAGAATCCTGGAACAGGATCAGCCAATAGGTGCATCCTAGTCCAGCATCCAGCAAAAGAGGCTCCGGAGGCAGGCAGCTCCCCACTATTCATCTCACAGCTCCATTCCCTTAGCAAGGAGGAAAAGACAATCCTCCTTAGGGCTCCAAACTATTTATCAGCATCCAAAACACCATCTGGGCACACCTCAAAGAACAATGGGCTATCCCCTAGAAGTCGCACATCTAGATGTCCTGGAGTGATGAATAGACTGGCAACCTCATCCTGGACTCCAACCAGGCCACAACTCCCCGGGGATTGGTAGTCCCAGCTCAATAGGTCATGTTGGTCATTTTAATTTTCCCTACCTAAGCTCCAGAAACTTCTTCTATAGGCAGGGGGAAGCAATCAAACTCTCAGCCAGTGAAGCCCATAACAGACCAGACCAAACAATTACTGCTCCCCTGGTTACAGAAGGAGGCAAAAACTGAATTTACATAGCAGCCTAACTAGGCGGGTGCTAAATAATTAATATGAATTAATATGACTTTCAAAAATGTTTAATCTAGCAGAATCTGTGGTTTTTACTTAAATAACACCTGGTGATTCTGACATGAAGATTCTCCTTCACGCACTTTCTTTTGTTGTGGTACTGTGGTACTACATTGTCTCCCTATCACATAGGCTCCTGGTGCACATCTCAGGTGGCCTTACTGGCACGTGTTGCATGGAGATAGCCCATATTTTCTACTATTAGGAAATCAGTCCAGGGCAATAATGTGATTCTAGCACTGCAGTCCATGTAGATAAGAAATGGCTAATAGGCTGGAGGAGATCAGCAGCACCAAAACATAGATACGGCTGAAAGGCTGAAAAAAAAAAAAAACATTTCTGTTCCTATAGGGGAGCTCAGAAAATGTCCCGTAAGGCCAGGCACTCAGGATGTCTGTTGGTACACTTACAGTCATCATCCCTGACAGCTTTTTGGATGCAGTCGGCATCACAGAGCCAAAAATACATCTAATGAGTGATTTAGTAGAAGAAAAATGAATGATCTTCAAGCTTCGTACGCTTTCTGCACTCAATCATTACCTCTTTCTAGATAAGAAACATTATTCTATATATCTGACGTACCTGCTCCGTTCTGCTGGTATGGCTGCCCTAGCTCCAACACCCTCAAACATTGACAAGAAAAAAAACACTTAGAAGGCTATAGTTATGGTTTTTGGTCAATTGTATTATATATTTTCTGAAAGTTTTCAAAATTATGTTTATGTACTGTTTTCATTATTTATATAACATTTTTATAAATTTAATTTTTCATCATTTACATAAAATGTTGTCCTATGTCGACCTGAGTCAGACAGGCAGACAGAGGACAAAGGAAAAGTCACCAGTAATGCCTGTGATTTTCTTGCGACTTATTTTTTACCCATTAATGACATACCATGATTTGTTTTGCACTGTACAAGATGAGGTGAGGGCGAATCGCTGAATATGGATCCTCTACCAATACAAAAGCAGTTTTTAGCAGAGCCAAATGGCTAGGGTCTTCCCACAAAGTGGGGGGCCCTCAAAAAAAGTGGTCAACCAAATTGAGCAGTCTATACACAGTTGCACGAGAAAGAGTGCCAAACTAACGATTCAAGAGCCCATTAGTGATTTATTAGTTCAGTAAATGACCACAGAAAGGACAAAAACATGCAGTGAGTTTTGAGGCCCAGAGATCTTACTGTTCCTTAGGGCTTAAGTACAGTGAAATGGTTTAGGGATTGGCGTAGATTGCTTAAGGCCTGAAAATTCAAATATGAACAGGATCAGTAAATAATTAAATCAGCAAGGAACCCTTTTCTGCTCGGTGTCCCTATGTGGAGGGGGGCAATTTTGCTAATGGAGGAACTTTGCTTTCTCATTTCAGAGCTGATGACTGGTGAAGTAAGGAGGCAGCAGGGGGTTGGCATAGCACAGATCCATAGCATGGAAGAAGCAAAAGCAAGGAGATCCTTGCACTGCTGGTCCTCAGGTACAGCTTCCTTTCCACCAATGAGCACAGTAGTTAAATCACCAAATCTTATGCCAAATTTGGCAAGTCAGAGGTAGTGGCACCTTAGATCTCCCACTGCAGATACAAAACAACTACAAAGCAGGAATTCTTAGACACAGCATCAGGAAGACCGAGTACAAGCTCATGAGCACAGAATGGTCCACAGAACTGTGCACAGAATCAATGTGCTCTTGTGAGCATGCACACTAGAATAGACGTTGATGCCTAGTGGCTTATTTACAGCACTGCAAGACTCAGGATCAGTGCTGAGTGGTCAGCAGCTCATGTGACTTATGACTAGACTGTGCTTGTTCTTGTGCTATACCCGGTTCTGCCTTCTAACTATGCCTAATATTGATCCCCCTGGTACCTGATCTTGGATTACCTCTTACCTTGCTTGTCCCTTTGGCTGATCTTCTGTCAATGTGATACTGATCTCGGCCTGGCTTCTGTTTACACTCTCGTCTTCCAAATTGTGCCTCTGCTACCATAGGTGTGCACAGTCTATTGCATTAGGGTGTGCACCCCAAAGCTCAAACACACACTACTGATCGCTCATGATGTTCATTCAGAAAGGGAAGGGGATGGTCAATTACATATCTACCAGCCCCCTCCCTGGAGGGAAGCTGATAGCACTGCAGTGGAAAGGAGGGAGCCAGAAAAGTAGGGGGAATCTGTGCTGTAAAGGGTGATTAGGGTGTACCTGGGCACACCTGGCACACCCTGTGCGCATTCCTATGTCTGCTACCCATCCTTTGCCAACTTCTGCCTTTCTGATCAAGTTCCTGTCCTCTACTTTTATATGCCCCATGGCGACATCCAGCACGAGTTCCTGTTCCTCAACTGCAACTTCATGGCAAGATCCAGTTCTTCCACTGCCTAGGACTTACTACAGGTGCCTGTACCACTCTTATGTTCTGTCCTACTCTGTCATCAATCTCAGGCGACAAACAGGACAGGAGGTGTAAGGGAGATCCCTCTCGTCAGATTGGCCTTTACATACCTCCCAAAATTTTGAGATGGGAATGAGGGACACCTATCAGCAAATGTATGCAGGCATAGGACACACCCCTTGCCACGCCTTCCTAAAAGAAAATTGTACAAAAAAACAAGATTGGGTAAACCCACAAATGCTTTTTTAGCCACTACTATTCCTATATATTGGCTTTTGGAATTTACAAATGCAGCAATTTAGAAATCAGATGAAAGGTTTAGCACTGGAAAACACTTTTGGAAAGATGAAAAGTGCATTTTATATACAACTATAGAGATCAGACCAAAATGAGGGACAAATGAGGAGGAATGAGGAACAGAGGGACATTGTTCCAAATCAGGGACAGTCCCTCAAAATCAGGGACAGTTGGGAGGTATGCCTTTACTAAGGGTAAATCTTTGGGGGTACTGCTCAGGTGCAATTAACATTATTATGGTATTTATTACCTATAATACAGCAAATTATGTTTTGGAACATAAAGATGCACATGACTAGTTCACATGTTCATTAATTCAGTCTAAGCTTCTATAGTGCACATGTTGGCATTACTCCCCTTTTTCTGTATCTGGTACCAAAACATCTGACAGAGGTGCTAACCTTTCCATTCTTTATTAAAAAATGTCTTTAGATGTACTTGACATTTCTTATTAAGCCAGATTGATTTTTTCCATCAAAGTAAACATAGTAGGTTGATAAAACATACCTTGAGAGGAACATTACTTGAGCAGTTATGTCTTATATCGCTCTTTCCTCTCCACTGACATGAACTTACAGGGTTCACAGAGCCAACCTTACAAGACCATGGGGTGTTCTGGCACCGTGGGCCTGTTGGATTTTGCCTGAAGGGCCAACCACTCTCTAAAGTCTACGTAGAGCCTAAGGCGGGAAGCTGTGGGTACTTCATTAGCACTTTGCTCTTAGCGGTGTTTACTAAAAAATGCCCATAATTAGGCACCATATGGTAAAATAGGCACCCGGCTGGGTTCTCTGGCTCGCCCACTGCTACGAAAGAGCGCTGTGCCTTGGTAAATTGCATAGGAACAATGAAATATTAATTTTCTATTTGCATACACCTGGAAAGAAAATGTCACTGAAATATCGCCTGGAATAGGCTTTAATCACTCAGTAATGGGATACAGGTTCAATAAAAAAAATCAACACAAAGCGCGCAGAGTACCATTTTGTTTTTTGCTATCGACATTTAGATGACCAAGGGCCATGCATCACGGAATATGCGGTGTCGGCTTGTGGGGGAAACAAGGGATATATCCATTTAGATGGATCAGAAAAAATAGACCAGGCCAATCAATATCACAAAGCTTCTCCTCCGCTCGATGTGAGATAGATATATCACCGCTAATACCACACTTGTTTAATAGTGCTTATTATCATTTTATTTATGGATTTCCAAAATATTATGTTAAGGCGTAAAATCCAGGGCTTCAAAACAATGTTTGAAAGAAACATTTAGTCTGTTGAGGTGGCCTGCTTGGTTTCTGATATAGCCACAGAGCCACGGCTACTGGGCCCATAGCCCCGGAAGGACCCAAGCGTGGCCTTGATTCAAGTATTGTGTCTTCGTCTTTTGGATCCAAAGTTGAAATCAACTAGCTTTCCTGTTTAGAAGACTTTATAGGGCTTGTTTAATGTTGTCCTCGGGGCGCAAAGCACTGCGCCCCGAACCATCCCACATTAGCGAATGAAAATTCGCCATCGCGTCACTTCAGATTTCTTGGCCTGGAAGATTTGGAACACAGAAGCTGCCACCCGCCAGGTATCAGCGGAGTCATGAAAGGCCAGGCTGGAGACTGCAGGTAAGTTTGCCCTCACAAAAAAACTCCTCCCCCCTCTGGTGTCACATTTGGCACCTTTAAGGGGGAGGAGGGAGCAGATACCTGTGTAATACAGGTATTTGCTCCCACTTCCTGGCATAGATCACTGCAGGGAACCCGGTGACCTATGCCACTTCCTGCACCTACTCTGTCCTCCCCCACTGGAGACGAGAGCGACACTGGAGAGACGCAGATAAAATTGACCTTACGACGAATCCGCCACAGAGACCACTTTTATCTTGTAGCGGACTGCACACTGTAGAAGAGGATACCGGGGTTAAAGCAGAGGTCCACACAAAAATGGAAACTCTGCTGTCCGGATTCCTCCTTCTTACCAGCCGCCGCTGACAAATAGAGGGGGTGAATCTCCTTAACGGGGCCACAGACAGCAATAAAAACTGACAGGGGTTTTGGGTTTAATACTGCTTTAACATATGTATTGTTTCGATGTATATGTCTCTTGTTGTTCTAAGTAGTCCTTTAAGAAAAAGCAACATTCATTTTAGGCTAGGAGCCCCTTTAAATGGGGTGACACAACGCCCTATCCGCAATGCAGTGCAGGCTGTTGGGTCATGTAAACACAGGGTGATTAGGGAAAATAAGACCATCAGAAGCTTGTCAAGATAAAGAGCATGCATGGAGGACAAGGGGAAGATAAGCGGAGGAGAGAGCACGGCGAGGGGAGGGGGGAGGCGGCGGCGGCTGCGGCGGCCACGATGTTATAAGTAGAAAGAGAGATTAAAAGAATCACGGGATGGGATGGTAATAAAAGGGAGAAGAAAGAAGGGTTATAGTGGATGTAGAGATAGGTTCTATTAAAAGGACATTTTAAAGGGGTTTTGTCACTTAGATATTGCCTTGCGTCAAAGGCATTTAAACAGATGCCAAAGTGGAATATTGCTCTCTAATAAATAAGGATAATGTGTTTATAAAAAGGTCAAGCCTTACCACATTCTACCATTAATATCTGTATATATACACGCTTTATGAAAAAGCAAAACTCAAACTTAACCCACTGCCAACCAGCAACAGCATGATCAGTAGTAGAATGTGGATGCCGCTGCATCTTGTTAACCACTTAAGACCCGGACCATTATGCAGGTTAAGGACCTTGCCCCTTTTTGCGATTCGCCACTGCGTCGCTTTAACCGATATTTGCACGGTCGTGCGACGTGGCTCCCAAACAAAATTGGTCTCCTTTTTTCCCCACAAAAAGAGCTTTCTTTTGGTGGTATTTGATCACCTCTGCGGTTTTTATTTTTTGCGCTATAAACAAAAATAGGGTGACAATTTTGAAAAAAAAAACAATATTTTTTACTTTTTGCTATAATAAATATCCCCCAAAAATATAAAAAAAAATGTCCTCAGTTTAGGCCGATACGTATTCTTCTACCTATTTTTAGTAAAAAAAAAATCACAATAAGCGTTTATCGATTGGTTTGCACAAAGTTTATAGCGTTTACAAAATAGGGGATAGTTTTATTGCATTTTGATTAATAATTTTTTTTTTACTACTAATGGCGGGGATCAGAGATTTTTTTCGTGACTGTGACATTATGGCGGACACATCGGACAATTTTGACACATTTTTGGGACCATTGTCATTTTCACAGCAAAAAGTGCTATAAAAATGCACTGTGTACTGTGAAAATTACAATTGCAGTTTAGAGTTAACCACTAGAGGGCGCTGCAGGGGTTAAGTGTGACCTCAAATGTGTTTCTAACTGTAGGGGGGCGGGGCTGGATGTGTGACGTCATTGATAGTCTTTCCCTATATCAGGGAACAGACGATCGATGACACTGCCACAACGAAAAACAGGGAAGGTGTGTTTACACTGACCTCTCCCAATTCTTCAGCTCTGGTGACCGATCGCGGGACACCGACCGTGATCGGGTCCGCGGGCGTGGTCACGGAGCATCAGACCAGGGTGGCAAACGTGCCGCTGGCGGCGCACTCGCGACCCCGTGGCTGGGCTTAAAGAGACACGTACAGGTACGTGATTGTGCCCAGTCGTGCGCAGGTGCGCTGGACAGGTAAGTGTCCATTTATTAAAATCAGGAACTGCAGTATTTGTAGCTGCTGGCTTTCAATATTTATTTATTTTATTTTTGTGGGACCTCCACTTTAACTTGCTGCACATTTTCACGGACAAGTTAACACTTGCAGAGCAATTAAAGCACAAGTTCTAGTTGATACTTTTCCAATTTGTAGCAAATTTGCTTTACAAGTCTCTAGCAAGAACAAAGTTGCAGTGGTGAGTCTACAGCAAGAGCTCTGCAAGTCACTCCTGCAGTGCCCCCTGTGGTGGGATGATTATTACACAACATAACTGACCCAAAACTCGCAGCAGACTTACAGAATGTTTTTCTGAAGTCATGCAATTCGGACTTGCTGCAATTGTACAACACACTTGTGAAGCCCGGCACGTCTAGTAATAACTTAGAAAGTTATTTTCAAACTTGCAGCTTAGTTAGGGTTGCCACCTCATCCCTTTAATCTTAAACACATATTAATTACGCGGGTTCTGAGGCTAATTTAATGCAGATGCAGGCACTAAGTGAGTTTAATTACCAACTTAATCAGTGACAGAACTTGTGTAATTATTGTGTTCGGGTTTAAAGGGATGAGGTGGCAACCCTAAGCTCAGTTGTTTGCTATCGGGGTTGTAACTTTGTAGCAAACTACTGGGTGATAGGCTGTAATAAAGAAGAATTCTGGGTAATCCTACCTAATCTTAAAAGTACTGCGCCCCCCTCCTATGCTTGCTAACCTGTGTAGGGAAGATGTTTATACGTACCTATTTTTATGCAGCTACAATCTGGTCACGTGATCTCCCCCGTGTCAACCAGTGGCCGGCTGCAGGGGAGAGGAGAGAGGGAAAATTCGCTCATCCATGTCTTTATGGACCTTGCTTTGTGCGCTGGTCCAAATCATGTGGTGGAGGGGGGATTATGGTGTAGGGGGTTGTTTTTCAGGGGTTGGGCTTGGTCCCTTAGTTCCAGTGAAGGGAACTCTTAAGGCGTCAGAACACCAAGACGTTTTTGACAATTTCATGCTCCCAACTTTGTGGGAACAGTTTGGGGACGGCCCCTTCCTGTTCCAACATGACTGCGCACCACTGCACAAAGCAAGGCCAATAAAGACATGGATAAGTGAGTTTTGTGAGTCCTGACCCTAACCCTATAGAACACTTTTGGGATGCAGGGAGGCAGGTCTTGCTGTCCACATCAGTGCCTGACCTCACAAATGTGCTTTTGGAAGAGTGATCAAACATTCCCATAGACACCCTCCTAAACCTTGTGGACAGCCTTCCCAGAAGAGTTGAAGCTGTTATAGCTGTAGATTGAGATGCCATTAAAGTTCATGTGCGTCTAAAGGCAGGTGTCCCAATACTTTTGACAATATCCCATATGTTGTATTTGCCCAATTCAAAGACACCACTTGGGTAATGTGCAAGGCTGGTGCGCCCTGTCTCCTTTGTTTTACAGTGTTTCCATTGGGTTCTCTCCCAACCCTTAGGGGAAGCAAAGCCTGTGCTTCCATTGTATCTATGAAGGACCTGTGATAAATCTACCACTATTACATCACTCCAAAGCGCAGGAGATTGTTGTTGTCACCCATGGGCTTACTATGGACAATCCGTTGTTGGCACTCCCTCCTCTCCCCTGCAGCAACTCTGGCTGACAGAGGGGATCTGGATCATGTGACCAGACCAGAGAAGTATGAAAATAGGTAAGCACATGCATGTTTTTTTACACAAGTTAGCAAGCATAGGGCTTTATTTCAGCTGGAACTTGGTGGAACTCAGTTCCACCACCTCTGGTTCAGGCTTTTTGCTCCCTGCTCACCACTATCACTTGTAAACACAGAAGTCCAGCTTCTGCGTTTACAAGTGACAGCTTGTCTTTCAATAGCTCCCACAAATCGGATCTCCTGAGCGGCTCCCACTGAGTGCAGGATGGGGACCTGGGAGATGTAGGTGCC
This sequence comes from Rana kukunoris, assembly GCA_029574335.1. NCBI lineage: Eukaryota > Metazoa > Chordata > Amphibia > Anura > Ranidae > Rana > Rana kukunoris. Next base: position 9,896,580 of record CM056058.1, read on the forward strand.
TGGGATGCAGTGTGGATGCTGACACCCCCCACTGGATGATCTCCCTGCAAATAAGAGAGGTAGAGCCACCTACAGTGTGCAGGGAGGTACTAGGGAAAAAGGGGGATGAAGGTGAGATGTGGATGGAGGATGCAGAGGAAAGCAGCTGTGGGAGAAGGCTCTGCACTCGGTGTTTAGCGCACCCCTGAACTCTGCACTATGTATGTAGCACAACACTAAACTCTGCACTCTGTGTGTAACCCTATCTAACTCTGCACTCTATACATAATGCATTCCTTAGTATTTAATGCCCCTTTAAAACCCTCCCACTATTAGTATGATTTCACCATACCCACTATTTGATGTGGTTTGGAGGGTGTGTGTGTGTGTGTGTGGGGGGGGGGGGGGGTTATGGTTGAGTTCCTGCACCAATTTTTTTAAGTGGGGAGGAGGGTACAGGTATTTGCACCCACTTCCAGGCATAGACCCCCCGCAATATCTGCAAGAGTCTATGCCATGTCCGGCACCCCCCCACTGCCTTCTGGGAGATACACAGGTCCCAGAAGACAGCAGGGACCAGTGAGGACGTGCAGTGCGACTCGCGCATGCACAGTAGGGAATTAAGAAGTGAAGCCGCAAAGCTTTACTTCCTGATTCCCCCACCGAGGATGGCGGAGGCAGCAGCCGAGAGCCGACGGACATATCGGCTTCGGCTGCCAACATCGCGGGCACCCTGGACAGGTAAGTGTCCATATATTAAAAATCAGCAGCTGCTGTATTTGTAGATGCTGGCTTTTTTTTTTTTTTTTTCGGCAGAACTCCGCTTAATGGAAGCAGCCATATTTGTTTGATGACATCTTTAAATTTACTTGTCACTCAGGTTAAGTGAAGACAAGATTAGGAAAGGACTCATAAAGACCCTTCTAAATCCTGGTCCTCGAAAGCATGCCAGTATGTGAGTAATTATTGAATCCAGCTACATATAGATTCCCCGTGGCAGTTATTCCAGTTTGTTCTCTCAGAAGAAGTAATGGTTTCAATTCGAAAGGAGGCAGTTATGGCATTTAATTACTGAAATGACACCTAGTCACTAAATAGGTAGGATTTAAAAGCTTCAGCAAAGCGAGTTACCCTTGACACTATTTGAGCTAACCTTTCTTCTACGGAGGAGACATCCCTTCACATCAGACATCCTGGGGGAAAGGCAATTGAAGAGCGCCGCAGGATATAACTATCTACTTTTTATTGTTATTACATGGACTGACGTTTTCTACAAGTTTCTGCACAGACCAACAATGTAATGTGAGGTTTGAAGTTCTGCTTCATACGCCGAAGATTCTGTTTAAAAAGAAAAGACGATGTTCTTGTTTATAGAGTCACGGTCTCCAAAACCTTAAAGAGGACCTGCCACTCTTCCCAGCTAGGGCAAAAGTTCCCTCAATGGGTTCATACTAGACCAGTGGCCTATAAACTGTGGCCAGGGGGCCAGATGCGGCCCTTTGCATGCCTTTATCCGGACTTGGGGCACTATTTTCTCCCACAGACATTAACAATAAGGCATAATTCCTCCTACTGACACCAATGATGGGACACTATTACTTCACTGACACCAATAATGGGGTACTATTCCTGCCACCAATGATGGGACACTATTCTTGCCACTGACACCAATGATGGGACACTATACTTCCCACTGACACCAGTGATGGGACATTATTCCTCCCACTGACACCAATAATGGGGTATTATTCCTGCCACTGACACCAATGATGGGACTCTATTCCTCTCACTGACACCAATAATGGGGTATTATTCCTGCCACTGACACCAATGATGGGACTCTATTCCTCTCACTGACACCAATAATGTGGTATTATTCCTGCCACTGACACCAATGATGGGTCTCTATTCCTCTCACTGACACCAATAATGGGGTATTATTCCTGCCACTGACACCAATGATGGGTCTCTATTCCTCTCACTGACACCAATGATGGGACACTATTTATTCCACTGAAACCAATGATGGGACACTATTCCTGCCACAGACACCGATGATGGGACACTATTCCTCCCACTGAAACCAATGATGGGACACTATTCCTCCCACTGACACCAATGATGAGACACTATTCCTCCCACTGACACCAATGATGGAACACTATTCCTTCCACTGAAACCAATGATGGGACACTATTCCTCCCACTGACACCAATGATGAGACACTATTCCTCCCACTGACACCAATGATGGAACACTATTCCTTCCACTAAAACCAATGATGGGACACTATTCCTCCCACTGACACCAATGATGGGACACTATCCAGCCTACTGACACCAATGATGGGACACCATTCCTCCCACTGACAACAATGATGGGACACTATTCCTCTCACTGACACCAATGATGGGACACTATTCCTCTCACTGACACCAATGATGGGACACTATTCTTTCCACTGATACCAATGATGGGGCACTATTCCTCTTACTGACACACATGACACGCATTTCTGATCGGCACCGTTCGGCTCCGGAGTCCCCCACCTCAGGCCAAACGCGGTACTTCACACTGCTTTGGCCTGAACCCTGCTCGTTTAGTGAGACAACACTCGCAAACCAAGTTACGAATTTTAAAAATACAGCGCTCGTATTGCAAAACGCTTGTTAACCGCAGTCATGCAACACTGTACCCAAACAATTTTTTTTATAATTTTCTTCCCACAAATAGAGATTTCTTTTGGTGGTATTTGATCACTGCTGGGTTTTAAATTTTTTGCTAACAAACTAATAAAGACAGGAAAAAAAAAAAAACAACAACTGATGGGCACTGATAGGCGGCACTGATAGGCGGCACTGATAGGCGGCACTGATGGCCACTGATAGGTGACACCGATGGGCACTGATAGATACCACTGGATAGGCAGCACTGATGAAGGACTACTCACATCCATTACTGAGTGGCATCTGAAGGGTACTGACAGGCATTAGTGATGGGGCACTGATTGTCAGTCACATTTACAGTTGCAATAAAAAGTATGTGAACCCTTTTGGAATGATATGGATTTCTGCACAAATTGGTCATAAAATGTGATCTGATCTTCATCTAAGTCACAACAATAGACAATCACAGTCTGCTAAAACTAATAACACACAAAGAATTAAATGTTACCATGTTTTTATTGAACACACCATGTAAACATTCACAGTGCAGGTGGAAAAAGTTGGTGAACCCCTAGACTAATGACAACTCCAAGAGCTTTTGGAGTGAGGTGTCAGTCCAATCAATGAGATTGGAGGTGTTTGTTAACACACACCAGTTCTGGGTTTTCTTTTCACAAGAAGCATTGCCTGATGTGAATGATGCCTTGCACAAAAGAGCTCTCAGAAAACCTACGATTAAGAATTGTTGACTTGCATAAAACTGGAAAGGGTTATAAAAGTTTATTGCAACTGTATGGGCACTGACAGGTGCTTTTTATGGGGCACAGTCTGGCAGCTGATGGGCAGTGATATGCAGCTGATGGGCACATCTGATGGGTCTGTACTGATAATCAATGCACTGATTATTAGCGCAGACCCCCCCCCTGCAGCACGTTTAGAATCCTGATATTTAACCAAAGCCCCCTAATGGGGCTCTGGGGGGGGGGGGGTCCCAAATTATTATTTTTTTTAAATAAGGAAAAATAAGAAAACAATAAAAAACAACTGACACCGATCTTTGCCCTACTGACAACATCAGTACATATACACACACACACACACACACACACACACACACACACACACACACACACACACACATATGTGTTTGAGCTTTGGGGTGCATACCCTAATGCAATAGGCTGTGCATAACTATAATCTGCCTGCATGGCATAGAGAAGTACAGAGACCCAATGATGATTAAAGGTTTTTTATTAGCACGTTGATGAGGGGGAAAGAGGGAACAGGGCCGTCTTAATAGCATCATGGGCCCCTGGGCAAAGTAATGCTCTGGGGCCCCTACAATGATGACAGTGCAGGTAAACAGACATCAAGTAGGTAGGTGGCATACTCCCTTCCCTGTGTATCTATCACTGTCAGTGCCATCATGGGGCCCCCAATTTCAGGGCAGCGTGGGCTCAAGGACCAGCTGCTTTGGGGAAAGTGCAGGGGCCCCCCATGCAGCTGGGGCCCCTGGTCAGTCCCCAGGTGTGCCCTCTCATTAAGACAGCCCTGAGAAGGAACCAGGGAAGACAAAATAAAGGAAAATTCAGCTTTAAATGTAACATTGCCAATTTGAGATATACAGGTAATCTCAGTCATCTATTAACCCTTTCAGTGGCAACCTGTATAAGGCATACATGCCTCAATTTGGGAGAAAAGATGACACTTTTTCTTTTTTGGCATTTCACAGCAAAAAAATAAAAATAAAAAATCCACTAAGTTCCTCCTAGCAGAAAATTGCTTAAATCCTCTTGACTAAAAAAAAAAAAAAGACGCCGCCTGGCCCGGGAAACAATCGCTTAAGACCTTACCGTTTGTCTGGCCAGGCACATTTAAAAAAAAAAAATCTGATAACCGCAAAAAAAGATTAACATTAGGCTGCTGTACAATTTCTCGGTTGGCTTCCCCTGCCCACACCATAACGCACTGATAGCATATAGGGATTAGCGAGACGCAGCCCCAATCCATATCACAGCACGGAGGTTAAGTGATATATTGGGATGAGACCCATTATTTTTTACCGCTCTGTGCGAAAAAAAAAGGCGATTACGCAGCCGGTTTCAGTCATCTCATTTGTGTCGGTGTTTGAATGCGGATTGGTGCTCAGGACTGGGCATCGCATGAAACAATTACATGCACGCCGCTTCGACGACGAGACATCGCCGGAGGGGGAATGGCAGGAAGGTGATGTTCTATTAAAAGAGGGCTCCGCTCTAATCAGTGTAAGCACAATTTGTGTCTTAAAATGGGAAGCTGCCAAAGCCACTTAATAAAACCAATTATCGCTTTTAGCTTTTTCTTTAGCGGTCGTTTTTTCTTTTTTTTTTTTTCAGTTGAGAAGAAACCTGAAAGAGAATGTGCAGCCTGAGACCCGACACCCTGCGAGGTTTTGTGTCTGTGCCCCTCCCATACCTCCCAACTTTTTGAGATGGGAATGAGGGACACCTATCAGCAATATATTCAGGGATAGGACACACACCCTTGCCACGCCCCCTTAAAGGAAAAATGTACAAAAAAACAAGATTGGTTACACCCACAAGTGCTTTTTTACCACTACTATTCCTTTATATTGGCTGTTGGAATTTACAGCAGCAGCAATTTAGAAATCAGATGAAAGGTTTGGTGCTGGGAAACACTTTTTGACAGATAAAAAGTGCATTTTATATACAACTCTATAGATCAGACCAAATGAGGGACAAATGAGGAGCAAAGAGGGACAGAAAAACATTGCTCCAAATCAGGGACAGTTGGGAGTTATGGCCCCTCCCCTTCCTGTTTATCATATTGTCCTGGGGTAGCTCCCACTGCATTATGAGATTTAGAGCTGAACTTTAGGCAGATTAAAAAAAAAACACAAATTAATGAGGCTTTTCTTTAATATTTCATTATTTATAAATGATTATTTAGTATAATTTATTCAATTACTTTACTGTATTATTGCTAATAATACTATTAGCAATAATACATATTACTAATTTATTATGCAAATAATAATAATAAAATATATTAATAATATTAGCAATAATGCATTTTCATTTATTATATTAATGATAATAATAATAATAATAATAATAATAATAATAATAATAATAATGATGATAATAAAATACCTTTTAAATTATTAATAATACATAGACTAGTTTATGATGGTGATGGAGACGGCAATAATAATAATTATAATTATTATTAATAATAATATATGCCCCCCCCCCTTCCTGTTTATCATACTGTCCTGGGGTAGCTCCCATTGCATTATGAGATTTAAAGGTGAACTTTAGGCAGATTAAAATGAACATAAATTAATGAGGCTTTTCTTTAATATTTCATTATTTATAAATGACATGTATAGTATAGTTTTATTTAGTATAGTTTATTTAATTACTTTACTGTATTATTGCTAATAATACTATTAACAATAATACATATTACTAATTTATTATGCTAATAATAATAATAAAACATATTAATAATATTAGCAATAATGCATATTAATTTATTATATTAATGATGATAATAATAAAAATAATAATAAATACTTTTTTCATTATTAATAATACATACACTAGTTTATGATGATGATGATAGTGATGTCAATAATAATAATATATGCCCCTTCCTGTTTATCATACTGCCTTGGGGTAGCTCTTATTGCATTATAAGATTTAAAGGGGAACTTCAGGCAGATATAAAAAAAGAACACAAATGAATGAGGCTTTTCTTTAATATTTCATTATTTATAAATTACTATTTGTTATAATTTATTTAATTACTTTACTGTATTATTGTTAATAATACTATTAACAATGATGCATATTAATAATGTATTATGCTGATAATAAAACATATTAATCATATTAACAATAATGCATGTTCATTTATTATATTAATGATAATAATAATAATAATAATAAAAACAATTTGGAGAGGAAAAACTGAGTGAGTATTAGGCCCCTTTCACATGAGCGGACAAACGGTCCGCTAATTACAAGTCCCTTTACGGACTTGTAATGTGTCCCTATGGGAGCGGATCCGTTAGCGGATGATGCATCCGCTAACGTCCGCCTACGATTCGCGTCCGTCTGTATCCGTTTTGCGGACGGAAGAAAACCCTATTTTTCTTCCGTCCGGTGGATCGGATCGGATGCAAACGGACAGACGGTCCGTTTCCATCCGATTCCCCATAGGGGATAGCGGAGGAGAGACAGGGCAGTCCCTGCACAGTGTGCGGGGACCTCCATGTCCGCCGACAGCTGAGCGGGACCCCCCGCTGAGCCGACGGACACACACGGAGCGGACCGAAAAACGGACTGCTACGTGTGAAAGAGGCCTTAGCCACTTCAGAGTAATTAGGACCTTATTGGAGACATGTGTCTATTATAGATGAACAAAAAAACAGTCCTAGGCTCCTTCCAGTCATTATCTACTCTATTTTTGGGTGTAACACATGTGTGAAATACCATCTGTATATAATCAGTAGGTACGTTTGGGGGTGTTGGTGTAGAAGTTCCTCTACCCGATATTGGATTTGTTCAATATCAACAAACTATAACTGTAACTATATTAATTATTTCTAGATACTGCTATACCACATACCCCATTAAGTATTCACAAGGTCCAGCAGCTCTACAGCAGGGGTGTCCAAACTTTTTTCAATGAGGGCCAGATTTGATAAAGTGAACATGTGTGAGGGCCGACTATTTTTGCCTGACATTCTTTGAACCATTAATATTTGGTCCAACAAGAATTTTCCTGCCTTTGTGGCTGTGTGTGGTGAAGAGTTGAGCTTGGGGGTGTTTATCTATCTATCTATCTATCTATCTATCTATCTATCTATCTATCTATCTATCTATCTATCTATCTATCTATCTATCTATCTATCTATCTATCTAGTGGCCCCAACGAATCCCTGAGTGCCGCTTAAGACTAAAGATGAGCTTGGGAGTGTTATTTTATGTATACCTTATTTATCGGCATATAACACACGCCTTCACTTAACCACTTAAGGACAGCCGCATGTACATTTACGTCGGCAGAATGGCACCGACAGGCACATCAACGTATATATACGTTGGTGCCTTGGGGGGGATCGGGGGTCCGATCGGACCCCCCCCCCCCGTACATGCGGCGGTCCGCGCGGCTGCAGGAGCGATCCGACAAGTGGGGGCGGCTATCCGTTTTCATCCGCCCCCTCCGGATCGCTCCCAGCCAATGCGCGCGCCCGCCTGACCTGTCACTTCCTCCTCCTGTGTAAACACAGGAAGGAGGAAGCGACGTGATCTCTCCCTCGGCGTTTGTTTCAAGCGCCGCTGAGGAGAGATCACTACAGAACAAGTAAGTCCTGCACCAACACTACACCACACACACACATTTAACCCCCGCGATCGCCCCCCCCCCCTCCCCCCTGTCACAGTGTCACTGAATGCAGTAATCATGTATGATTACTGTATTTAGTGTCAGTGTGACAGACAGTGTGACAGTCAGACAGTCAGTAGTGTCAGGGTAGCCCCCACCACCCCCCCCAATAAAGTTTTAACCCCCTGATCACTGCCCTAGTTAACCCTTTCACTCCCTATTGCCAGCGTCACTAAGCGATCATTTTTCTGATCGCTGTATTAGTGTCGCTGTTCCCGCTAGGTAGCTAATTTTTTTTTAATGCGATTTTTTTTTTACTAAAGACATGCGGCTAAATAAATTTTGGCCTAAATGTTTGACTAAAATTTAGTTTATTGGTTTTTTATTATAACAAAAAGTAAAAAATATTGATTTTTTTTCAAAAATGTCGCTCTATTTTTGTATATAGCGCAAAAAATAAAAATCGCAGAGGCAAACAAAAACCACCAAAAGAAAGCTCTATTTGTGGGAAAAAAAGGACGCGAATTTTGTTTGGGAGCCACGTCGCACGACCGCGCAATTGTCTGTTAAAGCGACGCAGTGCCGAATCGCAAAAACCCCTTGGGTCATTTGCCAGCGTATTGGTCCGGGTCTTAAGTGGTTAAGGAGGGAAGTTTCGGGGGAAAAAATATTGAAATACAGAACTGTGAAGCGAAATAAGGGTCAGTGCCCATCAATGCAGCCTCCCCATTGCCATGAATGCAGCCTCCCCACTGCCATGAATGTAGCCTCCCCATTGCCATGAATGCAGCCTCCCCACTGCCATGAATGCAGCCTCACCATTGCCATCAGTGCAGCCTGATCCATGCCCATTTGTAGCCTCAGAGGGGACAGGGAGGGGGTGGGACGAGCGCTAACAGATTACATGCAGGAGAATATCCTGTTTTCTCGGCGACCTCTTCAATACCAAGTCATGCCTTCTATGTCAGAACAGTCATCCAATGGCAGCCCAGGAGACAGAAGTTCCTAGTACAGATGCCACTGAGTAAACGCTTATTATGCCCCCTCCCTGTCCCCTCTGAGGTCGTCCCGGTAAATACAGTATATATCTTTAGTAGCCCGGGGGGCGCAAAAGTTATATATATATATATATATATATATATATATCCAAATTACCAGGGGGGCCATATTAAACCAGAACAAGGGCCGCATTCGGCCCGCGGGCCAGACTTTGGACATGCCTGCTCTAGGGTGTCTGCAAATATATAATGTTTTGAGGTTCTGTGTCATTTTCTAGCAAAAAAAAATATGATTTTTTTTTGTAGGAGAAAAGTGTCAGAATTGTACTGGGTGTCAAGTGGTGGTTAAAAAAAAAAAAAAAAAGAAGTGTCAGTTATTTTCCAGTAAACAGCCTGCAGATTTGAAAGGTCACTGAGCCTAAGGCCCCTTTCACATTGAGGCGTGGAGCCGCGGTGACGGTATAGCCGCGCTATTTGTAGCGCCGCTATACCGTCATGTTTACCGCGATATTCGGGCGCTAGTGGTGAGGTTTTAACCCCCGCTAGCGGTCAAAAAAGGGTGTTGCGGGCGGTATTACCGCGCTATTACCGCGGTTTCCCATTGATTCCAATGGGAAGGCGCGCTATAGGAGCGGTGAACACACCGCTCCTATACCGCGGTAAAGATGCGGCTAGCAGGACTTTTGAAGCGTTCCTGCCAGCGCACCGCTTCAGTGTGAAAGCCTTTGGGCTTTCACATTGAACACTACAGGGCATGATTTTTCATGCGGTATAGCAGCGCTATTTTTAGCGCTGTACCGCATGAAAAACGCCTCAATGTGAAAGGTGCCTAAGGGCCCTTTCACACTGGTGCGTTTTTGACGCGTTTTTGACGCGTTTTCGCTGTAAAAATAGCACTATTAAAACGCTCATAAAATGCACCCCATGCCCCTCTCCATTGAAATGAATTAAAAAACGCTGTAAAAACACGGTGAAAACGCTGTAAAAACACGGTGAAAACGCTGTAAAAACACGGTGAAAACGCTGTAAAAACGCGGTAAAATGTTTTCCCGCGATTTTACCGCGTTTTTACTGCGTTTTTAATTCATTTAAATGGAGAGGGGCATGGGGGGCGTTTTAATAGCGCTATTTTTACCGCGAAAACGCGGGAGAAATGCACCAGTGTGAAAGGGCCCTAAAAAAACAGAACAAGCTCATACTGGTCACAGCTGGTGTAACAGCTTTGAGAATTATCGAGTCTACAAACAGGAATATAATGATTTTATTCTGCACTGGAGACATTAAAGATGAAAGAAAACAGATTTAAATACACTGATGTCCCAAATGTATTTTTATTAGAAAAAAAAAAGGTTACCAAAAAAAATATATGTAGTTTACCAGTTGGGATGGGCACAATTTGCATATTGGCAGTTATGGCATTTGTTGTCAGTTGTTGTCATGGCAACAAAACTCCAACTGCTACCAGAGAATATTCAAATCAGTGGGCGGAGTCACTGATTGTCATTGCAACAGAACTCCAACTGCCACCAGAGAATATTCCAGAAAGTGGGCGGAGTCACTGATGTCATTGCAACAGAACTCCAACTGCCACCAGAGAATATTCCAGAAAGTGGGCGGAGTCACTGATGTCATTGCAACAGAACTCCAACTGCCACCAGAGAATATTCCAGAAAGTGGGCGGAGCCATGTGACATCACACCTCAGACCCTATATAAGCAAGCTCACAGGGAGTTGTGGGTCATTCAGAATCTGGAGTTAGAAGGAGGAGGAAGCGATTCTGTGTTTCTCTGCGTTGTTGCTCATTATTTGAAAAATGATGCGGCTTTTTGGGAGAAATAAAATGTATCAGTTGCAGGATTCCCTGAAAACCATCACAGAGGAATCTGTTTTATTACTGAAAGTGGGACCTTTAACAGAGGATCACCCACCACCTACCATCCAGCCCATAATACCTACCCCCCAGAAGGGTGTGTGTTGGGCAATTAGACAGCTATGGAAGAAGAAGAAGGGAAGATACAATGTGACGATTCCTCTGATCACCAAAGAGGAAGACGTTGTACTTCTCAGCGTAATCCCCATAACAGAGGACCGCCCACCTGAGGATACCGCCCCTCCGAGGGGTGAGGGGAGGGCCAATGGGCGGGGGGAGGAGGAAGCTGAACACAGACTTCAGCCCATTCCTCAACTAGAATTCACAAGAGACGAGGTCATTGATGGTAAGTATTTTAACCCCATATATAATGTTTAGGAGTTCTGTGTAATTTTCTAGCAAAAAATAAAAATAATTTGTACATGTAGGAGAGAAATGTCAGAATTGGACTGGATGGCAAGTGGTGTTTTTAAAAAAAAAAAAAAGAAGTGTCAGTTATTTTCCATTAAACAGCCTGCAGATTTGAAAAGTCACTGAGCCTAAAAAACAGAACAAGCTCATACTGGTCACAGCTGGTATAACAGCTTTGAGAATTATTGAGTCTACAAACAGGAATAAAATGATTTTATTCTGCACTGGAGGCATCAAACATGAAAGAAAACAGATTTAAATACACCACAGATGTCCCAAATGTATTTTTTTTTTTTAAAGTGTTTTTTTACCAGTTGGGATGGACCTAATTTGCATATTGGCAGTTATTGTCATGGCAACAAAACTCCAACTGCTAACAGAGAATATTCAAATCAGTGGGCGGAGTCACTGATTGTCATTGCAACAGAACTCCAACTGCCACCAGAGAATATTCCAGAAAGTGGGCGGAGTCACTGATGTCATTGCAACAGAACTCCAACTGCCACCAGAGAATATTCTAGAAAGTGGGCGGAGTCACTGATGTCATTGCAACAGAACTCCAACTGCCACCAGAGAATATTCCAGAAAGTGGGAGGAGTCACTGATTGTCATTGCAACAGAACTCCAACTGCCACCAGAGAATATTCCAGAAAGTGGGCGGAGTCACTGATGTCATTGCAACAGAACTCCAACTGCCACCAGAGAATATTCCAGAAAGTGGGCGGAGCCATGTGACATCACACCTCAGACCCCATATAAGCAAGCTCCCAGGGAGTTGTGGGTCATTCAGAATCTGGAGTCAGAAGGAGGAGGAAGCGATTCTGTGTTTCTCTGCGTTGTTGCTCATTATTTGAAAAATGATGCGGCTTTTTGGGAGAAATAAAATGTATCAGTTGCAGGATTCCCTGAAAACCATCACAGAGGAATCTGTTTTATTACTGAAAGTGGGACCTTTAACAGAGGATCACCCACCACCTACCATCCAGCCCATAATACCTACCCCCCAGAAGGGTGTGTGTTGGGCAATTAGACAGCTATGGAAGAAGAAGAAGGGAAGATACAATGTGACGATTCCTCTGATCACCAAAGAGGAAGACGTTGTACTTCTCAGTGTAATCCCCATAACAGAGGACCGCCCACCTGAGGATACCGCCCCTCCGAGGGGTGAGGGGAGGGCCAATGGGCGGGGGGAGGAGGAAGCTGAACACAGACTTCAGCCCATTCCTCAACTAGAATTCACAAGAGACGAGATCGTTGGTGGTAAGTATTTTAACCATTTCATGACCACGCCTATTTCTGACATTTGTTGCTTAAAAGTTAAAATCCGTATTTTTTGCTAGAAAATTACTTAGAACCCCCAAACATTATATATATATATATTTTAGCAGAAAAGAGAATACAGAGAATACAATGGCGATTGTTGTAATATTTTATGTCACACGGTATTTGTGCAGCGGTCTTTTAAACACAATTTTTGGGGGAAAAATACACTTTCATGAATTAAAAAGAAAAAATTCAAGAGTGAAATTAGCCCAATTTTTTGGTATAATGTGAAAGATGATGTTACGCCGAGTAAATAGATACCAAACATGTCACACTTTGAAATTGCGCACACTCGTGGAATGGTGCAGTTCAGGAGTGGGGGTGCTCTCTCGTCCCCCCCTCTTTTCCTGCAGCCTGCCAGGTTGCTTGTTAGGATAAGGGTCTGGTTTGGATTTTTAGAGGAACCCTACGCCATTTTTTTTAAATTGGCACAGATTCCCCTTAATATGCATACCAGACCTGAACGGTACCTAAAAATCTCCATAGGCGACACTTTTTTAAAAAAATTTTTACGGTTACCAGGTTAGAGTTACAGAGAAGGTCTAGGCTAGAATTATTTCTCTCGCTCTGACGATCGCCACCATACCTCACATGTGTGATTTGAACACTGTTTACATATACAAGCGCGACTTGCGTATGCATTTTCTTTGCTGCGTGAGCTCGCGGAGACAGGGTACGCTTTAAACTTTTTTTTTTTCTTTTTTTTTTATAAAAAATTATGTTTTTGATCACTTTTATTACTGTTACAATGAATGTAAACATCCCTAATACTAAGTAATAGTAATAGGTGGTGACAGATACTCTTTATGGAGGGATCGGGGGTATAAAGAGTACCTGTCACCACCTATTACTGTTACAAGGGATGTTTACATTCCGTGTGACATTAATAAAAGTGATCAAAAACATAAAAAAAGCAATGTAAAAAAGATAAACAAAAACAAATGAATAGGAAAAAAAAAACATTTTTAAAGTGCCCTTTCAAAATTGCGCACACTCGTGGAATGGCGCCAAACTTCGGTACTTGAAACCCCCCCAGGCGACGCTTAATTTTTTTTACATGTTACAGTTTAGAGTTACAGAGAAGGTCTTGGGCTAGTATTGTTCGGGGTCTAAAAGACCGTTGATCCCTCCTTTGCACGAAGTATTCAGATTGCTAAAAAACGGTGATTCTGAATACTGTATTTTTTTTTAAAAACAGCGCCATTGGCAGCCGAGTAAACCGCAAGTGAGGTTGTGACGTCACTTCCTTGTTATCATACAGGAGACCGGAATGAAGCCGTTTTCCGGCTTTGTGCCAGTCTGTCTCAAGGTGCCGGTGATGGGGCCTCGCGGATCAGGTCTCTCGATGGGACGGGAGGCCCGGTAAGAGCAGCAGAAGGCAGCGGGAAGGAGGGATGTCCCCCCCCACTCCTCCAGTATAAAAGCCAAGCGACTTTTAGTCGCCCGCTCTAAAAAACAGTACCAGGATGATGCCTGCAGCTGCGGACATCATCCCGGTATAACCCCCACAAGCCGAGGACGCCTGTATGTGTAAGCTCGGCACCAGTGTTGTAAGTAACGGCGTTTAAATAAACGCAGTTAGGTAACGATTGCCCTCCAAGGGGTAACTAGTAATCTACCTGATTACTATTACCCCATCGGCAACGCCGTTGCCATTACATTGGCGGCGTTACCGAGTTACATTAAGCGCGCGGGGGCGGGGGCAGTCCGGGCAGACTCTCTGTCAGGGCAGGATGGAGCTGGCCTGTGATTGGGTCACAGGCCAGCTCCGGGTCATGTGTCGATGTGTTGTCGACGTCGTGACGCTGGCGCATGCACGCGCTTGAAGTCTCCCGCCCGCAGCAGTGTAGTGTGACGGGTCGGGAGGGAGTGAGTCTGGCTCACCTCTTCACCGTCACCTCAGCCGCCGACATCTCCCCCGGCCGCCGCGGAGGCTCCACTCCACCACCAACGGTCCAGACTCCGGGGACACTCACCGTGCCAGCAGTGCACCGACCGACCGACCATGGGCCGTGGCCCTGTACAGGTGAGGAGCCGAGGCGAGCAGCATCGAATTGGGAGTGGGGGGGCCGGGGGGGGGACAGGTGACAGGACACTCCACCGGACCGCTCCACATGCCCAGGCAGGCCCAGCATCATCACACTTTACCTGCTCAGGCAGCAATACTGTACAATATAGATTCAGTGTGAGTGACACTTCTGCAGTGCACACTGAATCTATATTGTACAGTATTGCTGCCTGGGCAGGTGAAGTTTGATGATGATATTAATAATTGTACACAATATTGCATTTGCTGGGCCTGCCATATACTGTACTGTACACTATACTGTAGAACTGCACTACAAAATTCCTTTACAAATAATGCATATTTTAAAATGTTATTAGTAATAACATGTTTGTAAAGGAATTTTGTAGTGCAGTTATACAGTATAGTACAGTATATGGCAGGCCCAGCAAATGCAATACTGTGTACAATTATCAATATCTTCATCATCATCATCATCACACTCCACCTGCCCAGGCATCAATACTGTACAATATAGATTCAGTGTGCACTGCAGCAGTGTCACTCACACTGCACACTAAATCTATATTTTACAGTATTGCTGCCTGGGCAGGTGAAGTGTGATGATGATATTAATAATTGTACACAGTACGAAATGTTCTAAAATACTGTATATAGTGTTTTTATTCTTCAACCAGTTAATATAAACATCTTTGACATTAAAGATGTTATAGAACGTAATTGCATTGTAGAAAATAAAATAAAATCTCAGTTACTTTTCCGAGTAACTAGTTACTTTGCCAATAAAGTAACTGAGTCACTAACTCACTTACTTTTTCGAGCAAGTAACTTGTAATTGTAACTAGTTACTTTTTTAAAGGAAGATGAACAACACTGCTCGGCACTAAGGGGATAATAGAGAAAATAATGCAAGCACTGAGTAATATAATGTATGTCACCCACATATATACTATATACACAGGGGTCACTGCTATATACACCTGAAAGGGTCACTGCATAGAGTAGAGAAGCCCTGACAGCACACCCTCCATATACCCAGTGAAGTGACTGGCCTCAGGTGATATACAGAGATTAAACAAATCCTCTTTCATAAGTTGTACCCGTTTATCTGCAGCCAACTGTCCTCTACAGACTTGTAAACCTGAAATAGCAAGAATAGAAATAATGTTTTTTTTTTTTTTTTTTTATTCTCCCCAGAAATTTCATCGGTCTCATCCAGCATAGAGGAGGAGGCAACAATTTCATCGGCCTCATCCAGCATAGAGGAGGAGGAGACAATTTCATCGGTCTCATCCAGCATAGAGGAGGAGACAATTTCATCTGTCTCATCCAGCATAGAGGAGGAGGAGACAGTTTCATCTGTCTCACCCAGCATAGAGGAGGAGGAGGAGACATCGGTCTCACCCAGCATAGAGGAGGAGGAGGAGACATCCGTCTCATCCAGCATAGAGGAGGAGGAGACATCCGTCTCATCCAGCATACAGAAGGAGGAGACAGTTTCATCCGTCTCATCCAGCATAGAGGAGGAGGAGACATCGGTCTCATCCAGCATAGAGGAGGAGGAGACATCAGTCTCATCCAGCATAGAGGAGGAGGAGACATCGGTCTCATCCAGCATAGAGGAGGAGGAGACATCGGTCTCATCCAGCATAGAGGAGGAGGAGACAAATTCATCGGTCTCATCCAGCATAGAGGAGGAGGAGACATCGGTTTCATCCAGCATAGAGGAGGAGGAGACATCAGTCTCATCCAGCATAGAGGAGGAGGAGACATCGGTCTCATCCAGCACAGAGGACAGGACATGGATGGTTTCATTGGAAGATTTTACCATCCATAAACCGATTGGAAAAGGGACCTTTGGGAAGGTGGTGTTGGCCTCCCATCCCTCCAATCAACAGAAGGTGGCGATAAAGATAATTGAACTGGGAAGCTGCGAATCCGCCGATGACAATGAAGAGTGTAACATACTGGAACAGTGCAAGAAGATTCCATATATCACTCGTCTATTTGCAACTTTCCAAAAAGAGGTAAGTCTTTATCTCCCAGTTTTTTTATCCTATTCCTGTACTTTACCTCCCCCCCCACCCGCCTTCCTATATTCCTCCACAAAGTGAAATCTTACTTGTCTCTAATGTAACCTTTATCTCTTATTTTCACACAGGCTCATCTGTTCCTCGTCATGGAATTCCTGAGTGGCGGAACTTTATGGGAACTGATAGAGGCTTCGGCTCCACTTGAGGACAACATTATAAGGTAAGTCCAATGACAGGGCTGTGATGAAGTCGGGGGTGGCTGACCACTGAGAACAGGCCACTCCCACTGAGCCCCGTCCATCCACACCCCTATGTACTATAGGGAAGTCTCTTCATCTTTAACATTTATTGGTCTATGATAATTCTGAATGCTAATTCATATTTTTCTTTCTCCTTCAGATGTCTCACTGCTGAGATTATTTGTGGCCTGCAATTCATCCATGCTCGTGGGATCGTCCATAGGTAAGTATTAAATTAGCTGACTAACAACCCCCCCTTGGCTTCTGGTATCTTTTATTGAATCAGGAAGACTTTCCACCAGACTTCCCAGTTGCGCTGTCTACTTCCATCTGCTGTACAATTCTCCCTGCTCATGCCATATTCTGCTTATTGGAGGATTTATATAAAATGCAGCAAGAGGAGTGAGACCTCCTCATGATGAATAAAGCAGGTGGGCGGAGCTGGGACCTCCGGGACAGAGATCTTCCTGTAGGGGGATTTAAAGCGGATCTCCACCCTAAAGTGAAGTTCTGCTGATCGGAACCCTCCCCCCTCCGGTGTCACATTTGACACCTTTCAAAGGGGAGGGGGTGCAGATACCTGTCTAAAGACAGGTATTTGCACCCACTTCCGATCCGCAGTCTCGGGCAAAAGACGGGTTTTTCCCGTTGTGTGCTGGGAACTCTCGGCTCCCAGCACACAGTGGGAACCAATCGGAGGGCGCAGCGCGACTCACGCATGCGCCGTAGGGAACCGGGCAGTGAAGCCGGAGCGCTTCACTTCCTGGTTCTCTCACCGTGGATGGAGGGGGGAGCAGCAGAGAGACGAGCGAACACTCATCCTCTGCTGCGGACGCCGCTGGACTCCAGGACAGGTAAGTGTCCTAATATTAAAAGTCAGCAGCTGCAGTATTTGTATCTGCTGGCTTTTAATATTTTTTTTTAGTGGGCCATCCGCTTTAAGAGAAGCCAATGTCCACCCATCAATCTTCATTCTTCTTTGTATACATGTATATTTGTATCTTTTCTTTCTATATTATAATGTGGATATGCAGAGCTAACAGTTCACTTCTTTTCTTCACAGAGATCTCAAACCAGCGAACCTTCTACTGGACAGTAACGGTCACATCAAGATTTGTGATTTTGGTTGCTCAGTGGCCGGAGTCACTGGGAATGTTAGGATCAGAGGACGTGCGGGTACACCCACATACATGGCCCCAGAGGTAAGATTCCTGATATTAGACTGAATTGTAATATGTACTTCGGTATATAGCCACTTATGACCCGGACCAATACGCTGGCAAATGACCCAAGGGGTTTTTGCGATTCGGCACTGCGTCGCTTTAACAGACAATTGCGCGGTCGTGCGACGTGGCTCCCAAACAAAATTTGCGTCCTTTTTTTCCCACAAATAGAGCTTTCTTTTGGTGGTATTTGATCACCTCTGCGGTTTTTATTTTTTGCGCTATAAACAAAAATAGAGCGACAATTTAAAAAAAAATGCAATATTTTTTACTTTTTGCTATAATAAATATCCCCCAAAAATATATAAAAAAACATTTTTTTTCCTCAGTTTAGGCCGATACGTATTCTTCTACATATTTTTGGTAAAAAAAATCGCAATAAGCGTTTATCGGTTGGTTTTCGCAAAATTTATAGCGTTTACAAAATAAGGGATAGTTTTATTGCATTTTTATTAATTATTTTTTTTTTTACTACTAATAGCGGCGATCAGCGATTTTTTTCGTGACTGCGACAATATGGCGGACACTTCGGACAATTTTGACACATTTTTGGGACAATTTAAATTGCATTGTTTACTGTGGAAATGACAGTTGCAGTTTGGGAGTTAACCACAGGTGGCGCTGTAGGGAATGTGTGCCCTAATGTGTGTGTTTACAACTGTAGGGGGGTGTGGCTGTAGGTGTGACGTCATCGATCGCGTCCCCCTATTACAGGGATGACGCGATCGATGCTCCGGCCACAGAGAAGCACGGGGAAGCCGTGTGTACACACGGCTCTTCCCGTTCTTCCGCTCCAGGGATGGATCGCCGCACTGCAGCGGCGATCGGGTCCGCGAATCCCGCGGTCCCGGTCCTGGAGCTTCGGACCGGGTCGCGGGCGCGCGCGCCCGCGGGCGCGCGCCCGCGACCCACGGCTGGGTACTAAAACCAACGTATATATACGTTGATGTGCCCAGCCGTGCCATTCTGCCGACGTAAATGTGCAGTAGGCGGTCCTTAAGTGGATAGAGAAGAGATAAAGGGGCTCCCCTTTCATTAGGGCCACATTCACACTTTGGGGTGTTCAGAATCTTGACTTCCAAATACCCAGGTGTGAGTGACAAGGCTTCATACATCATATATGTCAGCATGGAGTCCCGTCTATCCTTTGCCTGGTCTAGGAATGTTCTAATCCTTTTTTCTCTCCTTATGTTTCTACAGATCATAAATGGGCAACCATACCACACCACAGTGGACTATTACTCCTTGGGAGTGATAGTGAATGAGATGTCCATTAACATCCATCAGAGCAGACAAATCAGGGAATTCCGGAAGACCACGCCAGGATTTCCTGTGAACTGGATTCCGCCAATCGACAGGGATGTTCACCTCGAGGATCTCATAAATATGGTGAGTATACACAGCTTTACCTCTCTTTACAGACAAAACCCTTTCCAGGTTATACAGACCTTGTTAGGAGTTCAGAACACACAACTCTACATTCTTCCCACCACACATTCATGTGGGTCATAGCAATACTTTTATCACAGTGACTGCCAGGACCACCATCAGGAGGGTACATGCAATACACCTGTAAGGGGTCCGTCCGGTGATCCCCAGGGGCCCAGGTGGCATCCCCCTTTTTTTCGTCAGCACTCAAAGCCCCCCCACGACCTCTAAGGGGCCCGGATGGCATCCCTCTTTTTTTTTTTCATCAGCACCCTAAGCCCCCCCGACCACTTAGGGACCCGGTGGTCCCTGGGGCCCCGGATTGGCATGCCACTTTTTTTTTGTTCATCAGCACCCAAAGCCCCTCTGACCTCTAAGGGGCCAGTGATGATCCCCAGGGCCCCGGGTGGCATAACCCATTCTTAATTCCTGCCCCCGCTTCTCAACTTGCGACACCACTCCCTCTCCCGCTTCTCAACTTGCGCCACCCCCCACTTATCATCTTGCTACACTCCCCCCGCTTCCTAATGCCTGAAGCTTTTTGTAAGGGGCCCCAAATTTCCTGATGACAGCCCTGCTGACTGCTTAATGGAAGGATCTGCCTTTACTTATAGTCCTCCTGAGCATGTACTATACCAGGTACCATGCTACAACCCCATCCAATCATAACATAGTGGCAGGTTTACAAGCAAAATCAAGGAAGCTGAAATACGTCACTGTCAGAATCAAAGATTACAATGGGGAGTTCTATTGGTCACATATTGTTATCGTTCTCTCTGTGTTTCTTATCATATTTCTTTCTTTTTTACAGCTCTTATTGGAAGACCAGAATGAACGGGCACGCCTGGTACGTGACATCAGACGGCACCCATTTTTCAAGACGACTGACTGGGCCGAGGTGGAGAAAGGAAAGTCACCCGCAGCATTTACAACACAGCCGGTAAGTATATGAATAATGGAGGGGTCCATGTATACTGGGGGGGGGGGGGGGGGGAGATTATTCAGCAGCATCTAAGACGTGTTTTTTGTACAGAACTCTCACATTTGTGGTTTTGTAATCACCGCACAATCACGTGGTCTGGAGACTTGTCTGAAGGAATTCTGTATATTATTGGTGATAATTATTATGTATGTGTCAGGCACACAGCTGAATCCCACCAGAAACACACTTCCTGTCCTGGGGCCACAGCACAGAGTCACTGTATCTATATATATATACGTCAAGGATGTGTTAATGCAGTGCAGTGCTTCTTCTGACCACTAGAGGGAGTTAGGGTTGAAGGATCCCTCTTGGGGTATTTGCTGCACCTTGGGGGTTGGGCTCACCAAGCTTTGTCACCATTTACTGTATCAATCTGAAACACTGACAAATGTAATTTTCTCCTTCTAGATTCTCAAACAAATGGAAGATTTAAACATGAAGATAGAGGAATTTATGGTGAATGAAGAACAAGAGATTCAGAAGAAACCTGAAAAGGGTTTGAAGGGTGTGTGGAGCGAGGATTGCTTGTCTTGGGCCATAGACTCGGAAAGCTCTGCCGAGGATGAGGAAAGAGAAGGGATTCCATTCAGCATAGAGTGGAAGCCATTTTCACCGGTCTTATCCACTATAGAGGAGGAGGAGACAGTTTCATTGGTCTCATCCAGCATAGAGGAGGAGGCAACAATTTCATCGGCCTCATCCAGCATAGAGAAGGAGGAGACAATTTTATCGGTCTCATCCAGCATAGAGGAGGAGGAGACAGTTTCATCCGTCTCACCCAGCATAGAGGAGGAGGAGGAGACATCGGTCTCACCCAGCATAGAGGAGAAGGAGGAGACATCGGTCTCATCCAGCATAGAGGAGGAGGAGACATCTGTCTCATCCAGCATAGAGGAGGAGGAGACAGTTTCATCTGTCTCATCCAGCATAGAGGAGGAGGAGACATCGGTCTCATCCAGCATAGAGGAGGAGGAGACATCGGTCTCATCCAGCATAGAGGAGGAGGAGACATCGGTCTCATCCAGCATAGAGGAGGAGGAGACATCGGTCTCATCCAGCATAGAGGAGGAGGAGACATCGGTCTCATCCAGCATAGAGGAGGAGGAGACATCGGTCTCATCCAGCATAGAGGAGGAGGAGACATCGGTCTCATCCTGCA
Source organism: Rana kukunoris (assembly GCA_029574335.1). Classification (NCBI taxonomy): domain Eukaryota; kingdom Metazoa; phylum Chordata; class Amphibia; order Anura; family Ranidae; genus Rana; species Rana kukunoris. The sequence continues at coordinate 9,918,311 of CM056058.1, forward strand.
CGGAGGACAGGACATGGATGGTTTCATTGGAAGATTTTACCATCCATAAACCGATTGGAAAAGGGACCTTTGGGAAGGTGGTGTTGGCCTCCCATCCCTCCAATCAACAGAAGGTGGCGATAAAGATAATTGAACTGGGAAGCTGCGAATCCGCCGATGACAATGAAGAGTGTAACATACTGGAACAGTGCAAGAAGCTGCCATATATCACTCGTCTATTTGCAACATTCCAAAAAGAGGTAAGTCTTTATCTCCCAGTTTTATTTATCCTATTCCTGTACTTTACCTCCCCCGCCCCCCTCCCCCCCCACCCGCCTTCCTATATTCCTCCACAAAGTGAAATCTTACTTGTCTCTAATGTAACCTTTATCTCTTATTTTCACACAGGCTCATCTGTTCCTCGTCATGGAATTCCTGAGTGGCGGAACTTTATGGGAACTGATAGAGGCTTCGGCTCCACTTGAGGACAACATTATAAGGTAAGTCCAATGACAGGGCTGTGATGAAGTCGGGGGTGGCTGACCACTGAGAACAGGCCACTCCCACTGAGCCCCGTCCATCCACACCCCTATGTACTATAGGGAAGTCTCTTCATCTTTAACTTTTATTGGTCTGTGATAATTCTGAATGCTAATTCATATTTTTCTTTCTCCTTCAGGTGTCTCACTGCCGAGATTATTTGTGGCCTGCAATTCATCCATGCTCGTGGGATCGTCCATAGGTAAGTATTAAATTAGCTGACTAACAACCCCCCCTTGGCTTCTGGTATCTTTTATTGAATCAGGAAGACTTTCCACCAGACTTCCCAGTTGCGCTGTCTCCTTCCATCTGCTGTACAATTCTCCCTGCTCATGCCATATTCTGCTTATTGGAGGATTTATATAAAATGCAGCAAGAGGAGTGAGACCTCCTCATGATGAATAAAGCAGGTGGGCGGAGCTGGGACCTCCAGGACAGAGATCTTCCTGTAGGGGGATTTAAAGCGGATCTCCACCCTAAAGTGAAGTGAACCCTCCCCCCTCCGGTGTCACATTTGACACCTTTCAAAGGGGAGGGGGTGCAGATACCTGTCTAAAGACAGGTATTTGCACCCACTTCCGATCCGCAGTCTCGGGCAAAAGACGGGTTTTTCCCGTTGTGTGCTGGGAACTCTCGGCTCCCAGCACACAGTGGGAACCAATCGGCGGGCGCAGCGCGACTCACGCATGCGCCGTAGGGAACCGGGCAGTGAAGCCGGAGCGCTTCACTTCCTGGTTCTCTCACCGTGGATGGAGGGGGGAGCAGCAGAGAGACGAGCGAACGCTCATCCTCTGCTGCGGACGCCGCTGGACTCCAGGACAGGTAAGTGTCCTAATATTAAAAGTCAGCAGCTGCAGTATTTGTATCTGCTGGCTTTTAATATTTTTTTTTAGTGGGCCATCCGCTTTAAGAGAAGCCAATGTCCACCCATCAATCTTCATTCTTCTTTGTATACATGTATATTTGTATCTTTTCTTTCTATATTATAATGTGGATATGCAGAGCTAACAGTTCACTTCTTTTCTTCACAGAGATCTCAAACCAGCGAACCTTCTACTGGACAGTAACGGTCACATCAAGATTTGTGATTTTGGTTGCTCAGTGGCCGGAGTCACTGGGAATGTTAGGATCAGAGGACGTGCGGGTACACCCACATACATGGCCCCAGAGGTAAGATTCCTGATATTAGACTGAATTGTAATATGTACTACGGAATATAGAGAAGAGATAAAGGGGCTCCCCTTTCATTAGGGCCACATTCACACGTTGGGGTGTTCTGAATCTTGACTTCCAAATACCCAGGTGTGAGTGACAAGGCTTCATACATCATATATGTCAGCATGGAGTCCCGTCTATCCTTTGCCTGGTCTAGGAATGTTCTAATCCTTTTTTCTCTCCTTATGTTTCTACAGATCATAAATGGGCAACCATACCACACCACAGTAGACTATTACTCCTTGGGAGTGATAGTGAATGAGATGTCCATTAACATCCATCAGAGCAGACAAATCAGGGAATTCCGGAAGACCACGCCAGGATTTCCTGTGAACTGGATTCCGCCAATCGACAGGGATGTTCACCTCGAGGATCTCATAAATATGGTGAGTATACACAGCTTTACCTCTCTTTACAGACAAAACCCTTTCCAGGTTATACAGACCTTGTTAGGGGTTCAGAACACACAACTCTACATTCTTCCCACCACACATTCATGTGGGTCATAGCAATACTTTTATCACAGTGACTGCCAGGACCACCATCAGGAGGGTACAGGCAATACACCTGTAAGGGGTCCGGTGATCCCCAGGGGCCCGGGTGGCATCCCCCTTTTTTTCGTCAGCACTCAAAGCCCCCCCACGACCTCTAAGGGGCCCGGATGGCATCCCTCTTTTTTTTTTTCATCAGCACCCTAAGCCCCCCGACCACTTAGGGACCCGGTGGTCCCTGGGGCCCCGGATTGGCATCCCACTTTGTTTTGTTCATCAGCACCCATAGCCCCCCCGACCTCTAAGGGGCCAGTGATTATTCCCAGGGCCCCGGGTGGCATAACCCATTCTTAATTCCTGCCCCCGCTTCTCAACATGCGACACCACTCCCTCTCCCGCTTCTCAACTTGCGCCACCCCCCGCTTATCATCTTGCTACACTCCCCCCGCTTCCTAATGCCTGAAGCTTTTTGTAAGGGGCCCCAAATTTCCTGATGACAGCCCTGCTGACTGCTTAATGGAAGGATCTGCCTTTACTTATAGTCCTCCTGAGCATGTACTATACCAGGTACCATGCTACAACCCCATACAATCATAACATAATGGCAGGTTTCCAAGCAAAATCAAGGAAGCTGAAATACGTCACTGTCAGAATCAAAGATTACAATGGGGAGTTCTATTGGTCACATATTGTTATCGTTCTCTCTGTGTTTCTTATCATATTTCTTTCTTTTTTACAGCTCTTATTGGAAGACCAGAATGAACGGGCACGCCTGGTACGTGACATCAGACGGCACCCATTTTTCAAGACGACTGACTGGGCCGAGGTGGAGAAAGGAAAGTCACCCGCAGCATTTACACCACAGCCGGTAAGTATATGAATAATGGAGGGGTCCATGTATACTGGGGGGGGGGGGAGATTATTCAGCAGCATCAAGACGTGTTTTTTGTACAGAACTCTCACATTTGTGGTTTTGTAATCACCGTACAATCACGTGGTCTGGAGACTTGTCTGAAGGAATTCTGTATATTATTGGTGATAATTATTATGTATGTGTCAGGCACACAGCTGAATCCCACCAGAAACACACTTCCTGTCCTGGGGCCACAGCACAGAGTCACTGTATCTATATATATATATACGTCAAGTATGTGTTAATGCAGTGCAGTGCTTCTTCTGATCACTAGAGGGAGTTAGGGTTGAAGGATCCCTCTTGGGGTATTTGCTGCACCTTGGGGGTTGGGCTCACCAAGCTTTGTCACTATTTACTGTATCAATCTGAAACACTGACAAATGTAATTTTCTCCTTCTAGATTCTCAAACAAATGGAAGATTTAAACATGAAGATAGAGGAATTTATGGCCAATGAAGAACAAGAGATTCAGAAGAAACCTGAAAAGGGTTTGAAGGGTGTGTGGAGCGAGGATTGCTTGTCCTGGGCCATAGACTCGGAAAGCTCTGCCGAGGATGAGGAAAGAGAAGGGATTCCATTCACCATAGAGTGGAAGCCATTTTCACCGGTCTTATCCACTATAGAGGAGGAGGAGACAGTTTCATCTGTCTCATCCAGCATAGAGGAGGAGACAAATTCATCGGTCTCATCCAGCATAGAGGAGGAGACAATTTCATCGGTCTCATCCAGCATAGAGGAGGAGGAGACATCGGTCTCATCCAGCACGGAGGATAGGACATGGATGGTTCCATTGGAAGATTTTACCATCCATAAACCAATTGGAAAAGGGACCTTTGGGAAGGTGGCGTTGGCCTCCCATCCCTCCAATCAACAGAAGGTGGCGATAAAGATAATTGAACTGGGAAGCTGTGAATCCGCCGATGACAATGAAGAGTGTAACATACTGGAACAGTGCAAGAAGATTCCATATATCACTCGTCTATTTGCAACATTCCAAAAAGAGGTAAGTCTTTTTATCTCCCAGGTTTTGTATCCTATTCCTGTACTTTACCCCCCCCCCCCCCCGTCTTCCTATATTCCTCCACAAAGTGAAATCTTACTTGTCTCTAATGTAACCTTTATCCCTTATTTTCACACAGGCTCATCTGTTCCTCGTCATGGAATTCCTGAGTGGCGGAACTTTATGGGAACTTATAGAGGCTTCGGCTCCACTTGAGGACAACATCATAAGGTAAGTCCAATGACAGGGCTGCGATGGAGTCGGGGATGGCTCACTGAGAACAGGCCACTCCCACTGAGCCCCGTCAATCCACACCCCTATGTACTATAGAGGGAAGTCTCTTCATCTTTAACTTTTATTGGTCTGTGATAATTCTGAATAATTCATATTTTTCTTTCTCCTTCAGATGTCTCACTGCCGAGATTATTTGTGGCCTGCAATTCATCCATGCTCGTGGGATCGTCCATAGGTAAGTATTAAATTAGCTGACTAACAACCCCCCTTTTGGCTTCTCGTATTTTTTATTGAATCAGGAAGAGTTTCCACCAGACTTCCCAGTTGCGCTGTCTCCTTCCATCTGCTGTACAATTCTCCCTGCTCATGCCATATTCTGCTTATTGGAGAATTTATATAAAATCCAGCAAGAGGAGTGAGACCTCCTCATGATGAATATAGCAGGTGGGCGGAGCTGGGAACTCCGGGACAGAGATCTTCCTGTAGGATATAAGAGAAGCCAATGTCCACCCACCAATCTTCATTCTTCTTTGTATACATGTATATTTGTATCTTTTCTTTCTATATTATAATGTGGATATGCAGAGCTAACGGTTCACTTCTTTTCTTCACAGAGATATCAAACCAGCGAACCTTCTACTGGACAGTGACGGTCACATCAAGATTTGTGATTTCGGTCTCTCAGTGGCCGGAGTCACTGGGAACGTTAGGATCAGAGGATGTGCGGGTACACCCACATACCTGGCCCCAGAGGTAAGATTCCTGATATTAGACTGAATTGTAATATGTACTTCGGAATATAGAGAAGAGATAAAGGGGCTCCCCTTTCATTAGGGCCACATTCACACGCTTGGGCGTTCTGAATCTTGACTTCCAAATACCCAGGTGTGAGTGACAAGGCTTCATACATCACATATGTCAGCATTGAGTCCCGTCTATCCTTTGCCTGGTCTAGGAATGTTCTCATCCTTTTTTCTCTCCTTATGTTTCAGTTCAGTTTTAGATGCCATTTTTTTGAACCCCACCAAAAAACATGTGGTACGATTCTGCCACGATTGTCACGTGATCAACCGTGCTGCAATTGTGGTAAACCTCATTGCATGAAGCATGCTGCCTAAAAGAAGTGCCTGACCTTTTTTTTGGGCGACAACCTTCACGCGATGTGCAGCTCAAAATGCCAATGTATGAATGCAGACTAAATGGATAGGGTTAGACCCTCTCTCAGGTTTTTATTGGGGTCCTCATTAGGGAAGTCCCACTCTTAATGTGTACTGGTGACCATTGTTAGCGAGAATTAAAATACAGCAGAGGATGCAAAATGTTGAAGCTGTCCCCATAACAGGAATAGAGGAAAGTCTTCCAATGGGCACACACGACCGTTTTTTCCTACCTGAAAACTACGATGAGAGCTTTTGGCCAGGAATCCCGGCCGTGTGTATCCTCCATCGCAGTTTTATCTCACTGGAAAACTATCAGAAAAAATCCTAGCGGGAAAACCGGTCGTGTGTACGAGGCATAAGAGTAGAGTTTCTCGGTAGAATCCCGGTAGACAGGAAATGAAGGGAAATCTCCTCTAATGGCACACAGACAGCAAAAATAAACTGTCAGGGGTCTCAACCCTTCCGTACTCTATCCAAAACTTATAGAACATAAGTTTTGACTATATATAAATGGTAAGCCCCACCGCAACATTCACAAGCTCTGCCTTAGTTTGATGTATTTTGAGCAGAATTGTAGGACTCCTGGGAGGCTTCATACATCATATATGTCAGCATGGAGTCCCGTCTATCCTTTGCCTGGTCTAGGAATGTTCTAATCCTTTTTTCTCTCCTTATGTTTCTACAGGTCATAAATGGGCAACCATACCGCACCACAGTGGACTATTACTCCTTGGGAGTGGTAGTGAATGAGATGTCCATTAGCATCCATCAGATCACACAAATCAGGGCAATCCGGAAGACCACGCCAGAATTTCCCGTGAACTGGAATCCGCCAATCGACAGGGATGTTCACCTCGAGGATCTCATAACTATGGTGAGTATACACATCTTTACCTTCTCTTTACAGACAAAAACCTTTCCAGGTTATACAGACCTTGTTAGGAGTTCAGAACACACAACTCTACATTCTTGCCACCACACATTCATGTGGGTCATAGCAATACTTTTATCACACTGACTGCCAGGGCCACCATCAGGAGGGTACAGGCAGTACACCTGTAAGGTGGCCTCCCCCTTTTTTTTCATCAGCACCGAAAGACCCCCCCACCGACCTCTAAGGGGCCCAGGTGGCAGCCCTCTTTTTTTCTTCCATCAGCACCCTAAGCCCCCCGACCTCTAAGGGGCCCAGTGGTCCCTGGGGCCCCAGATTGGCATGCCACTTTTTTTTTGTTCATCAGCACCCAATGCCCCCCCCAACCTCTAAGGGGCCCGGTGGTCGCCAGGGCCCCGGGTGGCAACCCCCATTCTCAATTCCTGCCCCCCCCCGCTTCTCAACTTGCGACACCGCTCCCTATCCTGCTTCTCAACTTGCTACACTCCCCCAGCTTCCTAATGCTTGAAGCTTTTTGTAAGGGGCCCCAAATTTCCTGATGGCGGCCCTGCTGACTGCTTAATGGAAGGATCTGCCTTTACTTATAGTCCTCCTGAGCATGTACTATACCAGGTACCATGCTACAACCCCATACAATCATTACATAGTGGCAGGTTTCCAAGCAAAATCAAGGAAGCTGAAATACGTCACTGTCAGAATCAAAGGTTACAATGGGGAGTTCTATTGGTCACATATTGTTATGGTTCTCTCTGTGTTTCTTATCATATTTCTTTCTTTTTTACAGCTCTTATTGGAAGACCAGGATGAAAGGGCACGCCTGGTACGTGACATCAGACAGCACCCATTTTTCAAGACGACTGACTGGGCCGAGGTGGAGAAAGGAAAGTCACCTGCAGGATTTACACCACAGCCGGTAAGTATATGAATAATGGAGGGGTACATGTATACTGGGGAGGGGAGATTATTCAGAAACATCTAATGCCCTGTACACACGATCAGTTTTTCCGACAGAAAAATTGTGGGGGGTTTTTTCAGCAGGAAAACGGCTGAAACGTCTTGCATACACACAGTCACACTAATCTTGTCTGAATTTCCGACCATCAAGAACGCGGTGACGTACAACACATACGACGAGCCGAGATCAATGAAGTTCAATAGGCAGTTCGGCTCTTCTGCTTGATTCTGAGCATGCACCTTTTTTTTGCGCAGTAATTGCATACAGATGACCGTGATTCCCGATAGGAATTTTTCCCGTCATGAAAATTTAGATCCTGTTCTGAATCTTTTCTTGGCAGGAATTCTCACAGAAAAAGTGTGATGGAGAATACACACGGTCGGAATTCCTAACAAAAAGCTCACATCGCACTTTTCTTGTCGGGAAAACTGATCGTGTGTACGAGGCATAAGACATCTTTTTTTGTACAGAACTCTTACATTTGTGATTTTGAGACTGAGATCACATGGTCTGGGGACTTGTCTGAAGGAATTCTGTTTACTATTGGTGATAATTATTATGTTTGTGTCAGGCACACAGCAGGGGTGGACTGACAACTCAAGGGGCCCCCGGGCAATAGGAGATTATGGGGCCCCCGGTCTTACAGATGGCCACCACGCCAGGAGGCAGTGCAGAGGCAGGGCAGCTAAAATCTCTGTATTTTCATATCAAAAGCATGTCTGTTTTGGACATATCGGGGACAGATGTAAAAAAAACACAGATTTTTATATACTGTCCCTCGTTTTATTGAGCCTGACAACTCTGATGGGGCCCCCTAGTGGCATGGGGCCCTCGGGCAGTGCCCGAGAGTCCCAATGGTCAGTCCGCCCCTGGCACACAGCCTTATCCCACCAGAAACACACTTCCTGTCCTGGGACCAGAGCACAGAGTCACTATATCTATATATATGTCAGGGATGAGTTAATGCAGTGCAGTGCTTCCTCTGATCACTAGAGGGAGCTAGGGTTGAAGGATCCCTCTTGGGGTATTTGCTGCACCTTGGGGGTTGGGCTCACCAAGCTTTGTTACCATTTTCTGTATCAATCTGAAACACTGACGAATGTAATTTTCTCCTTCTAGATTCTCAAACAAATGGAAGATTTAAACATGAAGATAGAGGAATTTATGGCCAATGAAGAACAAGAGATTCAGAAGAAACGCGAAAAGGGTTCCAGCGAAGAAGTCTGTGTAAGTGAGTGGAGCGAGGATTGCTTGTCTTGGGCCATAGAATCGGAAGGCTCCACCAGAGACTTGAAAAGCTCCACCGAAGACACTGAAAATTGAAGAAGTCAGAAAAGTCCACACAACCACACATTACAGGGAGGAGTCTAAATGGCATCAAAATCTTCACTTCTCCATCTTATAGGTTCCAGATCTTCAGCCACCTTGATTGACTAACCATGAGGTCAGACTGAGCGCACCCTCTACGCCTGCAGCCGTCTGACAACATAGCTAGATAGGTACTCTCCTGAAACAACCAGCGGCAAGAGGAATGCAGAAAGAATGGGGGGCATTGCCTCTGCATCTCTCTTTTCACCATTTACCTCGGGAAAGTGCCTACAGCTGAGAAAGGGGGACATCTCCTTCCTAGGCATGTTGTTTAGGGGAAGTGTGGGGGCACCAAGCCTGACTACATAGCTAGGAAGGAGACAGGAACACTCCGCAGACAAGTGGTGGCAAGAGGAATGTTTAGGAAAGTTCTGAGGGTGCGCTCAGTCTGACCTCATAACTAGTCAATCAAGATGGCTGAAGATCTGGAACCTAGAAGACAGTGAAGTGGAAATTTTGAGGGTGGCGGGGGTGTGAGGGGAGGCGAGTATAGTTCCACTTTAAGTGGTTCAAGGCATGCCATTTAGACTCCTCCCCAAAGCCCGCTCCTCCACATTTCCTTCCCATTGTATGTGCAGCAGAGACTTTGGGAGAGATTGGGATAGGTTGCTCCCTGGAGGGGTGGAGTTTGAGATCAGACCTCTTTCTAAATGGCCTTCTGGATTGTGGCCCCTTGATGTTGGGGTCCCATCTCTACATTGTGAGCAATGTACAGGGAGATGAACTGGACACTCTAGACTGATGATTCAGGGATTAGCCGATCGCCTTATGGGGTCAGGAAGGAATTTTTACCCCTTTGGAAATATGACCAAGGGGGTTTTTCGCCTTCCTCTGAATCATCATAAGGTTTAGGGTTCTGAAGAGAACTCATCTCTGAGGAGTCAGAGATGAATAGATAGATAGATAGATAGATAGATAGATAGATAGATAGATAGATAGATAAATAGATAGATAGATAGATAGATAGATAGATAGATAGATAGATAGATAGATAGATAGATAGATAGATAGATAGATAGATAGATAGATAGATAGATAGATATAGGGGTGGGGGGAGTGATAGATGAAAAGATATTAGATAGATAAAAAAATTAAATATAGATAGAGATATAGTTAGGTAGCAAAGCTCTGGTGGCCTAATGGTTAAGGCACTGGCCTCGGCCAGAGATTGTGGGTTCGAGTCCCACCTGGGGCAATATCTTGCTTGTCTCTTGTACCAGGATGTAGAGAGGATAAAGAATAAAACCATCAATTAGAAGGAGATCTTCTCTTCTATAGTCGAGCTTCTTACCTGACCATAACCCCCAACATTGGTATTAGTGGGGACGGTAATTGCCCCATTATGAGTGATCAATTGCAGTAATAATAACCCCCAACATTAGTATTAGTGGGGATGGTAATTGCCCCAGCATGAGTGATCAATTGCAGTAATAATAACTCCCAACATTAGTATTAGTGGGGATGGTAATTGCCCCAGCATGAGTGATCAATTGCAGCAATAATAACCCCCAACATTGGTGTCAGTGGCTGCAGAGCATTGTTTCTCAACCTTTTGCATGTCCTCTGCATTCCTATTGTCACTACTTGTCTCAGGAAAGTGCCTAGAGCTGAGAAAAGTGGACATCCCCTTCCTAGGTATGTTGTTGGGGAAAGCAGAGACTTTGAAAACATAGCTAGGAAGGAAACCGGAACACTCCGCAGACAAGTGGTGGCAAGAGGAATGTTACGAAAGTTCTGAGGGTGCGCTCAGTCTGACCTCATGACTAGTCAATCAAGATGGCTGAAGATCTGGAACCTAGATGACAGTGAAGTGGAAATTTTGAGGGTGGCGGGGGTGTGAGGGGAGGCGAATAGGAAGGAGACAGGAATTTTCCGTAGACAAGCAGCGGCAAGAGGAATGCGGAAGGAGAGGGGGCATGTCTCCCGCATTCCTCTTATCACCGTTTGTCTCAGGAAAGTACTGAGGGTGCGCTCAGTCTGGCCTCATGACTAGTCAATCAAGATGGCTGAAGATCTGGAACCTAGAAGATGGCAAAGTGAAGATTTTAAAGGTTGGCGGGGGGGGGGGGGGGTGTGAGTGGAGGCGAGTATAGTTCCACTTTAAGTGGTTAAGGCATGCCATTTAGACTCCTCCCCCATAGCCCGCTCCTCCTCCACATTTCCTGCCAATTGTATGTGAAGCAGTGACTGGCCGTAATTGGGATAGTATTGCTCCCTGGGGGGTTGAAGTTTGAGATCAGACCTCTTTCTAAATGGCCTTCTGGATTGTGGGCCCTTGATGTTGGGGCCCGTCTCTACATTCTGAGCAATGTACAGAGAAATGAACTAGACACCCTAGACCCATGATGGCAAACCTTGGCACCCCAGATGTTTTGGAACTACATTTCCCATGATGGTCCACTTCACTGCAGAGTGCATGAGCATCATGGGAAATGTAGTTCCAAAACATCTGGGGTGCCGAGGTTCGCCACCACTGCCCTAGACTGATGATTCAGGAATTAGCCGATCGCCTTATGGGGTCAGGAATGAATTTTTCCTCCTTTGGAGATATTATGACCAAGGGTTTTTTTTTTGCCTTCCTCTGAATCATCAGTATGTTTAGGGTTCTGAAAATCTCCTATAAATATCCTAAAAAAAATGATTGTACACTAATTGTACATTTTACAAAATCATAACCCCTCCCCCAAAACAAACACATAACACAAGCAAAGCCCTGTGGCCTAACAGGTAAGGTAATGGCATCCTAAGTCAGGGTTGTGGGTTTAAATCCCACCTGATGTGCTTGGTAATTTTTTGAACATAAAATACAGACAGAGAACTGACACGCCCCCTGAGAGCTTAATTAAATAATTAGAAACCATAAAGACAATTAACAGCTTGGTCCGGAGTGTACAGTATAATGTATATGTAGCACTACCCCCGTAGGAGCTGCTGGTTTAGATTTGGGCCTGCCATTACCTTACTGTTCCATACGCCAGTCTCAGGGGGGTTCTCCTTGAAGAAATCCATAAGAAATGTCTGCACTAAACACTCTTTCAAGGGTTTTATTGAACAGATTCTCCAACAGAGGAGCAAAGGGATGGGGGAGACTCAGGTATCTTCACTTTGCGGATCACAGGTACACACTTAGATCCAGAGGATTACTTTGGTTCCACGCTGGATTCCAGCAACCACCAGATAGGCCTACTCTCACCGGCCTAGCAGCTGGTGCGAAGCTCGCTAAAGTCTCTGCCACAGACTTGATAAGTTTGTAGGGCCACCTCACGATCTTCCGCCACAAGATCGTGTGATTGTGTTAATGGAAATTCATATTTGAAGTCTGCACCGCACCTTGTAGCTTATTATGAAGTAAAATGTTTTTGCAGTTTAGCTACCTATGTGCATGAGACTATAAATATAGGATTAACAAGGAGAAGAAGAGGAGATTATATTTTATATTTTAAAGTTAGAAGTTTGCATGAATAAATTCCTCAAATGCCACAATCTATGGCTACAATATATATATATATATTTTTTCAAAACTCCCCATGATTTGTGCCCCATCATTAGTGTCAGTGAGAGGAATAGTGTCCCATTATTGGTGTCAGTGGGAGGAATAGTGTCCCATCATTGGTGTCAGTGGGAGAAGTAGTGTCCCATCATTGGTGTCAGTGGGGTGAATAGTACAACATTGTTGGTGTCGGTAGGAGGAATGGTAGTGTCCCATCGCTAGTGTCAATAGAAGGAATAGCTCCCCATTCTTGGTGTCAGTGGGGTGAATAGTACAACATCATTGATGTCAGTGGAAGGAATAGTACAACATCATTGGTGTTAGTAGGAGGAATGGTAGTGTCCTATCGCTGGTGTCAATGAAAGCAATAGCTCCCCATTCTTGATGTCAGTGGGAGGATTAGCGTTCCATCAGTGAGAGGAATAGTGCCCCTCATTGGTGTCAGTGGGAGGAATAGTGCCTCATCCTTGGTGTCAGTGGAAGGAATAGTGCCCCATTGCTGGTATCAGTAGTAGAAATAGTGCCCCGTATTTGGTGTCAGAGGAGGAATAATATCCCAACTTGGTGCCATTGTCTTGAATATTGTCCCATATTTGGGGTCAGTGGGAGGCATAGTTACCCTATTAGTGGTATCAGTGGAGTAACTCATTGATGGTGCCAGAGGAAGAAATAGTGCCCTATCATTGGTGTCAGTTGGAGGGATAATAGTGTCCCATCGCTGGTGTCAGTGGAAGGAATAGCCCCCCCATGCCTGGTGTCAGTGGGAGGATTAGCGCTCCATTGTTGGTGTCAGTGGAAGAAATAGTGCTCTATTGTTGGAATCAGTGACAGGAATAGTGCCCCCTCATTGGTGTCAGTGGGAGGAAAGGTGTCTCATTGTTGGTGTCAGTGGAAGCAATAGTTCCCCATTGCTGGTATCAGTAGTAGAAATAGTGCCCCATCATCATTTGTGTCAGTGGAAGGCATAGTTACCCTTATGTTGGCATCAGTGGAAGGCATAGTTACCCTATTGTTGCTATCAGTGGGAGGTGTAGTACCCCATTTTTCAGTTTAACTATGCAGCAAGCCACATGGGGAGAGATTTTAGCGAGCCCAAACAAACAAGCTGCTTGAACCAACTATAGACTGATTATTGACTCCGCTTACAATATTTAATTTTTCCCAAGCCCCGATGAAGGGCAGGGAGGTACTGCCCCCAAAACGCGTTGGCTCGGCAAACAAGTTATCATTGGAATAAACGTATTTCAGTATTGCACTGTAGCACTTCAATTCCTAACTCACTCACCCCTGAGACTAAATAAGTATAATTACTTCTCCAAAATTGAAAACTAATTTTACAACATTTGAAGGAACCCGCGATCTAGTGATGGAGTGGTTTGTAGAGTGTTGTGTGTGTATTATTTTTTAATTATGCCATTTTGAGTTTGACTTGAAAGTACAGGCTCTTGTGCAAGCCACAGTGGGCACTGGCAAATTAACCTCATCCAAATCCCGGCCTCGGGGCCGCTAAAGCCGGCTGCTGGTATGCGCGGCACCGATAATAGATTGCCTGTTAATTAAAGAAGCCATAAAGGTCTGACGGGCCTCATGAGGAATGAGCTGGACACAAGTTTCTTAGTTTGTCACAGTGTTATTCATGCTCAGCAAATCCTCCTGTATTTACATATTTTGTATATCAATTATCCCAGCCATGAGTATTCAACTCAGAAACTGCTAAGGAGGAATCAGACCTAGAGCACCGCGCACCAGAAAAAAGGATCGGTTTTGTTCACTGCAAGATGCCAGTATGGCATTATGAATGCAGACAATCGGTCTTTTCTCCTTCTACTCAGACAGCGCCAAAATAATACTCAGCACTTCTGCAAAGTAAATTGAATTATTCACATCAGTTACTGCCACCTAGGAGGTTACAGTCCAATGTTCCTAACACAGGTACACAAGCGTCTCACTCTGGTTACATAGTCGGGGGTTGAGAAAAAGGCACAAGTCTGTCAAGTTCATCCAACAGAAAAAAAATGTATAAATAATTAAATTGAAAACCTCCATGTACACAAGATTGATCCAGGGGAGGGCAGTGAAAAATTTTCTTTAACAGGGGAAAAGATTCCTTCCTGATCCCCCAAATATAAGGGGGTTTCCAAGCTATGGCCTGCAGGCCACATCCAGCCCACTACAAGATTATATCTGTCCCGCAGCTAGAGTCACTGATATGTTCTTAGCATGCACCGATTATTAGGGTTAGCAGAATCTGCATATGGTCTCCACCACTTCTGATGTAGGAGGGAACTCTGGAAAGCACCAAGGGGACGCTGATGGGAACCTTGATGTAAGGGGGGACTTTGAAGTCAACCTTGTTGTAAGGGGGACTCTTGATGCGGATCCTGATGTAAAGGGGGACTTGATGGTGACTCTGATGCTGCATCCACCTAGGTAAGTATGATATGGTAAGTATGATTCTTAAAGAAAAAAAAAATCCCTATTTCTCTTTTAAACTTTTTTCCTCCAGACGCAATGAGTGGACGCCTTTTCTTTGCACCACATGGTGATCAATATATAGATCATACAGTTAATCTTTCCTCATAGCTAAACTCTCTCCCAACATTCTTTTTGTGAACTGGAGAAAAAAACTGAACTGCATATTCCGTATGAGGTCTTACTAATGCTTTATACTGGGGGAACAACTATTGCTCTCTCTGGAGTCTATACCTCCTTTAGACTCAGAGGGGGGGGGGGGGGGGGGGGGAATTAAGAAAGAGCGGTGCAAGCATAATGCCTGTGCCACTCTTCTAAACTTTTAAACTGGTGCAGATCCTGCCCCCTGTTAAGTCACAAAGACGCCACCTCCAGACTGACTTCCCCTGATACCCATCCATGAGGGCATTTTAATATTTCCATGAGGGCATTTTAATATTTGAATAACTCCTCCTAAGAGCCAGCCTGAAGAGAAACAGGTAATACGACCACCCAGGTGTACTTTTAGGTAATGCAGGATAACTTCAGGGACCCTCAGATCTTAGAGACACCCAAAGTAATACACATGGAATAGTTAAGTGTATCAAAAACATGTCTGGTTTATTGAGCAATAATACAGAGTATAGAGCAATTCTGAATACCATGAGGTGGGGTCAGGGCTGAGGGCTATTGAGAAGACTACTGAGACAGTAACACACCCTACCAGTCCTTTCCACCAGCTATGACATGCATTTTTAAAGAGAAGCACAGAGACCAAATAAGAAAAGTTTTATTTAAAAATGTCATTAGCATGTTGATGAGGGGAAAGGAGGAACCAGGGAAGAAAAAATATAAGTGGATTAAACTTCAGCTTTAACTACAGCAAAGAAAAGCGAGGTCAGGTTCTGGTGGTGCTGTCTGACAGGGATGGCTGGATTAGAAAAAAAAACAGCTTAACGCATTTACATATTCTTCGGCAGGTAAGACAGTTCACACTTACATATTTTATCTATGGATTTAGTTGTTTGCCTTCGCTTCCATTTAAAGGCGGCACTCCAGAGTCCTCACAGCATATGTTCCAAGAATGTAATCAGCTGGTCTTGAATACCATAAAATTACCGAAGTCATTCACAGCAAAGCCAACACATCGGCAGGACAAAATCCACCTCTTTGAAGGCCAAAATTGAGACAATTTTCAAGAATGGAAGGACAGAATGCATCAGATTTGAAAAAAAGGGACAGGTGGAAACAGCATCGGTGGCCCACAGAACAAAGTTGATCAGCTGACAGTTGGTCATGTGACTCATCTTATACGGCAGAGGGGACTTTTGTGTTTGTATAAACTGGTGAAATTCTTATCTGGAGCCAAGCACAGATTGAGTGTTCTGCCCACCAAGCTGCGCTAAAGGAAACCAGGGAATTGAAGCAATCATGGATTTGGCTTTGATGTTGACCCCTCGCTGTCACAAAAGCCAGATAGACTTAGAAAAAAATAACATTTGCCCGAGATGACAAACACTTCCTAGAATGCGTGATGAACATTTTAATGGCAACCAGAAGTTTTATGGTATTAGGCCTTGTAGAGAAATATATGAGAGAACATCTGAATGCTAACATCAACCAGAACCAAGCATCTCCTGTGCCTAGGGTGACCATGTGTCCCCGATTGCCTGCATTTTGCAGGTCTGTCCCGGGCACATTCATTCCAGGACAATACAGTGTCCCGGAATGAAACTGACACAGCCAACCCCCGGCCAATCTGATGCCCCAAAAAAGGTCGCCACATTACCACTTTACTCACTGACAGTACTTGTCCTGGCTTGTGATTGGAGAAATCATAAACCCTGCCTCTTGTGTCCAATCACTGTGCTGTGATTCGTTACAGCACAAGCTGAATTTTGGGAAGGGAGGATGTCCCTGAATGGTAGTTTGGAAATGTGGTCACCCTACCTGTGCTTGAGTGCGGTGGTCAAAAAACAATGCTTGTTGCTTAATAGAGATGAAAACAAGTGATGTTTTTCTGCCATCCGAGGACTGGGCATGTCCTAATGGCAAATCTAGTAAAAACAAAAGCAGGCGCACCAACCTTGAGCGTTATTCCAGTAACCATTTTATTATAAGGAAGTAAGTAATTCACCCACAAACATAAAATTGACAATGTACATCAAAGTCTCCCTAGTCTCCTAACACTTCATGCGTTCCATAGCTTTGGAAACGTCACCTGGATCAATCCGTCTAAAGGGTTTATGATTTGGCCCCCGGAGAAGAGGGCACTTCCTTGAAACGCGTAAGCCAGTTGGATCTAGGTGACGTTCTCCCAAGCTGAGGAACACATGAAGTGGACTGGAGAATAGCGAGATTTTGATTTTCCTTGTCAATTTTATGTTTGTGAGTAGATTTATTTACCTCTCTATCCACTTCAATACCGGACACTTTCACCCTCTTCCTGCCCAGGCCAATTTTCAGCTTTCAGCGCTGCCACACTTTGAATGACAATTACGCGGTCATGCATCGTTGTATCCAAACTACATTTTAATATATGTGTTTTAAACAGATAGATCTTTCTGGTGGAATATATTTATTTATTCACCACTGTTTTTTTTTTTCAACAAATTAAAAAAGGCCAATAAATTTGAAAACAACAATTTTTCTTCTTAGTTTCTGTTATAAAATTTTGTAAATAGGTCATTTTTATCCTTTACTGATGTGCGCTGATGACCACTGATAGGCTGCACTGATGAACACTGATAAGGAGACACTGATATGCAGCACTAATGTGCAACACTTATGGGCACTGATGGGCACTAATAGAAAGCACTTATGGGCACTGATAGGCCGCACTTATGGGCAATGATGGACAATGATATACACTGACAGGCGGCACTGATTTGCACCAATAGGTAGTACTGATAGGCACTGATGGGCAGCACTAATGGGCACTGATAGACAGGATTGATAAGCAGCACTGATGAGGAGGCACTGATGGGCACTGATTGGCATCAATAATGGACACAGATTGGCATTACTGGTGGGCATCATTGGTGGGCACTGGCAGGCATTACTGATGGGGCTGTACTGATAATCATTGCACTGATTATCTGTGTGCATGTCCCCACTGAGGAAAGCTGCTTATCAGCTATCATTTCCTTATGATGCTCTGTCAGTGATTGCACACAGCTGATCACATTGTAAAGAGCCAGTGATAGTGAACCTTGGCACCCCAGATGTTTTGGAACTACATTCCCCATGATGTCCAACTACACTACAGAATGCATGAGGATCATGGGAAATGTAGTTCCAAAACATCTGGGGTGCCAAGGTTCACCATCACTTGCCTATGTCATAGGCTCTTTACCGTAATCGGTGATGCTATGTGTTCGAGAGACACACTGCACCACAGATCACTGCGCATGAGCGGCCCATTCAGAAGGACGTCATATGACATCCAGTCAGGATGGTAAAGCCACCGACGGGCCGTCAATTTGCTATAGGCAGGCCTGGAAGTGGTTATAATAAATGGTTACTGGGATAATTTGCTAGACTGGTACGCCCTCTTTTGTTTGTTTTTCTAGTTTTACTCATATTAACCATCCAGATTTTCCCATTCATTTGGCTACACTGAGCTGAAAACATGAAGTGAAACTCTGATGGTTATTATATATTATACGCAACGTGAGCAGTTCTTACTTTAGAAAACATTCATGATACTCAATGGCCCTTGGCCTTTAGCACTGAATGGATGGTTGCAAGTAGCAAAGGCACCCCAATCACGAAGAAGGATTTGTCTTAATGGGTCATCAACTTCTTTAAAAGGTGAGTTCTTGAACATCGTGTTTCATGGCTAGTCACCACTTCTTCAGACGTGTTCAGACATACAGGCTCTACAGAGAAAAAAATATGTAACGCAAATAAAATAAAAAAACAATGGTGAATCAATTGGACCTGGTAGGTACTCATAAGAACATGGTCTTTCTCCGGTAATATGGGATAATCATTGTTTGTATTTAATTATTGGAAGGTAGAACAACATTTTAATTTTTTTTAATAATTTGTTTAAATTCATAAATTATTATCCCATATCACACTTTTATACAATTTGTATATTGGACAAAGACCATGTTCTTGTAGGACTACCATGCAGGTCTAGTTGACTCACAAATGTTTGTCTTCCTGTATTTAATTATTTTACCTATTTGTTCACGGTCTCATCACCTTCAAGTCTAAGGAAGTGGCCATGAAACGCTTTAAATAGTGTATAGTAAAATTAACTTTTTAATAAAATTGATGACCTATTGCGATAATCTTCTACGGACTGACTTTTTTTTTCCTGTGCGCAACCATCATCGCTCCACCACTTCAAAACTTTCACAGTTACATTATATTTGGGAGTGCCCTGAACATCTGGTCGAGACTACCACTCCATGAACAATTGCCTAGTTTCCATAAGCCACACTAGGCTGTGTGCACCATTTCCGCTACCTCACCAAATGGGACTTATTCCAATCAGCTTTTATTCCCGCCATTCTACTTATACACTCACCAGCCACTGTATCCAGTGAGCGGCAGTTGCGAGGACCAAAAATGCCTTGTTGATGTCAGAGGAGAATGGATAGAATGGTTCCAAATAACCACTCATTACAACCAAGGTATGCAGAATATTATCTCTGAATGGGGTCCTACCAAGTATTATCAAGGTGTACCTAATAAAGTGTCTAAAGCTGACATGGATGGATCAAACTTCTACTGGTTTAGCAGGAAATGGATCCATCCATGGTCATTCCCACTGGATAGCAGTTAATCCAAAAATCAATTTCTGTTGAACAGGACTGTTGGGGGGGTTGTTCCTCCTTTTACCTCCATCCAACCCTCTGGCTGATTGAAAAAAAAATGAAAAAACGAGGCACCTTATTCCAGCCTAATACTCTATACATACAATAGTACACAAGAAAGGCACTCCTTCTTCTCCCTCTATTTTTTTCCCTGGAAGAAGTCAGTCAAATACATATAGGTAGAGAGACCTATAGGCACACTCGTGCGGTACGCACCCGTAAGGCGGCAAATTTAAAGGGACATACCTGTATGCCCATTTGCCTGCCCGTGACATTCTGCCGACGTATATGTGCGTGCAGCGGTCTGCAAATGGTTAAACCATAAAGTCATTTCAAGGGTTCCTCCATGGTAAAAATGTTGAGAAGGGGGTTTCTAATGTATGCAGACAAACAGCAGCAGGCTCACAGACAGGGTGATGTTCGAGAAATGTGGAACACTTGGCTTGAGCCTTCACAAACTCAGCTGTAGGAGAATTCACACAGAAAAAAAAAAATCTGTATCTAAAGGGATTTTGTGAACGGTGAAGATGGATGGAGAAGATGAAAATGAAATCCATGCAGGGCTCAGTTTACTCCCTACAGTGCCTTTGCACAGATTTGGGTAGGGGAGCTGTCAGTTTACTATAAAGCAGTTGTCACTGCGTATAACACATTCAGCAGTTGGCATCATCGCCTTTAAATCTGCATTCTTTTTTTATTTTTTTCCTTCCTGCTTCACTACAGTCAGTCTTCCTCGTTCACTGGCAGCTGGGATCTGTACACCCCCGTGCCTCTCCTAATAGTTTGTGAAGTCACATCATGGAGATGAATCATAAATAGGTCATTACTTGGCCATAGTCATTGCCACCGTATGTTCAAAGGTGATGTGACTGGTGAGTTTGCTGGTTAAAAAATAAAGCCAAAAGAAGAAGCAAACATAGCAAAATGAATGTCCATTGTCTAAGTTCAACCCAATAAAATCCCTAATGCTGCTTACACACGGACGGAATTTCCGACAAGAAACGTTTCGATGTGAGCTTTTGGTCAGAAATTCTGACCGTGTGTAGGCTCCATTGGACTTTTTCTGTTGGCATTTCCAACAGAAAAAATTTGAGAGCTGGTTCCGACGATAAAAGTTCTTGTTCAGAAATTCCGATCATCTGTATGCAATTCCGATGCACAAAAAACATGCATGCTCGGAATCAAGTCAACGCATGCTCGGAAGCATTGAACTAAATTTTTCTTGGCTTGTCGTAGTGTTGTACGTCAACGTGTTCTTGATGGTCGAAATTTTGTGTGACCGTGTGTACACAAGTTTGAGCCAACATTCCGTTGGAAAAAAATCAACAATTTTCTCGTCGGAAATTCCGGTCGTGTGTACGCGGCATAAAGCTGTTCTTAGTTGGAAGGACAGGGCCAGTCTTTGTTGATTTACACAACATTCTTATTCCAGCAAATGACAAATAAACCAATAACTTACATTTGACAACAAAATAAGTACCAACCACAGAGGAACTGTGAGCACCCAACATAATATGGTTTAAAAACCTGTTATCATCGGTTAAACCAAGGCATGCTAAGGGCATTAGGTAGAGACCATATGACCACCATTGGCATGGTCCAACCCACCGATAAAGCGTGGAGTGGGACATGGTAAAAACAGAAGGCTGCAGGCTCATGCTAGGGTTGGATGAGGCTTCAGGAAGGTGTGACCTTTTCTTGCACTCACCATCTTTATCGATGTGGATAGTGATTAAGATATGACTTCTGAACGACCCAGAAAAAATCCACTTCCTTGAATGTTTAGGGAGCATGAGCCATAAAGTGACATAGTTTTAAGCCATGGTTTTAACAGTCAAGAGCCCCTTTTTCTATGGCTCAAGTGACCATTTATACCTTCTTTCTTAAGCGTTCTGGTACATTGCATTGTACAACTGTGACATCAGGTAAGCATACTGTATTATTCTTAGCTATCAGCACTCATATTCGCTGCAGTGGAAAATCTCAACCTGTTATTACGGATTAGACTATCCTTTAGGAATTACCACCATTAGATGAACTGGTAAAGATCTGGATGCCTTACAAATCCCACTTTCAAAAATACTTTAAAGACTACAAAGCCTTCAAAGTCCAGAGCCACTTGGGGAAGGCATCAAAAATCCTTCAGCAAACCTTTATAATGTGACTGCTATGACCTATCTTAGCTTCTTGTTACACAAAAATCTCTAGTTTCCTAAGGATATTTTTGGCAGTATTATTCGATGTCGAGACATGGCAACTCCCGTCTCACTCCACTATACTCTTATCCTTCATCAGTCCTTGCTCATCATGATGTAGATAAACTTACATGGACTTTACTGATGCTACCTACAAATGGTAGCTGGTGGTGTAGTGGTTGATTGTGCAGCCATGACCAAATCTCCAGAAGAATGTTCCTACAGAAGAAAGCCAAAAATGCAGACTACTGGTACCAGCTTATCTTAAGAAAAAAACAATATATAATAGCCTTGAATATCCAACCTGACTGATCAACTCTCTTCCACATTCGGCGCACGTTTAGGAGATATTTACACTACCTATAGGTAAGCCTTATTATAGGCTTACCTATAGACAGGGCTTTTCTTCTCAAACAATAGGTACTGGAACTTAATCACGACTCCATAAAAACCCTCCCCCCACACACCCATCAAATCACATCAAATAGTGGGTGTGGTCAGTCAAATTTCACAAACAGTAGGAGAGTCTTAAAGGGCATTAAATACCATGATTGCATTACATACAGAGTGGAGAGCTGTCACTTGTAAACACAGAAACCAGACTTGTTTTCTGTTCACAAGTGATTGTGGTGAGCAGGAACCAAAGGGTCTGAGCCAGAGGTGGTGGAACCAAGTTCCACCGAGTTCAACCTGAAAAAAAGCCCTGCCTATAAGTAAAAGCAAAAGATGAAAGTTTACTTCCACTTTAACAACAAAAAAAATGGAAGCTGGTTGGTTTCTATGCAGAGCTGCACCAGATTTTGCACTCTTCATTTTTAGCAAATCAACTCTAGTATGCCAAGGTTCTGGCCTCTCTTTTAAGTTAAAGCAATACCGCTTGCTGAAGGACCCTTTCAGCCTGTACTTGGTTAGTAAAAGGGGCATCAAAAGCCTGATAAAAAAGGATTCCTTATGTCATTACTCCATGTGCTGTCTATAATGTTATCTCACTGTTGGGCCTATTAAATCTTGCACCTCCACTCAGCAAGGATAGGTGCGTAAGAAAACCGCTTGAAAACTCTGCAACTAAGAAGTGAACAAAAAAGCAGATTCCCTCAGCTTTCATGAGCACATCTAATCAAGATCAAGTTTTTGAGTGGAGAAAGATTAGAATACCTGCCAGGTTTTTATCGTTGTGTTCCTATTAGAAGGATCCCACCTTAATTTTCTTCCTGGTGACCATGAACGCTGAAAGTGAAGAGAAATTACCAATTTTTGGGGTGTCACTAGAGCAGAAATAGGGCAGTCTTCCAATGGGAATACAAGTTCTGGTGACTCCAGGGTTTTCCATCCATTAGGAAGAATTTCCTTTCACTTCCTAAGGTAGCTACCGGACAGGAAGTGAAGGGAAAACCCCCCAATGGGACACAAATGTCACATAAAAACCTGACAGGGCCTATAACCTCCTCCTACTCTATTCAACAAAAAGAAAACAAAAGTCCAAAAAAAGAGTATAGGATTGAGAGCATTGGGATCCAACAATTACCATGACCTGTAAAAATTGGGGTTCCAAAAGGAAGATAGAGGCATGTTTATGATATTCAGATACTCAAAACAGGATTATTTTTTTTTTTTACTTAACCACTTCAATACCGGGCATTTTCAATCCCTTCCTGTCCAGGCCAATTTTTAGCTTTCAGGGCTGTCACATTTTGAATGACAATTGCGTGGTCATACAACACTGTATCTCAATGAAATGTTGATAATTTGTTTCCCACAAATAGAGCTTTCTTTTGGTGGTATTTGATCATCTTTGCAGTTTTTATTTTTTGCGCTATAAACACCAAAAGACTGTCAATTTTTTTTAAAGAAAACACTATCCAAAAAAAAAACATTTATTTTTCTCAGTTTAGACCGATACATATTCTACATATTTTTGGTAAAAAAAAATAAAAAAATATGCAATAAGCGTATAGTGATTGGTTTGTGCAAAAGTTATAGCACTTATAAAATAGGGGATAAATTTATGACATTTTTATTATAATTCGTTTTTTTACTAGTAATGGCGGTTATCTGCAGTTTTTGTCAGGACTGCGATATTGCGGCGGACACATCGGACACTGTTTTGGGACTGCTATGAATATGCACTAATTACTGTATGAATGCCATTGGCAGGGAAGGGGTTAACACTAGGGGGCAATCAAGGGGTTAAATGTGTTCCCTAGAGAGTGATTCTAACTGTGGGGGGAGAAGCCTGACTGGGGGAGGTGACCGATCAGTGTCCCTATGTACAAGGAACACACCATCGTTCTCCTCTCCCTGACAAGACGTGGATCTGTGTATTTACACACACAGATCCATGTCCCTGGCTCTGTAACTGGCAATTGTGGCCGCCAGGCACGCGCATCGACACCCGAGTGAAGCGGCGGGTGTGCGCGCGCCCCCTAGCGGCCGGGAGGCCCGAGGACGTCATATGACGGCCGCCCAGGATGGCAGAGTAATCTTGTGGCGGTCATTTCACTATATGCGGGATGAGAAGTGGTTAAAATAAAATAAAATTCTGTGACATTTACAAATGATCTTGGTTAAGACCAGGCATAGAGCCTTTAAAGTATTTCTGTATGGTCTTAACCAAGTTCATTTATAAATGTCATAGAATTTTTGTTATGCTAGAAAATAAACTTACAAATGCTTATACTCATGATGTGTACCTTTATGCCATAAATACACCCCTATCTTATTTTTGGAAGTTTATTATTTTGGCCAGGTGAAGGTCATTTTCAGATCCATCTTCCCACCACAAGTCCCCCTTTAATTGGGCCAATAATTAGGTGTGGCTTTTTATGGATACAGGTCATGATCAGAGTCTGAAAAGAGCACACATTGACCTAGCAAGCTAGAGGCACAGGACTTGGAAAGCGATATATATACACCACAGGAAACATTGTCGTAGCTTTGTAAAATTATACTACCGCAGCTATTAGGCCATTATAAATCCAAATAGCGCTTGGAGGAATTCCTTTTACTTACCCCAACATTAAGAGCAGATTGTAACTGTGTTCACTGACGTGTAAGAACAGAAACTGCACATTATTCAGGGATTAAATGAAACTTCTTCCATTTTTTTTTCTCTTTAAGCCGTACGTGAAGATTTTCACATGGGATTTAAATGGGAAATGGAACAAGGAGGGCAAAGCGGTTAGAAAGAGTTTTACACTTGAGCAATAATCTTTGCAATTCCGGAGGATAATGTACCGAGGTCTGAAACGCTATGGTTTTCTGAGCCCCCAGCAACTCTTTAGGGCCCTGTCAACAGCCTGCAATTCTCTCTATAGTTCACTGGAAATATACAGGCCCCTTTATTTGCCTGAAGCCAAATGGTTTGAAGCCTAAAGCCTTGTACACACGATCAGTCCATCCGATGAGAACGGTCTGATGGACCGTTGTCATCGGTTAACCGAAGCTGAAGCTGACTGATGGTCTGATGTGCCTACACACCATCGGTTAAAAAAAAAACAATCGTGTCAGAACACAGTGACGTAAAACACAATGATGTGCTCAAAAAAATGAAGTTCAATGCTTCCAAGCATGCGTCGACTTGATTCTGAGCATGCGTGGATTTTTAACTGATGGTCGTGCCTACTAACAATCGGTTTTGACCTATCGTTAGGTATCCATCGGTTAAATTTTAAAGCAAGTTGGCTTTTTTTTAACACGATCGGTTTTGACCGATGAAAGCGGTCCATCAGACCATAGTCCTCTGGCTATCCTAACGTGTGTCCAAGGCCTTATTGTTGGAGGTCTTGGTGGTAGAAAATGTAAGTGCATCTAAACCCAAGGGCTGAAAGAATGTAACATACTGCATTAGACCCTAGATGTTATGGCTGTTTTCTTTTTCCAGACTGTATTCCTTTTTTTTTTACCTAGTAATCCTGCCAGTAACTCACTTCTATGAGTGAGTTAAACACGGCTGTGTGTATGGCATAAGACTCTTTGTCAAGGGAAGTTTATGAAAAAAAATAGAACGATACCTAAAAAGAGTCAGACATATTGATTTTGGAACCTGCAGAAGGTGTTGGTAAAGAGCATCAAAGATGGAATATTGCTTAAAGGGGAGTTCCACCCACAATTTCACTTTTTAAATATAAATACCCCTGTAATACACAAGCTTAATGTATTCTAGTAAAGTTAGCCTGTAAACTAAGGTCCGTTTTGTTAGGTTGTTACAGCATTTAGTTTATAATCTAGAAATAGACCATGGCCATCTTAAGTGTGGGCATCATGAAGCCAGACTGTATGACTTCCTGAATTTCAGCTTTGCATATCTCACACATGCTTAGTGCTGCACAAGAAATGTAATAGGTTTCAGTCAGGTTTGCAAGGACTACTGGGAAACATAATGCCTATCCCAGAAACCCTTGCAAATAGCCTTGTGACTTAATAGCCTAGCCCTAGGCTAATAAGGAGGAGGAAATAATGAAGGACTACAAAATAAAGGTATTTACAAGCAACAAAATAAATTAAAATTGTCTATTCTGAACACTATGAGATTAGGGCATGCAGCACAGACAAACATGGGTGGAACTCCACTTTAAAAAAAATGAAAATTGCCTTTGGTTATAAGAAAAAGTTGACTATGTCAATCTCTCTCTTTGACGCAAATACACATTAAAACTCAAATAAGGACATTTGCATGGAAACAAATATACATATTACAAAACGATGTATTTGCTTGTAAGTCACCGCAGGGTATAAGAAGCCAATGTTAATTTAGCTGTAAAAAAAAAACTTCACATCACAGCAGAAAACCAAGGGAATGCAGTGCCTAAGGGTAGCTGGCAACGTTCCCTCTTAATGCCTTTCTTTCCCACAAATGGCGTGATTTCAGCCATATGGGCCCTTTTGAAGCCTTTGGGCACACTGCTGAGCGTATGGGGGCGCGTGCGTCTTAGACCTGACACCTCCTATACTGGGAGCATGGCTTTAGCTGCTGCTCGTGATGTAAATAAGAAGTCACGTTTGGAAACAAGAACAGGCCAGCAGCCGAGCAAGCAGTCAAGCAGAGCGGAACTATTTCTGAAGACCTTGATTAAATGGCTTTCTGTTGTGGGTGTTCTTAAAAGGGCAAGTGCCAGTTATTTGACATGTTCCCATTTTCGGATCTTCCTGCTGAGTCAAATGACTTTTGCAGGAAAACATTCAAAATTCAAGAGCTGGTAAAGAACTGGAGGAAGTTTTACTGGTCTGCAGGACTTGCTAAAAAAATTGGGGGCACATTAAAGTTAATGGACAATAAATGCTGATCAGGGCATCCCTTATTGTTGCCACCAGGATTCACCAGGACAGTCCGGGTCCTGGTGAATCTTTTTATGGAGGACTGAAGCCTGGACACATTATTCAGACCAGTCTGTGTCTCCCCAAATAACCAAGATAGTCACACACAAATCTGTTGCCACCCCGGTCACATCCACTGTTCACTGCGGCACGCTATGCGTACCTCATTACTACTCTTCTTGGGGCACCCAAAGGTGTTCCAGGTCGCTAAAGTGTTTGGGTTTGGCTTGAAGAAAAGGTAGCAACCCTAGCATCTCTCTGCATCTCTCTCTGTAGATACACAAGTCTAAACAGTTGCAGTATCCCCCTGGTTTACTGCAGGAGAATGTAGGTTGTAGCTGGGCCCTCTGAATATCTATTGGGCCTCAGGCTCCGGCCTATATTGCCTTGTGGATGATCCAGCTCATTGTATTTATACTAACCCAGTCCTGACATTTACATAGTCCTACTAAATATTACAGCCAGTTTGGTGACCTGAATTTTCTCTGCTGCAATAAAGCATCACAGCTAGGTCGCTTCTCCGCCCTCAGCCTGTGATTGGACAGTAAAGATTGATGAGATCATCTCTTTGCCCTCACTTCCTATCAGCACGTTTCTTGTAAATGCACAACTTTGACCAGTTGCATTTCCTCCTTGGTTTACTGCACAGGTATGAAGGTTGTAAGTGGGCCCTCTGGCCCCAGGCTCCTGTCCATTGTGTCTGGTGGATTATTCAGATCTTATTGGGAGGCATGCATCCAGATTCTTCTCAGCTTATACCTTCTTCTGCAGTAGAAAGCAACAGTACCGTTATCATACATGAGCTGAATGTAATATTAGGATGGGCCAGGAAGGCTACTCATGAAGGACGTCAACAAAACAAGATAATTGTCTAGGACAGGTTTCACCGTCACCTACAAGATCTTTCTTTATCAGTGGCAGCCTAATGCCCCGTACACACGATCACTTTTTGTGATGAAAAAAAATGACATTTTTTAAAATGTCATTTAAAATGATAGTGTGTGGCCAAAATGTCATTTTATGTCTTCTGAAAAACGACCAAAAAAAATTTGAACATGCTCAAATTTTTTATGTCATTTTTCAAAATGTCATTATTTGTCTCATAAAAAATGATCGTGTGTGGGCAAAACTACGTAAAAAATGACGTATTAAACCCGCACATGCCCAGAAGCAAGTTAGGAGACGGGAGGTAAAACTACCATTCATAATGGAGTAAGCACATTCATCACGCTGTAACAGACAAAAAAGCAGGAATCGTCTTTTACTAACAAGTAACCAGCTAAAAGCAGCCTCAAGGCAAATAGAACTTCCCCTTTAGAGTGCCATCACTTTGTCCATCATTTTCCAAAAATGATGGTGTGTACGCAACGTCATTTTTGAAAATGAAGTTTGAAAAATGTTGCTTTTTTTCATGACAAAAAATGACATTTTTTTTCATCACAAAAAGTGATGGTGTGTACAGGGCATTAGATCTATTTCCAGCTACCTGGCCTTTTAATACCCATCTCCATTTTGTCTGTGGTGTTCTCTCGGTGGTGACGCCTCTCTATTCTCCATTTAACCTTGAGAGTTAAATCCGAGAAGCTGAAGCAGGAGGTTTTTCAGGAACTCCTGGCGTAATTAGCCGAAGATGTGGCAGCCAGTCAAGAAACACCGAGCAAGTTTTACAAAATATTCTCCTGACTCCTGTGTTATTGTGAAATGTCTCATCGTAAAGTGCACTGCAAGGAACTGTGCCAGCCATATTGTGAGACAGAAATAATTCACAGAGGATACAGCTATCAATTTACTAGAAATGAGACAGGATTGAGGAAGAAGGCTTGAATAGCCGCACAAAATGCCGGCCGCCACTTCTTACGAAGACCAGGAGTCTATGCTAATCAGATTTGTGGGGAGGGTTCAAATACCTGGATCTAGGGCAGCCGAATGGACCTGCTAAGCTACTCCAAAATGTCCAAATTTAAAGTAAGCCTCTTGTAAAAACTTTTTTCAGTTTGTTTGGAGAGAAGTACAACCTTTATCAAATTTGTATTGCCATCTCTATCTTATTGGAGAGATTTCTACGTCACATGAAGTCACAAAAGGAAGCGAAAGGTAGTATCCCCAACATCAAGAAATATCTGCTGTCTGTGTCCTTACTGGGGAGATTTACTCTTTCTATTTGTTCTGGTGATAATTGTCACCTGGGATTGAAAGTGATGGGAAACCTGAAAATGTATGGCTATCACCAGAACGTAAGATCTTCAAATATATAATACTCCATATTCCCATCGCACAAATTCCTTGGATATGCTCTCAAGGATTTGGGTGCTGCAGCAATGGCCAGCTGGAAACTAGAGATATTTGCAAGCACACCAAGGATCAACAAGGTAGCGTCCAAAACTGTTTTTTTTTTTATTGCATGATCATAACACAGAGAAGTGCAACGTTTTGGCATCACCCAGGACCCCCTTCGTCAGGCATGCCTGACGAAAGGGTCCTGCGTGAAGCCGAAACCTTGCACCTCTGTGTTATGTTCATGCAATAACAAAGGTTTTGGATGCTACCTTGTCGATCCATGCTGTGCTGGCAAATATCTCCATTGAATCTTCCAATATGGACACCTTTACTGGGGAAGCTGTCAATTTACCCTCCCTTTAGGATTATTTCTTCTTATACACACAGACAGACAACCAGGGCTCAAGTCCTGCGGGAAAGTGTGGGAACTTAGTTCCCTTTGCAGGACTAGAGCAGTCGAGCCGCCCGAGTCGCCCGAGCCAATCCTTCACAAAGCGGCGATGCCCAGCTCGAGTCAGAGGCAGACGAACCTTAGTAATCCTTTATGTTACTGGCCGCTTCCTGTATATGGATTCATCAGGTAGTGTGCAGGTATTCCATCACTTTCTCGATGCCGCAATGTCTCCTGGGAGCTTTTGTCATTGTTCCCAGGAGACATTGCGGAGGTCTGCAGCGAGTTATCGCGGGATTTAGAAAGAAGTTCTAAAAAAAAAAAAGATAATTACTAAACATGCGGTTTAGTAATTATGCATATGAGCGTATCATTTTTTATTTATTTTGTGGTGGGGGAGTGGATCTTGAGTGGGAGTTCCCACACTTTTTTCCCCAGGACTTGACCCCTGCAGACAACAATAATAATCCAAGATTTTTCATAAGAACATCAGACCAAAATGAGTCCATGGAAATCTTAGTTGCTCTACAGGTGATAGAATACAATAGCCAATGCGGTTGAGTTACTAAAACTGGAGAGTGCAAAATCTGGTGTAGCTCTGCATAGAAAATCAACTTCCATGTTTTTACGCCAAAGTTTAACTGAACAAGCTTAAGTTAGAAGCTGATTTGTTACTATGCACAGCTGCACCAGATTTTGCACTCTCCAGTTTTTAGTAAATCAACCACAATGTGTTTTGGTGATTCGAATATTCCCCCTCATAAGGGCTTGGAGGTTAAAAGTATACTTGAGGACTTAAAGTAGCAGCATGAGTTGATTTGATATACAATTAGTGTGGATAACGAAGGGCCCAAAATACATTCAACGGCATATCCTGCTAGGGCACCCTTTTTAGCAAGAGCAGCCATTGGCGAATTGGGCCTTACAAAATTGAATTGGGATAACCGTTGGCATTTTGTATCATTTTGTATCACTGATCACTTTTGATCACTTTTGTACCAAGCATCTCTCTGAAAGTTATTTGACCAATAATAGTCCAACAGAGTTTATAACCCCTCCCACTCTGTCCAAAATAAGAGAAAAGTTCCTTCAAGTGGAATCTGTAATTTGTTGCCACCACCAAGTACCAGCTGGGTGTGTCAACTGGTCAATATTTTACCTGGCCACTAAAAATGGGTCTCCTTGCCAAAGTTAACAGGAAATTGAGCGTAAGGCTTGTATTTTTTGGTAACCTTAGCCCAAGAGCATCTGAACCAGAGGGCACCCAATACAAATGTGTTCTGTTATGCAAATGTTGACTTTTGACCATTAATGCTGACAAATGGAAAGGCAAAGGAGTCCTTCTGGATATGCACACTATCACGTTAACGGTGGTTTAGTAACCTTTAAAATCTGGAACTCTGAAAACTGCCACCACTGGTCTTCTTATGACAATGCTAACTCCCAGGCTGACTTTGGCCTTACTGCTTTCTGAGCCACTGACCAGGTACAAGCAAACAGCCAATGAAGGCAGGGAGAGTCACAGCTCTTGCAGTGATTTGTAATTTAATAAAGCCTATGACTCAACATAGCAGCCAGGCATTTATTATTTTCAAAAGAGTCTAGTAATAGCAATATCTTTTTTTTTTTTTTTTTTTTTTGCAGGTTTCTTTAGAACCTGTTAAAATGTTTGAATCAAACCTGCCCAGAGCTTTACGGCAATGGATTCCTTAGAACATCCAAGGAGAAGAAAGTATTCTGATTCTGCAGCTTTACCTGGCATTTTTGTCCATTTTTTTCAAAATGCAAATAGACATTGGTATTCGACAGTCTTAGATTGGCTGTTGTGGCTGATTGGGCAGCTTACCCTATTATTGGACCTATGTCAATTAATACCTAACATAATATTTACCAATGGTATCTTTTTTTTATAAAAGCTACAACTTTTATCAACCATCCTAGACTCCAGTTTAGTGTCTTTCTCCCTAGACTGCCAGGAAAAAGGCATTTCCCTTAGCCCCCTCTTCCCCCAGTGGTCAGACTATACATCAGGGGTCTTCAAACTATTGCCCTCCAGTCGTTCAGGAACTACATTTCCCATCACGCTTAGTCATGTCTGTAAATGTCAGAATATAGACAAGAACTGCACAGACACCAAGATTTACATGTTTGTGTCATCTCTAATGGGCATCCTTTCCAGGAAGTAGATGCTGACCCTAGATGATACCTGAATAAAGATAACACCATTCTTCTGGACAGAAAAACAAAATAAAGTATTTAGGTAGAAGTACTGTGATCTTTGTAACAGGTGATAAATACTTTAAAGCGTTACAATGGCACATTACTTATCATGCACTTAACATAAAAATATGTGATGCTGCTAGGTCCACTTTAAAAGTTAAAACTAATAATCTTCTAGAATACAAAGATTGTCACTTTTGCATAAATCGATGTCCGTCTTCGTTTGAGTCACGATGACCCTGGCACGAGAGATAGGGGATTTAAATGACATTTCATTACTCGAATAATTAAGAGTGGAATGTTTCGCGGGAGAATGGCTAGGTGCCCTTAACATAACCAGGCTCACAATGAGATTGTTCTCTCTGAAATCTCATTAATTTGCTCTCCTTGGCACCTGGGGACACACGGGACTAATTGTCAGGTCCTGTAAATTCTCAGGCAATGACGGTGTCATCAATACCTCACAATTTTCTGAGATGGGAAGGACAGACAGCTTTTAGCATCAACATTATTTGGTGGGAATAGGCTTCACCTCAGCATGGCTACACTCATAATTCCTTTAATTTTTGATGGAAGAGGTTGGATTGGTAGGAGAGCGTAACTAAGCTAGACATCGTCAACAAAAAGACATCTCCAAGAGTCTCTGAGACTCCGATACTTAGGAGGAAAAATAACATAATCATTCAATGAGCTCACTGGTTCTGGTGAGGTTGCTCATGTGAAAAAGGTCTTTCTTCCAGTTGGTACCCATAACAAGACTCCAAATAAATTAAAACAACAGATGCGCCAGACCAATTGATGAAAGAATCCAAATCACATTAATAGTTCAAAGAATGATCACAAAAGGCTGATTTATGTGATCATTCTTTGAACTATTAAAGTAAATTGGGCTCTTTCATCAATAGGTCTGGCGCTCTTGTTGTTTCGTTTTACTTTAGGACTAAAAGATGTTTTTACACTCATACAACCACACAAGTAACTCATTCACCTTGATCCAAACCCCTTGCTATAAATAGTGATGAGCTAAGGTTTGAGCCAAACCCAATTCAGCCTAAACTCACGGGGGACTGTCACGTGATAGCAGGCTGCTGGTGCAATCAACTGCCCTATAGCCGCACATATCAAAGGGGATGCTGGTGACATCATTGACCATATTTGGACACAGTTATAGGACAATGATGTCACCAGCATCCCAGCACAGGCTTGTGGTCTACTGTTTGGCATCTTCCTGTAAGTTTGGGCCAAAACAGGGTTTGGCATGAACCTTAGCTCATCACTAGTCATGAAATGTGTCAAGGTAGATGTTGATTGTACCAAAACATGGAAGGAGGTGTGAAAAATTTGTGGAGCCATCCCTTTTTGAATTACATAATCCAAAGAACAGGGAAGGTTCACAATCTTTCACCCTCTCTGCCATGTTCTTGACATCTGCCTTGACCCATCTCCTGATATCATGGTGTTTGAATTAAGATGACTGAGTTACCGGCTATACATTCTAGAATTTATTCCCAACACTTAGAAATTAAGAAGTTTCTTGGATGGGTGCCAAAACATATTTAACAATCCAAAACAAGTCCAGTTTGTATGTGATCAACTACTAGCCACCCACGTATTTTGGTTCTCCTACTGATTAGTAGGAAAACATCGTCAACGTAACGTTAAAGAAAAAGGCCAGTTGAATATTTCTAACTATATGGATAAGTGAGAACTGTCTTAGACATAAGTGGAGAGCCAAAGTTACTGGGGGGAAACATGGGAGATTTAGAGGTTAGCAGGAGGAATGCATTGGGTAAAGACTTAGCTTACTAGTGGCCCAAGATCAAGTGGAAAATGGAGCTGCAGCTGAGATGGACTTGATGGGGTTGGTTATGTCCTCAGATGAAGACCATGGCCATGAAGGGGGGGGGGGGGGTCTACCTCTATGATCTAGGTTGCTGTCCACTCTTTCTGCTGGGTTTTGAACGGCAATGTTTTAAGTGGTCTAAATAACTCATGTAAACTGATCTGTTATTATTAAGACACACGCATCTGAATGAGTCAGAGGAAGGACACTCTTTCCTCCTTCTACTTAAAGTAGACTTCTATAGATTTTTAGTCTGGCTTTTCACATGCCCATCCACATGTGAACAAGCTTTGCTGATATGGAGACAGTGGATTGGTACTTCTGAACTGAGACTGGTACTGGATTGGGAGAATGGAAAATGCATAAACCTACATGACAATGGACGCACAAATAGGGTCAGTAGTCAGCGGATCTCACCATCTGCTGCGCCTACTACGCAGACTTATTCCATTTATTCCCAAAGAAGACGTAGCAGTCGTGGTGGGAACAGCTGTGAACTCCAGACTGGACTATCCAAATGCCCTTTACCTCGGACTCCCCAAGTAACCAAATCACTCGTCTGCAAACCGTTCAAAATACGGCCGCCAGACTGGTGACTGGGAAAAAACCCTGGGAATCAATCTCACCTTCACTGAGAGCCCTTCATTGGTTGCCAGTAAAAGACAGAATTGCTTTTAAAGCACTCTGTCTGATGCATAAGTGCATCCATGGGAATGCCCCGCAATATCTTTGCGAAAAAATGGAAGCCCACAATCCCAATCGCGTTCTGCGATCCACCGACCAAAATTTGGTCAAGGTACCAAAAACCAGATACAAATCCAAAGGAGAAAGAAGGTTTGCTTTCCAGGGTCCCAGACTCTGGAACCCTTTACCAACCAGCATTCGGTTGGAGAAAAACCACCTGACCTTCAAAAGACAGATTAAAACTCTGCTGTTTTGATGTCAAGAGAGACAGGAACAATGAGCACCCAGAAGCGATTCAGTTCGCATGTGTCGCGCTATATAAGTTTTTCATTCATTCATTCATTCATTCATACCCTGTAATTCACTGTGCAGTACCCAGCGGTGATCTTACAATTATTTATAGATTCCTATATAAAACATGTCTTTTATTTATATGGTTTTATATGTTTTATAGATTTTTATATTACTTATAACCAGCCAAGGATATATTGACATAATTGAAATTTTTACTATATATTTTTACCAGGCCCTGAAGAAGAGGCATTTCAACGACCAAAACGTATAGGCATATGTGTTTTTTAGAGACTGAATAAATAAAAAGACTAAAATTCTACCCATCCTATCTTCATGTTTGGCACTCCTACACTTCGACTTGTTCAGTACTTTTATTTATAGCAAAGGGTGTAGAGGAATATAAGCTCCGCCCACAGTGATGTCGCTGCCCTAATGAGGATGTTCTCTACTATCTTATTATCTTATTATTACATTTTTAGCAGCTGTTCTATGGCAAGGATAAAGGGTGAAATGGTTACATTTAGTGAATTCCGCAGCTCTTTATTATAAAACAATATCCTTTTGTTTAATTAGAGCCTAGTCCTTTAAATAGCAGACCACTTAGCATTCATACTGTGGCAATGGTCACAAAGCTGATAAGTCGATTAGACAGAAATGCAAAATTTTTTTTTTTTTTTAATCGTTACAAAATGACTGAATCCAACTCCGCTTAAGTGAGGCATTTCTAAGGCCGGCCGCTGCATTAACAGCGCTCTCTAATGCTCACTTATCATAATGTGCGATTATCATTTTACAAATGACTAGCAAACGCTTATCACGAAAAATCAAATTAACTTTCAGAGCCACTCCATATATTGCATTTGAGTATTTTGTGGCTTTTTAAAAGCCATCACCCAGCATACTTTTTAGGGTATCTTTCTTGATTGGAATAAGTATGATTTGTTGTGGTTGTGCTGTCACTCTGAAAGCCAAACTGCCAGCCGGCAGCATCTAGAGAAGTATTTATTCATAAGATAACTTCTCATCTAATAAAATATAATTCCTTTAAAAAAATCTGTTTTTTAAATATTGTAATATACAGTATATAAAACACGTGTGTGTGTGCATATATATATATATATATATGGGTGTTTTATCAATGTTATGGGTATCTTTGCACATCATCTGTCGCACTTTACTGAAAGGTCATAATTTAATTAATTTATTTTATGATGAATAATTTATTAGTACTGTATACAGTAATATTAATTACATTAACATTAATAAAATAAATAAATATGTGTAATATCTATCTATCTATACTTTGCACAGCGCTTTACAATGTTGTGTAGTGAGTGTACAGCTTGTATAACAGTGTACATTTTCTGTCCTCTCAAAATAACTCAACACACAGCCATTAATGTCTAAACCGTTGGCAACAAAAGTGAGTACACCCCTAAGTGAAAATGTCCAAATTGGGCCTAAAGTGTCAATATTTTGTGTGGCCACAATTATTTTCCAGCACTTAACTCTGGATAGTCTTAACCCTTTTGGGCATGTTGTTCACCAAAGCTTCACAGGTTGCAACTGGAGTCCTCTTCCCCTCCTCCATGATGACATCACAGAGCTGTTGGGTGTTAGAGACCTTGCGCTCCTCCACCTTCTCTTTGAGGATGTTGACCACAGATGATCAATAGGGTTTAGGTCTAGAGACATACTTGGCCAGTCCATCACCTTTACCCTCAGCTTCTTTAGCAAGGCAGTGGTCATCTTGGAGGTGTGTTTGGGGTCATTATCATGTTGGAATACTGCCCTGCGGCCCATTTTTCGAAGGGAGGTGATCATGCTCAGCTTCAGTATGCCACAGTACATATTGGCATTCATGGTCCCCTCAATGATCTGTAGCTCCCCAGTGTCGGCAGCACTCATGCAGCCTCAGACCATGACACTCCCACCACCATGCTTGACTGTAGACAAGACACACTTGTCTTTGTACTCCTCACCTTGTTGCCGCCACACACACTTGACACAGTTTATAGTGGTCTCATCAGACCACAGGACATGGTTCTAGTAATCCATTAGTCTGCTTGTCTTCAGCAAGCTGTGGGATTTCTTGTGCATCATCTTTAGAAGAGGCTTCCTTCTGGGACGACAGTAATGCAGACCAATTTGATGCAGTGTGCAGCGTATGGTCTGAACACTGACAGGCTCACCCCCCACCCCTGCAACCTCTGCAACAATGCTGACAGCACTCAGATGTCTATTTAACAAAGACAACCTCTGGATATGACGCTGAGCACGTGACCTCAACTTCTTTGGTCGACCATGGCGAGGCCTGTTCTGAGCGGAACCTGTCCTGTTAAACCGCTGTATGGTCTTGGCCACCATGCTGCAGCTCAGTTTCAGGGTCTTGGCAATATTCTTATAACCTAGGCCATCTTTATGTAGAGCGACAGTTATTTTTTTCAGATCTTTTCTCTTTGCCATGAGGTGTCATGTTGAACTTCCAATGACCATTATAAGGGCCCTTTCAGACGTGTGGACCGTATGTCCGTATTTCATCCATCCGCTTTCAGATGAAATACGGACATACATGTATCCCTATGGGATAGCGGGTGTCAGCGAATGAACATCCGTAATTGTCCACCTCCGCAAAGATCTGCTTTTGCAGACGGAAGAAAACCCTATTTTTCTTCCGTCTGCAGAGCGGATCGGATGAACACGGACACACGGTCCGTGTTCATCCGCTCCCCCATAGGGGAGAGTGGAGAAAAAACAGGGCGGTCTCTGCACCATGTGCGGGGACCGCCCTGTCATCCGACGGCTCAGCGGGGATTTACGGAGCGATCCCCACTGAGCAAAACGGACACACGGAGGCGGATCAATACTGATCAGTCCCGTGTGAAAGGGCCCTAAGAGAGTGAAAGCAATAACATTAAATGTAATACACCTGCTCCCCATTTACACCTGAGACCTTGTAACACTAACAAGTCACATGATACCGGGGAGCAAAAATGGCTAATTGGGCCCAATTTGTACATTTTCACTTAGGGGTGTACTCCCTTTTTTTTGCCAGCAGTGATTTTGAGTTATTTTGAGGGGACAGCAAAATGTACACTGTTATACAAGCTGTACACTAACTACTTTACATTGTAGCAAAGTATAATTTCTTCAGTGTTGTCACATGAAAAGAATAATACAATTTACAAAAATGTGAGGGGCGTACTCACTTCTGCGAGATACTATATACAGTGCCTTGCGAAAGTATTCGGCCCCCTTGAACTTTTCAACCTTTTGTCACATTTCAGGCTTCAAACATAAAGATATAAAACTGTAATTTTTTTGTGAAGAATCAACAACAAGTAGGACACAATCATAAAGTGGAACGAAATTTATTGGATATTTCAAACTTTTTTTAACAAATAAAAAACTGAAATATTGGGCGTGCAAAATTATTCAGCCCCTTTAATTTCAGTGCAGCAAACTCTCCCCAGAAGTTCAGTGATATCGATATAGATATATATATATATATATATATATATATATACACACACACAGTATAGATAGATAGATATTAATTACATATATATTTAATGTATTCAATATAATTAATTAATATAAATAATTAATATTACTGTATATAGTAATAATAAATTATTAATGTGTGTATGTGTAATGTGTGTATGTTAATTGATGTAAATTATTGAATTAATAATTGGATAAGATGATGTGAACTGATCCACAATGTAATTGTAAACAAGGCAAATTTATTTCTTTGATTTCCCTAGCCCAGCACAGCCCAAAGCAGCTAGGGTGGATGGGCCCTAAGCCCCGATGCAGGAAGGGTGAAGCTGCAACGTGTCTATCATTGGAATAAACTTGTTTCTAAACTCGAATTTCACATTGTAATTCTAAATTCAAGTAGGTTTCAAACTGAAATAATAGCCTATGGGAAGTTCTAACTCTTCCTCGCTCCATCCGAATCATAAAAGAAACGTTTGGCTGGATTTCTTTCCTAAGTTTCATTTTCAGGAGTCATTTCCCGCCTAGACTGTGAGCATTCCCTCCTTATGTAACACACATCTTGTTGTCTGGATTCAGATGCTGTAAGAACAGAGGAGGAAGGTAGACAATAGAGGTAATCTTATAATCATAGTGAGATGCGGCAATACAGTCATTAAATTCTATTCAAACAAGCTGTTATCTTTTTAATTATATATATGCAGACTGTGTGTGCCAAACCCTGACCCCGTGTTAGAGGAAAATTGAAACTACATTTATTGTGGATAAATTATATGCTTGGGGAGCAAGTTTGTGTATCTGAGTTAAAAAGAAAAACAGAAAGGTAAGATAAGGAGCACAGACAGAACAGAGAGGGAAGAGAGTGCGTTTCAGGACTGACTTCTATCCTTTCCTACCATTTTGCATAGTTTTTACAGGCTCCTGTCCTGGACTGAAATGGTTTACTCTGATATCACTGCACACTGTGAGCTTCTCACAATGTGAATCAGAAGCTGCAGCAAGTTAGATAAATACCGCCATGTTTTTCAGCTGAAGGACATCCAGCTCTAGGGAGAGAGAAAAGGAGGAAGAGAGGGAAAAAAGGAA
This sequence comes from Rana kukunoris, assembly GCA_029574335.1. Taxonomy (NCBI): domain Eukaryota; kingdom Metazoa; phylum Chordata; class Amphibia; order Anura; family Ranidae; genus Rana; species Rana kukunoris. The sequence goes on from CM056058.1 coordinate 9,957,632, forward strand.
GGGAGGGAGAAAGGAGGGGAATCGGGAAGAAGGAAGAAAAGGAGGGTGGGAGGGAGGAAGGGATGGAAGGAAAATGAGAAGAAAGGAAAGAAGGATGGAGGGAAGGAAGGAGGGAGAGAAGAAGGCACAAGTGAAGGAAAGAAGGAAGAAGAGAAGGGAGGGAAGGAGGCAGAAAGGTAAGAAAGAAAAGATAGAAGGAAAGGGATAAGGAAGGAAAGAAGGAAGGATGGAAGAAGGAAAGGAGACAAAGAGGAAAGGAAGGATAATGGGAAGGAGAAAGAAAAGAGGCAAAGAGACAACGAAGGAAAGAAGGAAGGAAGGGAGAAAGGATGAAAGGGAGGGAGAAAGGAGGGTATAGGGAAAAAGGAAGGAGGGGAGGGTGGGAGGGAGGAAGAGAAGGAAGGATAATGAGAGGGAAGGAAAGAAGGATGGAGGGAATGAGGGAGAGAAGAAGGCTAAAGGGAAGGAAAGAAGGAAGAAGAGAAGGGAGGTTAGGAGGCAGAAAAGGAGGAAAGAAAAGAAAGAAGGAAAAGGATATGGAAGGAATAGAGGGTGGGAGGGAGGAAGAGAAGGAAGGAGAATGAGAAGAAAGGAAAGATGGATAGAGGGAAGGAGGGAGAGAAGAAGGCAAAAGGGAAGGAAATAAGGAAGAAGAGAAGGGAGGGAATGAGGCAGAGAGGAAAGAAATAAAAGGAGGAAGGAAAGGGATAATGCAGGAAGGAAGAAAGGATGGATGAAGGGAAGGAGGCAGAGAGCAAAGGAAGGATAACGGGAAGGAGAAAGAAAAGAGTCAAAGAGAGAACAAAGGAAAGAAGGAAGGGAGAAGGGATGGAAGGGAGGGAGAAAGGAGGGAAGAAGGAAGGAGGGGAGGGTGGGAGGGAGGAAGAGAAGGAAGGATAATAAGAAGGAAGGATGGAGGGAAGGAGGGAGAGAAGAAGGCAAAAGGGAAGGAAAGAAGGAAGAAGAGAAGGGAGGAAAGGAGGCAGAGAGGAAATAAAGGAAGGAAGAAAAGGGATAAGGAAAGAGAGAAGAAAGAAGGGAAGGAGGCAGAGAGAAAAGGAAGGATAATGGGAAGGAGAAATAAAAGAGGCACGAAAGAAGGAAGGAAGGAAGGGATAGAGGGAGGGAGAGAAGGAAGGAAGGGAGAGAGGTAGAGAATGAAGGAAGGGAGAGAGGGAGGGAGGTAGAGAAGGAAGGAAAGGAGAGAGGGAGAGAAGGAAGGGAGGAAAAAAGGATAAAGGGAAGGAAGCAGAGAGGAAAGGAATAGAGAGAGAAGAAGAAGAAGAAGAAGCAAAGAATGAAAGGGAAATAACCCCCCCCCCCCCCCCCCCCTGCTAAACAATGCAACCTAGATAATGCCACTTGCCAAGTGCCCATACTCTCTATAATTTAATAGTTATGCCCTTTCCTGGGTTGTACATCTCATGAACAGTATCGGCTCCTCTGCCTGGACACATGCCCATCAATAAAGCTGTCAGTTTCCCTGCCTCAGCACTGATATGCTGTAAAACTTTGATTAATCTTTCCTGTTGTCTCCCAAAATAAACAATTTTACACAGCATGAAAGTGCACGGCTCTTAATTTCTCACAACATTAAGCACAATGCAGTTGGAAATTATCATTATGTATAGCTGACCACTGTTAAACGCTAACTCGGCTTTACACGTGTACAGGGTAATTCAGCAATCTTGCTGGGCGGCATTTAACCGCTGCCTGCCCTGCTGGGCCTATGTCTGCATTAAATGCAGCAAGGCATTCTGGGAGATGCTTAGACACAAAGAAGCCCCTTTCTCTTCCTATATGGATATAGACTACGTCATTACAATGTGATATGAGCTGAAACGTAAAAATTATTTAGATTTGTGGGAGAACAACTCCCTTAGAGTGGGGGTCATAGGGCTAGGGGCCATCTTACACTGGTGACCAATGAGAAAAGGGTCTTTTTACACTGGTGGTCAATGGGAAACGTTTCCTATTGTCATGGTGATCAGTGGGAAGAACGCTATTTAAATTGGTGATCAATGAAGAGCTCCCTTTAGGCCGCGTACACACGACCGGTTAAAATCGATGAAAACAAACTGAAGTTCAGTTTCATCGGTCCAAACCGATCGTGTGTAGGCCCCATCAGTCAGTTGTCCTTCGGTCCAAAAACAGAGAACTTGCTTTTAAAATGTAACCGATGGACGCCTGACCGATGGGTCAAAACCGATCATTAGTATGCAAAGGCATCGGTCAAAAGGCCACGCATGCTCAGAATCAAGTCGACGCATGCTTGGAAGCATCGAACTTCGTTTTTTTTCAGCACGTCGTGCGTTTTACGTCACCGCGTTCTGACACAATCGTTTTTTTAACCGATGGTGTGTAGGCACATCAGACCTTCAGTCGGCTACGTCGGTTAAACGATGAAAACTTCGGACCGTTCTCGTTGGATGGACTGATCGTGTGTACGCAGCCTAAGGCGGCCATAGATGGTGTGATTTTCTTTCCTACAACCTCATTGTTGATAGAGAAAGTCCTCCTGGGGAGCTTTTGTGTTCTCATAGCAGAGGGGATCTGGGGGAGCTGTCCTGGCAGGGAGAACATGCAGTGATTAAATCGCATGAAAAATCGGACAGGCTGGTTGTACCCAAGTGGACCGGTCAATCAACTTGAGTATAATCAGCCTGGTCATAGATGGTTCTAATCTCGTCCGGTCCCTGCTGAGCTACAAACCATCTATGGCTAGTTTCAGAATGGTAGTCAGTGAAGAAGATTCCCCTTAGTTTGATGATCAGTGGGAGAAGGCCCCCTATTAGATTGGTGATCAGTGGGAGAATGACCATTTAACAGTCTTCATTAGGAGAAGAGAAGATTCTTACTTATAGTGATCAGTTGGAAGAATGCTCTTTTCATTGGTGGTCATTGAAGTTCTCCCTTAGAATGGTGGTCAGAAGAGAAGAGTCCCCTTATGCCGCGTACACACGATCGGAAATTCCGACAAGAATAGTCCGATGTAAGCTTTTGGATGGAAATTCCGACCATGTGTAGGACTTCAATGAAATTTTTCTGTCAAAATTTCCACCAAGAAAAATTTGAGAGCTGATTCTCAAATTTTCCGACGGGAAAAGTTCTTGTTGTAAATTCCGATCGTCTGTATGCAATTCCGACGGAGGAAAACCCTATGCATGCTCGGAATCAAGTTGATGCATGCTCTAAAGCATTGAACTTCATTTTTCTTGGCTCGCCGTAGTGTTGTACGTCACCCTGTTCTTGGTGGTTGGAATTTGGTGTGACTGTGTTTATGCAACACAAGTTTGAGCCAAAATTAAGTCGAAAATTTCCGATCGCGTGTACGCGGCATTAGAATCGTAGTCAGTTGGAGAAAACCCTCATTAGACTGGTGATCAGTGGGAGAACACTCTCATTAGATTGATGGTCAGTGGGAGAACACTCTCATTAGATTGATGGTCAGTGGGAGAACACTCTCATTAGACTGGTGATCAGTGGGAAAACACTCTCATTAGATTGATGGTCAGTGGGAGAACACTCTCATTAGATTGATGGTCAGTGGGAGAACACTCTCATTAGATTGGTGATCAGTGGGAGAACACTCTCATTAGATTGATGGTCAGTGGGAGAACACTCTCATTAGATTGGTGATCAGTGGGAGAACACTCTCATTAGATTGATGGTCAGTGGGAGAACACCCTCATTAGATTGATGGTCAGTGGGAGAACACCCTCATTAAATTGATGGCCAGTGGGAGAACACCCTCATTAGATTGATGGTCAGTGGGAGAACACCCTCATTAAATTGATGGCCAGTGGGAGAACACCCTCATTAGAATGATGGTCAGTGGGAGAACACCCTCATTAGATTGATGGTCAGTGGGAGAACACTCTCATTAGATTGATGGTCAGTAGGAGAACACCCTCATTAGATTGATGGTCAGTGGGAGAACACTCTCATTAGATTGATGGTCAGTAGGAGAACACCCTCATTAAATGGATGGTCAGTAGGACAACACCCTCATTAAATTGATGGTCAGTAGGAGAACACCCTCATTAGATTGATGGTCAGTAGGAGAACACCCTCATTAAATTGATGGTCAGTAGGAGAACACCCTCATTAAATTGATGGCCAGTGGGAGAACACCCTCATTAGATTGATGGTCAGTAGGAGAACACCCTCAATAAATTGATGGCCAGTGGGAGAACACCCTCATTAGATTGATGGTCAGTGGGAGAACACCCTCATTAGATTGATGGCCAGTGGGAGAACACCCTCATTAGATTGATGGCCAGTGAGAGAACACCCTCATTAGATTGATGGTCAGTAGGAGAACACCCTCAATAAATTGATGGCCAGTGGGAGAACACCCTCATTAGATTGATGGTCAGTGGGAGAACACCCTCATTAGATTGATGGCCAGTGGGAGAACACCCTCATTAGATTGATGGCCAGTGAGAGAACACCCTCATTAGATTGATGGCCAGTGGGAGAACACCCTCATTAGATTGATGGCCAGTGGGAGAACACCCTCATTAGATTGATGGCCAGTGGGAGAACACCCTCATTAGATTGATGGCCAGTGGGAGAACACCCTCATTAGATTGATGGCCAGTGGGAGAACACCCTCATTAGATTGATGGCCAGTGGGAGAACACCCTCATTAGATTGATGGCCAGTGGGAGAACACCCTCATTAGATTGATGGCCAGTGGGAGAACACCCTCATTAGATTGATGGTCAGTGGGAGAACACCTTCATTTGATTGATGGTCAGTGGGAGAACACCCTCATTAGATTGATGGTCAGTGGGAGAACACCCTCATCAGTGGAAAAGAGGGAGAATGATTATCTGACAATAAGTCGTAATTTATTGGCGAACAGTGGGAAGGATGCTCCTTACATTGGAGGTCATTAGGATGACTGTCCTCCTACAGATAGCCAAAAAGATTATCAATGTCAGTGATCTTTGCTCCCCTTAGTAAACTCTGGAGGAACCCCAGGGTTCCATAGAACCATGGTTGATAAAGGCTGCGCTAAGCTATAATGCATGTGTTATTTGCCAAATCATTTATTATTTTTGGCCAAGTGACTTTTATTTCTATATATTAGTTGACCTTCATGAAAATAATGGTCATTATGGCAAATAGTGATTGCTGAAGCTTGGAGAGTTTAACCCAATGTTGTAAAACAAAGATCGATTGGGCATTTTGCCCCAAAACAAAGACAATAGGGAATTTTTTTTCTTCTTTTGGAAACACATCTCATAAAAACGTCTTCCTATCACTAACTTTGTTAAAAAATGATTATGAAATCCCAAACTTTTTTTTGGACTGCAGTCCAGCATGCAGAGGCTTTGCACTTTAATGAATAAAATCTGTCACTAAGACGATTGTGAGGCCTGTCTCCCTTCATCTACAAGGTGAAAATAATATATCGCTCTCTATTGACTTTAACCAAGTTTTATGGGCTCTGAGTGGTTTTTGGTGCCATGCATAATGAAAATGACACATACCAGCAAATCCAATGTGAAAGGCCTATACGCCCATTCTGAGATTAATCTAACAAGTGGAAAACATTGGGCATCGTTAAGGAAAAGATCTTCGGGCTGTAAAATTAGAGGAATGACATTAGAATTATGGAAGGAGCTGTGAAATCAAGCATGAGGACTCATTCACTCTAAAGAGTTAATGGCCATGCGTTAATGTGTATTATGAATGGGCTGCCTATGCACCACAAGGGATGAAACCTGGGCCTTCTAGGCTTATGCCAAAAGCTGTTAAGCCATTTGCAGACATTAGGGCAGCCATTAGTTATTTTTCCAGATCCCATCTAGGTCCTGCACATTTAAAGTCAACCTGTCCTTTGGACTACACAAAATAACAGGTTCACTTTTTAGCAACCTTTACTCAAGTTCAACACTTACATATCCCATGGTCCTCCATTAATATGATCCTCTGCTGGCGCCCCAAAATGTTAGTGCAAGTTTCAATGTTGAACATACCAAAGCTGACTCAGGGCACTATGTGCTTCCCTTCATCCTCGTGTGACGGGACTTAGACCTGGCTATTGGACATGTTCAAGTTTATATCTCCTCTAACTCTACCAAAACTGAGATACACAGTTGGGTAGACCAATAGAAGGCTATTTAATACAGTAGTTACATTATGGAATCTACCAAAACTGAGATACTGTACGTGGTTGGGTAGCCAAAAGAAGACAATTTATTGGTTACATTATGGAATCTATCAAAACTGAGATACGCGGTTGGATAGACCAAAAGATGGGCATTTATTGTTTGTGGTATGGAGTCTACCAAAACTGAGATACGCAGTTGGGTAGACCAAAATGGCATTTATTGTTTATGGTATATGGAATCTACCAAGACTGAGATATGTGGTTGGGTAGACAAAATTGATATTGAATCTACCTAAAGTGGGATTACCAAGAGAAGGCCATTTATTGATAACAGTATGTAATGTAACAAAACTGAGATATGCGATTGGGTAGACCAATACAAGGCCATTTATTGGTTACATTATGGAATCTACCAAAACCAAAATACGTGGTTGGGTAGACAAAAAGAAGGCCATGTTTTTTATTACATTATGGAATCTATCAAAACTGAGATACGCGGTTGGGTAGACCAATACAAGACCATTAATTGGATACATTATGGAATCTACCAAAATCCAAATATGTGGTTGGGTAGACAAAAAGAAGGCCATTTATTGGTTATATGATGGAATCTACCACAACTGAGATACACAGTTAGGTAGACCAATAGGTGGTTAATCATTGGTTACTATATTTTGGAAGCCTTTAGTTTTAAACCAATCTCCTATTTTTTTGTCAATAAGATTCACCCCTTTGTTTTTTGCAATTGTAGTGGCTGCATCTTCAAATATGTTATCTGCTGTATACTCCTTTTAAAACCCAATAAAAACTTTAAAAAAAAATCTCCAATTTATCTGGTAGACAGATGGCCTTTAAAATAATGCAACTTTGTAGTGATTTATATACTGTATCACTAAATATGTATTTTTGTAAGCAGTGTAAGGGTCTAAATTTGACATGGTATCAGCCTCTGAGACTACCCTGTACAGCGGAGCTTAGACTAGGAGAGGAAGAAGCAGCACAAGGAAGAAATCAGGTTGCTGCTGTGCAAGAAACACACTAAGGCCTCGTACACACGATCGGACATATCCGATGAAAACGGTCCGCGGACCATTTCCATCGGATATGTCCGATCGGGAGTTTGATCCGATGGCGTGTACACACCATCGGATCAAATTCCCCGCCGCCGGACGGCGCGGTGACGCGGCGGTGACGTTGACGCCGCCACGTCACCGCACCAGGAAGTTATACACTTCCGCGCATGCGCCGAATCCATTCAGCGGCGGCGCGGCGGCGGTGGGGGACGACATGTCTGCTGGTAAGTGTACTAACCAGCAGACATGTCGGGCGGACAGATTCCACCGGATGGATTTCAAAGCATGCTTTGAAATCTGTCGGGTGGAGAAATCTGTCCGCTAGCCCATACACACGAGCGGAGATGTCTGCTGAAACGGTCCATCGGACCGTTTTCAGCGGACATATCCCCTCGTGTGTACGAGGCCTAAAAGGAGGACAAATCGACAGATGACCTTATCAGTATGCTGCTTCTCCTTTCAATTTCCAGTCACTGCTTGGGAATAGGGGAACCTGTAAGTAAAAATTTAATTGCAACAGAAAAAGATCCAGTCTGATCATTTGCTGGACAGGTCTGTGCTGTGTGGCATGGCTGTAAAAATCTCAGGAGTGGTGAACTCATGAATAAGAAAATGTCTAAATCCATTCATCATCTATATTCTTCCTTGAACCTCGGAGTGCTTTGTGTCTTTCTTCGCAGATCTGTGCAGTCATCCAGTGTGAGACTTCCTGTAATAAAGACCGTTCACTGCTGCTCTCTCTCTCCTTGTGCAGGGTGACTGGTCTTGTCTCCGCCCCCTCCTGTAGTTTTCTGCAGGCAGCCTATAGTAGGTGGGGCCTGGTGGGCTCCTTCCACAGCTCTGCTCTCTCTCCTTGTGCAGGATGACTGGTCTTGTCTCCGCCCCTTCTGTAGTTTTCTGCAGGCAGCCTATAGTAGATGGGACCTGGTGGGCTGCTCCCACAGCTCTGCTCTCTCTCCTTGTGCAGGGCGACTGGTCTTGTCTCCGCCCCCTCCTGTAGTTTTCTGCAGGCAGCCTATAGTAGGTGGGGCCTGGTGGGCTCCTCCCACAGCTCTGCTCTCTGCACAGGCTATGTACAGCCCAGTGATGATGTCACCGCTTCTTTTACATGGTAATATCGTTGTTTGCAGGGGTTTTACCTACACACAAAGTTAATTTTTATCCTTTGTGACTATTGAGGAATATATTTCATTGTATGTTTTTTGTGCCTGGAGTCGAGCTTTAACCGATGAACAATTACGGATTCAAATAAGAAAGAATTCAATGCCGTTTCTTCCCTTGGATGTGTTGGCACCATCGGCCTTCATTTGCAAACCTCGCTCGTTCAATCAATGGTAAAACATTAAGCAGATAATTAATTGCTTTGAGATTAAACTCATCCCATTTCATATAGATTCCTATTTGTGCTTTAACCTCGGTTATTACATTTAGGGCAACAGGAATCAAATCGTCAGCTGCCTACATGTCTAGCGGATACAGATTAATCTCCATCAGGCTAAACGACAGGAAAATAAACAGGCTGGCAGAGGATTATCGCATATCATCTTGTTAAAGAACACAGAGAGGAAGTACTGTAACCAATAGCAACACCTGTTCATAATGGGATTCATTCTAGATTGCTACAAATATCTATATTTTTAGACACTGAGAGCTAACTTCTGAAAATAAGACCATAGAGTTTAATCTGTTTATATAGTCTGCCCTCCCCCTCATCAACATGCAATGCAGGCAAATCATAGCTGGTGGGAGGAGCCAGCAGGATGCTGCTTCCTGAAAACATCACAGCACCCGGCCTCAGTACTCCTCTCAAGACCCCCCAGTCCTGATGCAAGCAGTGGGCTGGCCTTTGGGAGGAGTTATGCAAATATCAAAATGGCTTGGTGGGTGGGTTCCAGTCTGGAGGAGTGGATGTTGCTCTGCAGGCCTGTATGTGCCCTAGGTAACGCCCACATGTAATGCTGACCCCTTCGTCATTGGAAGAACTGAAACCGGAAGAATGAAGATTGGCCCTTTGCCTGCTTTTATCCAGCCCTTGGGGTACTATTTTCATCCACTGACACCAATGATGGAGCACAATTCCTCCCAATGACACCAGCAATGGGGCACAGTTTCTCCCAATGACACAAGAAATGGGGCACAGTTTCTCCCAATGACACCAGAAATGGGGCACAGTTTCTCCCAATGACACCAGAAATGGGGCACAGTTCCGCCCACTGACACCAACGATGTGGCACAATTCCTCCCAATGACACCAATGATGGGGCACAATTCCTCCCAATGACACCAGCAATGAGGCACAGTTCCTCCCAATGACACCAATGATGGGGCATTGTTTACTCCCATTAATGACAGGGCATTTTCTACTCCCAATGGTCTCAGTCTGCCCCCCTGAATTCTAAAGGACAGTAAACTGGCCATTTGTTTAGAAAGTTTGGAGACTTCTGGGCTAGATGATGGTGGATTTCCAACCAGGAAATGAGGTGGGCTTTGTCTGACTTGCTCCAGCTTCCAATGCACACTGTAAGAAGCTCACAGTGTGCAGTGAAATTCGAGTAAGCCATTTCAGTACAGGAGAGGAATCTATAAAAGGAGGGAAGGCTGGAGGTCAGGTTTAAAGCAGGGCTCGAGTCCTGCGGGATCGCGTGGGAAAGGTGTCCCTGCACTTTTTACAGCGGGAACGCTGTTCCCTTTGCAGGACTCAAGCGGCAGAGGCGCACTGGGGGGGGGGGGGGGGGGCGTCAGAATGGGTCTCGGGTGGGAGTTCCCACACTTTTTTCCCCAGGACTTGACTCCTGGTTTAAAGGGTAAGTTCACCTTCTCAGGAAAAAGGAAGAGGTAAACTAACTCCATATCTACGGACCACCCCTCCGGACATTAGGGTTGCCACCTCATCCCTTTAAACCTGAACACATATGAATTACACAGGTTCTGTGGCTGATAAAGGTGGGAATTAAACCCACTTGGTGTCTTATCTGCATTAAATCAGCCTCAGAACCTGTGTAATTCATATGTGTTCAGGTGGCAACCCTACTCCGGACCACGCTGTACAATGGCAAGTGCTCATTGGTCAGCACAGCCACGTGACTGTGTCAACCAATGAGAAGTGCAGCTGAGGCTTCTTCTTTCTCATTGGTCAGCGCTGTCACATGGTGGTGTTGAGCAGTGAGGTCTTGCCATTGCAAGCATTATGACGGATACTCACTCCAGGGCTGTGTATTGAAGTCTACAGACCAATACACCGAAAGCGGGGCGGTGGGGGGGGGGGGCGCTATGTGCAGCGGGGTCCGGAGGGGGGTGGGCAGTAAATACGTATGAAGTTAATTCTCCTTTAAATTTTTGCTGAAAAAGACAAACTTACCCTTCAAGGATCACAGTGACGTCTGCAGAGTGAATTATCTGCAAAGACATAATCTGGCTCATTTCCGGATTCACGCTTTAAAATTCAGTGTTAAAATATATGCCGTGGAACATTTGCAATTTTATAAGTTTTATAATTAGAACATATGAAATGAATATTTTAGAAGCAAAAATAATAAAAAAATTACAGCATTTGCTGATTACCTGAGCTTCATTTTCTCAGGGATATATATATATATATATATATATATATATATATATATATATATATATATATATAAAAATATACAGTATTATTTTTATTGCTCTCAAATGAGTGCTTATTGGAGGGAAAGGACACCCCCCTTTCATGCAGCACACAGGAACAGAGCTAAAGCTGTCACTCACAGGTTGTGTGCAGCAGCATTGTCAGTCTGAGGGGGGGGGGGGTATTACCATAGCTCTCAACTGTCCCTGATTTGGAGAAATGTCCCTCTCTCCCTCGAACCTCCTCATTTGTCCCTCATTTTGGTCTGATCTATATAGTTGTATATAAAATGCACTTTTGCATCTTTACAAAAGTGTTTCCCAGTGCTAAACCTTTCATCTGATTTCTAAATTGCTGCATTTTTTATTTATAAAAGCCAATATAAAGATATAGTAGTGGTTAAAAAAAAACACTTTTTTTGGTTATTTCCCCTTTAAGGGGGTGTGGCAGGGAGGCGTGTCCTAAGCCTACATACGATTGTTAGTAGGTGTCCCTCATACCCATTTCAAAACGTTGGGAGGAATGGTATTATATGTATTAGCAGATTTAGAAAACTAACAAATTGAAGTCAAACTCCAGCTCACACTTTATACCTAGTTACAGAAAACAGTTATTTCCTGTTAAAGTTTTTCCATTCAAGGCAAGGAGTGGGGTTGGGATGAGTTGAACATTTTTGGAAAAAATGATATCAGCATAAGACTAACAATTTCATCATTGGTAATCTTAATTTTGCTTAGGTGAAACTTTTTACTGTGGGTTTAGATGTAAGTTTGTTTATTTGATTTCATGTTGTTCGCATTTGTTTTTTGTTTTGTTTGTGTATTTGAAATTTTTTGTGTAGTGATGGTGGTACACTGTCAAAGTTTAGCCCAATCAGAAAGGCCTGATTCAGTACTCTGCAAATATGTTCCACGTGCCACTAGGGGGCAAGCTTGTGTCTACACTTGCACTACGCAGGAGAAATTCACATGAAAAACAATCACCCAGCTAGAAAACCTCCAGAAAAAGGACTGCTAATCTGATGTTGTAATTTCATAGGCATCATAACCACTTGCCGACCAGCTAACGTACATTTACTGCGGCAGGTCGGCTCTCCTGCATGAACCGACGTACCTATACGTCAGTCCGTGCATCTGAGATTGCAAATGCGATCGAGCGCCAGCTGTAGGAGCTTACCTGTGGGTCCGGCGGACTTGAAGTTCACCAGCCGCCAACGATCATTATGTACAGATGCAGAATGGGGATCTGCCTTTGTAAACAAGGTGATTCCCCATTCTGTCAGATAACATGTCAGAGATCTTCTGTCCCCAGTCATCGGGAACAGTGATCTCTGTCATGTCCCAGTAAGCCCATCCCCCCTACAGTTAGAACACACCTAGGGAACACACTTATCTTCCCTAGTGTTAACCCCTTCCATGCCAGTGACATTTATATATTGATCAGTGCATTTTTATAGCACTGTCACAGTCCTGCTAAAAATCGCAGATCTCCGCCATTACCAGTAAAAAAAAAAAAGTCCATAAATCTTTCCCATAGTCTGTAGACCTTTTGCACAAACCAGTTAACCACTTGCTTACTGGGCACTTATACCCCCTCCTGCCCAGGTGATATTTCAGCTTCCGGCACTGCGTCGCTTTAACTGACAATTGCGCGGTCGTGCGACGTGGCTCCCAAACAAAATTGACGTCCTTTTTTCCCCACAAGTAGAGCTTTCTTTTGGTGGTATTTGATCACCTCTGCGGTTTTTATTTTTTGCGCTATAATCAAAAAAAAAGCGACAATTTTGAAAAAAATACAATATTTTTTACTTGTTGCTATAATAAATATCCCAATTAAAAAAAAAAAAAAACTTTTTTTTTCTCAGTTTAGGGCGATACGTATTCTTCTACATATTTTTGGTAAAAAAAAAATTAAAAAAAATCGCAATAAGCGTCTGGTTTGCGCCAAATTTATAGTGCCTACAAAATAGGGGACAGAATTATTATTTTTTATTATTTATTTTTTACTAGAAATGGCGGCGATTTTTATTGGGACTGCGACGTTATGGCGGACACATCGGACACTTTTGACACATTTTTGGCGTCATTCACATTTATACTGCGATCTGTGCTATAAAAATGCACTAATTACTGTATAAATGTGACTGGCATTGAAGGGGTTAACACTAGGGGGTGAGGAAGGGGTTAAATGTATTCCCTGCATAGTGTTCTAACTGTGGGGGGAGGGGGGGTGACTGGGGAGGTGACCGATCTGTGTCCCTATGTAAGAGAGACACAGATCCGTCTCCTGCTCTCCAGAGACAGAACGCTGTCTCTATGTAAAATGGCAATGAGAGATGATCTATGAGATCATCTCTCATTCACCGCACAGATCGCTTCGCAAACGGCCACTCTGATTGGCCGTTCGCGGCGATTTGTGATCGGCTGTGTCCAAGGGACACGGGCAACACAGTGTTTCCCCGCAGCGCGCTCTGGAGCGCGCGCCGGGAAGCAGCTAGTGACAAGCCGTCAATTGACGGCTTGTTGACAATTTAGATCTGCGCTAGAGCCGTCATTCGGCTGTAGCGCGGATCTCAAGTAGTTAATATATGCTTATTGTGATTTTTTTTCTTACAAAAAATATGTAGAAGAATACATATTGGCCTAAATTTATAAATATATATTGTTTTTCTTCTGATATATATTATATATGATATATACCGGTATTATAAAAAAAAGTTAAAAAAATATGTTTTATTTTTTTTTCAAAATTTCCGCTCTTTGTTTAGAAAGTTTGCAGACCCCTGCTCTAGGGCCTCTGCTTTGAAAAGAAAAAAACACAGTGAGGCGGCGTACACACGACCGAGGTTCTCGCTGGAAACCAGCGAGAACCTCGCTGGAAGCTGCATTCCAGCGAGGACCTCGGCCGTGTGTACGGTCTCGGCGAGCTTCCCGTCGGGAAGCCCGTCGAGCAGAAATAGAGAGCACGCTCTCTATTTGCTCGACGGCCCGCCTGGAAGAATGGCTGGTTGCCATTCCCGACGGGCGGGTCGCCGATTTCGACGGCCGGCAGGGAACCTCGACGGGCGGAACGATGTGTTCTGCCCGTCGAGGTTCTCTGCCGTGTGTACACGGCCTAAATAATGTTTGGGGGTTCTACGTAATTTTCTAGCAAAAATAAAATAAAAAATGATTGTTACGTGTAAAAAAGCCGGAAAAAGCCTGATCTTCAAGTGGTTAGTTAAAAAAATTGCAATTTTTTTTGCAATTTTGTTTATTTAAGTAAGGACCGGAGCAAGGGGAAATAAAATGAGAGATGTGCAGGGCCGGCATGACAATGTGAGAAGAAGAAGCAACTATGGGGTTATGGGTTGTAGGTGGAGAATGGGGGAGAGGTGGATTGGTTGGAGTAACAGGATGAGGAGGGGATTGTGGCAGTTAGTTAAGGGATAGGCGTTCTCTTCGCACCTCCCAAGTCCTTCTGATTTTTAGCTCCCCTCATCCCCTCATCACCTTCTCCCATGCTCATCTCCAGGACTTCACCAGAGCTTCTCCTATGCTCTGAAACTCCCTACCCCAATGTCCAGCTACAGTATCTCCTACTCTGTGCACTATTAGGCAATTCCAAGATTTCAACTCTCCATGGAAGCCTATCACTTCCACCCCCTCCACCCTTTAGATTGTAAGCTCCCATGAAGAGGGTACTCCTAATCCTCTTATCTTGATTTGTATTCTAATGCCGCGTACACACAAATGGATTTTCGTGATGTTTTTTCCAACGAAATTCCGCTCAAGCATGGCTTGCATACACATGGTCACACTTAATTCTGACCGTCAAAAATGCATTGACGTACAACACTACGACGAGCCGAGAAAAATGAAGTTCAATGCTTCCAATGTTTCCGAGCATGCATGCTTTTTCCCGTCGGAATTCCATACAGACGAACAGATTTTCCGATAGGAATTTTTTCTTATCGGAATGTTCGAGCATACACACGGTCGGAATATCCGATGAAAAGCTCCCATCGGACTTTTTCCATCGGAAAATACGACACCTGTGTGTACAGGGCATAACTGTACCGTCTCCCTTTATATTGTAAAGTGCTGTGCAAACTGCTGTCACTATATAAATCCTGTAAAGTACTAGTAATATAGTAATAATATGGCATGGACATCCATATGACAGTCTCTCGGAAAACACTTGCTCTATCACACAGACCTGGGATCATTTCCTGAACTGGCCTCCATTGTATGGGCAATTCCAGTTTGATAAAATCTGTTCCCAAACCCGTAAGCTGCAGATCTTCCTTAGTAATTCGATCCATTAAATTAAAATTTGCTTTGTGAGCTCATTGCTCGGTTCTTGTGTTCACCACAACAACAGGGAACAACAGCAACAACAAAAAATTTGACGAAAAAATAAAATAAAACAGGAAAGCTTGTCGCCGAGCCAGAGAAAATTAGTCGAAGGTCTTTTCTGTTGTTGTTGTTATTCACCAGAAAACAATATGTTGTACAAACACTTCGAAAGGGCAAAGTTAGAACAAAGACTAGATGGATCGTAAAATGGTCAAAAAAAAATCCGCAAGCAAACGAGAGTGTAAATGATAGCTTGGGATACAACTGAGGCTTTTTTTTTTTTTTTAGCTTTAATGTAGAAGTTGTGAGTAAGTTCGTAAATTGAATATGTGGCCACCCTGCCTTGAGCAAGATGCCTCCCAAACATGTAGTACTACCTGGCCGTCTTTGCTTGGTCTTCTCTCAACTCAACCTGACTGTCTATTTCTGCTTGCTGGGAAGAGTAGGACGTGGGAAGAGTGGCACAGGGCAATTGGTCTAGATTTTTAATATTTACACTATATTGCCAAAAGTATTGGGACACCTGCCTTTACGTGCACATAAACTTTAATTGCATCCCAGTCTTAGTCCGTAGGGCTCACGTAGCTGTCCACGAGGTTTAGGAGTGTGTCTGTGGGAATGTTTTACCATTGTTACAGAAGCGTATTTGTTCCAACATGACTGTGCTCCAGTGCACAAAGCAGGTCTTCTCAGTCAACATCAGTACCCGACCTCACAAATGCACTTCTATAGTCAAACATTCCCATAGATACACTCCTAAACCTTGTGGACAGCCTTCCCAGAAGAGCTGAAGTTGTTATAGGTGCAAGGGGGGGGGGGGGGCAACTTAATATTGAACCCTATGGACTAAGACTGGGATGTTGTTAAAAGGCAGGCATCAAAAAACTTTTGACAATACAGTGTATGTCCTTCCCTGGCCAACCACTAGAACCTTTTTTGCCTGTGGTGCTAGAGAGAAATATACATCTTTTGGATGACCTTGTGAAGAAGTCTTTTCCCACCAGGCACTGGGTTGGAGAGATAATGTGTCATTACTACTGTCCTCCTTGGCCTGCAATGGCCTACCTGTGTTTTTAGAGATTAGGCTTGTGGTTTATACCTGAAGCTGACCCTGCCGCTAGGGAGGGAAGCTGGTCTTAAGTCAGAGTGTCCGGGGAACTCTACTGCTGGAGATGTCCTAGAAAGCTCATGGAAGCTGGAGCCTGGTAACGGAGCATGGCAACTTTGTCTAACTAAGGTACTGAAAATTACAGAATGCCAGTTATGAATTGAAGGCCCTTGTTGTTTTATAGTGGTATTAAAGTCTGTATGGAGCCACAGGTATCTGGAGCCCTCTGCCTTCTATCCTTATTTAATTGTGAAAATACAGTCTTGAATTACCATCAAAGTGATTGCCACCCACTGTGTTATTTATCCTACTACACACCAAGGGTGCAGCCCTAAGCCTACCCAACCTCTGGGGTCCCAGATAGTCTCCAGGTCGCAGGGGACCATTACAAGTACATGAGTATGTTAAGTTAATAACATAGCTACCTTCTATGGGGACCACATCCTGACTTTGGAGACATACCAAAGCAGTCTTCTATAGGGGCCACAGCCTGAAATTGGAGACATAACATAGCAGTCTTCTATGGGGGCCACAGCCTGACATTGAAGACGTAACATAGCAGTCTTCTATGGGGGCCACAGCCAGACATTGAAGACGTAACATAGCAGTCTTCTATGGGGGCCACAGCCTGACATTGAAGACGTAACATAGCAGTCTTCTATGGGGGCCACAGCCAGACATTGAAGACGTAACATAGCAGTCTTCTATGGAGGCCACAGCCTGACATTGAAGACATACCATAGCAGTCTTCTATGGGGGCCACAGCCTGACATTGAAGACGTAACATAGCAGTCTTCTATGGGGGCCACAGCCTGACATTGAAGACGTAACATAGCAGTCTTCTATGGGGGCCACAGTCTGACATTGGAGACATAACATAGCAGTCTTCTATGGGGGCCACAGCCTGACATTGAAGACGTAACATAGCAGTCTTCTATGGGGGCCACAGCCAGACATTGAAGACGTAACATAGCAGTCTTCTATGGGGGCCACAGCCTGACATTGAAGACATACCATAGCAGTCTTCTATGGGGGCCACAGCCTGACATTGAAGACGTAACATAGCAGTCTTCTATGGGGGCCACAGCCTGACATTGGAGACATAACATAGCAGTCTTCTATGGGGGCCACAGCCTGACATTGAAGACATACCATAGCAGTCTTCTATGGGGGCCACAGCCTGACATTGGAGACATAACATAGCAGTCTTCTATGGGGGCCACAGCCTGACATTGAAGACATACCATAGCAGTTTTCTATGGGGGCCACAGCCTGACATTAAAGACATAACATAGCAGTCTTCTATGGGGGCCACAGCCTGACATTGAAGACATATCATAGCAGTCTTCTATGGGGGCCACAGCCTGAAAATGGAGACATAACATAGCAGTCTTCTATGGGGGCCACAGCCTGACATTGAAGACGTAACATAGCAGTCTTCTATGGGGGCCACAGCCTGACATTGAAGACGTAACATAGCAGTCTTCTATGGGGGCCACAGCCTGACATTGGAGACATAACATAGCAGTCTTCTATGGGGGCCACAGCCTGACATTGAAGACATACCATAGCAGTCTTCTATGGGGGCCACAGCCAGACATTGAAGACGTAACATAGCAGTCTTCTATGGGGGCCACAGCCTGACATTGAAGACGTAACATAGCAGTCTTCTATGGGGGCCACAGCCTGACATTGGAGACATAACATAGCAGTCTTCTATGGGGGCCACAGCCTGACATTGAA
Organism: Rana kukunoris; assembly: GCA_029574335.1. Classification (NCBI taxonomy): domain Eukaryota; kingdom Metazoa; phylum Chordata; class Amphibia; order Anura; family Ranidae; genus Rana; species Rana kukunoris. The sequence goes on from CM056058.1 coordinate 9,975,621, forward strand.
GACGTAACATAGCAGTCTTCTATGGGGGCCACAGCCTGACATTGGAGACATAACATAGCAGTCTTCTATGGGGGCCACAGCCTGACATTGAAGACATACCATAGCAGTTTTCTATGGGGGCCACAGCCTGACATTAAAGACATAACATAGCAGTCTTCTATGGGGGCCACAGCCTGACATTGAAGACATATCATAGCAGTCTTCTATGGGGGCCACAGCCTGACATTGAAGACATACCATAGCAGTCTTCTATGGGGGCCACAGCCTGACATTGAAGACATAACATAGCAGTCTTCTATGGGGGCCACAGCCTGACATTAAAGACGTAACATAGCAGTCTTCTATGGGGGCCACAGCCAGACATTGAAGACGTAACATAGCAGTCTTCTATGGGGGCCACAGCCTGACATTGAAGACGTAACATAGCAGTCTTCTATGGGGGCCACAGCCAGACATTGAAGACGTAACATAGCAGTCTTCTATGGGGGCCACAGCCTGACATTGAAGACATACCATAGCAGTCTTCTATGGGGGCCACAGCCTGACATTGAAGACGTAACATAGCAGTCTTCTATGGGGGCCACAGCCTGACATTGAAGACGTAACATAGCAGTCTTCTATGGGGGCCACAGCCTGACATTGGAGACATAACATAGAAGTCTTCTATGGGGGCCACAGCCTGACATTGAAGACGTAACATAGCAGTCTTCTATGGGGGCCACAGCCAGACATTGAAGACGTAACATAGCAGTCTTCTATGGGGGCCACAGCCTGACATTGAAGACATACCATAGCAGTCTTCTATGGGGGCCACAGCCTGACATTGAAGACGTAACATAGCAGTCTTCTATGGGGGCCACAGCCTGACATTGGAGACATAACATAGCAGTCTTCTATGGGGGCCACAGCCTGACATTGAAGACATACCATAGCAGTCTTCTATGGGGGCCACAGCCTGACATTGGAGACATAACATAGCAGTCTTCTATGGGGGCCACAGCCTGACATTGAAGACATACCATAGCAGTTTTCTATGGGGGCCACAGCCTGACATTAAAGACATAACATAGCAGTCTTCTATGGGGGCCACAGCCTGACATTGAAGACATATCATAGCAGTCTTCTATGGGTGCCACAGCCTGAAAATGGAGACATAACATAGCAGTCTTCTATGGGGGCCACAGCCTGACATTGAAGACGTAACATAGCAGTCTTCTATGGGGGCCACAGCCAGACATTGAAGACGTAACATAGCAGTCTTCTATGGGGGCCACAGCCTGACATTGAAGACGTAACATAGCAGTCTTCTATGGGGGCCACAGCCAGACATTGAAGACGTAACATAGCAGTCTTCTATGGGGGCCACAGCCTGACATTGAAGACATACCATAGCAGTCTTCTATGGGGGCCACAGCCTGACATTGAAGACGTAACATAGCAGTCTTCTATGGGGGCCACAGCCTGACATTGAAGACGTAACATAGCAGTCTTCTATGGGGGCCACAGCCTGACATTGGAGACATAACATAGCAGTCTTCTATGGGGGCCACAGCCTGACATTGAAGACGTAACATAGCAGTCTTCTATGGGGGCCACAGCCAGACATTGAAGACGTAACATAGCAGTCTTCTATGGGGGCCACAGCCTGACATTGAAGACATACCATAGCAGTCTTCTATGGGGGCCACAGCCTGACATTGAAGACGTAACATAGCAGTCTTCTATGGGGGCCACAGCCTGACATTGGAGACGTAACATAGCAGTCTTCTATGGGGGCCACAGCCTGACATTGAAGACATACCATAGCAGTTTTCTATGGGGGCCACAGCCTGACATTAAAGACATAACATAGCAGTCTTCTATGGGGGCCACAGCCTGACATTGAAGACATATCATAGCAGTCTTCTATGGGGGCCACAGCCTGACATTGAAGACATACCATAGCAGTCTTCTATGGGGGCCACAGCCTGACATTGAAGACATAACATAGCAGTCTTCTATGGGGGCCACAGCCTGACATTAAAGACGTAACATAGCAGTCTTCTATGGGGGCCACAGCCAGACATTGAAGACGTAACATAGCAGTCTTCTATGGGGGCCACAGCCTGACATTGAAGACGTAACATAGCAGTCTTCTATGGGGGCCACAGCCTGACATTGGAGACATAACATAGCAGTCTTCTATGGGGGCCACAGCCTGACATTAAAGACGTAACATAGCAGTCTTCTATGGGGGCCACAGCCTGACATTGGAGACATAACATAGCAGTCTTCTATGGGGGCCACAGCCTGACATTGAAGACATACCATAGCAGTCTTCTATGGGGGCCACAGCCTGACATTGGAGACATAACATAGCAGTCTTCTATGGGGGCCACAGCCTGACATTGAAGACATACCATAGCAGTTTTCTATGGGGGCCACAGCCTGACATTAAAGACATAACATAGCAGTCTTCTATGGGGGCCACAGCCTGACATTGAAGACATATCATAGCAGTCTTCTATGGGGGCCACAGCCTGACATTGAAGACATACCATAGCAGTCTTATATGGGGGCCACAGCCTGACATTGAAGACAATCAGAAACAGCCCAGTAGAAGCCTTTGGACCTGTAACAAGCACGGGCAGGACAATGAAGGCTTGAGACACTTGATGTAAACAAACAGTGGGACCGCAGCTATACGATGAAGGTCAGTATGTATCAGTAGGGCTGGAGGGAGGGTCAGGTTGGGTCAGGAGGAGGGGCTTAAAAAGGATAAGTGCACTTTGTTCTAAAGTGCACTTATCCTTTAAAGGGAAGTACTTTATCAATTTGCGTAATAAAAGTCTAGTTTATTGTCAGCGATTGCATATTTTTAGTTATTTTTATTTAGTTTACCGTAAAGGAGCTTTTCATGTGACCTTCACATTTTTATTTGCTTGCTCTTCCGTTTTGCCATTGTATTGAAGATATTTGTAGATGAGCTACTAAAATACCTTTGCCTAAAGGTTTCAAGTAGAAGTCAGGGCTTGGAATAAAGGCATATTCCAGGGGTGAGTGTACAAGCACACGCATTCAAAACCTTTTCTTATGAAAGTAAATCATCAAGTGACACAAACTCATATTGGAAAAACAGGTCGCCTAATCAAGGTGTCCTGCGTCCTAGTCCAAAAGATCCAGGGTTGTTGCAGAGGTTCAGACGGGTAACGTGGTGTAATGACATGACACTGGGAAACGTTAGGCATCAATGACAGAACAAGGTCATCCAGTGCCCCAGATGAAGAGGCAAAACTGCTGCCCACCTCTGACCCATGCTTGATCATCTTCTGCAGGTGGGATCCCACTCCCAGGGTCACTCTGAGTCAGCCAATTGGGTTTCGTGTTGACCTGAAAGTGGGCAGTGACCTTGTGAGATCTTCCCTATGGTCTAGTGGTAAAGTTTCTTTAACCACCTCCGCACCGTGCTATAGCCGAAAGACAACTTATGTGCGGCTCTGTTGTTCCGGGAGGGTGTCCATGGACATCCTCCTGGAACCACGCCCACGTGTGCCCCCTGGGGAATGCAGCCGTCATGCTCTAGGATCGCTGTGTCCTTCTAATACAGCCAATCACAGATCAGGGTAAAGAGCCAATCACAGCGGCCTTTTACTATGTGATCAGCTGTGTCCAATCATGGTCGCCTATCAGTATACAAAAACATACTTGGGGGGGGGGGGCACACCCTAAAAATTCTATACATCTAAGATGGTGCTGCTATAAGACCAAAGACAAAACTGATTATAGCGCACTCATGCAAATTCCACTCATCCGGGGGAACTTTGTCGTAGTAAGTGGGCTTAGCACTATATGACCAAACACCGTATTTTTGAATATGTTCATTTTTTTAACTAGCCTATTAGTGCCACCTATGAGTGCCCATTGGTGCCATCTAGCAGTGCCACCTATCAGTGCAGCCTCATCAGTGCCTATCAGTGCCTCCTCATCAGTGGCCATCAGTGTGTCCTTATTAGTGCCCATCAGTGCCTCCTTATCAGTGCCCATCAGTGTGTCCTTATTAGTGCCTCCTTATCAGTGCCCATCAGTGCCTCCTTATCAGTGCCCATCAGTGCGTCCTCATCAGTGCCCATCAGTGCGTCCTCATCAGTGCCCATCAGTGCATCCTCATCAGTGCCCATCAGTGTGTCCTCATCAGTGCCCATTAGTGTTTCCTCATCAGTGCCCATCAGTGTGTCCTAAGCAGTGTCCATCAGTGCCTCCTTATCAGTGCCCATCAGTGTCAGGACTCCCCCATCCACGAAGGGCAGCAAGGTCACTGCTAGCACCACTTTTTCCAATTTTCTTACTTTAGACGAAGATCCGTCGATCAACTATTGGACAACCCACCTGTGCGCAGGAGTTTGCGTGTTTTCTGTTGTACTTTGTCCTCATCAGTGGCTCCTTATCAGTGCCCATCAGTGTGTCCTCACCAGTGCCCATTAGTAAAGCCTCATCAATGCACATCAGGGAAGCAGATAAATTACTTATTTGCAACATTTTATAACAGAAACTAAAAAAAAAAAAAAATTTTCCAAAAATTTGGTCTTTTTTCGTTTGTTCAGCAAAAAAAACAAAACAAAACCCAGTGGTGATTAAATACTACAAAAGAAAGCTCTATTTGTGTGAATTAGGCAAGTGTTTATGTTTGATGGACAGGTCCACTTTAAGCAGTCGCCATAGTGCATTGCAGAGAATAATACAAGGGCAGAAAAAACAGAACTATTTTATCTCTCCTAAAGATTTAAATATGCAGCTCATGGTAAATGCATTCGGATTTAACCTCCTTTAAGGTGATTAAATGCTCATTATTATGGGTATTGATTGTCCTCTCCCGGTTCGCAGGTTCGATACGCCAAAGGCCCAAGAGGAAAATGTCCAGTGGGTTGTTTGTATCTAAAATGTCTTGGAGTTTTATAGCCGAGGAGCATTATAAATATAATCGGAGCATGGATGAAAAGGCGGGATGGATTTGAGTTATGGTACGCAGCAATGTCGGTGAGGAAGTCAGTGAATCATAATAATTAACTGATTCTCAGATCTATAATTGAGATCCATAACTCAGACACCTTTCCTCTCCATCCTGACATGCAGCCCATATCTGCTGTACTGCAAATGACTTATGAAAGTGACTTGAAGGCGGACAATTGCCTGAATATTTTCCTATATGGGGGAGCAAAAAAAAAAGACCTTATAAATCTTGCTAGGATATAGGTGAATTATAATGCTGGCCACCCACACATCAATTACACATGTGGTTGGAACTTTTGATTGCCTTTGGGGCGGATTTTCCACTGACAAAGTAAATCCTTTGCTAATAAAGGCTGTGAAGGTTCTCATTTATCCAGGTCATGGTAAAGCTAAGAGTGGTTAGTCACATTCAGCTGGTCTTGCTTCGTAATGGCGAAGGCGGTTCATAGCCACGTCTTCAGTTCTAGCAATGAGCTTGGGTTTGGTCAATGTTATGTGGCCATATTAGGTAAATGGTGTCACAAGAACCCACGCCCCGCATCTACGCAAAAGGGGTAGGGATTTGTGTGACATCATTTACCTAGTAAGGTAAGGTGACCAGATTTTTAAAATGAAATCCGGGGACATATTTTTTCTTTACTAGTAATGGCGGCAATCAGCGACTCTCTGCCAGTCGCCACCTGCCTCACAGCCTCTCAAATCTTACTCTTCGGGCCCCAGGTAATACTGGATGGGGAGAGCAGGAAGATCACTCCGCCAGTGAAGGCAAGGAGATATGCAGGTGACTGGCCAAGATTTGAGCCAAGGCAGAAGAAAATGCGAACGACGCTGAATGGGCCATGCGCCCAAAACTGAAGAAATTGTCCCTCCGTTCCGACCAACACATGATCATCAGAAAGGGGCACAGATAATGGTGAAAAATACAACCCCACTGTGCTAGTAGGCACAGTGGAGCGGGGGGGGGGGGGTGGGGGGTGTAATCTGGGGACAAAACCAGGGACAGACTTGGTCCGGGGACAGTGTCCTCAATCAGGGGACTGTCCCCTGAAACTGGGGATGTCTGGTCACCCTATAGTAAGGCCACATAACTTTGACCTAGCTCAAGCTCACTGCAGATGATTGGGCGGCAGTGCGCGAGAGTGACAGCTTCCTTTTGGGTTTGGTCCAAACCCAACTAAAGACCAAGCCCAAGCTCATCCCTAATAATGAAGGTCAGGAACATACCCTAGCATTTATAGGTAGACACCTTAACCACTTGCTTACTGGGCACATAAACCCCCTTCGTGCCCAGGCGAAATTTTAGCTTCCGGCACTGCGTCGCTTTAACTGACAATTGCGCGGTCGTGCGACGTGGCTCTCAAACAAAATTGGCATTCTTTTTTTCCCCACAAATAGAGCTTTCTTTTGGTGGTATTTGATCGCCCGTGCGTTTTTTTTTTTTGCGTTATAAACAAAAAAAGAGCGACAATTTAAAAAATATATATATATTTTTTACTTGTTGCTATAATAAATATCCCAATTTTTTTAAAAAAAAATATATATTTTTTTCTCAGTTAACCACTTAAGGACCCCCGCACGCACATTTACGGCCACAACATGGCTCGTACAGGCACAAGGGCGTAAATTTACATCCTCGCCTTCGTGCGGTTCGGGGCCCCCTCGCTCTGGGAGCGATCGCCGACGAGCGGGCGGATGTCCGTGTTTTCCGCCCCCCCCGCGATCGCTCCCAGCCAATGGGAGCGCTCCCCCTTTGTTTCAGTTCCTCCTCCTGTGTTTACACAGGAAGGAGGAAATGATGTCACCTCTCATCGCAGCGGTGTTTCCCACCGCTGCTGATGAGAGAAGACATCCACAGTAAGTGTGCACCAACACAACACTGACACACACTCACATAGGCACATTAACCCCTTGTGATCACCCCCCCCCCCCCACCACCCTGTCACAGTGTCACTGAATGCAGTGATCTAATCACTGCATTTAGTGTCAGTGTGACAGGCAGTGTAAAAGTCAGTTAGTGTTAGGTTCAGGATAGCCCCCCCACCCCCCCTAACCCCCTGATCACTGCCCTAGTTAACCCTTTCACTCCCTATTGCCAGCATCACTAAGCGATCATTTTTCTGATCGCTGTATTAGTGTCGCTGTTCCCGCTAGGTAGCTATTTTTTTTATTGCGATTTTTTTTTTTTACTAAAGACATGTGGCTGAATTAATTTTGGCCTAAATGTTTTACTAAAATTTAGTTTATTTGATTTTTTTTATAACAAAAAGTAAAAAAATAGTGATTTTTTTCAAAATTGTCGCTCTATTTTAGTTTATAGCGCAAAAAATAAAAATCGCAGAGGCGATCAAATACCACCGAAAGAAAGCTCTATTTGTGGGAAGAAAAGGACGCAAATTTTGTTTGGGAGCCACGTCGCACGACCGCGCAATTGTCTGTTAAAGCGACGCAGCGCCGAATTGTAAAAACACCTTGGGTCATTTAGCAGCGTATGTGTCCGGGTCTTAAGTGGTTAAGGCCGATACATATTCTTCTACGTATTTTTGTAAAAAAAAAAAAATCACAATAAGTGACTGCTTTGCGCAAACGTTATAGCGCCTACAAAATAGGGGACAGAATTATGATTTTTTTTTTATATTTTTTTTTTTACTAGTAATGGCGGCAATCTGCGATTTTTATTTGGACTGCGATTGCAGCAGACACATCGGACACTTTTGACACATTTTTAGCGCCATTCACATTTATACAGCGACCAGTGCTATAAATATGCACTAATTACTGTATAAATGTGACTGGCATTGAAGGGGTTAACACTAGGGGGTGAGGAAGGGGTTAAAAGTATTGCCTGGGTGTGTTCTAACTGTGTGGGGGGAGGGGGGTGACTGGGGGAGGTGACCGATGCTGTATCCCTATGTACAGTACAAGGGAAACAGCATCTGTCTCCTTTCCCTGACAGGACGTGGAGCTCTGTGTTTACACACACAGCTCCACGTCCCTGCTCTGTCACCGCCGATCGCGTGTACCTGACGGACCTCGCGGCCGCCGGGTACACACATCGAATCCTCGGTGATGCGTCGGGACTGTTTTTCCCCGCTGTGCGCCACAGCGGGAATTACAAGTAAATCACGTCCAAAGACGTGACCCCGGCGCCTCAGGTCCGCACTGTTGACGTATTCTGTCAATAGCGCGGACCTCTAGTGGTTAAAAGAGAAATATGTGATTTTTTCATACTTACCTTGGTGGTCGGTCCAATACTGCATCTGTCCTCCCCACTGAGAACCGAGCAATCGAATATCTCCGATGGCTCGGTCCTCTCACCTCCCCGAGCAGAGAGCTACTGACTGTCAATCAGCAGCTCTCCTGCTCTGCTCCCCCACGCTCACTGGAGTGCTGAGCTGTGGTGCAACCGTCTCAGCGTCACAGTGCCACCTACAGATGGGAGGGTAAACTGCACTTTTCTACACTTGCATCAAGGATAAGAGCTCATGAGAGGAGTACTGATGCGGGATGCTGTGCAGAGCTTCCTGAAAGCATCACAGCACCCTGCCTTAATACTCCTCTCAAGAGCCTTCATCCCTGATGCTGCAAGTGTAGGCAGGTGCAGTTTATACTCCCCTCTGTAGGTGGGGAGTATAAACTGACAGGAAAACTAAGAATCTGCTCGGTAAGTTTCCCCATGTACACGCGGCCGGGTTTCCCGTCAGGAAAACTGCGGGGAGAGCTTTGGCCAGGAATCCCGGCCATGTGTATGCTCCCTCGCAGTGTTTCCCCCATAGGAAAACTGCTGGGTTTAAAAACGCCGGGAATCCCAGGAGGAAAATAGAGACTCTGAGAGCATGTTCTCTATTTTCCCACCGGGATTCCCAAGGCTGGTTTTCCCGGCCAAAAGCTCTCCTGTCAGTTTTCCTGGTAGGAAAACCGGTCGTGTATACGAGGCTTAAAGGAGTTGTAAAGGAAAATAAAAATTTGCCTAAAATGAATGTCTGCACGGTAGACAGACAGAATAGGGTAATGATTCTGTTAAAAAACTAGTAAATACCTATTAAATTCCTTCATCTATATCACCTCTGGCGTTCTAGTTTCTGTTCTCGAATGAATGAATGAATGAAAAAATTATAGAGCGCGGCACATGCGAACTGAATCGCCTCTGTTCTCTCATTCACTTCCTGGTTTGCGGCGCTCGTTCATGTAAGAACTACATTTCCCAGTATGCATTGCGGCACGCCCAGTAATTCACACCTCCTTGAAGTCTCTAACACGTAGAGAGCGTCCTGCCGCACAGATGTAGTTCCCAGGAGGGGGGGGAGCACGTCACTGACCACCGCAGTAAAGCCTCCCTTCACGGTGGTGAGTAACAATCAGACAAGCAGGAAGTGAACAGAACAGAGAAGAAATAGAGCAACTTCTGAGCAAAAAACGAACAATGAAGAAGTGAAAAGCGTCTGCAGGTAAAGGATGCTTATTATGAAAAAATAAATTCCTTTACAACCCCTTTAACCACTTAAAGACCGCCTCCTGCACATATACGTCGGCAGAATGGCACGACTGGGCACAAGCACGTACAGGTATGTCCTCTTTAAGTGCCCAGCCGAAGCTCCGTGACCGCAGGCGCGGGACCCAATCGCCGCTGGAGTCCCGCGATCGGTCCCCGGAGCTGAAGAACGGGGAGAGCTGTGTGTAAACACAGCTTCCCCGTTCTTCACTTTGGCATTGTCATTGATCGTGTGTTCTCTTATGACGTCACACCTACAGCCACAACCCCCTACAGTTAGAAACACATATGAGGTCACACATAACCCCTTCAGCGCCACCTTGTGGTTAACTCCCAAGCTGCAATTGTCATTTTCACAGTAAACAATGCCTTTTTAATGCATTTTTTGCTGTAAAAATGACAATGGTCCAAAAAATGCGTCAAAATTGTCCGCCATAATGTCGCAGTCACGAAAAAAATCGCTGATCGCCGCCATTAGTAGTAAATATATATATATATATATATATATATATATATATATTTTTTTTATAAAAATGCAATAAAACTATCCCCTATTTTGTAAACGCTATAAATTTTGAGCAAACCAACCGATTACCACTTATTGCGATTTCTTTTTACCAAAAATAGGTAGAAGAATACGTATCGGCCTAAACTGAGGACATTACATTTTTTTTATATATATATGTTTTTGGGGGATATTTATTAAAGTAAAAAAATATAGAATTTTTTTCAAAATTGTCGCTCTATTTTTGTTTATAGTGCCAAAAATATCAAATATATCAAATACCACCAAAAGAAAGCTCTATTTGTGGGAAAAAAAGGACGCCAATTTTGTTTGGGAGCCACGTCGCACGACCGCGCAATTGTCAGTTAAAGCGACGCGGTGCCGAATCGCAAAAACTGTCCGGGTCCTTTAGCTGCCTAAAGGTCCGGGTCTTAAGTGGTCAAGTGTGGGGTGTACCAAGATGGCGGCGACAGAATGTCACTTCCAGTACAAGATATGATGGGTCGTGTAATCTAAAGGAACACCGCCTTCTGATTGTAGGCTTACTGTTGCTGAATGGGGGGGGGTGTACCAATATGACCCCTCCCACCAGCCATGATTTGCCTGCATTGCCTAGAGAAGCACAAAGACCCAGCAATGACATTACAGGGTCTAAAATAAGAAATATAATGAAAAAGGAAAAGCTTTATTCAAAAAAGTAATTTGAATGTTGATGAAGGGAGAAAAGGAAGATCCATGGATGGCAAAATATAAGCAGATTAAACTTTAAGCACTTTGGAACATATCAGTGGTATATAAATGTAAAATAATTCGCCTTTGGATACAAGTTTGATTGCGCTGTAAATGTGCTCCATCTGCAACACAGATTAGATAAAAAAAAAAAAAAAAATGCTAGATAATTAAAACATCTATAGATAATTAAAAACGAGCAGGTTTCCCCGATCCAGACTAAAGATTAATTACAGGAGATTTCATTTTCCTTACGATGTAAAGAACAGCCGTGGTGAACGCGGCTAAACATGTTTACCGTTCGCCTTTGCTGGCACGCGGCCCCTTGAAATAGCGAACGCAGCGTGAATACTCTCAGTTGCAGAATGTTGGCAAACTTTGCGCGTTTCTGTCATGGGGAAATATTGACATTAAATCAAATTGGATTTTTAGTGGAAAGTTTTGCCAGGTAAATGCAGCCAGAAGACTTTGAAAAACGATACACGGGGGGGATTATTTATCAAGGGCGCAAAAGTGGAGCCGCGAGCGGAACGGATGAGACATGGTGCGGCAGAGGAGAGAGGGGGGTCTGGAGGGACTGCGACTTGGAATAAGCTGGGATTAATGGCTGCGTTGTGTTTCCTGCAGATGTTGTAACATTGTTGTGGAGGCGAATTTCCACGGCGCGGCGTATGTGTGAAGCGAGAGAATGACGCCATGTGGATTCGATTTGGACCTGTCATCTGATATCATAGACTTCCATGCTAAGTGCATGCATGCTTAGCATTGTGTCAGTGCAACAATTACAGAGATCTCTGTACTCCCCTGACAATGCCTCCATCTCTCCATATTTTTTTAGGGCATCATCCAGGGTCACCCCCCACTTCCTGTACAGTTCGGGGGCCACGTTCACAAATATCTGGCGCAGATTAGCCATTGCTACACAGTTATAATGTACAATCCAATCACTAAGGCTAGGTTCGCATTTTGTGCATGCCGGGAACATGAGCAAAATTGTGAGCTTTCCTGGCATGCACCGAAACGCGTTGCCCTTTAGTTGACGCAGTGCCATTAAGTATACGTAATTTGGCGTTAATCGGTTGTACTGGGATGATGCCTGCAGCTATCACTTCGTCTGCCGAGTTGGGAGTGGGGCAAAGATTTGTGCTAGGAGGGGGGATTTGGAGTGGGGGGGGGGAATGCGTACTCAGGGAGGAATTTGAGGAGTAGAGGATTTGTGCTAGGAGGAATGATTCTTTTTTCTGGGGGAGGGGGATATGTGCTGGGGGGGATTTGGAGAGAGAGAAGATTTGAGCTGGGAGTGGGGATCTGGAGTGGGGGGAGAGGATGCATACTCAGGGAGGAATTTAAAAAGTATAGGATTTGTGAAAGGAGGAGTGAGGGGGGGGATATGTGCTGGGGGATTATGGGGAGAGAGAGGATTTGAGCTAGGAGGGGGGTCAAAAATTTGTGCTGGGGGATTTTAGCAGAGGGGGGTGCATTTGTACTTGGAGGAGGGGGAATTTATGCTTAGGGGTAATGATACAGATTAGTACTCAATTTTTTTTTGAGGGGGGGGGGGTTGTGACCAAATAATGCTCATACATTTTGGGGGGGGGCTCTACAGTACATGGCCTTGTCCCGCCACTGCCTACACCAGGTCACATGATACAGAAGTACCATGTAATGCGGTTGCTTTTTTTATAGTAGTACATGCACTGCTTTTGGTGCGGTCCTGTGCGATTTTACTCCATTTAAATGAATGGGCTGAAATCGCACTGCGCCCGAAGCGCGTTTCTTAATGTCACCTGTCTCTGAACGCAGAGGAACATTTTCTCTGCATTGGTTTCATTAGAAAATGTCTCCCTCTGCCATCTTGTGTCTGCGACGGGATCTCTATGTGCGAGAGACGTCCCCGGCCGCTTGGCGAGCACGCGCGCTCTCAGAAAAGGACAGGTCGCGCAGACATTAAGAGCGATCTGCCGGCTGGTCGGGCCATCCTTAGGTCAACTTCAAAAAACGTAATTTTCTGGGGATCAATATCAGCAAAAGATATGTAAATGTTACAGGTTAGCGCGGGGCTAATACCTTCCTGACTGCGGTTTTATCTCGGCACTTTATAAATAAGTGATAATAATAAGATCAAAATCAGCTTGACATTTGGAGTCTCGCTAACGACTCTGCAGCACAAACACCGTATTTGATATTTTTGCAGACGATCTGCGAGGAGAAGCGAGCGGTTTAGGAAAGACTTCATTTTGGAAGGAGTAAAAAGCGAGCAGTCATCTGCACCGATCAGCCCCAGCATTAGGAACGCTCACAGGTAAAGAGAATAACATTGGTTCTCTTGTTCCAAGGGTATCTGGTGGGATATATGAAGGCAGCAAGTGAACATGTTGTCCTTGAAGTTGAATAAAAAAAAAAATAGGCAAGTGAAAGGATCGGAACAACTTTGACAATCGTAATACTAGATAACTGAGTCAGAGAAACTCCAAAAACGACAGATTTATACCGCCTACTTCCTGTTTCTTGTCTGAAAAAAATGCCTAGGCTTATGACATCATGCACAGATCTCTCTCTCTCTCTCTCTCTCACTCTCGTGAAAATTTGCCAGGAAGGGAGAGGGATGAGTCATAAAAGAGCCAATGAGAGCTGCAGAGCTGGAGGTGTGCCTCTGTGTGTCTGTGTTAATCCAGGAAGTGAACAGGCAGAAGCTTCAGCTGCCCACAGTTAAAATGGCTGCAACCAGACTCAGTGGAGGGAGATTTCTGCAGCATATTTGGCAAGTACAGAATCACAGTGTATATAAAATAATATGCAACGTGGTTGGGGGGAAGCTTCAGAATGGCAGAGATGTTTTTATTACAAATTATGCGAGCAGACTGAAATTCTTTTTTTTAAATCAGTGTATTAGTGATGTGGGTAAGATGTGAAGATGTATTTTCTCTCTGTATCAGAGCTCTGGGAGGGACTGTATGTATGTTTATCTCACTATACATTATACTGGAGATTCCATATGGTACATAATCCGTGGAGTGCCGTGTCACATGTGATTAAGTGCGCTATGTTTGCAGAGGTCTTTGAAGAGACAGTGATGAAGTGCTAACACATTGTGCAAGGTGCTACTGATTATACATTATATGGAACCTTGTTATATCACTGCAGATAATAAGGGGCTCTGAGTAAACAGCCGTTGTATTCAGTAACTCCAGACCAAATCAGCACAACATACAGAGATATGCTAATAAATCTGATTTCTGATTGGCTGCTGTCAGTTACTGAGTGCCTGCATTATGTTATTAAAGCACAAGGCTAAAACTGCAGTTGAAATATACATTCTGGGATTGTTTCATTTGCCAGAAAAATTGTAATTCTGTTGGGTCAATCCAGTAGGACACACCCCTTTCTCCCCAGATTTCTGATTGGACAGTGAAGGTGCAGCAGCACTGATTCACCCCTTGTGCTCTTCCTGCCCAGCCATGTTTACAGTCTTAGGCTGGCAGCACTGTTCAGTGCAGTAGAACCTGATTGGCTCTTATGCCGCGTACACATGATTGGAAATTCCGGCAAGAAAAGTTCCATGTGAGCTTTTGTGTAGGCTCCATCAGACATGGTTCTCAATTCTCAATTTTTCCGACAAGAAAAGTTCTTATCGGAAATTCCGATCTTCTGTATGCAATTCCGACGCACAAAAAAACACGCATGCTCGGAATCAATTTGACGCATGCTCGGAATCATTGAACTTAATTTTTCTCAGGCTCGTTGTAATGTTTTACGTCACTGTGTTCTTGACGGTCGGAATTTCAGATGACATTTGCAACACAAGTTTGAGCCAAAATTCCATCTGAAAAAAAAAATACGGTTTTCTTGTCGGAATTTCCGATCCTGTGTACGCGGCCTTAGGGTCCTTTCACACTAGCGGACGAACGGTCCACTAATTACAAGTCCGTTAACGGACTTGTAATCAACCCCTATGGGAGCGGATCCGTTAGCGGATGATGCATCCGCTAACGTCCGCCAGATCCGCATCCGTTTTTTCGGATGGAAGAATGTCCTATTTTTCTTCCGTCCGGCCAAACGGATCGGATGCAAACGGACAGACGGTCCGTTTCCATCCGACTCCCCATAGGGGAGAGCGGAGGAGAGACAGGGCGGTCCCTGCACAGTGTGCGGGGACCGCCCTGTCCGCCGACAGCTGAGCGAAGACCCCCCACTAAGCTGACGGACACACGGAGCGGACCGTAGCTGGTAGCTATATGTATATAATTTTATCTACGCATAATTATTTGCTTAGGAATTATCTTTATGTTTATAATTTTATGTGTATGTAGTTGCATGTGTATAGATTTATGTGTGTGCATTATTATGTGTATAGTTGTATATGTGTGTGTATTGTTATGTATATAGTGTTATGTATGTGTAAAGGTTTATATGTGTATTTATTAGTTTGTGTATAGTTTTAGGTGTATATATTATTATGTATATCATTTTATGTGTATGTAATATTATGTGTATAGTTTTATATGTGTATGTAATATTATGTACAGTATATAGTTTTAAATGTGTATGTATTGTTATGTATCTCGTTTTATTATGTGTGTGTGTGTATTATGTACAGTATATCGTTTTATGTATGTGTATAGTTTTATATGTGTATTTATTATTATGTGTATAATTTTATATGTGTATGTATTATTATGTGTATAGTTTTATGTGTATGTAATATTATGTGTATAATTGTATATGTGTATGTATATAGTTTTATGTGTATTTATTATTATGTGTATAGGTTTATGTTTTTTGTTTTTTTGTTTTGTTTGTTAAAGATATTTTTATTAGGTATAGTTTTATGTTTACTTATTATTATGTGTATAGCTTTATGTGTATGTGATATTATGTGTATAGTTGTATATGTGTATGTATTATAATGTGTATATTTTTATGTGAATGTAATATTATGTGTATGCTTTTATGTGTATATATAATTATTTATATAGTTGTATGTGGCTAGAGTTGTACATTAACAGTTTTATGTATGTGTATAGGTTTATATATATTATATATTTGTTTTATGTGTATGTTGCTAGTGTCATGTGTTTTATTTTATGTGCATATGCGTGGTTGTACGTGTAGTATTTTAGTTGTGTGTTGTTAACTTTATGTGTGTAGTTTTATGTTAGTTTAATGTGTGTAGTTATGTATATTTGTAGTTTTATGTGCGTATAGTTTCTATCTGTAACATTTTATGTGTCTTGTATATGTATGGTTTTATGTGTTTAGTCCTATGTGTATAGTTTTAAGCTTGTGTAGTAAGTGTTATGGGTTTCACTATATATGTGGGAAGTTTTATGTGTGTGTTTTTGTTATGTACAAGTAAAAGTGTTCCCATTCAAGAATAAGTAAGATTGGGAAGATTACAAACAATGGCAGGCAGAATTTGCAGAAAAGATGGTATTACAGGGGTTGTATTTGCAGGAGAAGAGTGTGGAGGTATGACAGTGGGCAGTATGTACAGGAGAGGGGTGTAGATGGTATAATAATGGGCAGTAAGTACAGGAGAGGGGTGTAGAGGGTATGACAGTGGGCAGTAAGTACATCCAATAATGGGAATAATTAGCAGCAGTTAAAGAAGGGTATGACAGTGGGAAATATGTACAGCAGAGTAGTGCGGAGGGTATGACAGTGGGCCGTAAGTACAGGAGAGGAGTGTGGAGGGTATGACAGTGGGCAGTATGTACAGGAAAGGAGTGTGGAGGGTTTGATAGTGGGCAGTATGTACAGGAGAGGGGTTCAGGGGGTATAACAGCGGGCAGTAAATACAAAAGAGGAGGGCAGAGGGTATGATAGTGGGTAGTATGTACAGGAGGGGGGCAGGGGGTATAACAGTGGGCCGTATATACAGGAGAGGGGTACGGGGGGTATGATAATGGGCAGTATGTACAGAAGAGGGGTGCAGGGGGTATAACAGTGGGCAGTAGGTACAAGATAAGAGTGCAGAGGGTATGCTAGTGGGTAGTATGTACAGGAGAGGGGTGCAGGGGGTATAACAGTGGCAGTATGTACAAGAGAGGAGTCCAGAGGGTATGATAGTGAGCAGTATGTACAGGAGAGGGGTGCAGGGGGTATAACAGTGGGCAGTATGTACAGGAGAGGGGTGCAGGGGGTATAACAGTGGGCAGAATGTACAGGAGAGGGGTGCAGGGGGTATGATAGTGGGTAGTATGTACAGGAGAGGGGTGCAGGGGGTATAACAGAGGGCAGTAAGCATATCCAATAATGAGAATTATTAGCAGCAGTTAAAGAATTACATTCTAATGGGTCGTGTGGTATTCCAAAATATGCAGAAAGAACATGGACACTTTTTATAACTTATTTAAATACGAGAATTTCCCCTTAAGTCTTAACCTGCGCCCAGTTTTTGAGGAAGGCTCGCTCAACTTCTTCGGCTCCCGGTATTTCTGGCTGAATAAGATATTTTTTCACTGGAGAATTGACACAGTCTTGAGATAGGAAAGCCGTGCATGAAAAATAAAATCTTGAAGAATGACATCTCCACTTTAAATTCCAGGTACATTGTAAATGGAAGAGAAATCGTCTCCATTCCCAGTGGAGGTCTATGTTCACACCAGAATCATATACTGAATGATAATGTGCCCAGAGATGTATATATATATATATAAATATATATATATATATTTCCCCTTCCCATATACTGTCTAGTGTGTATCTGCCTGCAGAGATGGTTCATCAATATAACCACTTCAACCCCGTACCATTTGGCTGCCTAATGACCGGGCCACTTTTTGTGATTCGGGACTGTGTCGCTTTAACTGAATATTGCGCAAATGTCGTGCGACGTGGCACCCAAACAAAATTGACGTCCTTTTTTCCCCACAAATTGAGCTTTTTTTGGCGGTATTTGACCACCCCTGCAGTTTTTATTAATTGCGCTATTTGCATTTGATGGGAGCTGGTGAGGCTGCATTTGATGGGAGCTGGTGAGGCTGCATTTGATGGGAGCTGGTGAGGCTGCATTTGATGAGTGCTGGTGAGGCTGCATTTCATGGGCACTGGTAGGCTGCATTGATGGGCACCTGTGAGGCTGCATTGATGGGTGCCTGGGAGGCTGCATTTGATGGGCACTGGTGAAGCTGCATTTGATGGGCGCTGGTGAGGTTGCATTTAATGGGCGCTGGTGAGGTTGCATTTGATGGGCGCTGGTGAGGTTGCATTTGATGGGCGCTGGTGAGGTTGCATTTGATGGGCGCTGGTGAGGTTGCATTTGATGGGCGCTGGTGAGGCTGCATTGGATGGGTGCTGGTGAGGCTGCATCTGATGGGCGCTGGTGAGACTGTATTGAATGGGCGCTGCTGAGGCTGCATTTGATGGGTGCTGGTAGCTTGCATTGATGGGCACTTCATTAAAAAGGTGGGGTATACATGAGCAGGGCAAAGGGGGTGGAGCCGGATGGGGAGCAAAATGAGGTTTTCGCCTAGGGTGTCAAAAATCCTTGCGCCAGCCCTGTATATCAGACATGATCTTCTAATATAAAAGTGCGAATTTCCCATCCACACCTAGGTAGTAAACAAGGTCATAAATCGATCATATTCAAACCAAGGAGTGATAATATTCTGATATTCTGATATGGAGTATCCAAGACAAATTTGGTCAACTGATCACTTCAAGAACGTCAACACCCACAACCATCAAGTTCCCCCCAGGTTCCTCTTCCCCCCAATGTACAGCGTTGCCCAGGAACAATACAGATAGTATGGGTTACAGCGGCACTTTGCACATCTTCCCTGAAACCTCTGTTGTCTCGTTAAAAGAGTCGGCTTATCTTCCAGCGATCAACAAAGAGCGGCATTATCGCCTACCTACTCCATATTCCCAGAGCTTCCAGCTTCAGCCTTTACAGTTTGAGATGTTTAATAGTTAACGCAGGTAATTTACCTATAAATTACCTATATGGGCGAGACATCTTTCCTGCATGCATATTAATGAGGTAATTAGAACTCATTTACATAATTGCCTGCTAGACTCCTGTGGGTGACTCGCACATATATCACAAAGGCAGTAAAACACAAACACAAGCTTTCCGACCATTTGATAAACAGAACCTCTGTGCCATTTTCTGGCGCTCACAAAATGGCCTGCGGTTTGGCAAGACGGCTTCTAAATAGAGGAGCAATCCTTGGCGACATGACCATTGTTATCAAAGATGAACTCCGTGATGACCCTGGGCAAATATCGAAACACACCGTTCAGTTCATTTATTCCTTTCAGGCTGGGTTCACACTCCCATGCGGAGCGGCTCACAGCAGGGGCACGGTTAGGGTGGCCACAAACTGCTATTCAGGGACCCCCCTCCCAAAAATCAGCTTGTGATGTACCAAATCACAGCACAGCCGGTGCGGCGGGTGCACGCTCTACCCAGAAGCACTGATCACGCCCCGAAAAAGGCCACCACATCACCACTTCACTCACTGACAGTTCTTGTCCTGGCCGGCTGAGACCCGTGGAGGCTTATATTTGGGGGCATCAGGTCTGGGGGGAGTGGCTGTGTCAGTTTCATTCTGGGACACTGTATTGTCCTGGAATGAAGGTGCCCGGGACAGACCTGCAAAATGTGGGACTGTCCCGGGCAATCTGGGACAGTTGTTCCCCCCCTTGGTACGGTGTGTCCCTATTCACTGTTTCAGGTCCAATTTTGGTTCAATTTTTGGCTGAATTTGGACCTGAAACAGACCAGAAGACGCAATTAGTTCTGCAGCCATCCCAGAGCTGTGTATACTGGCTCCATGTCTTCTGACAAGCTTATTGGATGTTGAAAAATCCACATCCAATTCACAATAGTGTGAACTAGTTGCGGCCCATCCATAGAGGGCGCACGGGCACCGCCTCCCCTATGCATGCGTCCGGCCCCCTGATCTACATGTCAGTGGCGCCGGACCATGAATTCTAATGCGGCAGGGCGTTTTTTTGAAGCCAGAGGCTCTAATAGACTTCAAAAAAAGGTTTTGCGCTCTGAGACCACCCAGTTGTGTGACCATAGCAAATACATTTTCGTTATTAGAACACTAAAGTTCCTCCCGCCAATCAGGAATCAGGTCTGTAAGACCTGTTTCCCAATTGGCCAAAGCGTCAGGTGATTCTATTGGATGCCTAGTGCTTTGGCGAGACGAAACACGGCGGAGGAAGCTGGAGGAGCGAACACCAGAGCCGCCGCGGTCGCTGCCCCCACTACAGGAGAGGACCCCCACACAAGCCAGGTAAGTGCCGGACCGCTCGCATTGGGGGTGGGGGGGTGCTGTGCCACTTTGCCAGGAGGGTGTTGTTTGTTTGCTGCCCCCCCCCAAAGTAAAACCCACCAGCCTGACTGGTGTGAACCCAGCCTAAGGCTGATACACAGACCTGTAATTTTGAGGCGGAGCGATTACCAGGGTTATCCCATTGGTGTCTACCAGCACAGACTACAGTACCTAAACCAGTTAAAGCTCCACCTGACCATTTTGTTTTTAAAAGGGTCATGGTGATTTGGTAAGTAGGATGCTCACTGAGTGTTCCTGGTTGGTGGTCCATCCTGCCAGGCTTGCTGTGATTTATTGAATTGTGTGTTTACTGTCGCCGCAACACGCCCCACCTCCCCATACAGCATAGCAACATTTTGGTGAGAATTACATTGGCATGTTCCCTGCCAAGTACATTTTGGCAAATCTGCTCTGCTTATCACTAATAGGCCCCTCTCGGTTCTTCCTCCATATCCCGATTCCTTCCATTAAAACCGGTTCTCTTTAAGTCGAACCCCCTAACAGTTCCTAACAGGTCAGATTTTTAAGTGTCTCTTATTAATGGCGGCTCATTCATTATTAATAAACGAGCGATTAGCTCATCCGTGTAGGACCATGCCAAAAATCCCCGACCGCTGGCAACAGCCGCTACGCACCGGATTTGAGCGCGCGCCTTGGAAGCCCGTCTTACCAGCCCCACTTTAGCTGCGTGTATTCTTTTATTTATGACAGCCCTGCGCAGCTGTGTAGATTGTAATATCCCCTAAATAAATAATAAGAATGACATCACTCCCACAGCAATTATGCACACGGAATATAAACTCATTTTTTATGAAGAAGTCTGCGTCTTCCTGCTTAGGGGAGCGTGACTTTATTCCATTACACACACATCACACCAATTCTGTATATATATATTTTTTATTATTATTATTATTATTTTCCTTTCTATTTTATCAGTGATAATTTATGCATTTGTTTCATCAGGAAAACAGCACATTCCCCGATACGTCTTGTTCGGGCTATTAAATATCTCACCCCGCAACCTCATGAGGAAATCTCCGACGATTAAAATAACTGAAAGGGGAAAAAATAATTCAGCTTGGGCAATAAATCTAGCGTTCTGCACATTTGGTATAATATTTTTTTTAATGTGAGCTCTTGGAGCACCTGACGCCGATAGATAAAAAATAAATTACTGTACGCGGCTCTGTAAATTAGCTTGGGATTAAAAAAAAAAAAGGCGCCATTATGGGATCAAATGACATTGTCTTCAACGATTGTGCTTGTTTTTCAAAGCCAGTTTTAGATTAATACAGGAGAAAAAGTTCCACCTACCTACAATTTTTTACATTATACTGGCTGCCAGGGCTGTCCTAATGAGAGGGCACACCTGGGCACTGCCCAAGGGCCCCAGCTGCATGGGGGGTCCCCTGCACTTTCCCCAAAGCAGCTGGTCCTTGAGCCCACACTGCCCTGAAATTGGGGGGCCCATGATGGCACTGAGAGTGATAGATACACAAGGGAGTCAGTCTGCTTCCTACCTACTTGATATCTGTTTATCTGCACTGTCATCATTGTAGGGGTCCCAAAGCATTACTTTGCCCAGGGGCCCATGATGCTATTAAGACGGCCCTGCTGACTGCCTTCAATAGGGATTTGTAGTAGACAGAGTGATATCTTTTGTCCATGGAAACCCCTGCCAGAAAAAAACAGCTGGGTCCTGAGCACTATTTTCCACTACAGGTAGAGCAAAATAGCTCATAATTAAGGATGTGATTGGATAGTAAAGGAGCAGCAGCTCAGTGATGAGGTAATTTGGCTTTGGATAAGATAAATACAGGAGAAAAAGTTCCACCTAACTCAATTTTTTACATTATACTGGGTGCCTTCAATGATGATCTCATAGGCGTGAGCAGGGAGTGTGCCAGGTGTGTCTGGGTACACCCTAATCACTACATGCAGTGGCGATTCCCCCTACTGCCCTGCAGTGGTGGCTGGTGGTCGGTCGGGTCATCCAGAGCACTTCACCCGGGCGACAGGCAGCAGGCATCACACAGGTCTTCCCCTTCCCCTGCTCTCCTCCACGGGCATCACTACTGATGGGCACTGGTGAGACTGCATTGATGGGCACTGTTAGGCTGCATTTGATAGGCGCTGGTGAGGCTTCATTTGATGGGCACTGGTGAGGCTGCATTTAAAGGGCACTTGTGAGGCTCTCCTCTACGGGCATCACAGCAGGTTTCGACTCCTCCTTGGCAGCCAAACGGAAAACTTCTCCTTTTGGCCAATCAGGAAATGGGTCTCAGACTCACTTCCCGATTGGCTGGGAGGAGAATCAGCATGAATATAGCGAATATTCATTCACTTTTATCACACAACTGGGTTTGCTTGGTTCACAGTGCTCTGCGGTTCGAGCCCACCCTATTTTGAAGCCTATTAAAGCCTCAGGCTCTAATCACATGCTTAAAAAAAAACACCATTAGAAACCATGCATCCAGCGTTCTGCATGGGTGCTGGATGCATGGATGGGGGGGGGGGGCCTGTTCTCCCCTAATGAATGGGCCACCCCTGCTGCCCTGGCTTTGCCTGTACTGCCCCCCCACCCGCAGTGCTGCTGGCTTCTTTCTCTTCTCTCCCCCAGCTGCTGTGGGAGATGTTTCAGGATGGAGAGTGGGGGAAGGGGCTAGTAAATATGTAATTTACCGGCCCCTTCCTTTTCTAAATGGACACAGTGAACAACACACTCACTCACTGTGTTCATTCATAACTGGAGCATAGGAAACTGATCCTAAACACTATTCTCCACTGCAGGTAGAGCAATATAGCTTGATAAGGGATGTGATTGAATGGAAAAGGACTAGCAGGTCAGTAATGAGGTCATCTGGCTTTGGACAAGATAAATACAGCAGTACAAGTTCCACCTACCCCATTTTTACATTTTACTGGCTGCACTATATCTTGGTCAAGAATGTACTGTGATTGTAAGATCCTCTTAAATGATAATCTGTAGACAAAGTGATATCATTTGTCTACAGACACCCTGCCAGACAAAGTGGCCAGGTCCTGGACTTGTTTTTGCACTGCAGGTAGAGCAATATACATGTAATTGGATAGAAAATGAGCAATAGCTTAGGGATTAGGTTATCCGGTTGTGAATAATCACTTGAAGACCTGGCTTTTTATGGCACTTTTTGCGAACACGTTGAAATCTGTATTTTTTGCTAGAAATTACCATACTTATAACCCCCAAATATTATACATTTTTAAGAGCAGATGTTGTGTTTTTAGTAAATGGCTATGGTGGTAATGCACTAGGCGGTTGCGCCCTCTTGTGTGTGTCTTTTTTTGTGCATTTTTGGCAGCCAATTCATTTCAATTGGCTGTCCAATGCACTGTAACGTGCAAAGTGTACTTTAGGCTACGATTTTATAAATTGCGTCACACCAAACCACATGGTACTGTTTTGGTGGCCACAAACGCACCTCCATTTCCTGAATGTGTGGGGCAGCACAAAAAGGGGGGGGGGGCAGCACTGCGATCTGGCCGCTCGTGCCACTCACCTTTGACAGGAGTAACTGCAGTGTCACTTCTGTCAGAAGGAGCTGCGACTAGCTTCTGCTGGAGAGAGGATTTAGCTTTCTCCTCCCCCTGCAGGGGGTGCAAGAGAGCCAGCACTGAGACTGAGAACACACATCAGTCTCAGTGCATGAGAGGAAGGAGTAGCTGTCTTCATGGCAGGTGGGAACAGCATTTGTGATCTGTGAGTACAAGGGGGGCCACAACTCTGATGTGTGGGGACACTGTGACTGGGAAAACTGATGTAAGGGGACACTCTGATGGGGACAACTAATGTACAGTATATGGGCAGCGTGTTGGGGGACACCTGATGTATATGGGCAATGTGATAGGGGACACCTGATGCAGGCTGGTAGGCAGGGCCAGGTAGGGGGTACCACCTGCCTCCTGTAGGGGGCCCAGGTACACAGGGGGGTGCGGACAGAAGGGGGATCGGTTAAGTGGGACGGGAGGAAAATTACAGAACCATATGTGTCTGTGTCTCTCCCTCCAGCAGCTGCAAGACAGTTTCTCCCTCCCGCTGGCTTTTAGCTGCTGGAGGGAGAGACACAGACACCGGATATCATTCTGCAATTGTCCTCCCGTCCCACCACATGTACCCCCATCCCTGTGCTGCCCACATCTGATTCCTCCCTGTGTGCCCGGGCCCCCTTGTCCCCCAGCAGCTCTGCTGGGTTTCCTCTCCCCCCAGCTGCTGTGGGTGCATAGGCAGATTGAGAGTGGGGAAAGGGGCCTGTAAATATGTAATTTAGCGGCACCTTCCTTTTCTAAATTGGACACAGTGAGCGGTTGGTACAGGTCACTCTTGTGTCCATTGATAACTGAGCATAGTAAACTGTGTTTCCTCAGCTTCAGTTTATGAATGGGGAGGAGCCTCTGTCTCCTGTTCATTCATCTTCAGTGCAGCTGAGGCCAAAGAGAAAGGAACTGAACAATCTGTGTCCTCAATTCCTTTCTGTAAGGTGAAATGTCAGGGGTCTGTTTAGACCCCTAATATTGTAACCAAGCCTCCCCCTCCTTTAAAAAATAAATTGTAAAAATAAACGTTTAAAAATATAAAAACAAAATGTTTTCATTTTTTTTTTTAACTCAGTACTGATCGCTCTTGTGTCTATTGATAACTGAACATCATAAACTGTTTTCACTATGCTTCAGTTTATGAATGAACAGGAGCCTCTGATTCCTGTTCATTCATCTTCAGTGCAGCTGAGGCTACAGAGAAAGGGACTGAAGAAGCTGTGTCCTCAATTCCTTTCTCTTTGGTGAAATGTCAGGGGTCTATTTATACCCCACACACACACTTAAAGAAAAAATGCAAAAAATAATAAATAAATAAAAGTACATAACAAATAATAAAAATTCAATTGTAAAAAAAATGGAAAAATATTATTTTTTATGGTCATTTTTGTAATTCGGGATTGTGGGGGGTTGTCTTGTCAGATAGGCTGTACTGGGACCCCATGATTTCTAATGGCATTACTTTTCCCAGGGACCCATGATGTTATTAAGTTGGCACTGCTTGTCGGTGCCCATTAGGGATTTTTGAGTTGGTTTTCTTCCTCATTGGCGTTTAGCTTGAAGTTTTCTAATTTTTTTTATTATCTTACCTATTATAAGAACTTACAGCGGCAGTGTAAAAATAGTAGAAGCATTTAGTTGTGACATGACAGGAGAGAAGGATGATTATATAGCGCTCCCAGTGTGTATGTATGTCCTGCCATGCCAATTCCCAGTGTGGAGGTTTGCAGTCAGAGAAAACACATACACTTGTCTTCCTATTCCCTGGGCGCTTGGAGCATTACCCACATTTCATGCACACTCCTTCACATAGAAAGATTGCTATTTACTTCCGACTCTCTATTACTGTTTTCCTGGAACCATCAACCTGAGCGATGTCTTACAAGCTGCACTCCGGCCGTCCTTCAGTCTTGCACAGTTGTACCGGCTCCTCTTCCTGAGGCTCTAGTACGCTCGGGGTGGGCTCGGGGTGCAGTACTCTGCACCCAGAGACCACCAAGTTGTGTGACAATAGTGAATCCTCCTGGCCAATCAGGAGGTCTTGAGACCTGTTTCCTAAATGGCCGAACAAAGAAGCGATCCTATTAGCCTAGGAGGAGGAGGGAGGAGATGCACGGCCACCATCATGTTAAAGGGGACGCATAGGAAGCCCGATTGACTGACCCACCAGCCACCACTGGAGGACGGAGGGGGGACATGGAGGCCCAGAAATGGAGGAGGCGGAGGGGGGAACCCTCCAAAATGTCAGTCCAGGGGCAGCACAGGGCAAGTGAGCCGCCGACCGGGGGAGGGAGTGACGTCATACGGCTCCGGCCAGTAACACAGGAAGATGGGAAAAGATAAATGTGGCCTGCAGCGGGGACAGTGTGGGCTTCGTTTGCAGGTAAGTGCCACATAATGGGCTAGTATGCAAAGCCCTTTTACTTTGCAGGGTTTGCAGGGAACAAAAGAGGAAGTAAAACCCATAAGGGTTTACTTCCTCTTTAAAACAGAGTTCCACCCAAAGGTGGAAGCTCCCCCCCTCCACTGCCACATTTGGCACCTTTTGGGGGGGGGGGGGGAGCAGATACCTCTCAAAACCAGGTATCCGCTCCAATTCCCATGTAAGATCTCTGCATCTTTGTGCGGTAATCTACGAAACTTCCGGCCCCTCCTCATTCTCTCCCCCTGCTGCCTTTTGGGAGACACACCGGTACCAGAAGACAGCGGGACCATTCAGAAAGCGCAGCGCGACTCGCACATGCGCAATGGGAAACAGGCAGTGAAGCCTCATGCCTGTACACACGATCGGGATTCCCTGCCGTAAACAGTCCGCTGGTAATCCCTGGGGGAAAACCAAGAACCTGCTTGGTCCCCTTCCCTGTGTGCACACCAGAGGTTTTCCCATCCGGAAAACTGCGGTGAGAGCTTTGGCCGGGAATCCCTGGCGTGTGTATGCTTCACCGCAGTGTTTCCCAAAGGAAAACTGCAGGGAAAAAGACCGCCAGGAATTGCGATTCCCAGCAGTTTTTCTGTCTGAAAAACTGCCATGGAGCATAGGCACGGACAGTTTTCCCAGGCCAAAAGCTGTCATGGCAGTTTTCCCGACGGCAAATATTTTTGCTTTTTTATATTAGAATATTGACGAAAAACTTTTTGTATCTTATCAGTGCTAGAGCTGTGTCAATACTGGTGGTCTTAAATAGTCCCCTGAGGAAGCCAATGCTAGCGAAACATGTTGTGATATAAAATCTACTTTTGACCATCTCTACCCCTGTGCAGGGTCGTCTTAAAAGCATCATGGGCCCCTGGGCAAAGTAATGCACTGGAACCCCTACCAGCTTGCCCCAAATTAAACATATTCATTAGTACTTTCAATAAAACCAATTTTACAAAAGGAAAACATTATATAAATTAAAAACTAGTCAACACAAGGGGCAAAGTACAGAGGGGGGGGGGGGGGTAGGAGTGCACAATACTGGGATCAGGAGGGCACAATACTTGGATCAGGAGGGCACAATACTGAGATCAGGAGGGCACAATACTGAGATCAGGAGGGCACAATACTGAGATCAGGAGGGCACAATACTGGGATCAGGAGGGAACAATACTGAGATTAGGAGGGCATAATACTGAAATCAGGAGGGCACAATACTGGGATCAGGAGGGCACAATACTGGGATCAGGAGGGCACAATACTGGAATCAGGAGGGCACAATACTGGAATCAGGAGGGCACAATACTGGGATCAGGAGGGCACAATACTGGAATCAGGAGGGCACAATACTGGGATTAGGTGGGCACATTACTGAGATCAGGAGGGCACAATATTGGGTTTAGGAGGGCACAATACTGGGATCAGGAGGGCACAATACTGGGATCAGGAGGGCACAATACTGGGATTAGGATGGCACAATACTGGGATTAGGAGGGCACAATACTGGGATCAGGAGGGCACAATACTGGGATTAGGAGGGCACAATACTGAAATCAGGAGGGCACAGTACTGGGATCAGGAGGGCACAGTACTGGGATTAGGAGGGCACAGTACTGGGATCAGGATGGCACAACACTGGGATCAGGATGGCACAATACTGGGATCAGGAGGGCACAATACTGGGATCAGGAGGGCACAATACTGAGATCAGGAGGGCACAATACTGGGTTCAGGAGGGCACATTACTGATGTAATGCAAGATTATTGTGGGGACCCCCATGTACCTGGGGCCCCTGGGCAGTGCCCAGGAGTGCCCTTGCATTAACATGGCCCTGTGGAACACCAGCAAGCGACCAGTAAAAAGCAAATTGCATATGCTGTTAATTAATTGTATTGAACCTTTTCTCTATTTTATGTAATAAAGATTTATACATTTTTATTCTATATGTACATTTCCTTACTTGAGAACCGCTACAATCCCATCCTCTCATTTCTATTTATTCTCAACTACAGTATATACAAAGAAAACAGAAAAATGGAAAAAAAAAATAACCTTGATGGCTGATAAAAAGCGATAAAAATACATGCACGTGCCCTAGGGCGTTACAGGGCGCTCGCATGCGCATGGAGAATGAGATGGACCTTCAGTTGTGTCACCCTAGCTCTAACTTGCTCTGGGTGCTTTTTATGTTTGTGCATCAGGAATGCACCATTATGAATATTAGCGAGGGCATTTAATATATGCATTTACTATTTTCAGTATGATTAAAGTAAATAAAAAATATAGATTTGAGAATAAATTTTATATATGACTCCGAGCTCACATAGGTATATTTCCAACAGGCACAGCTAAACTACTGGTGCTGGATTATAAACAACCACAAATATATCAGATTTAGAGCATCGTAAACCAACCGCTGCAAAATGTTTATAAATAAAGTCATTTTTTTATACATGAAATGATACCGCAGTTTAAATATAATTAAATGTGAGATGCCAATATTTATTTTATTTTTAACTCACTGCGATGACACGTCAATTAGAAGAAAAATGTACATTAATTAAAGAAAAAAAATCCATCATTAAAATGATATTAAGACATTATAAAGATTTGTATTCATTTGTAAAATCGCTGATTGCTCAAGATGAATGGAGAGATCAGATTCACTTAGCACATATGTGCTGTCTGCTGTGTATGGAATGAGCCAGTTCCTTGGACCTCTGAACTAAAACAACCTTTCTCAAACTATTTTTTACCGCAGAAAAACCCTTCAAATAACTTTCAGGTCTTGAGGAACCCCAATTTAATCCAATTCATTGGGGATCAATGCGAAAAATTGGTGGTGAGTCAGAAGAATGTCCCTTACATTGGTGATCAGTGGGAAGAATGTTCCTTACATTGGTGATCAGTGAGAAGAATGTTCCTTACATTGGTGATCAGTGGGAAGAATGTTCCTTACATTGGTGATCAGTGGGAAGAATGTTCCTTACATTGGTGATCAGTGAGAAGAATGTCCCTTACATTGGTGATCAGTGAGAAGAATGCTCCTTATATTGGTGATCAGTGAGAAGAATGTCCCTTACATTGGTGATCAGTGAGAAGAATGTCCCTTACATTGGTGATCAGTGAGAAGAATGTCCCTTACATTGGTGATCAGTGAGAAGAATGTTCCTTACATTGGTGATCAGTGGGAAGAATGCTCCTTATATTGGTGATCAGTGAGAAGAATGTCCCTTACATTGGTGATCAGTTGGAAGAATGTCCCTTACATTGGTGATCAGTGAAAAGAATGTTCCTTAGGCCTCGTACACACGATCGGACATATCCGATGAAAACGGTCCGCGGACCATTTCCATCGTATTTGTCCGATCGGGAGTTTGATCCGATGGCGTGTACACACCATCGGATCAAATTCCCCGCCGCCGGACGGCGCGGTGACGTGGCGGTGACGTTGACGCCGCCACGTCACCGCCACGTCACCGCACCAGGAAGTTAAACACTTCCGCGCATGCGCCGAATCCATTCGGCGGCGGCGCGGCGGCGGTGGGGGACGACATGTCTGCTGGTAAGTGTACTAACCAGCAGACTTGTCGGGCGGACAGATTCCCACCGGATAGATTTCAAAGCATGCTTTGAAATCTGTCGGGTGGAGAAATCTGTCCGCTAGCCCATACACACGAGCGGAGATGTCTGCTGAAACGGTCCATCGGACCGTTTTCAGCGGACATATCCCCTCGTGTGTACGAGGCCTAACATTGGTGATCAGTGGGAAGAATGCTCCTTACATTGGTGATCAGTGGGAAGAATGCTCCTTATATTGGTGATCAGTGGGAAGAATGTCTTACATTGGAGATCAGTGAGTGGGAAGAATGTTCCTTACAATAGTGGTCAGTAAAAGGATGTTCTCTATATTGGTGATCAGTGGGAAGAATGCTCCTTAGATTGGTGATTAATGGGAAGAATGCTCCTCACATTGGTGGTCAGTGGGAAGAATGCTCATCACATTGGTGACCAAATGGAAGACTACCCCTTATTATGGTGGCAATTGGGAAGAATGTCCCTTACATTGGTGGTCAGTAGGAAAAATGCTCTTTGCATTGGCGATTAGTAGGAAAAATGCTCATCAGTGTCAAGATTGCTCCTTACATCGGTAGCCAGTTGAAAGAACGTGCCTTACATTGGTGATCAGTGGGAAGGATGCTTATTACATTGGTGGTCAGTGAGAAGAATGCTCCTTACATTGGTGATCAGTGGGAAGAATGCTCCTTTCATTGGAGGTCAGTGGGAAGAATGCTCCTTTCATTGGAGGTCAGTGGGAAGAATGCTCCTTTCATTGGAGGTCAGTGGGAAGAATGCTCCTTACATTGGTGATCAGTAGATAAAATGCTCCCTACATTGGTGGTCAAAAGAAAGAATAACCTCCCCTTACAATGGTGGTTAGAATGCCACCCTTACATACAGCTTAAAAAGATAATTGGTTTCATGCAGCTGGTCCTGCCAAGTGGCATTGGCCCTGGAACTATGCAGGCACCATCAAATGAGAGGTCAAACTGTCACAGCCCAAGGAACCTCTGGCAACCTCTGGTGGAACCCTATTAGAGAATATATGCCTTAGTAGTTTAGAGCATGCAGCAAGTCCCCTCCACCCAGGTTATCTTCCTGTTTCAATTGACCTCTAATAGAAATGAGCTTCTAAGGGGGTCTCTGGTCCCCTTTACCTGCTCTCTGAGGAAATTGGTTTACTGGAAAACTGTTTGCCCTTATAAATAAAGTTTTTAGGCAAGTGTGTCATATACTTAAAAATAGGAACTTCTATCCATGAGATATCAATGTTTAAGTTCAGAAATCTCTCTCTCTTTAATCCACAAGGGTAGGTGAAATCTCCCTTCTGGTCCAGCAGACAGCAGGTAAGACTTGACATGGAATACAGCCAATGCACCTAGAGGAAGAGTTTTGGTCAGGGGGAATCACTCTTCAAGTGACAGGGTTGTTGTACAACTCTTGCAGAAAGGTATAAGAAAGAAGGTATAATCCAACCCATCCTGAAGAAACCCTCCCTGGACCCCAAGGACCCACTCCACCGCCGTCCCATAACAAGCCTCAACGTACTCTCTAAGATAATGGAAAAAGTAGTGGTAAAACAGCTGCAACTGCATCTAGATACCTACAAGCTACTTGACCCATTGCAATCAGGCTTCCGTCCCGGACATGGGACGGAAACAGCATTGCTGAAAGTATGGGACGATGTTCTCAAGGCCGCAGACGAAGGAGAATCTTGTCTCCTGGTTCTGTTGGACCTAAGTGCAGCTTTCGACACTGTAGACCACAATCTGTTACTGACTCGGCTTGCTGAAGTAGCCAGAGTCGCAGAAAGCGATTTATCTTGGTTCTCCTCTTTTTTGGAAAACCGATCGCAAACAGTGAAGTTAGGACCTTTTACGTCTGAAAATCGCACAGTAACATGCGGAGTCCCTCAAGGATCGCCTCTGTCACCAGTGCTGTTTAACATTTATCTTCGTCCTCTTTTTGAGATCATCAGCAGCCAAAAACTGCTCTACCACTCATATGCAGATGATACGCAACTGTATTTCCGTATCTGCAACAGACAGGATCACCACCTCAATCTAGAGACATGTCTCTCTTTGATAGAGGACTGGATGACAAAGAGTTACCTTAAACTCAATGGAGCAAAAACAGAACTTCTTCTGTTTCACGCCAAGCGCAGGAATCAACTTTCAACAGCGTGGACCCCCCCGCCTATTTTGGGCAGAATCATCACCCTAGCGCCAAAGTCAAAAGCCTAGGGGTCATTTTTGACTCCTTTATGACAATGGACGCTCAAATAGGGTCAGTAGTCAGCGGATCTCACCATCTACTGCGCCTACTACGCAGACTCACTCCGTTCATCCCCAAAGAAGATTTAGCGGTCGTGGTGGGAGCTATTGTAAACTCCAGGCTGGATTATGCAAACGCCCTTTACCTCGGCCTCCCCAATACCAAATCGCTCGTCTGCAAGTCGTTCAGAATACGGCCGCCAGACTTGTGACTGGGAAAAAACCCTGGGAATCCATCTCACCTTCACTGAGAGCCCTTCATTGGCTGCCAGTTAAAGACAGAATTGCTTTTAAAGCTCTCTGTCTTACGCATAGATGTGTCTATGGGAATGCCCCCCTTTATTTATGCGAAATAATAAAAGCGCATAATCCCAATCGCGTTTTGCGATCCACGAATCAGAACCTGCTCCAGGTTCCGAAAGCCAACTTCGAGTCCAAAGGAGAAAGAAGATTCGCGATCCAGGGTCCCAGACTATGGAACGCTTTACCAACCAACATCCGATTGGAGGAGAACCACCTAGCATTTAGGAAAAAGGTCAAGACTTTTCTCTTTTGATATCAAAGGAGACAGGAACAACAAGCGCCCAGAGGCGATTCAGTTCGCATGTGCCGCGCTATACAAGTTTTCATTCATTCATTCATTCATTTGCACTCGCTTTACACATAAGCATGACTTTACTAATAACTGCTAATTGCAAAAACTGATAGTTGCTTGTTGTCACACTGAATTAAATATTCTCAACGTGTAGATGAATTGCTCCTGCTTCGCATAAATAAATTGCAACAAGTTTTACAGCAAGTAAAAGGAGTAATAGGGCCTCCTTATGATTTGTTCCTTCTGAATAGAGCTCAGAGATCTGGACAAACGATTCCAAGGTCCTCTGCATGAGCATGGATCCACACTGACTGACCTTCGGTCAAAGAGTGACGGGTCTCTAGATGTTTGTGATCGGCCTCCTGGGTGTTCTTAATTGGAGTCCATGTTTAAAATGTTTACCTGAGACACCTAATGGTGTCACATGGACATGGGGAGAGTCTTCAGATCAGTGTGAGATCCAAGACTAGGTGAAGCTCAGACAGGGTTTCATCTCTCTGTTCCTGGTGGTCAACAGACCTTCAAGGAAGGAAGGAAAGGTAAGTGTGTGCAGCTGCTGTTCTTTTTATATCTTGCATAGAAAAAGCATGGATGACAGGTAACACCTTCTTCTTGACATCATGCATTATGCAACTCAAACTTGTGGGAGTAGCAGCTATTCTAGAAAACACATTATACATTTTCAGATACCTGCTGTGTATGTAAACCCAAAATCAGTTTTTCAGTATACGTGGTGTCCTGTTAGCAAATCATCATTAGAGAACAGGCCCGGAGCTAAAGGGAACCTGGGTGTAGGGCCAACATGACTGGGGAAAGCTGTGGGGAGAACACCAGGAAGTTGATGTAGGAAGGGTGTGGGAGTAAAAGAGGGGAGGGGGAGTTTTGGTCAGTGGGAATGGGGAGGAGCAGGAGTTAATTTTGACCCCGGGCAGAGTGAGGGGTTAGCTCATTCCCGGGCAGCAGAGCAAGTGAGAGGACATAGGCAGGGAATTCTACCACCCACCCTCCCTGTTGTTTGGTATATGGGTTGTACGGTTGTGTGGTGTGATGTCCTTGGGGCATGGGTTTTGGGTTTGTGGAGGTTGGAATGGTAAAGGTAAACAGGTTATGGTATGGGGACGTGTTGGACCTATCTTGGTATGAGTACCCTCCCTAGCTGTAAATAATGGGCTACCAATCATTGGGCTGCAGTGGCATGAAGGGGGCAACAGTTCGTCCCTGAGCTGGTGGGATCACAGCTAGGGGCCAGGATGGTGAGGTGGTGGTAGTGCAGCCGATGCGGTAGATATACATTCGAACCTCAGCCAGACAGCAGTTTATAAAGTTGGGGTTATATTTGTTGTATATATATATATATTTATTTATGCTTTTATATATAGTTATATATATATACACAGTAGTTATATATTTAAATTGAGTTCATTTTTATAGAATCCTTTTTTTGTTAATAAAGGGGCCGGTTGGCCATTTACTAAGAAGGTATTGTGTGATTATTTTAGGTAGTAAGTATAGATAATTGGTGGGTCATGGTTTAGGTCAGCTCGGAACATCAGCAATACACCAGTCATGACTTTTTTGTAAAGTTGCTTACATGGAGATCCAGCTTGGATTTCTTACCTGGAGATCTTTGAATAAGAAACTTTGAAAAAAAGAGACGGGATGCCATAGATAAAGAAAAATAGATTTTGGGTTTACGTACAGGCTAATAAATCACTTGAGAAGAAATTGAAAAGGAAAGGAAAAAGCTGGTGCAGATGGCTTTAATTGTGCTGCTCCCAGGGGTCTGGATGGCTGTGTAGTGTAGTGGTAGGGCTGAAAAATAATATATCTCTTTCTGAAACATAAATTACACCTCGCTTTATATAAAGGCAACACAATAAAATTACCAGCTAGCTTATGGTAAAGAGGGCCTCAAGAAAAAACTCAACGAAAACAGTGCAAAGCACAGTAAAGCCTTCTTGTAACAGAAGGTTACACCGATGTGTACTCCCAGACCGAAGACCAGCAACTCATGTGATGGGGGTTCTAATAATCTCACTACTGTATATAGTACAGTATGTTCCAACACCACTCCTCTATATAGTATGTTCTACCACCACTCCTCTATATAGTATGTTCTACCACCACTCCTCTATATAGTATGTTCTACCACCACTCCTCTATATAGTATGTTCTACCACCTCTCCTCTATATAGTATGTTCTACCACCACTCCTCTATATAGTATGTTCTACAACCACTCCTCTATATAGTATGTTCTACCACCTCTCCTCTATATAGTATGTTCTACCACCACTCCTCTATATAGTATGTTCTACCACCTCTCCTCTATATAGTATGTTCTACCACCACTCCTCTATATAGTATGTTCTACAACCACTCCTCTATATAGTATGTTCTACCACCACTCCTCTATATATAGTACGTTCTACCACCACTCCTCTATATAGTATGTTCTACCACCACTCCTCTATGTAGTATGTTCTACCACCACTCCTCTATATAGTATGTTCTACCACCACACCTCTATGTAGTATGTTCTACCACCACTCCTCTATGTAGTATGTTCTACCACCACTCCTCTATATAGTATGTTCTACCACCACTCCTCTATATAGTATGTTCTACCACCACTCCTCTATATAGTATGTTCTACCACCACTCCTATATATAGTATCCAGCTTGCTACCATCAGATGAAATCACCACCGCCAATCGCAATAGACTCTTACCAGATAATGACCCCCCAAATTATAGATGGTTTTATATAGGCATATGTGTCAGCAGTCATCCAGCCACAACTTCTGGTATCATGTGAAAAGCCCTGAAAGTACACCGCCACTCCACTCAGTATGTTTGCCGCATATATGGTATGCAGCGGTGTGTTGCCACTAGTTACTAACAACCATGCAAAAAACCCTGCTGCCATACGTCACACTTGTAGACAATGAAAAGTCTTTTGCTTTGTTTTGTTGTTTTATTTGGGGGATTGAACTTGGTTGGGGGAAAGGGATATGGAATGCCCATAGAACAACTGGTATTTGCAATGCTGGAGCTGATCCGGCTTCACATTGGCAAATAGTTACTCATTATCTTCACAGAACAAAAATGGTGGACTCTAATCTTGACAGACTTTTTCACCTCAGAACTTCTCTTGCCTCTGCACTCTCCCTGCAGACTTCTACCTCCAGGACTCTTCACCTCCGGCACAGCATAATACATACTGCCCCACCATCTTGAAAAGTCTAGGCCTCACTCTAAATAATTCCTAGCTGAAACTTCACTTGATGAATAATGGGCCAGGGGCCTGCAGTACCCCTTCTTGATGGCCCTGTCCAGGGCACCTCTCCATGACCGTTTAAGAAAAGGCTCCTTCGCAGCTCCCGAGCTCCTCCCAGATGGGGTTGTCTCTCCAGCACGCAGTCTAGCACTCTATCTTTCACTTCACCCAACTAACAACTCCCCCCAGCAGGCTATATGTGTATATGTAGGAAGCCTAACCCCTGTCTATCCTAGTTGGGGACTGGGGATTGTTCAGGGCTCCTCACATGTACTCCATGCCACTCAAACTCTCAGCCCAGCCCCTCTTCCAGAACATTCTCACTGAAAGCAGGGTAGGCGCCCAAGAGCTGAAGCACACGTCAGTCACACCCACTGCTACACTAACAACTTCCTGCCTCCAGATCAAAAACAAACAGGCCTAATTTGCAGCATTAGGCCTGTTTAAATTTACCTGTGCTGACTGAACCTCAAACACTACACATCTAGCACCTACCTATGGTAGAGGGTGCTACAGGTATAAATACTCACATAGGCATGACTATAACTTGCATGTAAACCACTGTCGCCTCCAGTTACCCAGAGTAGTGATTTCAGCACAAGCTCCGCCCCAACGTGTTTAAACCAATTGGTCGTTATCAAGAGGTTCTAAATGTATATAGTCCTTAGGTAGGCAAATAAGTACTGGGCTTATTGTGAAGTTAACTGATACCTATAGAGGCTGCTAAATGTGATCTGAAAATCTAGTTAATGACTTCTGGCCACGGAAGGGTTAAAGTGGCAACACGTACATACTGATAAAAAAAAAAATCCATTTAGCCGATTGCGTTCATGTGTATATCTAAAGCACGTTACGGGAGAACAGTTTGCCTTTTATATTGACCGGAGAAGGGAAATTAGGACACACTCTTCCTTATTATACACATTGATCGTGGAGGAAACATCATACCCCGCGTCACATGGTTCAAACAAATTCATAATGTCTTTTTTTTTTCCACTAATGCAATATTTTCTTGGTAGAGTTCCATGTTTTGGGTCATTACTCTCCTCTTATATCCCCGAATGAACCATCTTTGCTTCATTTGCATATTTGCTATCAACGAAAGGCGAAAAATGATGTTGAGTCTAAGAGACGCGTTCGCATCTTAAAGGACCGCCAGCAAAACGTCAAACAGTGGATAAAGTAGTTGGAAACCCTGGATGAGATTGTGTTTGCTAAAGCACTGTTATCACAAACCATTGCTATTTTTATTATTATATAAAATGCTGTTTTCACTTTTTTTTTTTTTTTTATCTTTTGGTTGCCACTCGGTGCTGCTGATCTCCAACGTACCAAAGTTTTTTTTTTAACATGGTGCACCAGAGCACACAAATGATTCGCATCTGTGCAATGTGGTACTCCAACCTGTGTGTTGATGTACTCTACCCAAGTACATTGGAGTTCACTGTGCGTTACATCGGCTCATCTCCGACCTGTCACATTCCTCTGCTGCCTTTATTATCATTATGAGTCTTGGCGATGCTGCAAGCAAGGTTACAACAACCCCCCACATCCACATGCCACATTACTTTATTTAAAGCAGCCAGCCAATCCCAAGTAATCTTTTATGCTTATCAATACATTTTGCCCCAACTTGTTTATCTCATGGTCTCCTGTTGGATTAACATTGAACTGGACACAATCAAAGTGGTTACTTACATTACGTCAGGTAGACATAAGGAACTTTGTTGCTCCATTACCCTAAAAAATGGGACATCAGGCTGTGCAAATCAACCAGAGGGACAAAGAGAGCATCCAATCAGGAGGGAGCTCAGAGAGCAACAGAGAGGAACAAGTGAGGGCTGCACTTCTGTTTTGATCCCCTTCCTCATCACAGCATCCCTACCCCTTGGAATCCCCCTTCCTTATCACAACCAATGGCCCAACCTACTACCCCCAAAAATCAATTTTTCCCCAGGTAGGACCATACCATTCTCTGACCACGTAACCTGCTAGGCTCATGTTACCGCGCTAGGCTCCCGCATCATCACAAGGGAACGTGTGAATAGAAGCATTGGGTATTCTCATTGGCTTTCGAGAAGCAAGGAGCTGCGAGGGAGCACAGGTAAGGTGAGTAAATTGGGGTCAGGTGGTACGCTTTGCAGAGTCACTGTAAGTTTGCATTGCATTGGAGAGTGCTTTTTGAAGCCCTACTCTGGTTTCTATTTTCCTTTAGTGAATCTTTCCATTGGTCTTTAGTACTTCAGTTACTGGGCTGCACAGCGAGTATGCAACGTAAGAGTTGTCCCTTCATAACCAATGTCACCACAAAGCTTCTAAATCGCCTCCATGGTCATCTCTCTACTGCAACTCCCTCCTCATTGGCTTACCTCTAAATAAGCTATCCCCTCTTCAGTCCATCATGAATGCTGCTGTTAGGCTCACAAAACACTCAGCGTCTGCTATACCCCTCTGCCAATCCCTCCATTGTCTGCCGCTAAACCAACTAATTAAATCCAAGATACTAAGGCTGCATTCACACCTGAGCGACGGTCGTTTGGTCGTTTTTTGGGCGTTTTTTTTCCAGTGTTTTGTCGCGCGTATTCATGCTTATTTGCGCGTTTGCATACAGCGTCGTCCGACGTTTTTGTACTTTGACGTTTTTTATTTTAGCCAATATGAAAAATTATCATCTTTTCATCACTTGTTGCTATGTTGGTAGATTTGTTTAATCTTCTGCCTGGGTGAAAAGTTCTATTGATTAAAGCGACAAAACGCCTGTAGCAAACGCTCGTTGTCGCGCTAGTCGCTTGAATCAAGCGTTTCCATTACTTTCTATGGAAAATGGAAACGCTCAAATACGCCCAAACCGCCCGATACGCGCGACAAAAAAGGGTCCGGAACTTTTTTTAACTACAGGCGATGGGCGTCAGGCGCATCAGCGTTCAGATGTGAACCATCTCCATAGGCTTTCATGTATTTTTCTCCCTCTGGCGTTTGTGAGCGTCGCGCTACAGGCGACAAAACGCCTAGGTGTGAATGGAGCCTAACAATAACTTACAAAGCCATCCACAACCTGGCCCCCAGCTACACCACTAACCTAGTCTCAAAGTACCAACCTAATTGTTCTCTTCCTGCTTTCTAACTCCCTTGTCACCTTCTTCCATGCTCGCCTTCAGGACTTCTTCAGAACCTCTCCCATCCATTGGAATGCTCTACCCCAGTCTGTCTGACTTTCTCCTACTTTGTTCACTTTCAGACGATCTCTGAAAACTCATCTCTTCAGAGAAGCCTATCTAACAACTGTCCATTTATCTTCTCCATCAGCACATCCCTACAGTAATTACCTCTTGTATCTCTTGACCTCCCCTCTTAGATTGTAGGCTCTGAGGAGCAGTACCCTCTGATTCCTACTGTATTAAAGTGTATTGTATTTGTACTGTCTACCCTCAAGTTGTAAAGCGCTGCGCAAACTGTTTGCGCTATATAAATCCTGTATAATAGTAACAAAAAAGAGTCCTGACTTCTTTGGCCAGGAGAGTCTACCAGTTCAGTAAATTAGAAAATACAGAAGCAAGGGGATCAGCATGACAGACAACTGGCCTTTTTAGGAAGAGGTCAACGATGACAGCTTCCTTTAAACAAAAAAGCATTACGGCTCGACTAGTACTTGCCCTTTAAATAAAAAAACATAAGCATCAAAATGAGTTTTTTTGCCCTTTTTCCTTTGCCGGCAGCAAAATCATCATCGCTCCTAGCTGCCCGAGTTTCTGCATCAACATAAGATCAACAAACTTTAATAGCAGCAAAATATTTACACAGAGCTGAAACAGTTTGCGGTTCCATACCCAAGAGTGAAAATATGTAAAAAGTAACATGATACTATTGATTGAGTAATGGGGGTGGGGGGATGGCGGCATTGTTTCCGGCGTAGCTAAAGATGGCGCCAACTTCTCAGGTTTCATAGCAATTTCGTACGCTAGGAACTTCTCGAACTAATTGACGATTCAACAAGCACGTCAAGCGAAAGTATCTAATAGTTAATTCCAGGCAGGCTTTTTCTTGCCTTGTAAACAGGCCGGGCCCGGTTTCCATGGCAACCGTCTCCATCACGTGTCGCCCAAGTACCACTTGTGTTTCATAAAGAAACGTTTGTGTGGGAAGGCAAAAAAAAAAATTAAACTATCCAAGGTTGTGGTTTAACCCCATCCCTCCTGTTATTCTCAGGTCACAAAAGAACAGGGGAAGGAGGTCAATAAATTTGTGGTTAGACGTTGTATTTCGACGTGCTGGCAAGAGTGCAGCAAAGGGAACAGGGTCTCATAAATAAGCAAGAATAAGAATTGTTTGGGAGAGAAGGCAAAACAACTGGGTTTCTTTCTGAATACATTAAAGAGTCTACAAAGAGTTGTTATAAGTTTGATATGACCTCTGCATAATTTCATTAAACCACGTGATGCAATGAAACACCTACAGGCTTTTTCCAAAAAAAACAGGAGAAAACATGAAGAAAAAAAATGTTTTAATGCCCCACAACTTCGGGAATTAACCATTGTTGAAAACTTGTTGACTTGTTCTTTGGTTGGTAGGCTAGTTTTTCTGTTGTTTTAGGTGCTGCACATACCATTCTAGCCTGTGGGACTATTGTCTTGTACACACGATCGGAATTTACGATGGAAAAGGTCAGACAAACTTCTTCCATCGGATATTCCGATCGTGTTTAGCCCAATCTGAGTTTTTATCGGAAATTCCGATGAGTTTCATCAGAGTTTAGATATAGAACATGTTCTATTTTTCTCAGATGGAATTCTGTCGGAATTCCGATGTGATTTGGCAGGGCAAAAGCCCGATCGTGTGTACGCGGCATAAGGCTGTAAAGCAGGAGGCAAAGCAGCTCTAGGTGACAACCATGCTATGGCAGTGCAGGAACTTTTCCAGATGGTTCTCCAGAGGCACCTCATGCAGATCTCCGGATGGATCCTACCAACTCTTGGACCACACTTCCCTTACCACCATGCTCAGGACATCACTAGACGTCATGCAGCTCTAGTTTCTCTCTGCATTGTCATGGTCGGGGCTTCACTAGAACTTAAGATTTATGGATGTTTTACCAATGTCAATAGCATACACGTATCCATCTACTTCTCTGGTCAACCCAATAGAGGAACTTCCCATTCCCAATGCCTTCAAGTTGGCCAAGTACTCCTAGGTTCTCTTGCCCCAGCAGCTTGTCTATCTCTGCATCCTGACCTTTCTGTAGAGTTAGTCAAACCCTCCCCCACCTCCTAAAATAACTTCCTAATTTCAGTCCAGGTGATCTTTAATACAATGGTAGTTAACTTTTGAACATTCCTCCCGTGAACGTTATTCTATTGAGAATGAACATCATGAACCCTTTAATTCAAACTTTCCATATTAGACTCATATCAAGTTCAAGGTTTCCTCAGAAACACTTTCTTTAGGGCTGCTTAAATCACATGTGGAACTGATTACTCCCATGCCTTGACTCTATTTAAGAGGCACTTTCATCGATCCCCAGGGAGAGTACAACCAAAAGCAGAACCTAAAACCTAGACTACACTGTGCCTTTTCATTTACTGAATACTCAGGACAGACCAAGGACCTACAGGTTTCTAAAGTAGTATACCACACCATGCCGCATATACTGACATTCTCTTTCTTTTTTGGGACTAATGAGCCAATCACAGAAAGGGCAGGTCAAACAGGGAACTCCTTAAAGGATGTTAGTGATATGCAGTTAGAGCAGCCTTTCTTAAACTTTTTACGTCACAGAAACTCTTGAAGCACTGCTGAGCCTCAAGTAACCCCTAATGAAATTATTTCATTGGGGGTCAGTGGGAAAAATGAAACCAAGAACGCCAATTTGCATTCCAACATGGGTTCCAGAAAACCAGACCTCATTTAATTAAAGAATGGATCGGCTATTGATTGGATCTATTTGGGTGTAGTAGGCGGCAATATTCTGTATCTAGAGGTGGAGGTGAGGTTGGTGACCCTACTCCTGAAGATGTCATTCGTAGATGACAAAATTAGTAGGGAGAGGTTTCCGGTGACCACTTGCGCTTTCTGGAATACATGTTGGAACGCAAATCATCATTCCTAGTTTCATTTTCTTCTGGTTTGAGCCTTTTATTTATGATGTAAGTATAATACTTTTCGCAGAAGTTTTTAATAAAATTACTTCACCATATGAGGCTTCCCCATTCTCTCGTAATGTTTGGGATGCTGGATGCTACTGAGTACCTTTAAAGGGACGAAGGCATATTCTAAAACCATAAAGGTACATGACACAGAGGCTGAAATTTAAAGAGACCAAGGACAACCAACTACTTTAGTCATGGCACTCTGGTGACAAAGCACCATTTCACTTCTTTCCTTATTAAGAATTCAGCAATGTCTGGGGAGTGCGGTGTACATATTTAAAGGCAGGCAGGAGAGAGCACATTGTTTGGCTGGTCATAAACGCACTTTATTCAAGTGGAAAAATATTGTAAATG
This sequence comes from Rana kukunoris, assembly GCA_029574335.1. NCBI lineage: Eukaryota > Metazoa > Chordata > Amphibia > Anura > Ranidae > Rana > Rana kukunoris. The sequence goes on from CM056058.1 coordinate 10,017,814, forward strand.
TATTTATGCACTATATTCATTGATGTTCATAGCATATGAGAGCGCTGTTTTCACCCTAAAGTAGGGGATTTATTCATAATGCTTCTGGCTCTGCCTAGTGGCCTTGGCTCTGAAACTAGACAGACATCATTAAATGGGAGGTCAATCAGACACCAGGAACCCCCTAGCAAGCTCTGCAATATCTCTAGGGTTCAACAGAACCCTGGTTGAGAATGATTGCCTTAAGCCTCGTACACGCGCTCGGTTTTCTCGGCAAGAACCAGCAAGAAATCTGCTGGCAGAGCTTTCTTGCAAAGTAAACCAAGCGTGTGTACGAGGCTTTCAGGTTTCTCGTCAGGAAATCTGGCCAGAATCTTGGCGAGAAAAATAGAGATCCTGCTCTCTATTTTCTCGTCTGGATTCTTGTCAGCCTGTTTCCCGACGAGAAACCCGAGCATCTGTATACTTACCTGTCGCCGTGGAAACCTGTGCATGCTCGAAATGACTTTGACGCATGCACGGTAGCTTCCACGGCATAGGTAGGGTGAAGCAAGATGGTGGCGACGGCATCGATTGTGACGAGTGTATGCTCGTCGTACACGAGGACGTCACTGCGTTCTTGCCTTTTAAAAGAACCACGGTTCTTTGAAAGGAGTGTGTGTACAACAACGTTTTTTTCCTGACGAAATTCTGGCATGTGTGTACAAGGCTTTAGCCAGTGTTCGGGGGAAAGGTCATCTAGAGCATTATGTGTCAGCAAAAATCCCCCCACAAAACACTGGGCACTAATCTGCATGCTTACCCCCTAACCATAAATTTGCCATTCTCCCAGAACAAGTCAGTCCCCCAGCTAAAATCCCCCGTTTTAGCACAAATCTTTGCCCCTCATCCCCCAAATCCCCCCTTCCCACACCAAAAAAAAAAAGAAACCCTCCTAGAACAAATTTTCTACCCCTACTACACATCTCCCCCCACTTCAAATCCTCCCTTCCCAGCACAAATTCCCCCCCAGATCCCTCCTCCTAGCACAACTCTTCTTCCCCCACTCTCCCTCCAAACACAAATCTCCCTAAATCACCACTCTCAGCTCCCCCCCCAAGTTTTCCTTCCTAGAACACTACCCCAATTTCCCGCTTCCAACACAAACCTCACATAGTGCTCAGGGCAGCCACCTCTCCTACTCTCCCCTTGTCACCCACTTCAAATCTTCCCTCCCAGCACAAATTCCCCCTAGATCCCCCCTTTTAGCACAAATATTCCCC